>OX439139.1:44349604-45061090 GCA_949318255.1 Pollenia labialis
AACGCCCTTAGTCTGAGTTCATACGGCTCATGTCTTAATGCCATCATTCTTAATTTTCGTCTTTGAATCATGAAGTTGCCTTTATCGTTGCTAAAATCGATGGCTGATTTTTAAAGTAAATTTGGATAATTTGGTGGCGTTGTTCAAGCATGAATCTATTCATGATGATGTGCCTGAGCAAAAAGTGAGAGCTAGCAGTATGACAGTTCGCTTGACAGATAACCTTTCGTAAGCTCTATCGGGTTTAAGAAGCACCCATTATAAAGGAATGGTAATGCGCGTTTTGAACCTTCCCCAGATTTATGCAACCAAATATGGAAATTAAACTTATTATTTTAGGAGTTTTATTTAAATCGTGTAGTGCTTCATCTCAAGTGTAATTTTGTATTTTCCTTGTGGTAACACTGATGACAACAGTCAACAGAGACAGTTAAGGGTAAGCCAAGAAGAACCGGTTTATGAACTGTCTTTTTGTGGCCTCTTGGTGACAATTTACGCCCTCGTAGGACATCCTCTTGTTAAAGAGGCCAGACATATGGCTGGCATTCGGACTGGTTGTGTCATAAAGGGGCTGCTAGTATTATAACCAGCTCGGAGACAGCCACATGAACTACAGGGTATTTTTTAATACATAAATACACAAAGCCGTTTGTATGTATTAAGGCTGGTGGTGTGCGATTCTTGAATTGTTCTAGTTTTACATTTTTCTTTAATTTATGTTGTAGATACTAAATTTATTTATTCATCATTTCTTTTTTTGTATTGTTTTATTATTTTTTGTTTTGCTTTTAACAACTTTTTTTTTAATTTTAATATTCTTTTTCTATTTTGCTCAACTGACCTTGACATAAAAAACCAACATGAAATAATTCGTATATTTTTTTTTTGCAAAATCATAGTAACAACTAAATAAAACAAAGTATTATTAAACAAGTACTTAATTCTAGTATTCTTAAATAATTGCAAATAATATTTTTGCTAATTAAATAATAAAAAAAAAAAAAATAAGTAAAATTCTCCTATTCAACCAACTAAAAATAACACAATTTTAATTATGAATAAAATACATTATTTTTGCCAAATTAAAGCGATAATCAATGAGAGTGACATTGAACGAATGAAAGAGGAAATAAATTAATATAAAATACTACACCTTTTCCAGTTGTAATTCAGAAAGCGTCAATTGTAATTCAGATAAGTCAATTGTAATTCAGAAAGCGTAAATTGTCATTCATTGATAAGTCAATTGTAATTCAGATTAGTCAATTGTAATTCAGAAAGCTTCAATTGTAAAACAGAAATTGTCAATTGTAATTCAGTAAGCGTTAATTGTAATTCAGAATAAGATAAATAAAAATACAACGAAAAATAAACGAACAAACCGTTTTTTTTATGTTATAATAAAATAGAAATAAATGGTTAATAACATGTTTTTGTTTTCTGAATTACAATTGACAATTTCTGATTTACAATTGACTCTTTCTTAATTACAATTAAATAATCAGAATTGCAATTGACGCTTACTGAATTACAACTGACTAATCTGAATAACAATTGACGCTTTCTAAATTACAATTTGAAAAGGTGTAGAGTTCTCTAAATATTTGACTTTTGGTTTTGTTCGAGATAGGAATAATTAGATTTTTTAATTTCAATATTGCTCGATTCATAAGAGTTTAAATTTTTTCGAATAAATCGAATAATTTAATTAATTTTGCTCAATGGGAAAAACATACATGTCGATTTGATAATTAACAGAAAAAAACAATTAAACAAAAATAAAGTTAAAAAAAAACAAGTAAGAGTGCTATATTCGGCTGTGCCGAATCTTATATACCCTTCACCATTGTGCGAGCAGAATAAAGAGCAACTAGACAAAAACAAAATAAGTTTTACATTTACATACATACATACATATTCAAAATTCTAAAAACTTCCCCTGCTAGCATTTGGAAGATTGTTTTTTAAAAAATCAGAGTATGAGTCTTTTTCGAGCACTTTTGGTGCTCAAAAACTGATTAACCCACGCTTATGATTCTAAACTGTTTGAATTAAAATGCAATAACAAATCATATTGAAACCACAAATGGATCATCTTGGCGCTTAAAATGTGAGTATTTCATCCGTTATAGCTAGAAGTAGAGATGAGCGATATTTCCGTACCTGTGATTTAATCACTGTTACTGAAAAATCACGAATCACAGTTGTGACCAAATCTGTTAAGTAACAGGTACTTGCTAAGTTGTTATTTTCTTATTTTGTTTCATACACAAATTTATGATATTTCACTGTTTGTGTGGGTAATAGCGTTTTTTGCACTCATGAATGTAATTGTTGCTATTTTTTCTTTTGTTCTCTCTTCTTCCTTTTTAGAATTTTTTTTACAGCCAATGTTTATTTGTTCAAGTATGTCCAACTAAACAGGTGATCGTTTTTGTTGCCTTATTTCTTTGTCAAACTCCATAACAAAAAATTTTCAAATATCCTAGAACAAAAATAAAAGTTGTGATCACAATCACAGTTTTAAATAACAGTGATTTTAAAATCACGTTCACTAATCACGATGTTCCTTAAAAATCACGGGATCGCTCATCTCTAGCTAGAAGGTTATAAAATGTTTGATCACTAACTGATTATGCATGCGTTTTAAAAGTGATTATTTTTTTTGTTATTTACTATTGATAAATGACTCATAGTTGATTAGAAATATGTCTTATATAGGAATCGAAAAAGACGCAGAATATAAGTTAAAAAAGACTGATAAATGACTAGAAAATTATTCGAAAATAATCATAAATACCATTAGAAAAGAGTCTAAAGTGACTCTAAACTAATAAAAAAAACCAATCATAAATGACTCATCAAGAAGAGTCGCGGGTAGGGTACCATTTTCTCCCGACAAAAGTATCATTTATGATCAGAAAATGAGCGCATATTCTGATTTTTTAATCGCGTTAAAGAGTCAAACAAGACTCGATTATGATTAAAAATTTTAAAAAATGCTAGCTGGGTCATTATAAATTAAATTTAAAAATCTAATACATACTGGTAAATATTTTTTTACAATCGTTTTTAGAACATAAAAATTAAAAAAAAAAAAATCTCTTTGAAAACCCAAGATTTGAACCAGAGGACTCACAGTTTCTAAACTCAACCCACTAGACGACTGAACCATAAACGAACGTTGTTTGCATATCATTAAAATGAAAAATGGCCCGTTTTAGGTTTCACAACCCAACTCAGTTGTGTCAACTCAACTCAGCAAAGTTGTAAACCATAACACAAAAATTACAATTCAACTTATTTGAGTTGTGAACCCTGATCTCTTCACTATTTATACCGCCTATGTATTTCCGACCGAAAATGGAATACAACTCCCATATCTGGGCAGGTGCCTCAAGGTCTATCTTGAAGCTTCTGGATCGTGTGCAAAGGAGTATGGTGAAGCTCATCAATGACAGTAGGGTATCCAGCTCTATTGACTCTTTGGGGCATCGTCGGAATGTGGGTTGTGCAGCATTCTTCTATCGATATTATATATATTCAGCTGAAATGGGCGAACTCATCTCTGAGACGCGGGTGCTTGCCCGTAGTACTCGCCTTTCCTGCAGATCACATCCGTTTGTTGTCGACTGTCCAATGTATCGCACAACGCATTATAGAGAAAATTCGTTTCTTGGTCGAACTGGCGGTATGTGGAATGGACTCCGGGCAAAAGTCTTCCCAGTCGGCTACAATTTTGAAGAGTTCAAATTAAATGTCCACAAACACTGCTCCCTCTTTCTCTCTCCCCATTACCTATTTTCCTAATACTAACACAAAGCATTGCATTTGTAGGGGGCATCCCCTGAGTGTTGGCTCAAAGTAAACAAATAATGTTGGTAAGTGAAACGAAACAGTTGATCCGCAACGTATGACACTTTAAAAAAAAAACAGTATGAAAAACAATAATAAAACTTCAAGCAAAAGTCAATAACATTTTGTTATTTATTTAATACTTGTATGTCTTTAATCTGTTATAATTCTAATGGGGTCATTACTTCAATTAATGCTTTAATTTTAAGAGCAAAGTCAAGTAATAATTATTTATATTTTTCATTTTTATCTGAACAACTTTTTTATTATTATTTATTACAAAAAAAAAAAAAAATAATAATAAGAATAATTACTAAAAATTTTAAACAAATTCTATGCGGGTTTTTGATAAAAAAAAAAGTTCCCTTGATCCTGGCAGAACAACCTAAATCAGGACATCAAGCGTAACGTTTTCAAGCTTCTTGCTTTTATACTAAAAATACATACATACATCCACATAAAGAACAAGTAAGAGTGCTATATTCAGCTATGCCGAATCTTATATACCCTTCACCATGGTTGGTAAAGAACAAAAGTTTATATAGTATATATCGCTTAATGGCTTTTAATTATTTGCACATGTTTGCGTGGTATCAATTATATTAAGAAACAAACTTAATTATAAAAAAAGACAAATTTTTGGGATTTCAGTATTTTAGTTATAACTCAGCCATTTTTTAACCGATTTGACAGATTTATATACCGTGTTTAAGAAGAAATTTACCATTTACTTGGGTAATAAAACTTGGACTCGGAAACATCTATGGTTTCCGATAATGATAATAACTTTTTCGTATCTGAACCAATTTTTCCGAGATTTTCAAACAATATTCTCTACTTAAGATTTCCGATCTTTTGACATATATAAGGGATAACCATAGGTCACATGACAGTCCAAAAATTCAGATTTGTATACAATTATTGATATTTTTTGTACGGGAGGTACCACGCCCACTTATACAATCCCGCCCCCATTTTGTGGTATGGTGTTTATTGATAACCTAGATATGTGCATCTAATTTAGAAACTTTGGCTCTTGCCGTGTTCCAGATATACAGAAAAAAAGTAATAAAAATTCAACAAGGGTTTTTTGGAAAAAAATTAGAGGTTGTCGGCCATTTATCGGACCGATCTGGCTATGTTTAGCAAAATTATAATAAGAATACCTGACAGAAATATATATACCAACGGAAAACCCATTTCAACAGACAGACGGATAACAGGATTTGAACTTCCCTTATACAAATAAAATTAAACAAAGACGCTAAATTGACCTAAAAATAGCTAATAGCCGGAACAAAGAACCAAAATCGGATTTTTCAATTGCAAAGCGTTGACATTTTATAAAAGCATTAAAATATTTGACCAATTGGAAACGATGGACTAATAGAATCTAAGCAACTTCTTACTGGAAAAGTTAATAAGAATTTAGGTCCCTATAACGGTTCACAACTCAATTAATTATTAAGACAACTGGTTGTAATTAGGGTCCAGATTCTGGCAGTCATGATCGTCTACTTTCTCGATTCAAAAGAAATTTAATATCCAATTATTTCAGTCAATACTGAACGAATCGGAATTATTTTTTCAGTGTTGTAAAGTTTTTTTTTTTTTTTTTTTTTTTTTTTTAGTTTCACAATACTGAATAAATAATTTCGATTCGTTCAATATCGACTGACAGAATTAGAAATAAAATTGCCTTCTAATCGAGAAAGTACTCGATCACGACTGCAAGAATTAGGTCCCAATGGTTTTTTTTGTTATGGCTTTGTTCACCGCAATATAGCAAAGTTGTAAACCATAATACAAAAATCAAGAAATTACAACTCAACTGAGTTGAGTTGTGAACCGTAATAGGGGCATTAAAAAACTTTTGAGGTTAAATATATGTATGTACGTATTTTATATTATTTCATTTTCTCACATTTAATAACTAAATTTTTCACTGAAATGCCACCACTAAGCTTCACCTTTAAATTTTTATTTTTTTTTAAATGCAATATTGCATAACGTTCCTACTTACTTTACAAATTAAATCATACTTTATTGTAAACACAAAGAAAATGTATAAATAAATTGTATTATAAGTTTTCTTGCGTTAAATTTAAATTTTTAACATTTTCTTTTTATTGGCTCATGTTTATTTACTTTTCTTGTTAGTTTGTTTACATTTTTATTGCACAGTTCTCTCATTTCTGTGTCTACAGATTGCAGAGTTGGAACAAAAAAGAAATGTGTAGATATGTAAACAAAAACATGCATGTATTTTTTTCTTAAGCATCTTTAATTTCCTTATTTCTTAGAAGATGGTTTATTTATTTATTTTTTTACTGATGATGCACATTTTTCATCGATTTTAGATGAAGATGTTGCAATGAAGAGGATGGTGGGGTAAATAGAGAAAAACATAATATAAAACATTTGTAAAATTAGAAGATTTTATACATAATTAGACAGTGATGTCAACTTTTTCTTAACATTGGAAGAAAAATAATGCCTTTACCTACAGGAAGTACAAAAATAAGAAACTAGGTTATATAATAGATCATTTAGAATATTTCTAAAAGATATTTAAATAAAAGAACAAGATAAATATTTCTATATATACAAGAAAATACATACTTGTAAATATATGTAGATATAGATATATTTGCAAAATATTGATTTTATTTCTGTGGTAAACAGATAGAAGTGCTTAAGTTGACTTAAGCTATATTGAGTTAATGGTACCTTTGAGATCTTTTCGTTCAAAAGTACATGTGTGCAAAGTTTAAAGTATTTTGTACGATTTTTCAGGAAGTTATTGCAAATTGACTTTTTGCTTATCTTTTTCCAATGTGCAATAACATTTGGAATAGAAACTTTAGTTTAATTTCGATCTGTGGCATTAGGAACATTTAGAAATAAAAACCCACAGCATTACTGTTTCCTTTCCAAGGCGAATTCAACGACACTTGGTGGCGGATACTACAAAAATCCAATGTAAGTGTTAACAATTTGAAATGTCAACTATCCCCAGTGTTGCCAAAACTTGGAGACCAAAAATGGCTAAATTTACGAGAAAAAATGGCTAAAAATTGGCTAAAAAATGGCTAAAAGTTTTTTTTGAATAAAAACACATTCACATTCAATAACAAAACAGAAAAATTCATTTAAAGTTGTTTACGATGAAATTGTAAGTTAAGATCAATTTCTTAAATAAGAATAAACGTTATTTAATATTTTGAAAGATATTTAAAAAATTAAATCATCGATACATTTTATGTCGTTATTGTTCATCTCATAAAAATCACTCGTTCGTATTAGTTTTAATTAATTTGAAGATAAATCACGACAACATTTACCCAACCTTTTGATTACAGATCTACAATAAAAAACAATTAAGAAAATATAGTCGGTCAACCCCGACTATATGATACCCTACACCTCATAAGTACCTGTGTACCAAATTTTATTAAAATATCTGCAAATTTGCGATCTGCACAAGGTTTACATGGACAGCCAGCCAGCCGGACAAACATCGTTTATTCGACTCAGAAAGTGGTTCTGAGTCAATCGGTATACGAAAAGGTGGGCTTAGTGCCAATATTTTAAGGTGTTACAAACATCAGCACAAACGCATAGTACCCTCTCCACTATTGTGGTGTTTGTATAAATATTTCATTGATAAAATCGAATTAACGGTTGCTAAATGTAACCTATTTTTCAAATTACTTTTAACGATGTTTACTTGGCGAAATACCCTCTCTACTTCAGCATTATACCATGGAAGAGAGAGCAACTTTATAGTAAATTCTGAAATTTCAAAAAAAAAATTGTTGCCGCCTACATCTCTTTATTGAAATACTTGCAACCAGAAAGAAACACCGATGTTTGTGTTGATCCATTTTTTAAATTTAATATTGGACTACTGTTCCTTTATTTTGAAAGATGTTTCATTATCATCGATTATAGCAATTTTTAACATTTGTAAAAGTTGTGATTTAAATTAAAGGCATTTTAATTGTTAAAAATGTTTATTTTGCTTTTATAAATTTTTATAATAAAATAAAAATTATTCTTTTAAAAGCAAAACGGCAAGATAAATTGTATGGCTAAACAAGTTGAAAAATGGCTAAAAAAAAATGGCTAATGGCTAAACGCATTTTTTAATGGCTAAAGAGGGTGAAAAATGGCTAAATCTAGCCACTAAATGGCAAAATTGGCAACACTGACTATCGCTTACAAAACGCAAACAAATAAAAAAAAAAATAGTTCGAAATCTGCCACCACATTGCACTGAATTCGCCTTGTTCATATCATTTACACAGTTAAGTAATTTATACCCCTTTCACGACAGGTGTAATGGGTATATGTATGTATGTTTTTAAGTTTATCATTCCGTCTGCCCGGACCACAGAAATGATGGTGACTAGGTTCTTATACCACATATTGTCCGTTAAAATTTGCTATTGAAATTCAGCCAGATCGGAGAAAAAATGACCGAAATAAAAGCAGAAAACCACAATTGCCTTTGTTTTTTTTTTTGTACACATAACAAACAAAGGATTTTGCAATAGGTATTTGACAACTTTGACTATTTCACTGATCATCTAACTGTTACTTTCCATTTTTTTTCCAGTCAACTCAACATTTTCATCATAATTATGCTTTTCGGTCTGTAGAGAAGATGCCCCAAGATTATAAATTTCATCGCAAAATCATCTTCAGTGACAAAGCCCTTTTTTTGGGTCAGTGCGTTCGTTATTGGTTTGGTAAAAATCCACATGTGTTTCATGAATCACCACTTCATCCACAAAAAATAACTGTTTGGTGCGGTTTGCATGCCGGCGGCGTCATTGGGCCATATTTTTTAGTCGGCAATCAACGATCAACAGCACGGTGCCACAAGCCACACAGCGCACGATAAACAAAACTTTACTTAACATATTTTAGTGGGTTTATGTAAATTAGGAACTCTATTCTCTTTTCAAGTTTTGAAAAATTTTTAATTTATATTAGCGGTTTTCACCCTTTGTATTAAGTGTACAACTCTGCTTTCTTAATACGATTTTATACTACAAAGCATGAGTGTTCTTTTTTCCGTTAGTATTGAAAATTAATGAAGTTGCTGAGTGACGGCAAGAGACAAATATAGTTTATTTAACTGTTTTATTCTGGGTTATTTAACAAACGTGTTTACTACAGCTTTTTTTGGGTTTGTAACCAAAGCTTAGTAAATTTTAGTCTAATACATTTTGTTTTAGCAGCGTTGTAAATCTAAGTACTTGAACTAAATTAATAAGATTCACAAGGACTACAAGGGACTTTACTAACAATGTATTTCTAAAATCTCATTTGACTTGTAATTTTTTCCTTTTTTGCTCATAGTAAATTTTATCTAATAGTTTATTTTACATATAAACATTTTTACTTTGCGTTCTACTTAAAACAGCATTTGCAATTTCTGTTATTATTATGATTTCATATTTATTTTTTGCCATTATTACTACGTGTGTGCTCTACATTTTTTAATGGGGTGAAACTGTATTTTTTCTATTACGAAAAATATTTTAACTTTAACGCATTTAACAATATTTCTTTAAAAATGAGGCTAAAATAATAAAAAAAAAATTTAAACATAAAATTAGGAAAAAAAAGTTTTCAAATTGAAAATTTACTCTAGATAATAATACTAATAATATTTTAAAACCCAAATGCATTATGCAAGTAATGTGAAAAAAAAACTTTTCTATAGATATGTAAAAAAAAAAATAACAAGAATTTAAAATCAACGATGGACAAAAATTTTCTACTGTCGATTAGTACATCTCCAGTAAAATTGTTTGAAAAAACCCCTAAGGAAACAGTGTTAATTCTGTAATATTCTTTATAAAGTTATCGATACTAAATCTTAACAAGCTTTAACCCAGCTGTCGTCAAATGGCCAAATAGTTCAGGTGGCAGTACTAGGGCAACAAATACAACATTACAACATAAATGGAAACTTGTCTCAGAATAAGTCAAGAATTATTTTAATTCAAAATCAAATTGTGGGGTGATGTACGTGATGATATAAATTTTTATTCAATTTTTATAACATCACAAGCTGACCCGGCAAACGTTGTTTTGACCTACAACTTTTTTCTTTCAGATATTACAGTGTCTGGATGTAAAATTTCAAGAAAACGGATTAATCAGTTAAGAAGATATAGGCATGGGGGAACTTTTGCCCCTCTTGCCCTATTTCACGCCCTAAGTAATAAAAATTATAGGTGTTAGTTCCTTCCAGAAGTTACACTATTTGCGTGCCAAGTTTCAAGAAAATCGGTAGAGTAGTTAAAAAGATATACGGAGGGGGAGCTTTTACCCCTCTTGCCCTATTTCACGCCCTTTTCCCTATTTCCTTTCAGATGTTACAGTGTCTGCATACCAAATTTTAAAAATACCGGTTGATTTATTAAAAAGATATAAGGGAAGGGGAGCTGTTACCCCTCTTGCCCTTTTTTACGTCCTCTAGCGATATCAAATATATTTTACGACCTTATACCTAACAAATACACATACAAAATTTCATAAAAATCGGCAAAGCCGTTTCGGAGGAGTTCAATTGCAAATACCTTGACACGTTTTTATACCCTCAACCACAATAAGTTGTGAAGAGGGTATATTAAGTTTGTCATTCCGTGTGAAACTTTTTTTATTATTCATCTCAGATTCCATAAAGTATATATGTACATTCTGGCTCCTTGAGTAATTCTAAGTCGATGTAGACATGTCCGTGTGTCTGTCCGTCTGTAAGTCTGTTTAAAACACGCTCACTTTCGAAAAACTCAAAATAAATGAACAAACTTGGTGTCAAATTGCTTGTAGTTATCCTAAGCAGTGTGGGATTGAAATTCAGCAAAATCGGTTCAGTAGGATCAGAGCAATGTATCAAAATGTGCAACCACAACCTTAAAAAATTGATAATTTTGTTACAAAAACTAACATAAATGGTGAAACAATGCACGGAATGATAGAGAAGATTTTGCAAAAATTCGTTTTTTCGACTGGAAATCACGCTGTAAAATTTCGTGAAGATCCGTCCATAATTTACCCTAGGCCCCATATAAACCCTATTACCGGAAAACGGTTTAGTACACCTAAATAGTACACCGTAATAAATAATTCTATCATATTAGAATTTGGTACGTCGCAGTTTTATAGGACTAGAAATGATACTGTGAAATTTCGTTAAGATCGGTCCATCATTTACCCTAGGGCCCATATAAACCCTACTCCCAGAAAAAAGTAATGCTATCAGAATAAAATTTAATATTTCACAGTTTTATAGGACACTATTAAATTTCGTAATGATCGGTCCATAATTTAGTATAGGCCCCATATAAAGCCCACTCTGATAAATTAATTAAATACGCCTAAAACCGTATCAGATATACATAGATATTATGGTACAATTTCTTCCAACTTAGTTTCATATGACCAGAAAAATTGCATGCAATTTTGTGATATACGGTTCATAATTTACCTTTGATTCCATATTTAGGAGCTTCTGAAATTCTCTGTAAATGCTAAAACCTATTTCACCGCTGTATTGAAATTTATGTTTTTTAATACCAGCTATCACTCTGCAGAATTTGTGTTTATAACTTACAATGGCTCCAATATATATTCCGCTCCTGAGTCATTTAAGTTCGGCTCAAGCTAGTTAAAATTGCTATAAATAGCATACAACTTTCTGATGGTCGGTCAATAATTTAATACATACATATATGTAGGTCTAAACCGCAACCAATTTTAATGCTGACATCTGTTTTTATAAAGAAAAACTAATAATAAATATGTAGATATCATATACATATATATCACTCTTGAAATATTCGAACTGTCAGTGGAGGTTATGAAAGATTCGGCCCAGCCAAATATAACACTCTAACTTGTTTTTTTTTAACTTTAATAAAATACACAAATCACACAGAAAACGAGGGATTTTTGTAAGCATAAACCAAAATTTGACAGAAGACTAGACAAACAATAATTGAGCAAAAATCATCATCTTGCAAAGTAATGCCACCTGTTTATTTCATCAAGGTTTGATCTATATTTCACATAACCTTATTTATAAGAAATTTTGAAAATTGCTTTATTTTTCCCGACCGTTGTCACCCGTCTTAGAAACAGTTGAAATTTTTTAGTAAATATGTACTTTCATTAATAATATAAAAAAAACTATAAATTGAAAACATATCATTTCTAATTAGATAAAACTTGTCTAACTACAGGAAAAAGTTCTATTGATAATTGTCTATTTACATAAAACGCTGATAACACAGGTTTTAATGGCTAAACGTGACCTAGTTATTATTATTTTTTTTTTATACAAACATAAATGGTTTTTTTTAGGGTTTTCAGTTTTTTTTTTTCAATTTGTTGAAAAATATAAAAAGCTAATTGTTTAGTTGTAAAAAAGGTTGGCAACCGACTCCATTATTAATATTGATACCGTTTAAAATTGAAAACCGGTATTGATTCGGATACGAAAAAACAAATTGTGTGCATAATCTATTTTATCTTCCTTTTTCATAATATTTCATCTTTGTCATCTTTATTTTTAAAAGCATGATAAATATTTGTTTTGTTTATTTTTTTTTTTTTTTTTGAATTAAAATAAATTTTATTTAACGGCGGTCACTGGATTTTTCTGTCAAATCGTGTGGAAAATGTCATGTCACGCTTATTCTGTTCAGACTCCTACTGAACTCTTATACACTTGCAGTATGAAATTTTGAATAAGTTAGTAAGTACAATGCATTTTTAAGTTTCGTTATTTTTTTTACTAACTTTACTTATTTAATAAGCAAATGTAAATATTTATTTATGTTATTTTTTTTTAATTTACTTTACATACATATTTAAATATGTAAATTTGTCTGTAAAATATGTAAAGACTGTTGTAGTCAAACAAACAAACAGCTGGGTTTCTCACTAAACTGTGCCTGTAACATTTTTTGGCAAGTACTAGCTGTCCCGTAAGGAAATTACTCGCGACATTTTTGTGAAAAAAGTTCCCGCTTTGCACTGTCAAATAAACTCACGAATAAAAATGGGGCGAAGAAAAATGATAACACTAAAAAACAATTAAAAATGCAAAATACAAAGAATAATAATACATAATAATAATATTTTGTTCTTGGCCCATTTTTTTAATTGTTTAATTATCAAGCTTTTAACATTTTTATAAAATACTAGCGGACCCGGCGAACTTCGCCTCGCCCCAATTTTAAGCCTTCAGACAAACTTAAGATACATCACAAATGTTAAAATTTTCAATGTGATTTATTTTAATGGAATAAACTTTGACGTTTACAAAAATGAGGATATCAAAGAAGTTGAGTGAAGAGGAATCGTGTTGTCACTACGGTACGAAAAACGAAACAAAACGAACCGAAAAAATCCATATAATCGAGCTCAAAACGTTTTTTATCACAATGATTTCCACAATCATCATACAAAATAAATAAATTACTGTAGAAAATTACATTGTTAAAATGACACCTGTCAGATTGCGCAAAGGCTAAGTCAACGTATAACGCCATCTATCGGATTTTGGCTTATAACTTTCTATTTTTTCATTTGGAAAACCATTAAGGAATAATTTCACACAAAATTTCGTACAAAAAAATCAATTTTCGATTTTTCCAATTTTCCGACTTTTGGTTATTTCAATAAAGCTTATTAAGTTGAATAAGTATGCTTATTTATTTTGATTTACAATTAAAAGGACTCAACGGTTTTATATAAAGGGAGTACACCGAAACGCGTTTATTAAAGGAACAACGTAACTAATTCAAACACAAGTATACAAACAAAAATTCTGATATTGCAGGAATAGGACTATAAATTATGAACATTTGCATTTTTAATTAAACTTAAAAAAATAAAACTTTGATTCTTATACAACATAAAACAATAAAATCATTTTTTAGTCACAAAACCTTGAATTTTTTAATCGCATAGAGTCGTGGATGCTTGTGACACTATTTTCACGAACTTAAAAGTTGTTAGAATAGATTTATATGCTATATATTTTTGAGACAATCCAGCCAGCAAAATAGTCCGACGTCTTTCAGATATCTGAGAGAAACGTCGCTAAAAAAAGTCGGAATCGTATAAGAACTCTGTCAGATTTCTGACCCAAAAACATATGAAGTGGTTGACACGAATTCTGACAGACATGTCGTGGGAAATTCTGGTTTTTTTTGCCGACATTTCTGATAGATATCTGACAGAAATCTAATGAAAAGAGCATGTCAAATTTTGATGAGCTAGCCTAGATTTTTATTGTTTTTAAACTGATAGCTGAAAGAATTCCTTTTATTACAAAATATTAAGAGTTATAAATTTTACACGTACGTCCCTTTTTTTTATAAAATTTAAATTATTTTCAACTTAATGACAATTGTCATTATTTTCACAAAAAAAAATAAGTCACGTAAATTTCCCCCGATATATCCATTCGAAGTCGATCAGAAATCGCCCAGACAGTATTCAATGCCTGACAGAAATGTGAACGAAGTCTCTAAGAATGAAGCCTGACATTTTCAAGAAATGTCTGATTCAGACAAAGTCAGAGTATTTTGCTGGCTGGGAAAATAAATTAAATATTGTCATATGCATAGCTATTTATTTACGATGCCACCCAGAAGTGTTGAATGCGAACATTGGTTTCGTCGGCAGCATATGTTTGAAATAAAATAAGGTATCGATTATCAAACGTCATTAAATTGTTTTTTAGAACCTTTTTAAAATATAAGTTTTAATGCATAATTCTTCCATATTACTTGAAAAGAATTCATTAAACCGTTTTATTTTCTAATGAGTTTAATTTTCTTCATGAATTAATTTGTTTTAATACTTATAAACATTAAATTATAATTATATTAATTTTTAAAATTGGCTTTTATATATGAACTCCCGAAAAATCCCGATCCGTTCCGGAAATCGTGTTTTTGAATTAAAAATCCCGAATCCCGGGCTTCAAAAAACCTGGTCCTATTTGGCATCCCTAACTGCATTGTGTGTGCCCAGCATTTTATTTTTTTATTTTATTTTTTATTTTATTTTAACAAAATTTAAAGTCATAACGCGGGCTCTTACACTAAATATAAATTAATAATATTTTACAGGGGTCTAACGCAGATGCAAAAATACAACATATTTACGCTGTTAGAAGTCGATAGAAGAAAACTAAATTTTTGACCCACCCTAATGTATGTATGTTGAATATGGGCAGTTCCAGCGAAAAGTCTATTTTTTGTAACGTAACGGCAGAAGTAATTTTAATTGTTTCTCCAAAAATGTTATATGTATAGTTTACTGTTTTATATTTTTGTGTAAAGCGCATCTAGCTCTACATTTAGGACCCTATTACGGTTAACAGCTCAACTCAGTGGAGTTGTAGTTTCTAAATTTTTGTTATTATGGTTTACAACTTTGCTATCTTGCGGTGTACAAACACATAACAAAAATTACAACTGATCACAACCAGTTGTCTTAATTACAACTCAACTGAGTTGAGTTGTAAGCCGTAATGAGGCCTTAGTACCAAAAGGGAAAACTGTTGAACGACATGGTCCTAAAATACAAAATTATTTTGTATGGAAAATGTCCATATATACCTTTTAACGAGCAAAGTTTCTTAAATCTGATAGCTTGAAAAATAAATCTATATAGATTTGGTTTGCGCAACAACTCAGTTATCGCAACAGCCCAAAATTTCTATTGGCTGCGTTCTCCGAGGTTACACTGTAAATACATATAATTTTTTTTTTTTTTTTGATAAAAATTCTTAAAAAAATAAGGCAAATTAAAATTTATTTTAAATTAAATAAAACACTTGTTTAGCTTTAACAAAAAAAAAACACTTGTCAATCTAGCATATGTTTTTGTCAGCTTATCTAAATATGTAAATGTTTTTTATAGTAAATATTGATATACAATTTTCGTTTCATATTTTTTTCAAGAATTAAAAAAACATGAATTTTAGACAAAAAAAATAAGTGTACAAAGACAGATGTTTCAACCGCAACAAAAGTTAAAAAACGAAATAAAAATTATGGACAATTCTTAATACCTTTTGAATGAGTATAAAAAAAAACGCGATTTGCAAATAAAAATGAGAGAATATAAAAAATCGAATAATAATAAAAAACCATGTATCTTTAAGAAGACGACGACCTTTAAAGATACAAAAGAAAGAAATGAGTAACCATTTGAGCTGGTTTTCTGTTTTGCAATACTTTTTTTATTATTTAGGCACGTACTACTACAAGATGCATAAATAAAAAAAAATATTGTATATCATTAGCCTAAAGTGCATACAGTTTGTAAAAGTGAGAGAAAAAAAAACAAAATTTAGCTCGTGTTATAAAGAGGTTTTTCCCTTGTTTTTTTCATTTTTTTTTATTTTATAAAACTTAAACGAGCCCAATATCATTTTCTTAAGGGCAATAAACAAGATTGTTAAACTGTTGCTTCAAGTTAAATACTAAATACAGACAGGTGTTTTTTTTTTGTGTACAATTGTAGCCGGTAGGAGGGCCCCTTTGTTTCAATAAAGAATAATTTACAAGCCGCCGTTTCATATAATACAGTTATATTACAAAAGCATTCCCTTTATTTACAATTTTCGTATTAGGGAAACTGAAAAAAAATCAATAAAAACCGGGATAACACATCTTTAGACAAAAAAAAGTAAAACATTTTATTGTTGATTTTTTGTGACCCTCTTGCCTTTATATCCGTTTCAGTGTCAAGTTTATTATAAAGTACTAGATCAATATTTTTTCATAAATTTTCTTAAATATACATTTATAAGGGGGCATTTAATAAATAAAGGAAATTAAAAATGTGAAATATATTTTTAAAAAAGTCTGGTGACTCTCTTTTTAAGTAGCTGAATTAGAATGGGTAACACTTGCGTAATTTTTATTAATTACTGTGATCGCATGTGGCCCTATGCTCCCCAAACGAGTAAAAGGAATACATTTATCGTTACCTAAGACGTAAAAGGCCCAACTAACCAAAAATGTAAAATCGACTTGTTCATTGATTCTAATGTTTTGCATCAATTCAAATGTCTGCAAAATTGTTGGAATCTTTCGACCAGAATTGGCATTTTAATTACTAAAAAAACGGCCTTGACTACAAAAGATTATACCATAAACGCTGAAGGACCGACCTAACCAACAGTTTGCATAATATGCAACATTGTCAACTGTCATACAACTGCTAAATTTTTCAAGGAAAATAGAAGAAAAATAAATTATTATGTAATTGCTTAAGGCAATTAATCAATTTATCATTTTAAATAGTTTTTTGCTTCTCCTGAAAATTTTCAAAATGTTAGATAGGGCTTTTTGCGTTTTGTGTAACGATATGTACATTAGAGGGGCCCAACAGAATGAATGGCTATCCAATAGGTCTGCGCAAGAATTCAGATGTTTATCTGGTTGATTTGTTTACATTTTACTTATACATGTACATATATTTTTGTTAACATGCACACAAAACACACTTTTCCTTTTGTTTTTCCTATGTAGTAGTAAGATTTTGACAACAGCGAGGAATTTAACACAAACAAAATGCCTGTTGTTTTTTTTTTGTATTGTTGTAGAAGTAAGCAGACCTATAGGATAAACCTTGGTATATAAAAACATTTAATACGAAGTTTGGTGCCGATGTAAGAACAACTACATATGTTTTCAAAAAGATATTAAAACAGAAAATCGTTTAAGAACTAGCCCTGTGTGCCAATTATTATTTAACCGAGAAATTCGAGCACACACCTTAAAGATTTTTGAAATTTATTTCTGTAATAAGATTTTTTATTCAAAGAACTCAAAATTTGTGAGATTTTGATAGTGTCTAAAACGGGCAAAATTTATTAAGTTCAATTAAAATTTACTAAACTATTTTCGGAAATTGTTAATTAATATTTTAAGAAAAAATAAACCGAAATTGAACATGGGGGCAAAAATTACCCAATACTTTTTTAAACGTTAAAAACGCAGTTTCATTCAAAAATCTGCATAATAAATTGTAAACAGATTTACTGCTTTATGTACTTGGAGTGAAAAAGGTCCAACATTTTTTTTATCGCTAGACTACTTTTCCATATTGGCATAGAGTTATAAAGCTGGCAGATATAAAAGTCTATGACAAGCAATTTTTTATTAGAAAAGTTTATAAGAATCTAAGCCAACTTTATAGAAAGAAAAAAATTACTTAAAAGTCTGGTAACATCTTTAAAGACGTAAAGGTACCCACAGACCAGGCAACATTTGTCATGGCAATGCAAACTTAAAAATATGCAATGTCTCTTTTCAAGCTGATATTCCAGAATAAAGTACGCTACTCTTTCTACGAGCAAAAATGAAATTTGCGTGTGCTTCTCGTCGTTTTGGTGTCAATTCATACTTTTTGTATACATGATTATTATTGTGTTGACTTTTACAACATGATGTGCCTACTTTTCGTGCGATTTTACTGACTATAGCATGTTAATTTTGCTATACATATATATAAACATATGAATACATATACATATGTATATTTCTGTTGCAAAATGACTCTGAACAAATTTCATGTGACATACATTTTCTAAAAAAAAAAAAAAAAGTTTTGTGTATTTCCTTTTTCTCTAAAACCACATGACTTTATTTTTATTATTGAATTTTTTTTTTGTTCATTTTTTGCATTATTCTTTTTCTTAAATGTTATATTAAATTTATGTATGTGTGTCATAAAAATTTTAGCTTACAATAATTTCGTTTAAAGTCAAAATGCGTGCGGACTGACGGACACGACCGGTATTGCCTACATACGGTCATGCTTTTATGCAAATGCCACATAAATACATTGACCGCAAAATACAATAACAAGAAAAAAAAGAAAAGAAAAAATTAGTGTGATGAAAACAAATTGAAAATAAGTCAACATTGAAAAAATCACAAAGAATGAAAAAAATTATTTGTAAAATTGAAATAAATGACTAAAATAATAACTAAACACGAAAAGTAAAGCAGACAGAATTTTACGGGATTTGTTAAATTTCTGGCAAAAATGAAAAATAACAAGCGATTTTTTACAGAAACTAATAAACGTATGTAGTTCAGTTCACTTATAATTATGGTTTTTGTTTTGAATCCCGGGAAAGTGAAAAACAAAAAAATCATTTTCATGGGAACCCCGACCAGAATGAAATTCAAATTACGATATTTAATAGCATACCCTTAACCATGGTGAAATAAACAGGTGGCAGCACTACGCCAGATGACGATTTTTTGCTCCTGCATTGTTTGTCTAGGTTTATGTCAAAGTTTTGTTTTTGTTCACAAAAAGTCCACGTTTTGTGCTGAAATTACTGTATTTTAATAAAGTTTTTGATCATTTTAAATTAAAATAAATAAGATATTGCTTATAATAGTAGAAAAATTGGCTAAAAATTTATTTATTTCATCACGTTCAGCGGTACGCTTTGATTTTTGTTAAAAGTATTTTTTGACGTAAACGGTGATGTAATTTCCAATTTTGTTGTAATGATGTATTTGTTGCCGTAACGATGCCACCTACTTATTCCACCATGCCCTTAACCAGCAGTGATAAATTAATTCTGTCATTCCATGTTTAACTTTTTTAATGTTCATCACGATCCCATAAATAATATACATATGTACATACGTATGTATGTTTATTCCAGGTCCTTGAGTAATGTTAAATCGATTTAGCCACGCCTGTCTGTTAACTTCCTCTAACTTCCGAACGACTCAACAGAAAAGAATAATTAGGGTGTCAAATGGTTTCCAGTTCTACTAAGCAGTTTAGGATCGAAGTCCAACAGAATTGGTTAAGTAGGAAAAGAGTTATGCATTCAAATGTGGAACAAGCTTACAAAATCTAACATAAATTTTTGGTGGAATGCACCAACAGTAATTAAATTATAACAAATTAATTTTAAAAAGGGTGGTCCAACCACAATGCACAATATTAATTGTGAGGAGTCACACTTTAACGTCAAGTTTTTTGCCTAAATTTATTTGACATTTCTTTGTTTCAGTGTTTGACAAATTCAAACATGAAAAGATACACAATTGAGCAGCGCGTTAAGATTATTGAATTCAGACAGAAGTGAATGGTGAATTTAAAAAAAATCATCTTCACCGAAAAGGCACACTTTTGCCTCAGTGGAAGGAGAATTGCCGCAATCGTGCCAATTGCGAGAATCCACAAGTGATTGTTTAAAAGTCGATGCATCGACAAACAGTGACTGTTTGGTACAGTCTATGGGCTGGCGACGTCATTGGGCCGTACTTCTACGAAAATGAGGTCGGCCAAAAATTTACCGTGAATGGTATCCCTATCGCGAATTGATAACGGACTTCTTGTGGCCAGACATTGAGGATATGGACCTAGACGATATATGGCTCCAACAGGCTGAAGCCACTTGCCGCACAGCCAACAAAACAATTTCTCTTTTGCGCAAGAAATTCAATGGCCGTGTTATCTCACGTCGTGGCGATTTTAATTGGCCGTCACGATCATGTGATGTGATGTGATTTAAAAGAAAAAGTGTACGTCAATTAGCCAAGAACAATTCAAGAGCTAAGGGGTGCGACAATTCGGCAAATTAACGACAATGAACCTGAATTATGTCTTAGAGTCATTGAAAATATGAGACAACTCGGAGCAGTTAGCCTGGCTAATGCAAAATCGTTTAAGGAAACGAAAGCGGAATTGGAAGTGTGGTTTAGAAAAGCCCACACAACCAGTTGGAATAATGGAACTGTGGGTAGGACCACTAAGATTTAATGGGGTAACCCAAACGAAAGGAGGACAAGAAGCTTCCTCAATAGGAGTAAGTCCGAAGTTAGTATGATGGTGCGTATCCTGACGGGTCACAAAGAACTACGGTCAAAACTTCACTAAATTAGATGGGCAGAATCAGACGGGTGTAGAGCGTGTGGTAAGGCGACCGAAACGCTGGAACACTTTCTCTGCTACTTTCAGGCCTTTGTTGAATTGAGATCCAAACACCTCGGGATTGATGTCATATTGGACTTAAGATCCTTGGAAAAAGTAAACTGGAAACTATAGGGTATTACGCCCGGCAAACTGAGTTTCTTTACGCCGGACGATAACACCTACCTAATTCTTCATGATTAAAAAGAGCGCACAACAGGCCCGGTAGAGGCCTAGGTGTATATCGTATTAATATGAGGTTGTATCACATTGATGCTTCGTCCTCCTTTCAGGCCCCTATAACTGACTTGAGTTGTAAATTCTTAATTTTTGTATAATGGTTTACAACTTTGCTATATTGCGGTGAACAAAAACATAACAAAATTACAACTGATCACAACCAGTTTTCTTAACCCATTAACGCCGGATGGGTAGAAAAATACCCAAAAAAAGAGCCTTTTTAGAAAAATTATATTTAAAGTTAGGTAAGACATATCGAAATATGCTTTGATAAACTGATAGACAAGGAATTGAACCATGCAAAACAGGTTAACGGGATTTTTTAGCATTAAATTTTGGAGGGAAACTTAATAGGTCAAATGTAGGAAAATTTGTAATGTCATAATATTTTAAAAGGAACTGCTTTGTAAAAGGGGGGAAAGGAAAATCCCATAAATCCTATTGGGCCTACATAGCCCTATATATGCTCTGTTATGAAAAAAATATTTACTTTAGTTGCTCCACTCATTTAGAATATATGTAAAAAATAACGGCATGGGTATTTAAATACCCACTTCGACACTAAAGAGTTCTCAACTAATAAGTTTTAAGTAAAAAAACAATTTTTTTTAAGAGATCAAAAACTGTTTTATTATGTATTTCTGCCAGTTTACGTTTAAAATAATTGTTTTATTATTGAGATTTTTTTATTATTTTAATATTTTTTGGAATACCGTCATGAAATTGTGCAAAACAGTCCTTTGGATGTAAATTTACATTACATTTTAGCAGCCGAACTCTGTCTTGCCCACACATTGTCCACAACGGCTACGTTTTCCAATCTTATTTATTGTGTGATTAAATTTATCCGTGCGCCTTGCAATTTGTTGTGCATTTGTGAAACTTTTTACAGAAGCACCACATCGGCTTTCTGGAATTGTTACCAATAACTCAACAACACTCAAGCGAAAGTCCAATTGGCTCATTATTGTCGCACCTTCACATCTTCTACACATGCAGTGTAGTTTCCAGGCATTCAACATCTCTGCATCCATTGCATTTGTGAGCAGCGGCCAATACCATTTTTTCCCTCGAACTCGGATGCGGTAATTGTTCATGGCATTGTCGAACAAATCAACTCCACCCATCCGCTGATTGTATGCGTGGACTAGATATGGTTGCTCAATATTGGCCATTTTCCGGTTTTTACGGTCAAATCTCTTCGCACGGCACATTGGCTCCAAGCCCAAAAAATTGGACATTACAGTGACCACCTACAACAAAAGTAATACATATTGAAGTGTGTTATCTACTATATACATATATATAGGATTATATAAATATTTATATACTTACCGAATTATCATTCCAACGCACTGCGATCAAATTATTGCTTTCATCGAAACAAAAATCAGACGAACCTCGAGGTTTCTTTTTCATTAATTATGATCTTCCAGTAAAGCGTAATTGGTTCGATTGTCGCAAACAGTACCTGTCGCAAAGTAGCCTTTTTGAGATAATGTGCACATCAGCTTACTTTATAAAAAAAAATAAAAATTATTTCTGTAAGTTTTTTCAAGCGTGATAGATTACGTTCCACGCGACTTAACTTCGCAACCAGCACACAAAAAATTTTTTCACTCATACGTTTTCCAGATTGTGTTAAATAAAATTTTATTTAGAACACATTTATGCCGAAGTGGGTAGAAAAATACCCAGACACCACAGGTGCCGGTACCACAGATAAAAAAAAATTTATAATTCCATATCAATGTAAATAGCCTAAATACCGTCTGTGCGAAATTTTATCGAAATCAGACAACGAATTCGTGGGTCAGGCAGTAATGGGTTAATTGCAACTCAACCGAGTTGAGTTGTAAACCGTAATAGAGGCCTCAATCTAACCTAAAGTTTTTTATAGAACAATTTGAATTGCTCCAGTTTTTCTTGAAATAATTTTACTTACAGAAGTTTTTCTATACATAAATTCCGTTCCCTGATTCTTTTTAATAGAAAAATTTCATTTGCTTAACTTTTTTTAACTAAAGAATAACAACTGCGTGTTCATAACAAAAAGTTAGCCACAGTTTGTACACAACGTACAACGAGCTGCTAACTAGAATGCCGATTAACCTTAGCAGCTTGTTGGCCCAGACTTAATTCATAACAAGCTTTTCTCCTTCTGCTTAATTTTAATAAATCAACTCTGAATTTTAATGATGCCACATTATGTTACTCAAAAATGCAGCACGTTTTGCATTAATCATCGCTGGGTTTGTCATTTCTTTTCTTTTTTTTTTGTGTTTCCCTTCACATATACAAATTTAAAAAAGTTTTTAAAATAAATAAATAAAAGATAGTGAATTAAAAAAGAAACAAAATTGCTTAACGCTAAACGTCTGTTTTTCTAAAGTTGGCAGCTCGTTAACCAGAGCTTAGCAAATCGTTAGCCAGAGTTTGGTAAGTGTATTATGAATAAACTTTGGGCTAACTTCATGCCAAATTTTCATTATGAATACGGCTGTAAGAAAATTAGAAAAATTATAAGAATAAGAATAGGAAAAATTTTATACTCTGGGGGCTACTCTCTATTGCGATGCGAAAGCAATTTCGATGCGAAAGCTAAATGCCAACTTGGTACTCTCTATCACTTTCGCAAAATCTTTTAAAAATGAAGCAATACTGCCAACAAAAATGAAAGATGGCGCAGATTACCAGTAATGAAATGCTAAGATATGTGAAAATATTTGAAATTGGAAAATTTAAATAAAATAAATAGTGATGATTTGCGAAAATAAAAAATTTAATAGATGCGAAATACAAATACGCAAACGCATTGAAGAGTACCACTCGCTAGATTTGCTACCATTTTCTTTCGCATCGCAATAGAGAGTAGCCCCCACTGATGTTTTTCTATAGAGAAATTTCATTGTCTGTTGAACAATTTTATATGCTGATGATACCGCAAATCAATGTTTTTTTTAAAGAAAATCTTTTAAATTTTAAAAGTTTAAACTATTTTGTTTCTGACCAAACCTTTATTTTAAAAATAATTTTAGTCATTGTTTAAACTAATTCAACAAATGGCCAGAAAAAGAAGATAAACTTTTTGTTAAGATTAAATTAAAAAAATTTGCAGGAATTTATTTTAATCCCTTTTTCCTTTTTTTTTCTTTTTTATTCAAACATCGAATTTGTTTCCATTAATGAACACTTCTGTTCAAATTAAACCCAGTTAACCATAAACATCAAAAAAATATAAAAAAAGCGAATGAAAAAAAACATCTTTATAACATTGTAAGTTATTACTTTTTAGAATTTATACAAAACCATTACCCCCATCCCCCATTTAAAAACCCCAATCCAAAGTGTTTGTTATACATATCATCTGATCCAAATATACATACATATGTACATACAAACATACATATAAACTATATTATTATTACGAAAGAAAATATAGAAAAAGTAAAAAAAAGATGGTAAGAAAAACCATTTTGATAGAACATTTTTCTAGTCGTTGTGCTTAAAATACGTGACAGTATAATCTATAGTTTTGCTCCTTGACATATACAAAAAAAAAAAAGTATTAAGAGAAAAACGTGCAAAAAATCTATACACAGAGGACTTTAAACAGGATAAAATAGAGTATACACTAGGGTATTCATACGGTTAACCGTTAACCGATTAATAACTACCCGATTAACTGATCGGTTGATTTCGATTTAGTTAATACTACATTTACATTAGGCCGAAATCTTGTAGATTTGATTTAAAATCTTCTTCGAAATCTAGTGCGTTTACATTACACTTTTTTGACATTAGCGAGATTTTGTTTTTATAACACAACAACTAACTAAAAGTCTTTTCGTAACACATACAAACACAAAAAGAAATAACATTAAAATATTTGCATTGCCTTTTATTTATAAACAACGATATTTATTTTATCAATATTATTCGTCTTTTTTATTTTTTTACACTTTTTTATTTATTTATTTTATAAAACTTTTTAATTTTTTTTAACAACTTTTGTTTTGTTTTTTTTAAATGTAATTTTTTCTTATGCAGGGAAGTATTTTTTAGTGCTTTATTGAAAAAACCATAGTTGCATCATTAAGTACTACAAGATTTTGAGTAGATTTCGTCGAAATCTAGTCACGAAGTAGATTTTGTTTTGTATGGGAAATCTAGTCAAAAACAACTAGATTTGGCTCGAAATCTCGTAAGTACTAGATTTTGCGTAGGTGTAAATGTAGTATAAAGTCGATTAGCCGATTAACCGATAAAACAAAATTTTTAATTTTTTGTTTATGTGTTCATCCTTATTCTGCGTTTCGATTCGGATCGTAAATTTCTCAGTTTGGCAACTTTGGTATTCTGCATTCCGTTCCCCGTATCAATTCGATTTGTTTTTTGATTGTATGTATTCTGCGTTACGATCGTAGCTACGTTTTGTCCAGTTGTTTATTTTCTAACGGAAAGTTTTTCGATTTTTGTTTCTGTAGTTAAAAAAGTGTATAATTAAATAAAATGTGAGTATAAAATGCTATTAATTTATTTTGTAATAAATTTTGTTTTTTTTTTTTTTTTGTAACTTTAAAGCTTTATTTAATTTATTGCATGTCAAAAAAACACAACACCTGAGCAGTATGAAAAGCTGGCGAGTTTAATGGCACCTAAGGATGCTATTGCGTCTGGATATCATAAGCGCCCCAAGGAAGAAGTACAGGCATTCTGGGAAGAAGTTGCAAACGCACTTAACGCAATAGGGCCACCAATAAAAACTGACGCTGCATGGAAGAAAGTATGAAATTTTTTCTAGTCTTGATTCTGCATTTTGGACCACTTTGTTCTCCTCTTCCAACAACAATGCCTCTGCTATTGATTCCATTTCTTCTCTAAACTAAATTTTTCTTCTGCAATGATATGTAGAAAATGAAAATTTCGCTCCGGCGCTTCAGGATTCCTCACACTGTAATTGTTTGGCCACAAATACCGTTTGCTTATAATCTGGCTATTTTTTTCCTTTCCGCACATAACTGATGAGTTTATTTAATTATAGTTACCACACTATTTAGTTTTTATATACATATGTATTTATCACTATTTATTCATGAAATTTTACTTTTTGAAAATAATTTATAAAATGATCTGTTTATTTTAATAAAAACGTAATATGTATACAATATAAAATATGCATATATACATATAAATATGTATTGAATTTTTATTGTTTGCTCGTTTTAGTTCAAGAATTGTTTTGTTTGTTATGTAATTGTTTTTTTTTTTTACTAATAAACTCCAAATAATAAATAATTTTTGCATTTTTATTTATTGAAATTACTTAATTCATAACAAAACTTTATTAATCGGTTAACCAATCAATAGCAATATTAACCGATTAAGCCAAAACCTCGGTTAATTAATCGAGCGATTAGCCGATTAAAGCAAAAGTCCGATTAAATGAATGCCCTAGTTTACACGCTTTAGTAAAGAAATGACAAGAAAAAAATATATAAATTAGTAGAAATAAAAACCCCATAGCCAACATTTCGGGCCATCATTAACACAAAACCAAGCATAGAAGCAGCAGCAGCATCATAATCAAGCAAATATGGCAACAGCAATTTGGGAAAGAAACTTGTGCTTTTAGGTTGGAAAGAAAAGTAAAGAACAAAAAATAAAAAAAACTATATAAAATATGAACACAAAATAAAACGACAACACCATATATCAAATCAACCACCATTACTTCTACTACCATCTCTCCATAGACAACGTCAGCATTATTATCATTACAGCCACCACCACCGCCAACCACCCATCATCCCTAGGACCAGAGTTTGCACACTGCTTTAAATCTTAACACTTTAGCAGGTTAATGTTCCTTTTTTTTTCTTATGTTGCCCTCCTATTCCTGTTCGTAATAATAAAAATAAAATAAAAACTAGCACATTGTACCCACTACTTCAGACCAGGCAGGCAAACTTTAATTTAGTACACTCACACTTACATACATACTTACATACGTCTTTTCACACCTAAAGTGGGACACATAAGAACAAGTCTGATGTTCCTGTTTTTTTGAAATTAAAAATAAAAGCCGTACTTTAATTTAGAATTTTAATTTAATATACCAACTTCATTTTATATAAATTAAATTTTCCTTATTTAATTCAGATCTACACAAAATAATTAACATAAAGATGTTAGCAAAGTATTTTTAAGAGGTGTCCTATTTATGGCGGGAGTAGCTGTATGTTTATGAATAACAAGGAAGTTTATAAAATTATAGTTTAACTAGCTGTTAAGCCTGTCCCTGCCCCACAGGAAGACAATTGGCAATTTTGAGCTTTATTGGTCTTTAGGGGCCAGAAATGTAATATAACACTATTTTTCCACACCCCTTTTCCTCTCAATTCTCCGCCTGTAGCCAAAAACATCTAACATCTACCCTCAATTTGCGAAGATGTTAACATCTTTCCATAAGAAATATTTACATAGGGCTAAAAACCAACATCATTACAAGATGTTCCAATTTCATGTTATTCAATTATACATCTTTCGATTGTTTTAGTGTCATCACTAGAAAATTGGCAATAAGTTCTATTATTATTGTGGCATCACTGACAAACAGAAGTTTGTTTTGAAAGCAGCGTTGCCATTTGTCAAGATTTCTCTTTTATTGCAATGTTTTTTTTTTGTTTAGTATTTTTTATATTCTTAAACAAATTGAACTTCATATACATTTATTTTTGTGTTTTCTTTTTAAGTTTTGGCACTTTTGTAGAAAAATTTTTTTTTATTTTTTCCAAAATGGTGACATTTTTGTTTAATGGTTGATGTTAGATGTGAGTTATGTAAACGAGTGTTTCACATTTTATACAACGTTAAAGTTGTTTATAGTGTTGCAACCGTTTTCAAAATAAAACCACCTCGTTTGAATTCGCCTTAACCACGACCAACGAAAATAATTGTAGAGTCTTCTTTCTTTCGTGCCGCAATATTATGAAACTAATCGGCTTATTACACACCACAATAGTGGACAGGGTATTATGCGCTTGTACTGATCTTTGTAACAACTTAAAATATTGGTCCTCGAACCGCCTTTTAGCAAACCGATCGACTCAGAATCACGTTAAGAATGTCCGTCGTCCGCCAGTCTGGCTGTCCATTAAATTACAGTTTTAGAGATGATTTGATGAAATTTGGTTAACATGTTCTAATTGCCACAAGGACCAAGCCTATTGAAAGTGGTGAAAATCTGTCCATAATTGCACATAGCCCCTACACAAGCTTCTATCCGGAATAAGGAATTTGTAAGCATAAATCATTTTATTATGTTGCAATGTATTAAGACAAATTTTGAAATAAATTTATTTTAAATCAATCGAAATTATCACACATGCTAAATTTTATTGCAATCGTTTCGTATTTGACCATACAAATTCTTCAGAAAAAAGCTTTTAATGCCATAACTGTCATATAAATGTTTGTATTGGACATACAATTTGGCGACCATAACGTTAAGGATAGTTACTATGACATGACAAAATATTGTGCATATCGAGCCTTTGCTGCAATAGAGTAATATCTTAATTTTGAATTTTCTAACACTTTAAATTTAATTCTCCTCTCAAGAGTTGAGTATATAACATATTTGTATGAAATTTTTACACAATATGAAGAATCGATATGGCGATTTACTCAACATTTTTTGCCTGTAGGCGGCCCTATGTTCCTCTGGGAATTAAAGAATCCAATACATTAGCTCAAATATTTGGTTTTTTCAGTTATTACTCTATTGCAGCAAAGGCTCGATATAGTTCCAAAATTAACCATAAGTCGCATATAAACCCCTTCCTAAGATTACTTGAAGGCAAACAAATCTCATAAAGATAAAGATAACTAAATACTATTCGGCACAAAGAGCTTTTATAGAGATGTTTCTTTATTAAATCAAAATTTAACTGTAATTTTGATAAAAAATTTTAAATTTGCTTAATGCTCTATTTTAGTAAAACAAAAAACAACATACAAAATTTTTAGGAAAGTTGGTAGCACATTTTACCTTTTATTTTAATATGGCAACCAACTTCACTCTTTACAAAGAAGCGTTTTCCAAATGAAAGTTGGTAACGCATCACAAGAATAATGCCGTTATAACCTAGCGTTTCCACATGCAAGTACAAGTTCGAAAAACTCAATACACTCACACTTTTTTACTTACACCATCACATTTTTCGTACTTTCAGCCAATCGGCTGCTTCCTCGATTTTTCGTCGATAATACGTATACACTACTTGCAAGTAATTACTTGCATGTGGAAACGCCGGGTAAGTTTAGATGAAGCGGTTTTAAAAATTTTTCGAAAAAAAATTTCCTATACAAAATTTTGTTTTATGTAAAAAAGTTTTAATTCATTTTTTTTTGTTTATGTATCAAAAAAAAATTTTAACTGCTGAAGGGTTGCTAAAGAAAAAGGTTTTTATAGAAAAATTTCATTCGCTAGTGCTTTTCTGGAGAATAATTTTTATACGCTAAAACATTTTTATAAAAAATTTCATTTATTAACGTTTTTCTATTAAAAATAGCTTTTGTGGAATTTTTTTTTTATAGAAAATTTTTAATTTTTGAAATTTTTTATAACAATATCTAAATTTGTTAAAGTTTTTCTACAGAATTTTTTTTTCATTGAGTTCGTTTTAAAAAAAATTTTATTCGATAGTTTTTCTATGCAAAAATTTTCTCCATTAAGTTTTGTTTAAAAAAAAATATATATTTCAATTAATTTTTTCTTTTAAATCTTAAAGTTGATAAATCTTACAATTTTTCAATCCTGTATAATTTGGGTGTTTAATGACTAAATGGGTGCTTCTATGTTTCGTTACCACTCTCTTTAAGAGTTTTCAAAAAAGTTCATTTACTTTTATTGTTTATTGTTTTTCTTACTTAACAACAACTTCAATCTACCCTCTCCATTTTTTACGACTAAAATCTTTCTTCATGTTTTATTTCTTTTTTGTTTACCCAACATTATCATTATTTTTTATATTCCTTTTCTGTATGGATTTTCCCACGTTTCTCGTTTACTGCCAAACAAAAACACACAAATTACCTATTCAGTCAACATTTTTTCCCCAGTGTAGCCCAAATGTTCTAAACTTTGTGTGATGCTTACATAATACACCCCCTACCCCAAGACAAATCCTCACGCAATTTTATTTTTTTATATCATTACAAAATTCTTTGGGTGAAAAAAGGAGAAAAATAAATTTATTTAACTTTCTTCCAATTTCTTTTCTGATGAAATATTATAAAAGCCGCCGGTGTCTGAAGTTAGGGAGAGACTAAGAATAATAAAAAGTAATTTTTTTTGTGCTACATATAATATTTGAAGAAATTTAAGAAAATTTAAATTGATAGGTATTTAAAGAATCAGAAAAGAGTACATTTTTTAGATTTCTACAAACAAAATTTATTCTCTGCAGTTATTTTGGAAAAAAAGTTCATTAGCAGCAGTTTTTCTATAGAATTCATCTTTTAGCAAAATTTATTTCGATAGCGTTTTTTAGTTATTTTATTCGCTAGTCTTTTCTTTTTCAAAGTATTCGCTAAAGTATTTCTATAGAAAAAATTGCATTTGTGAAGTTTTTCTATACAAATATTTTATTCGCTTTATTTTTTCTGTTAAAAATTTTATAAGTCGCTGACCTTTTTTTATAAAAAACCTAATTTGCTAAAAGTTTTTGTATACAAAATTTTTATTTCTAAAAGTTATTATCAATAAATTTTATTTCATTTCATGTTTTAAAATTCCATTCTTTATTAAAATAATTTAATGAAAATAAAAATTTAAATCACTTAATCCTGATTAAAATAGATATAGGTATAATTTGGATTAAAAAAATTTATTTCCTAGTTTTTCTACGCAAAAATGTCATTGGCTAAAACTTTTCTTTTGAAAAATTTAAAAAAAAATTACAGTCTTTGAAACATTTTTTAAGTGGCCTGCGAACTTCAAATGTACAAAATAACCCATTTTTTCCTTGTCCTAATTTAGTTCTCAAAAATGTTCCTTTTAATTTCTATAAAAAATTTTCAGAAATTTCAAACAACAATACATGAAATATTTTCCAAAAAATTAAAGGGAAAAACATATTGAATTTTATGAAAATTAAAGTCAGAATAAAATACCAAATAAAGCTAGCAGAAAAATTAAATAAATACCATACATATTCCAATTTTATTTAACCGTAACGCATTTATGTCGTTTCTTTTACCCAAATCAGAAAAAAACCTCTCCCAGATGAATAAAAAAAACACATTTTATTATCGTCTCTACCACCACCCTAACTAAACCCATTAAGACTGATGGCACTAAGCAGAGAACAGCGACGCAGCAGTGACGATGCAGTTCAGTCTAAAAAGTAATAAAGAAAAAAATCAACAGCAAACATTTGCACATACGCTTGTATACTTTTGTATATACAAACAGAACTCCTCTTTAATACATAAATAACAGCGTTGCCGATTTCTGTGCAATTATCCGAAAATTGATCAGAACTTTTTTTTCTTGAACTATTATTAAAACATAGAATTTTTGTGTAATTTCGCCTTAAAATTATTTCATATACATACATGCATATGAATATACATACATACAAACATCTATACATACGTACATATAAGTAAATTTGTCCATCAAACGATTTCATTTAAAATGTATTTTACTCCATAAGCTCTGGCAACTTTTCTGTAGTTCTGGTCAAGTTTTTGAGATATAAACTGTCTTGGTAAGTCTCTGTTTTCTAATTTAAAAACTGCAATCGCTTTCCTTCTTAAGCCTGGTACTCTGTTCAACATTTCAAAACTGTCAAACTGCTGTAAAAACGCATATGGAAAAAAACTTGTGCAGAATATCTATGAAATAATGTTGATAGAGTTGTACTCTGTTCATTTTGTGAAAAAGTTCCAAAATGTTTCTGGCAACATTTTTCTACAACTCCGAAATAATGTAAACTGCACTTATTTCACGTGTAATTTTAAGCAAAAGCCAAAAAGTATGAACTGATTATTAAACAAAAAAATTTAAATCCATATTTTCTTTCTTTTTTATTAAATTTTTTGTTAAAAAGAAATAGCTTTTAGTAAAATACATGTGGGGTTTGTTTACATACATAAAACAATGTCGCGTACATTTCAGGAATAAAAACTTTAAATTGTGCAAACTCGCATGGATACATGTCAACATTTTCGTGTGAAATAATTAATGTTGCTCAACATTTTTCACAAATTTTAACGTCTGGTAAATATTTTTTTAATGAAATTAAATTGATAAGTGCAAAAAGGGAACTTCTTTAAAATATTCTTTTTGAGATAATCAATTAAAACAGTATAGTAAAATTATGGATAATAACAAATGCAAGTTTTATGTTTTGAATTCGCAGAGGGTCAACAGACTTTTATTTGAAGTTGTCTAAGATGACCATTTTTGCTTTAGTTTCTTAGCAATACTCAAATATGACACATGAAGTAATCGTGTTCATTGGGAATATATTGTTTAACAAAGATTTCAAATCAGAAAACTTACAGGATATTCTTTTTTAAATCTAATTAACAAAAAAAACAATTCCCCAATTTAAAAAATAATATAAAAATCGCATTAATAAAAAGTTATAAACAATTTATACTATCAGGAAGGTATGTGATGAAAATCGATTTTGAAAACGAAATGATTTAAAGTTAATTAAAAAATCAAGACCTTAATTCAGAAATTCATTTTAAAAACGCTCGACTTTCATTACAGTTCTATACATCTCATTCACCACATACCTGTTTATAAATATATATTTGTTAACTGAAAGCGTTATTTTTCATCAAATACAAAATTTGTTTTGTGCAATTTATAAAATTTTGGATAATTTTAAAGTTTTTTCTGTGTTAAATTGAATTCCGGCAACACTGATACATACAAGTGTTTCAACATAAAACTTTTGTTTTGTTACTAATAGAGAGCAGAAACAGAGATGCAGCGTGTGTTAGTGTGTGTGTGTGTGGCGGGGGTGGTTTAAAGCACCCGTTATTGGGTTGGTTTTTAGGTTGACGATGGATAATACATATATAGTTTTTTGTTGTTGCTTTCGACAACAACGATGATGTTTGTGATGATAATGATGTTGTTTGTTGTTTTTAACTGTTAATGTTGTTGTTGATGGGGATCAAATCAGAGATGTAAAATAATGTAGTTAATTTTTAACTTCAGAGAGCATAAGCGAATAAAATATTTGTGTATAAAAACTTCAACTATACGATTTTTCTAAAGAAAAGCTTTAACGAATGAACTTTTTTATAGGAAAACAAAAGCGAATAAAAAGATTCTATAGAAAATCTTCTTCTGCTATAGAACAAATCTAACATACACACATACTTAGGTAGGTACTTATAAATTTTTTTATAGAAAATCTTAAGAGACTTTGCACAAAGTATTTAAGCAAATTTAAATATTTTTTTGCATTTTAGCCGTAGATTTCATAATTTAGCGAACAAAATGCAACAACATTTGGAATATAAATATACAAAAGAAATGTTCTTGTCGACATCGTGGGCCAGGCAGTTAAGCATATAAAATGTTGCTATAGAAAATCTTCAGTGAATGTAATTTCCTATAGAAAAATTTTAACAAATGAAATTTTCATATAGAAAATCCTCAGTAAATAATATATTCTGTGGGAAAACTTTAGCAAATGAAATTTTTTTATATAAAAAAAAATTAAATTAAATTTTTCTTAAAAAAAATTTCAGCGAATAAAATTTTTTCATTTAAAATTTTATTTTAATCTTGAGACCTTTCTTGTCATAGGTAGGTACCTACCTTTTTTTTATTATACCAATAATTCATAAAGAACGATGTTAATTGTGAGTCACACCTTAACGTCAAGTTTTATGTCCAAGTTAATTTGACATTTCTTTGTTTCAGTGTTTGACAAATTCAACCACGGAGAGTTACACAATTGAGCAGCGCGTAAAGATTAATGATGCCTTTTACGAAAGTGGGCGTACAAATCAAAATGCATTTTGTGGCACACTTTCATCTCAGTGAATTTGTAAACAAGCAGAATTTCAGTATTTGGGCAAATGAGCATCCACGAGTGTTTGTTTAAAAGTCGATGCTTCGACAAAAAGTAACTGTTTGGTACGGTTTATGGCGGCATCACCTTCGAAAATAAGGTCGGCCAAGAAGTTACCGTGAATGTTTTTCCTATCACGAGATGATAACAGACTTCTTGTGGCCAGAAATTGAGGATATTGACCTGGACGATATGTGGTTCCAACATGATGGTGCCACTTATCACACAGCTGTGTTATCTGACGTCGTGGCGTTGGTAATTGGCCGTCACGATTATGTGATTTGACACCGATGGACTTCTTTCTTTGGGGATATTTAAAAGAACAAGTGTACGTTATTAAGACAAGAACAATTCAAGAGCTAAAGGATGAACATTGAACCACAACTATGACTCAGAGTCATTGAAACTATGGACCATCGCAAAGAGGTATGCCACCGAAGCCGTGGCGAACATTTGACCGATATTTGGTTTCACACATAATTATCCTTCTGTCATAATAAAAACTATTAAACTGAAAACTTATAATTTGTAAAAAAAAAAATAATTCTTTAGATAAAAAATGATGAGCAAATATTTTTCTATAATAAAAAAATAATTTTCTATAATATTTTACTAACAAAAATCGAATAAAATTCTTCTATAAAAAAAATTTAAAAAAAAAAATATTTGTATGGAAAAACTTACTTGAAAAATATATTTCTGTAGAAAAATCGAATACAATTTTTCTATAATCTTTAACATTTTTCTATAAAAAAAAACTTAAACGAAAGAACTTATTTTAAAGCAAAACTTAGTTGTACTAAAATTTTTTTTTTAAAAGCTTAACCGAAAATTTTTGTAGTTAAAAAAAAAGGGCAAATAAATATCTTGCGACAACATTGATTCATAAATTTTTTTTAGAATTTCAACCATTTTTTTGAACTTAAAGTTTCCATTAGCTTTAAAAAATCTAATAAAAATAAAGTACTTTAAACACAAATAGACCATCTCTGCTTGTTGATGTGTAAATTTAAATGTGTGTGAGAGTGTAGATGTATTTATGTTGGGTATGAATGAAATGTTGAGCTCTGCCTATGTAGCTGCTGAGGGTGCTTTCGCATTAATTGCTTTTATCGATTTTTTACCGTTTTTTTGTACTTGTTGTTGTTGCTTTTTCAGCATGTATTCTTTTTTTATGTATTTAACTCAGGCACAAGCTTTAAAGTAGAAAAACACATTTTCAGTTGGATTTTTCCTTTTTTTAGTACAAGGCCGAAAATGAAATGTTTTGAATTCTGTTTTTTTTTTACTTTTTGCTTTCTTTCTCATTGTTGTTGGAGCAGTTGAATACCTATAAAATGAAAATATTTTCATATCAACAAAGTACGAAAGTTGTATGTATTTAAGTATTTATGTACGTATGTATGTATGTATTTGTAAGAATTTCTATTAATTTTTGTAAAAGTATGCGTGTGGATTTGTTTGGATTTCATTTAAGAGGTATGTAGGTATGTATGTAGGTATAAATAGAAACAGAAAAAAAGTAAGACTTACATTTTTTCAACGACTTTTTTTGTTTTATTATGTATTTTTATTTTGTTGTTGCTGGGTAGGTTTACAACAATCCATTATGATCATCAAGTAAGCAGTCGGGCCCCATTTGTATAAAAAATGCTGCAGAGTGTAAATTTAAAAGTGTGTAAAGTGTAAAGAAAAGATTGGTGTAAAACTTGCTGTGTGTAGTGTGTACGGGTTTTTTAAGGAGGATATATTTTATTCAAATGTGGGCGTTGTTACTTTGTTTTAATTCTTTTTGTTCAAATGTCTCTTTTTTTACTCATCAGAATTAATTGCAATAATGATGGGTGGCAGTGAGGAGCTAAACGTTGGTTTTAAAATATTTGACTTTTTGTTTTTAAAGATAGATAACAAAAATAATTGAATTTAATAAAAAAATATTAAAAATCAAAATCTCAGTCATATTAGGTACCTAAAAGGGTATTTGAAATTGCAGATTTAAAAAAGTAGGTAGGTACATTTGTAGGTGTTATGCAGTTCAATAAGTTAAACCTAAAGAAAATAGGTACCTATTTAAAATAAATTTTTAGGCTGGTCAGTTTATTTCTAGGTCTACTATTATAATTTGGCGTTAGCTGTGCGAAAACAATTTATAACTGCACGAATTGCTTGCAGTTCGTTGACCGTCAGACGGACGAAGTCCACAATTGGAAAGCGTTGTTTTAGCGTTAAATGATTCATGATGACTTGCCAAAACCTTACTGAACAGAAATGTCAACACAGTTTGACACTCTCAGCTTTCAAACTATAGTTTTTGACATCAATGTCCTCATGCAGTGAAAAAACAGCCGCTAGAATTAAAAATTATATTAGCGGTTTTCACCCTTTGTATTAACGATTTCGAACGTCAACGTTCGCATAGAAAACTACATTAAAAACAAAAACAAATTTTCGAATATTGTTTTTCTTTTACATATAATTTTCTATGCGAACGTTAACGTTCGAAAACGATGAACAGGCTGTAAGTGTACAACTCTGCTTTTCTTAATACGATTCGAGGCGAATTAACTACAGGTGGTGTCGAAACGGCATCTGCTTTTGACAGTTCGAGCTTATTTGTTTTGATTTGTTAGTTTTTTGCTAAGAATGATTGACATTTCGAGCTATAAGCACTAACAAAGCAATGCAAAAACCCCTATGTTGTTTCTGTTGTTTTTGGAATGTTGTAGTTCCGACACCACCTGTAGATGAATTCGCCTTAATACGATTTTATACTACAAAGCATGAGTGTTATTTTTCGTTAGTATTGTAAATTAATGAAGAAGCTGAGTGTGGGAAAGAGACAGATATAGTTTCTTCAACTGTTTTATTCTGGGTTATTTAACAAACGTGTTTACTACAGCTTTTTGTTGGATTTTTCAACCACAGCGTAGTAAGTTTTAGTCTAATACATTTTGTTATTGCAGTGTTGTAAATCTTAGTACTTTAACTAAATTAATGAGATTCACAAGGACTACAAGGGACTCTACTATCAAGAGTGAAAACCACTATTGTAACTTAACTAGCCAAGCAAAAGTAACTTAGACCTTCAGCCCGTTGTAGTGGTCCAGACCAGAGTCTCTGGCACTCACACTGATAGACAAGCTCACTTCCAAGTACATACTCAGTTATAAGCGAGGTCACTGTTCCTGTATGTTCCCTGTTGAGCCTTAAGCCTATAGTACACGGAATGTAAAAAGTCACATGCGTATGTGGTTATGACGTAATTTTGTTGTCATCAAACAACACGAACTTGCTATTGTGGCTTTGTAGTGACGTCAATATTACGTCAGAACCACATTCGCATGTGGCTTTTTACATTCCGTGTACTATACGAAAGAGCATACCTATTTTAGTACGATGTGATATATAACTCAATTTATCAAAAATTGTCAGTTACAACCTTGTTGTTCTAAGGTCGCGATATACCTATAACATATATAGAATTTCGTGCTTTTTGTGCGATTCAACATAATTTTTTATTATATTCAAAAAAAAATTTTTTCACAATTCAGCTTTAATTATTTCTGTTCAATATTGATCTTAAAATACATAAATGTTCACATTTAAATTGCAGAAATTTTTGTTGTTGTATAATTTGTATGTACATACATACATATGTACATATGTACAATATTATGTCAGTTTGTTAATTTAAAGCATTCAGTTTTTTCTTTGCGTGTGAGTCTATGTTTGGTCATAGCAGCATTTGTAATTGACCTAATTCTTTTTATGTTGATTTTGCACTTTTTTCTACTATCAACTTAAATTTTTTAAAGCTTTAACAAATTCTATTGCAGCAATAGACATTTTCATAACATGAATTTGTTGTTGTTGCATGCATATTGTAGCTGTAGTGGGGAAGAGTTCACTGTTGCCAATTTGACGGTTTTACCGCGATTCTAGCGGTTTTTTAATATCATTAGCAAATACAATTTTTGTTCTAGGCATTTGAAAATTACAATTTTTATCTCAAAATAACAGATATAAAATATTTGTTTTCAATTAAAGTAATTAAGTGATAAGAAAACAAATGTTTTATTGTGGAAATTAAATATGTTTCCGCAATAAAAATATTTAACAATGTTTTAAGCAGATTTTATAAATTTATTAGGAAGTTATAATGAAATGTATTAACTTAACCGCCTTATTTCGAGCAAAATATTTGTCCAGCCCATAAAAAAACTAGACGTAATTGAAAAAACTATTAACGGATTCGAATTTATTTGAAACAATTTTTACTGCAGACCAGTGTTATCAACCTTTAGCGATCAAAATATAATCTATAGTCAAAGCTAAAGTTAAAAGGGTGTTGTCTACAGCAAATCAATTTTTATATTAAAGCACTTAAGCAACCAAATAGGAAAATTATTTTTTTATCATCCCTCGGATAAAACGTCCATACGGTTGTCAAACCTAACGCCAAACAACGTACTGTAATTCGAGAATTCAAGGAATACTGTTTGTGATGCTTTATAAAACAACAAGAAACCGCAATTTTACGCCTTTGGCTGGGTTTATATAAGTTTGTTGTTTAGTATGACCAGCTTTCAATTAGATATGCCAAACTTCTTCTGAATCTTTATTTTAGTTAACGGACGGAAAAGTAAAAAAAAATTGGATAAATCAAATCGAAGCCTTCGGAGCAAAACAAAACTTATCTATTAATTTCTTAGGATTGTAAATAGTTTTCAAGCTCGATATTTAACATAATGTTTGATATAATGGCCAGCAAAATTTTTTAAAAATTATAAACGTTATAAAGCTGTAATGTCCCTCAGAAAATAAATGTAAGTGTATATCATATATAAAATAGTGTTGAATATTAAACCGATTGTTTCGCATTTAATTTTTTCTTTTCTTTTACGATTTTTTTTAAATCTTGGTCTACGGTCTAATATTCTTAGCATAATTATCAAAACTAGATTAAGTGCACTTAACTCTAATGTCTGGGTAGATTTCAGGCAATACAAATCCCTACATTTTATATGAACACCCACATTTTGTACGTTCGCGGGACTAAAATAGCGGTTTTTGAAAATTTAGCGGTTTTTTAAGTGCGATTTGATGGGAAGTCTACAAAAAAAGTTTGCAACAATGAAAGAGTTTGTGTGTAAAAAACAACGCCGCATTTATTGCTGTTGTGATTTTTTTAAATACACAAAATTACCAATACCTATAAGAGTTTGTGGAAGGCTGGCAGTATTTTTGTTATTTTTAACGAATTAACATTTCATGCAACATTGAGCATTTACAATAAACAATTAAAATGAAAATAAAGATTCTTTTTTAGGTATAATTTTATCCCTGTTATTTATTCAAATTTTTTTAATGGAAATAAAACATAACTGTAATAACAACAATTTCATTAGCATTTATGGCTTTCAGAGAGCCGTCGCCATAACCGTTTAAGGCCTTTACACACTATCCCAAAGTCTTACGTATTTTTCAAAAATGCATCCCTGATCTAATTATTCTTTGAACATTTTCAAAAAACAATAACAACTTATCATGACAGGGTTGCATTTTCGTAAATTACTATAGTGATAGTGTAAAACGGCTTTTAACAATATCATTGTAGCATATTTAAATTGCAAATAAAGAAAAACATATTTATAATGGAAAGAAAATGTTATTTTGAAGCATTAACTTAGATGATTATCTTCGCTTGGTGGTCTTAATCAAAAAGAACAAACAAATCTTTTGTCATAAATGTTTTTTTATAAGTTTAACTGCTAACTTGGCATTAAACCAATGCAATTAATAAAGATCAACGTGAGGGTATGACAAGGTTGCGTTTTTCTCCAATTCAGATCAACATATGTACTAAGTTCTTGACATTGTTATGTGTAACTCCATGCGAGGCAATCAAGTTTGGGCCTCCAGGGAAATATGTACAACTTAGATAATGCGCAGATGACATTTGTCTTTTGCCGCCAAAATAATCCGACATGGGTTAAAAAATCCAGAGTCGTGTCGAACCAGCGACTGGGGCTGGTCCTTGAATCTAAGAAGCTTTATTACAATAAATGGCACAAGCGACAGACATCCAATATAGGATAAACAATCCGAAATTGACGTTCGGAACATTAAACAAATTCTGAAGATCTAGAAATAGTATAATCACACAAACAAAGCCGATTAATTCTTGTTCGATTAATCAAACAATTTTAGACGATTAATTGTTTGATTAATTGCGAATTGCTAATTTCGATTAAAAGATTTATCGAAGAATTTATGGCGATTTATCGAATAACAATATATGGTTTTCCTGTTAAATTTATTATTTTTTTTTTAAATTTTAAGTCAAATAAACATACCAAATGTATGTGTCCGTTGGAATTAAAAAAAAACAGTCATCTTTAGTGAGAAATACAGCATACATTTTCGTTTCATTTGTTAGACACATTTTAATAATTAATTCCACAAAAGAAAAAAAGTAAAAGTTAATTCAAAGATTTATATCAATTAATTTTTTAGTAAACTAATTCATGCGTTTCTGTCCTTGGAATAAGTTTAGTTGGGAAATAATTGTAAGAGGTTCCCAAAAATTTATAAACCTAAAGGTTCTTTAACATCTTCACTTATTTACCACTTACACAGTAACTATCACATAGTGCTTGCAGAAAGAAGATGCACCACCAACAACATCAAAGGAAGAATGAATAAATATTTTAAACAAAATTCTTCGATCGATTATCTTGAGGAAATGATTTGCAGAAGCATAGCAGAGGATGGAATGTCCATGAAAAGTTTCTAAAGTCAAAAGTTATATTGACTCTTTGGAAATCTAAGGGATTAAATATGCTTGAAGTAAAGCAACAATTTGGAGCTACATTGACAAGTTTTATTTAAAAACAATGTTTATTTAATCAAGTACTAATTTTTTTCTAAAATTATCGAAATAAAATCTCGCAATTTATAAAATTTTGGGTTTGGAATAATTCGGTTCATCGATTAATTTTAAAATTTTATTCGCTTAATCGAAAAAGTAAAAAATGTCAAATATCGGTTAATCGTTTAATCGAACGAACAAAAAAATAACCCGATAAATGGAACACCCTAATAGTAATGGAAAATCTGGGCTGTCGAAACGTTTAATGGAAGCTGTGCAACCGTTTTTGAATAGATGTCCGCACCTAATACACGGTATTTTTTCGCCCAGTTAAGCCAACAGTGCACTTTGGGATATGTAAAACCAACAATCTCTAGAGGCAGAAATTAGCGAAAAAATTTTCGGCTCGGTCACACCATAAGAAAGGCTACAAATGACATAACAACACCTGCCTTGTCATATGTGAATTACAAGGCTCGAGACGTATTGAAAGACCAACTAACACTTGTAGACGCCAACTAGAAACGGAGCTAAGGCAAAATGGAGTAACCTGGAGTGAGATGAAAAGCCCTGCACCAGATGGAGGAGGAATTCCAGCAGGAATTAAATGACTAAATATCTATGCTTATGCATATACTTCAATATTATTCTACCACTATCTCAATGTCAATAATCTACTACCTCGAAAGTTGCTAGTAAAAAAAAAAATAAAACTACAAGTGTAGTTAGTACTATGTATGTTGTAGTTAAAAATCAAAAACCTCAACCCAAAGAAACCTATTAAGTTTTAAAACTGCTACTTTTTGTATTGAACTTGTACTTTTTCTTGTTTGTATTTTTTGCATGTAGCAGAATTAATTCTACAAAACAAGATACATATGTAACTGCTCCTGCTGCCACTACTTGTAATTGTTTAGAGTTCTTGTAAAGCAATAGTAAACAATTTAAGGCAATGTAGTGTTTTTAAACACTATTTAATGCCCATACCGAAATTCGTTTTGGTTGGCAACCTTGAACATGCCTAAAAATCAACTATGTATTCGCGAACTTGGCATCACTTGTTGAGTTGACTTTTTAATAATATTATCACAAAAATGTTTTTGCATTTTACTTTGAAAAAAAAAGAATATAAGTTAATTTAAAAATAAATTATGTATATTCTTTAAGCATTAACTAAATTAACAAGAAAGAAAATTCAGTAAATTTTGTTTCACATAGTGAAGATAGTACCTATGTATATCGCTCGATATTTAAAAATGTAAAAAGTTCTACCTATACAAATTTTAAAATTCTTATTATCTAATCTAACTTATTAAGATTAAAAATTTAATAAAAATACATATGTACATAATTAAAATACAATAAATTTATTTAATTATGCATTAAATTTTCTTACTTACCCAATTATTTCAAATTATTAAAAAAACCAATAAATTCACAACTTTTGTATAAATAATCCCAATATAATTTAAGGCGTGCAGTGAAAGGGTCAGGAATTGGTACACTTTCTGTAAAGAAAAGCAAAAATAAAACAATTAAAATTTACTTCCATCAATTTGTGTAAAATAATTTATTCAATAAGATAAAATCGCATAAAAATGGACTTACATAAATCTAAAAAAAAAAAAAAAAAAAAATCATGACAAGTCACGTTTTGCAATACACTCTAGAAAAATAAACAAAACAACGTTTTTTCTTCTTTTAAAATAAATAAAAAAATAAATATAAAATAAAGAAGATTTTGTAATAAATAAAAAACGAAATGGAAAAAATAAACTGAATAAATATTAAGAGAAAACTGATAAATTTCTATAAAAGCAGTAAAAAAAAAGAAACATCTCAATACAATAATAATAAATATTGGTTAAAATGAAGAAGACGAAAAAAAAGAACAAAATAATATTGCAGAGAAAAATTAAACATACATATCTACATTTTGCAGACAATTTAGCTTAGCACGTTTTATGTATGTAGGTATTTTGTTTTTAACCAAACACAAAATAGTAAAAAAGAAAAAGCAGCATCACTTTTTTAAATGCAGTGTTGTTTTTAAAAGCAGAGTTGCCAATTTCTTTTGTTTTTCATTGAATTTGTAACAAAATAAAAAAAAGCGGCTTATAGCTAAGCTACATTGCCAAATTTCACTTTAGGATATTCCAACTCCCATATATTTACAATACAGAGACATTTAACTGCAAAAAAAAAATAACATAAACAAACAAAAATAACAAAAAAATATAAACAAACACCAAATTTTATTATTATTTTCAGTCAACCACTCTTCTACTAACACTCAACTACAAATGCACGTAAAACGTACAAACCTTTATAATCTACTTTTTCTCTCTACTCCCTGCTCCCTACGTATATTATAAACACCTCTGCTTAATGCTGTGCCAGTCTCCTCTGCTCTGCTCCTACAAAAGACTATACTAAGTGTTCTACATACACGTACAACTTTCCTTCCTGTATAAAAGAAATCCTGTCTGATTTTTTCTAGTTTTTTTTTATATTCTAAAAATTGAACGAGTTTGTGCAACTTTGTTGTTGAGGCATGACATAACATGTAACAGAGCAAGTCATTGCTATTAGAATGAATATATGCAACAATCTGTGTAGTATTTATCTATAGGTAAATATTTTGTTTAGAGTATATTGGGAATCAGGGATTATGAAGAATTAATTGTTTAAACATAAAATATTTATTTTTTTTTTAAATCAATTTGTAAAATAAAGATGTTGAAAAAAATTGTATAAAATAAATTCTTCAGTTTATGTTTTTAATTTGTGAAATATACACATGTTTAAGAATGGCTGCTTTACAAGGCTGTAGTACAGGAATTCTCAGCTTTATTATAGAATATTTTAAATGATTTTAATAACCGAAATTTGTTCTCGTTCCTCTAAAAAATATATATGGGGAGAAGCTAAATTTCGAGGGCAGAATTCTTGTTTTATGGATCCTGCACATTTCTCTGTATTCTCTCCTCGTATGTACGTAGGTCCTATATAACATGCCTCGGAGAGGCCTCAAACGTGATGTCAAAGTTTGGATAACTAATCAGAAGGAAATGTTTCGTCAACATGACGTTGTGTTCCTTGACCGGTAGAAACTTTGTCTCCTCATGAATATTCAGAGGTTACTTGAAGGCAATTTGTGACGGTCCTTAATTCTGAGTTTTGAATATTCCCTACTGGGTATCACTGCATGATAGCAACCACACTGGATCAGCATTGTTTGGCACTGACCGACCGACCCCAATCGTCTTGTAAGTAGTAAGCAAGGTTCCTTTATCCATACCCTAAGTGCTGCCGGCTAGCGCCTTGATAACCTTGTCTCTATTTCGCAATTGGTGCATGATTCCAGTGCGCTCAGGAGGTAAAGATGCTATCAAAAGTGACACCCGAAATTTGCAGATGGTTCAATGTCGGGATTGGTCGACCTATGTTGAGCTTTACTTCATTCGTATAGGTAGTGACTTTGTTGGTGATAATTGTGTAATTCGTCGAGATAACCATACCGCATAGCGTTGGGAATTTAGGTTGGTCTGGCTCTTATTTAAGTTGGTCTGTAAAATTATGATTTTTTGTTTAAAACAATCTGAATATAGATAAAAATGTTTAAAAACTAACAAAATTCGTGTGATTCTACAATCATGATTTTTGTGACTATTTAAGAAAGTCAATTTGACGATTTTTTTTCGCAAAATTTGACAATTATCGACACATTTTACGTGGCAGCTGCTATGCTCTGAACTTTGATTCCATCTCCAACATGATTCTTAAGCTTCGTACAGACGGTGGTCAGTAAAGAAAAGCATTGACAGTCCATTATAACAGCAAAATTTTCATTTGGCAGTATGGCTGTTTTCCTATACGTCTGTTGCATTGTAGTAATACGTGTTCTTTAATGCAACCACAAACATTTTGGCAATACAATTTGTTCCGAAATGCAACTTTGAAATTGTCAATGAGCAGAAAATACTTATAAAACAGTTAAAATAATGTAGATGCAAACCATATTCATATACATACAATACAACGTTGGTAAAAATGTAAGTACTTAATGCATCAACACGGTGTCAATACTGTATTGAAACATTGTGAACACACGTTTAGGAAAACAGCCTATATTGCCAACACGTTGCCAGACATTACATTATTATAAGATCTAACCCATGGCCTAACTAATAGGTCTGCTAACCTCTACAACAATTCAACAACACAAAAAACAACAGGCATTTTGCTTGTGTAAAATTCCCCGCCGTTGTCAAAATCTTACTACTACATAGGCGAAACAAAAGGAAAAATGTGTTTTGTGTGCATGTATGTGTTGCAAAAAACAAAAAACGTAAACAAAAATATACACGTATAAGGAAAATGTAAACAACTTTTGATATCGTTGAGGAAAAAACCAAATAAACATCTGGCTTCTTAAGCAGACCTTATTGGATAGACCTTGATCTAACCACCGTCTGTACGAAGCTTCGTTCATATTTTCTAAATATTAAAAATCAAATCTTTGTCGGAACTAAAATTATAAGCAATTTTTTATTTGAACATATAAATGTTTTTTTATATTTTATTTTTTTTTTAAGCCATTTTAAAAAAGCGCGCAGAATCGCATCAGAAACTATTTACAAAATATTGCGAGAGCACTGCCAATTGTTTGCTAAAAATCACTTTTGACGTTAATCAGTTACGTATAATATGACAACTTTACTGCCCGTCTATACCAGAGATAGTTATTGCGACATATATTGCAGGAATTGTCAAAATTATGTTATCTTTAATGTCGACAGCAATTTTTTGTACATATTTATTGCTAACAATTTATGTTGCAATAATTGTTAGTCAATTTTCGTTGACAATTATTGCTTACAAAAAGTCAATTTGGTTGTCAGTTGAAAGAAAGTAGCAAGAAAGAAAAAAATAGAAGCAAATTGTGTGAGAAAGAAATTAAGTTTTTGAAATTGCAGCAAATTATAATTGTAGTAAAATAATTAAATTAAAAAATTAAATAAACTCTAAAATAAAATTGCAAAAATTATAATTTTTTCCTTATTCGATCTTTATTGTTAAAATTAATATTAATTCGTTTGAGTTCGAGTTCTTTTTTATAAAAAAATAATAATTTTACATTAACAAAAATAAAAAAATTAATAAAATTAATATTTTTGTATTAAAAATGACCTCAAACTTAAACAAATTAATATAAATTTAAATAATAAAGTCGAATAAGAACGAATTTATATTAATAATAATAATTCTTGTAAGATACCGCCATTTTTTACACTGCACCTATTTTCTTTATTTTTTTTCAAACTGTGAGTTAACATAAATACGTTTTCCCATGCCTTTAACATAAGCTGAGCAATAAGAAATATTGCTCTGTTATTCTGCCGACGTTATTGCCATCTTGCTGAGATAATTATCTTTAGTGTAGACCTAGGGTTATGATCACTTAAAATGTCAACAAAAACAGTGATGCCAACTTTATTCAAAGAAAGTGCGTGTATTGCCGACATTAGCCCTACGTCGATATTTGTTGACATTCAGCAATCTTTGTGATCTTTTAATTTAGCCATCCTGGTGACGTCAAGTTTTTTGATAATTTTACTTTTCCAAAGTTATCAAAAAATTCTTTCAATCATCTGTTAATAAATTCTTGCATGTTTAATATCATACATAATATTTTTTCTACCAAAAGACAAAAAAAAAACTATCAAACACATGAAGAAGAACCTGCCAACGACATATGGAGAAGAAGTAATAATAATGCATTAAATGCATCTACAATAAAAATAGCAACAAACTATAAAGAAGATTCAGCCAAGCTATAAAAATTTGAAAACTACACACACCCCGTATAAAAATAGTAACAACAACAAAAACTGGATAAATATTGAATAAAAAGAAAAAAGATTTTTTCTCTTTTTGGGAGGTGTGTTGCCACTTCTACTGCTGTATTTAAAGTTTAGTATGGTGGAATGTATGCTTCAGCACAAAATTTTTAAGTATAAATATGCCTGTATATATGTACATATGTACAAGGGTATTCATTCGGTTAACCGTTAATCGGTTAACTACTACCCGATTAACTGATCGGTTAATTTAAAATTGGCAATTTTCGATTAAAGATTAAACCGGTTAATTTCAGCCGATTAACCGATGTAACAAAATTTTTTCGCATTTTGTAGTAAATATTAACATATTTTTGTGTGTTTTTAATTATTTGTTTCGTCTCATAGAAAAAAGGTATATGTATGTTTGGAAAATATTTGTTCCTACAATATATTTCCTTCGAGCAATACATTCTTAATATACAGTATACAAAAACAGAAACTAGGAGTTCGGAACTACATTTTTTGCAGAATTTTCGAAGCTGAGCTCTGCCAGGATTAGTCAGATGATGACCTGACAATAGAAGAATCCCTCGATTGTAACAAAAAACAATCTTTAACAAAATTAGCCGAAATAATGGCATAATGGAAGATTTTAGAGGTTGAGAGAAAATCTGGAAAAGGACTGAGAAATTAGATAATCTCTATCATGATAACGCATCCAGCTTCTAAAAATTAAATGTTTCTGCGCATCTACGTCACATCAGCGTACAACTTCAGCTAAATTATAGAAACACAAGCAAACAAACATGTGTATAATTTGCTAAAGTTACGTCATATTAAACAGTTGAATTTTTTGAACATGTACAATGCGTAATTTTTGGTTTTTATCATTCTTGAATTATGTATCATGGGTTGTTTCCGATTTATCCAATATCTTCGATACGTGAAAGAATTTTCTCCAAGTCAAGTTTTATCAAAACTAAAGAAAAAGAATCGCTTAAATCCTAAACATTTAAGCCAAATTAATTTTCCAAACGATTATTTCATAATATCTTAAACTATTGAAATAATTAATAAAAAAATCACACAGTTTATTTTTTAATAAATTCATTAAAATATTATGTAGGTAAAAATTATAAAATATGTTTTTCATATTTATGAATAACTTTTTTGTTTGCTCGTTTTAGTTCAAGAATTGTTTTGTTCTTTACTAACAGACTCCAATAATAAATAGTACATAATTTATGCATTTTTATTAATTGAAATTACTTAATTTATAAAAAAAACTTTATTAATCGGTTTACCGATCAATAACAAAATTAAATGATTAAACCAAAACCTCGGTTAATTAATCGAGCGATTGACCGATTAAAGTAATAGCCCGATTAAATGAATACCCTAATATGTACATGGATTTCACAAAAAAAAACTTACGTTTTCCCCAAACAATAATTTCCGGGTTTTTTCTTCTTCTTCTTCATAAGATAGAGGCATGATAAAGACAGAGACAAATCTGTTTTAGTGTATATTTAGTTTTTTTTTTTTTTGTTTTATTTAAGAATTATATGGTGACTGCACTAAAACAACTGGATAAGACATTTATAGGAAACGACAACTCCAGCCTCTGTAGAAGAATCAGCAATCTGTATTCATAGTAACAGAAACAACAACCCAACTATTTCAGCAGGAATTATAATAACAAATATTGAAGAGACATTTGAAATGACAAGTAATTATTTGTTAATTTAAAATTTATTAACTGAAAGGATGTATGGTTAAGAATTCTATTTTTTTTTTTTAATTTAAACTGACAGTTGAAATTTAAATGTTCAAAAATTTTATAACAAAAATAGGTATTTAAGATTTTCTGTAAATACAATTTTTTTTTTGATATAAAATGCTAAGTTTTTAATTTCTTTAAACTTAAACAAAGATAGAGTAATGCCATGTTTATGATTTACATTTCCAGTAAAATCCCAGCAAAATCCAGTTGGTGAGTAATTTGAAAATGTTACAAATTTATGTGTACGCGAACGCATTTCAGTAAAATCCAGTACAAATTTTGGGGTAAACGAACGCAGCTATTATAATAAATAAAATAAAGTCAGTTTCTAACTACCCGTTATTTTAAAATTGACAGAATAAGGCCCGTTTTCACAACTTACCGATAGATTAAAGTAGACTTCAACCGGCCTTATAAAAAGTGTTCCATTAATAAAATTTTACTTTAACCTTAAGAGAGCGATAAAATAAATTAAGGGTTATCCTACCGTAAAGGTTAAAGTAAAGTTGCAATAATGGAACACTTTACACACATACGGCCGATAAAATCCTACCTTTAGCTATCGGTAAGTTGTGAAAACGGGCCATAGGCGGACAGGGTGTCTGGTACTTTTTTTTATAAAATTCGGCCGTTATAGGGAGAAAACGGGTGTGTTTTAATACATGTTTTGTCACCCCATCCATCTTTAAAACCGATAAATATAATAACAAAGATAATACCACATTTAAAACTAATCTAAAGAACACAAACTCAGTACTTCTTCGATTTTTGAACGTTAAAGGGGTGAAAAAACGTAACCATTATTAGTACTTTTTTGTTACTAAACATTTTTCTCTATTCATTGCCATAAGTTCACTTATCTACGAGAAATGGGGCCTAGTGTGTCAAAAACCGGGTTTGGATTTTTCTCAAAACTTAATTTTCACACACTAGACCCCTTTTCTCGGAGAAGGACACATATACGTATTAAATTACAGGGTCCCACTTAAATATTGAAATTTTTAATACTTTAATGGGGAGAAAAATGTACCGAAAAGGGGATATACGGAATATACAATTTCCTTTGTTAGCCTTTTGGTTCTACTGCTGGTACTTTTTTCAGTAATCGTTAATATTAAACCTAGAAACATAAAATTCAACATGCAAAATTCTAAGTGGATAAGAATCTATAAGAGGGTACTTTCTTCTTTACATGGTTCTTTTTGAAATAGACTTAGAAAGATTACTTAATATTTTAATTGAAACCAGTGCATAATATAGGGGAAAATTTGGACATATTCAATAATATTAAAATAAAATAGAAATAGCATTTTATAATTAATATTTTCCAATTATACCCATTAGAATTATTTCGCCTTGCCCGTTCTTTTGAGTAAATATTGGGTACGAAATTATTTACTCTACAAATTCTATGTGCTATAAGCTTGCGATTTGTTTGGTTTTAAAAAGCAGCAAAATCGACCCATTATTTCGCCTAGGGCCTATACAAATATGCTCCCGGTGTAAGGAGTTTCAAGAATCCAAAATATACATGCTGACGCAAAACTGCAATTTTGTTTATGTAACGCACATCTCCTTATTAAGGTGTGATTGAGAAATAAATGTATCGCTTTAATTAGAAATTCCCAGTGAAAATATTTCTTTCATTGTGAATTTTACTTTATGCATCAGAATATAATTTTGAACCAAGTAAAATAGTTCTATGAAGAATTTACGAATTGTGCTAATAAGCGAGTTTTTTTAAATTGCATTTCTTAATGAAGTGTATTTAAGCGATTAATTCTGTATTAAAAAAAAATTCGATATTTAAGGAATGTTTTCGCCTAGTATCCAAGCAAAACCCAAAATTTTTTTTACTATTTTAAGATTTTACTGGTTTTGTAATAAAATCCAATTTATTTAAATGTTTATTGCTTTAAAGAAATTAAACTAAAAAAGTCTGCACATACTCAAATTACTAAAAAAAAAATGCTGATATAAGAAAAAGTTTATTTGAATTTTAAATTTCAACTTAAATTTACATGTGCACATAAAATTTAGCCAACGTTGGCAAAATATTTCAGATTCCTTTAAAATGTTTAAAAAGTTTCAGTTTAAATAACGAGTTAAATTTTGTACATTTATTACTTTCGGCTATAAAATTTTGTTTATACACAGTACAGTTTTATAGTAAATGGCGCTCTATTCTAATAACTTATTTAAATGAGAAAAGGTTTTTGTAAATATATAATTCAACAGTGAAGTTTAAAATTATAGACCTAATCATTGTTTTTTTTTTTTTTTGTTTAAAAAGAAATAGATTTTTAATTGAAAACTTTCACAATTATTGCAATAATTTTATGGTATTTTTTCTTAAAACGGTAGTCGTTTAATGAAGCCCAGTTAAATTTTAGCTGAATGTAAGAAACTTGTGTTTTTATTAAAAAGTAATTAAAAAAAAGTGTTTTTCCCTGGCAAAATTGTGTTGCGATGACAGTGTAATCTCTCATAACGGACATCTTCCTTATGCAGTTACCTCCTTTAGACGGAGAGTATTGCCTTGTTCAAAAAACAGTTCTGTAATAAAACATTGAGTATTTTAAGAGGACATCCCCCTTGTACGGGCACATTTCAATGTCCACTTCGGTGTCCGGTCATGACAGATTTTTTACTAAAAAAAAATTCCTTATTTAAACGTTAATTTCCCGATTGCTTGGTACTTATGTACGTTGCCTTACTATTGTATTTAATTTGAAAATTGCAGTCATTTAGCGTCGTTCAGTTTCAATCTCTAGTTAAACTTAAGTTAAATACAAGAATCTTTTGTTAATTTTAGCAAATTATTGTCAAAAAAAAGAGTTTTTCTGTTCTCTGTTATAATTGTGTTGCCATATTATCGGGGAAACCGGAAAAAGGCAGTCAGGGTTACCGTTAAGAATTTTTGAAAAGTTGCAGAAATAAAGTCGCAGAAAAAAGTCGTTTGAAAAAAAAAATAAAAAAAAAACAAATGAAACAATTGCATTTTTTTCATTTTTAGAAGTGTTTTTTATATTATTAATGTGTTTCTCCATGTCGCTGAAGATGTTCGTTTAATTCACTAATAGCTTTTTTACAAACACTGCAAAAGACCGCTTTGACTCCATGTCTTGGTTAAGCCATTTATACTTCAGTTCCCAGTCTTTTGTATGGTATCACCTAACATTACGTTTCTTGGAAGAACCTGTATTCATCGACTCGACGGCTAAAAATAATTTTTATAAAATGAGCATTGCAAACACCACAACTTTTTATTTTAAAAAGATTTTTTGCTAAAACTCTTTTTTTTATAAAAATAATAATAAAAATTTTTACTGCTAATTTAATGTTTTTGTGAGAAACTTAACAAAAACAAATTGTAAAAATTAAAAAAGTCGTAAGAGTCGGGGATAAAAAAATTCTAACAAAAAAAAGCAGGACGTTAAAAAGGGTCAAATTGCGACTTTAGACGAGCGAACGGTAACCCTGTATGCAGTAAAAACTTGTAAAAACGCCCTAAGAATTGTTAAAATTATGCAAAAAAAAAAAAATATCAAAAATGGCTTATTTTAAAACAATATATTAAACAATTTACAGACGAATTTTCGAGAATATACCCTATTTGAAACCAATGTGCAGTCTAGTCTGGGCGCACCAAAACAAACTTATGTCATGAGGTTAAAATTCATAAAAGACATATTTGTGGCGAATATTATGAGTGTCGTTGTCGTGATCGAAAACCAGTCGTTGTTAGAAATGGTATTATAATTGTCGTAAACGAAATAAATACAACAATTTTCCTATGGGTTTTACATTGCCGTGGTCGTGAAATTTTAATTATAATAAACATTTCAAACGACTTATAAGGCTGACTATGCAGATACATCATCTAAATGTGATTTTTGTTGTAAAAGGATTTAAGGGAAGGTCGCTAAGCTTTATATTATTATAAACATTTAAAATGAAGCTATGAAAGCAACGGTCAAATGTAAAACAATTCCCAAACGAATTTTATATGCAGTAAAATTATTTTGGGGCGAAGTTAATCGATGTATGTATATACGAGTATAAAAGTTTACGGTCACAAAGAGTCTATTTCGGAAAGAAGTTTGTGTGGGGACTTTGTGAAATTATAGACCAATTCGCACTATTTACATGACTTCGGCCTTGGTACAATTTAAATGGACATACACATTTTAACCAAATGCTATCAATTTATCTGCAAAATTGCAACTTCTACTTAACTCACAAGGTTTACATTGGCAGACAGCCAGCCAGACAAACCAATGGACATCATTAGTAACTTTAAAACGTGATTCTGAATCGATCAGTATACTAAAATATGGGTCTAGATTTCTATGTATACAGACAGATATTTAAAACACAAAATCCAGAAATTTACAAATTTCATCTAACAAAAAATTTTTCATGTACATATAAGCCAAAATATGTTTAAAAAATTTGAAATATGCGCAATAAACTTAAAAATGTTCCTTTAACTAAATCATGCGAACAAAATGCTGCAAAGTTTAAAATATTCATTAAAAAATCGATTCCAAAACTCATAAAAACTGCTCTTTTACATAAATTAAGCAATGTTACAAAGTGTAAAATATGCAAAAATATGCAAAAATATGCACTAACAAATCGTTTCTAAAACTCATTAAAAGCTCTAAAAAGGATAAGTATATTGTTTTTGTGTTTATTGGTCACACAAGGAAAACATGCAATTGCATATTTATGGTTACCCTGTATATTATTTATTTGTAAAGCAGCCGCCATTTGTAGCAGTTTACGTCTCTAAATCGTAAACTGGGTACTAGAAACTAGTTTGAAAATTAAAAAATTTTTTTTTTCTTTATTATTCTTCTTCTTTTAAAGGAAGGAGTAGAAAAAAACGTTTAGATACATAACTGTTTACCAAATAAGGATTTCTTAGACCAACAGTGGGATAAAAAAAACTTTTTTATAAAAAAAGCTAAACTGAAATAGAACCAATTTAAGTTAGTTAGTCTGGGTTGTAAGTTTAGAGCGAAGTCAATCTTCACACTCTCACCCAGGGACCAATATGGTCCATTGTGACGCCTTACGTAATAAAAGAAGACTTAGAAACGAAATCATAAGAAATTGTGCATTATAATATCAGACCAGAAAAAGAAAAACCGCTCTACAAAATAAATACATTGACCTATATATACTTAGTCTCCAGCCAGGTCATTACAAATCACGTCCGATTCTCCAGATCACAGCACGAGACATCTCCCAATTCGCCTATGAACCAACTATCCAGCCATCTCAGACTGCTGTTCTGTAGCCTAGGACAGTGACACAGAATGTGCTTAGCTACATAACTCCGTTACGTCCCATTGCCACTTCCATCTTGCCTATCATGCAATGGCCCGTGATAAAACCTATCATGCTTCTAACGCAGACCTTGCTCCTGCCTAGAAGTGAACTAGAATCGTTCTTCCTAAGCACAGGCCATAATGTCCGTGATACACTGAAAAGAAACCCCAATCCATCAATCCAAAGCGGTGTTAATAAATCAAGTACAAAATACTTGATTCAAGTACTGATTATTCAAGCATTATTAAGCATTAATGGAATGTGATCATAGAATTTTAGTTTGTGATCCAATAGAATACCGAGTTTTACATTCATTACGCCTGCGACTGGCTGGTACCAGATTAAAGGAAATAAGTTCACGTTCTCTTTATTCTGTTAGCAAACAGTTGCTGGCGTATTTTCAATTCGCCAACCACGATAAGGGTGAAAATTGTGAGCTCTATTCAGTAATGCTACATTTAGATACTCCCTTAAGATTTCTCTTAGGGCTCTCCTGCAATCATCTACTCGCCTTGAATTCATAAAATATCGTATCAAGGACTTAAGGTCTAACCATAATATGCATAACCTTACTTAACCTTTTAAAAATTAAAAAAGCACAAAACAAAATAAAAAACATTTCATTCCGTACGGAATGTTAGATAAGATTCGCACCTTGCTTAAGCAAATGACAGTTTCATTAAACTTAGCAAAAAGTTTCCTTAAGTTCAATATGGGTTGCCTGATAAAATTAACATATATTCGCACATTTGCTTAAGCCAACTTTACGCACATTGTGGTTTGGCCTTTAGGATCCGCCTGGCCGACCGCCTTTATAGTGACCTTCGAGTCCCCAGCAATGTTACCTATTATCCATTCTGCGGTCTTAAGAATCTATATCACCTCCGCCAGAAAAACACTGCAGTCGTCAGGCAGCTCTTATGACCTCCTAATATATAGATCCTCAAGGTAGACGACAATGCCCCTCATCCTATTAAATTTTACAACAGGGTAAAGGCTGCTGAAATTTATTTTTAATATGTAGAAAGAATGTTTAAAAAAAATTTAGCAATATTTTCACTGCTTGTTTAAGAGTACTTTACACAATCACACAAGTCTTACGTATTTCGAGGAAAATACAACCCTGTCATGATAAGTTGTTATTGTTTTTTGAAAATTTTCAAACAATTAAAATAATTAGATCAGGAAAGCATTTTCCTCAAATACTCAAGACTTTGTGGGATGGTGTATACACTTTAGCAAAAACTTTAAAAGAAAAATGCTTGCCTTTAGAGGAAAATCTATTGAGCCGGTTTTCTTGTATTTTAAACAAAACAAAAATTAAAAAAAAAAAAAAAAAAATAACATGTATTAAGTAGACCTTTATTTCTTTCGTTTGCCTGGGTGTATATAATTGCAAAATAAATTTAATTTGATTTTAGAAGTAGAAGAAAAACAAAACAAAAAAATTGTTAGTTTGGAAACTCGTTTTACTTATTAGTTAAAATTTGTTTTCTACTTAAAGTATTTGCGTTAGAAAAGATTTCATTTAAGACTTGAAAATAAAAAAAAATTGAGTTTAACTGAAAATGAAATGAAATTAAAAAAAAATAAAAGAAAAACAGATAGATAGACAGACAGGTGCTTATTTCTACAATTCTGTATTTACTATTGGTTAAAAAAATATATAAATTGTTATTAAAGTTATAAAATTTAAAAATTGGGTATGAATTTGTGGAAAATTAAAAATTTAACGCATTTTTGTGTTTTTATAATCCGATTAAATTTAAGTAGCAACACCGAAAAATATAACGTGCCAAATTTTATAAAAATTTTTAAATTGTAAATATTTTTAACTTTTCCCAAAATTCTCTCACTGTTTAATAAAAAAAAATCTATGTTCATAACTGGCAACACTGTATTTGTTTACATTCAATTGTTCACAAAGTTGCCGTATGATTTAAAATTTTAATTATCCCCTTATTAACAGAATTCTCGGAAAAAAGAGTATTAAATCGATTAATAAAGAATAATTTTGTAGCATAAATGTAAATTTTTCAAAATGTCATAAAAGAGCGTGTGTAAAACGGTAGCAAAGTACTAATATGGGTGTGTGTGAACCGGAAGCAAAGTACTCATGGAAGTAAATTTTTGAAACTATTGAGGTGACATTAGCGTAGAAATTTTTGATAATTTTAATTCACCATAGAACTTTGCTACTGTTTCACACACACCCTAAGTTAATATTAGCAAGTAAAATTTTGACACTTCTTAGGTGAAGTTCACAAAGCATAAACAAACTTAAAAACAAATTTTAGAATAAAAAAAAATTAATACAGAAACAACGAAGCTGTCATGTTTTGATTGATGAAATTTGTTTACATTTTGCACTAACTTGAGAGTCATTTATAAAATTGTTTAGCAACAATAAAACTGTGCTAGTTAAAAAAAAAAAACTTTCAATTGGGACACCTAATTCGAGCACGCTAAATTCAGTGGCGCTAACCGTTTTTTTTTTTTTAAGGTTAGATCTTGTTTCGAAGCCCAGAACAGACGGCGAAACGCAACTGCAACGAAACTGCAACTTCTAGTTAATTTCGAGTTTCATTTGGGTTTATGCCATAGGCTCCCTTGAGGGACATGACGCAAGCATTTTGAGACCGGTTTTAAGTTCATTGGAAATCAGTTGAATTGAAACCGGTGTGCAGGAAACTCGTGTTTGCGTTTTATCTCTTCTCAAAGAAAATCGAAAGGATTGATATCATTTCATTACATTTTGGTACAATTTAGGTTGCAGGGTGTGTGGAAAACGATTGAAACTGGTTTTAAACAATGATTTCTAAAGGGTTTCGTTGCAGTTGCGTTATAACGTCTGTTCAGGACGGAACTCAAAAAAGGTTTAGTTTAGTTCGTAAATGTACTACCGACCTTTAATAGTTTTTCGTCCTAAACATTTTCTCAAAAATAAAAGGCAAGCCCTACGTTCGGCATAATAAAATTAGTTTTAAAACTCCTTGCAAAAATGCTTTATATAAGATGGTGTACGGGGAAACTTTTATTTTCGAGTAACGGTCTTATGCCCATATGTACTTTGCTGACATTTCACACACGACCAAAGTTTTTGAATGTTTTTAATCAGTTTAAACAAATTTTTCTGGAAAAATACTTAATAAGTATGTATGTATGTATTTTTTTATGTTCATACTTGTGTCTTAAATTAAGGCATACTTTTTTGTCTAAGGAAACCCCTATTTAAGCCTTTTGTGACTTTTTTTTTTCTCTAGGCTCTTCTGTTGTCTTTGCTTTTCAGCAATTGGGAGGAAAATGAAAATTGTTAAGTTTTTTAAGAAAAATAGTTTTTTCTTTCCCATTTTTTTAGGGAGTTTTTTCAATCCTAAAATTCAATTTATTTCTTTTGTATACAGAATTTTTATGTTATTACCAAACTTAGTTTCCTTATCTTCTACTATGTTGTATGTACATCCAAACATACTTATCCCATTTTCTGTCTGTCTGTCTGTCTGTCTGTCTGTATATCTAAGTCTGTCTGTCTGCCAGTCTTTCTGACTGGTAGCTGACACATTCTTAAAACTGGCAGTTTTCTTTTTTTCGGTAGATATTTCTTTGGTGTTTTATGTACATACATACATATCTACAAAACATAAAAATCATGTTTAAGTTTTTTTTTTCTCTACAAGTTCCAATGCCAAAATAAGAAAATGCTTAAAAAAAATTTAAATAAATTGATAACATGCAGATATAAAGGAAAAATACGACGAAAATAAAGAAGAAAAATAATGATAACAATCTCTGACGACACGTGTTTGCTATTGGAATTTTTAATAAAATTGTCCGGATTTTGATTTGATTTGCTGCTGCGTGTGCAAATTGTGATGAAAAAAAAATTCAACACAAATATTTAAATGTCAAATTGTCAAGAAGGAAAATTATCAAGAAATATTTGTCATGATTTTAAGAAAAGAACAAAAAAAATATTTAGAAACTTAAACATTTTTGCTTAAAAATTAATTAATTTTACTGCAAATTGAAAAAAAAATTTTACTTTTTCTAATATTATTTATTCTAATAAAAAATATTAAAAGTTTTCATTAAACACTTTAATCAACAAGATTTTGTTAGTCGTGCTATTTTCATTGCTGTTGTTTTTGTTTTAGCTTTGATATTGTTACAAGTAAAACTATTGCTTATAATTCTTATTCGCTTTATATCTTTAGTTTTTCTAAAATCTTTGGATGAAGTGTCCTGACGATCTGGCCTAAGCAACCAGTGAAATGCACATAGGAATAGCTTATTCCATCAACAATAAATTCCAGCGTTTTTATCAGGAATAAAAATTGGGAATTAAGCACGACAAACAAAATCTTGTAAAATAAAAAAGTTTTTTTAAATTGAAAAAAAAAATTTTAAAAAAATTTTTAAAAACAAAAAAAACATGTTTCAAAAGAATGATCAAACAGCTATCTAAGCTACTTGGGACAAATTTTGCTAACACCAATAAGAAGTAAGCTACATGGATTAGAAAGATCGATCATCTTTATGGCCAAAATGCCAAAATTTGACCCCCTCTAACTCAGAAAATTTTTGACCGATCTTGTGTCTAAGCTACTATCCAATAGGACTAACCTTGGTTAAAATAACATCCAAATCGGACATGAAATCACTTGATATAAAATCTATCCCCCATATATTAAATTTTTCTTCCCAGTTTAATTCATTCATCTTTTTCCGTATTTAGAATTTGTTCTGAAATCATTACAGCAAATTTAAATATGGTTTTTTAACTGACGTCATAAGTTAAGTCATATTACAATATTTTAATTATGACCATATTTAGAAACAAAATCTAGTTTTTATAAACTATTCACATCCTAAAAAAAGATTTTAAATAACAAGTTTTTTTTACCTGAAAGAAACATATAAAAAAAATTTTTTATAAATTTAAATTAATTTAAAAACAAATATGTGTGTATTTTTAATAAAGAATTTACGTTTACAAAAAACATATTTAATTTATTTTTTTTTTATTAAAACTTTGCTATTAAGTAAAGAGATTTATTCATAACTCTTGTTAACAAAAACAATTTAAAGTCAAGTATTACACTAAGTAGAATTTTATGTTTGTTTATACCGATAATTTAATAATTGTTTTAATTTAGAAATACTTAGAATTTTAACTAAAATATCAAAAAATTTACATTTTTTTCAATAATTTCCCTGCAAAAATTCCCATTTTCCTGTAGTTATATCAACTGTAAATCAAAAGAAACTAAACCAAACAGGGCTGCATAAGAAAGTAGTGCGTGCCAATTTAAAAATATGTAGTACAATTTAAAAACAACGTAACAATAGAAGTAACAGAACCAAAAAAAATGTAAACAAACAATTTATATTCGCAATTTCTAAAAAAAATACCGATTGTTTAAATTTCTCAGCACCTACACAATACATTATTTTATGAATTAATTAAAAATTAAAATAAAATGCAAACAAATTATAATATTAATTAAAGAACGTTTTTGTTGATGGCGGCTTTTTTTAACAAAAATTTTTTTTTTTATAGGTTTTTAATAATTTTTTTTTTGTTTATCTTTTGTTAACAACAAAAGAAAATAGTTACATATATTAAAAAAATTTCCCATTTAGCTTAAATAATTGTAATAAATTAATTTCAAATTATAAAATTGCATAGAAAATAAATTTAATTAAAACAAATTAAATGGAAAAAGTTAAAACAAAAAAATGCATAGTAGAGCGAAAAAAAAATTATTACTGGGCGTCAAGCAACCTGTGAATTCAATCATACGTGTCAAAATATTTTCATTGAAATAGACATACAGACTATTTTCTTACACTGCGTTTACATTTGACAGTACTGGCAAGACAGTAAGAATATACATATAAGTTGTCAAAAATACTACTAACTGTCTTCGTGACGTAGGCGTCCAGACAATAGTTAAGACAGTCAGTCCACTTTTAAAAATATGTCAAATGTGAATGTTGCAGTGCAAGTCCAGCTTAAGGTGTTTTACATTAACTAAACAAATTTAAAAATAGCTTAAAATAACTAAAATGTGTTAACAAACATAAAACTTAACTAAGATATAAGAAATCAAAGCAAAATATGTAAATTTTTTTTTACATTTTCAACTTCAAATTACTGTTAGCAAATGTCAAATCACTGTACAATTTTACTGTCTGCAAAATTTGCTAGACAGTAGACAAGACATTTGGATAAGTTTGCATGTGTAAGTGAAAAAGTTTGCATGTATTGCAACTATCTTGCCAGTACTGGCAAATGTAAGCCCCGTGTTATCCACAAAATAATGGAACTGAAAAAATTTAAATTTCGAAACAACAAAATAAATTTTATGAAAAAGAGAATTTTGAATTTATAACCACCCGGTGGTTGGTATAAAACTTAGGGAGTATCAAAAAGAGGGGGCGCTTTAGGTTGCCGGTTTTTTAAGAATGCCCAAACGCTGCAAATTGGTGAAAACTATTTTGAAAACGCATTTTCGGCTTAGTGAGAATATCACATCGTCAGTATGTACGTGCCATTTTAAACTAACATCACGATGGTCTAAACACGGGGTGAACAGAATGCATCTACTAATGCCTCGTGTGCAGACACTTAATCACTGTTAACAATTTGAAAACATTGCTTCATAATTAGGTGCTGAATCTTAACAACGATTTTGCGTCATGTAAAAAAAACGCATTGAAAAGTTAAAAAACATGCAGTCGGAAACCGTACAAAAGAACGCAAAGACTTTAAAAACAAAAAAAGAGTCGTAACTTGGTATAAGCAAAGTGTTATATAAATTCAAAACAGCTGACAGAAAATGCTTTTATAACGAGCGTTGTGTAATCTGCCATTTTTCATGCGCTTTAGTTTTTAAACGCACGACAATCCTCTCCAAATAAACGCTTGTTGTGCACCTCTACCTCTAGTGCTATTGCAAAAAGGTTTGACTAAATATCAGAAAATAAGCATAAATGTTTTTTTCTATTTTACGCCTTATGGGTGTTTTTATTCAGAAGCGTACACAGGTTAATTTGGATAATTTTATACGATTATTTTATTAAACTTTGCACGATTTAAATTTAGATTCATTTAAACGATGAAATATAAGGTTTTTTTTTATTAAAATATGAGCTGTCATTAAGTTTTATAAACAATGGTCGGGTCATTGCAAATTTTCGGTAATTGCAACAGGCCAGATTTTTTCGAGCTACGAAAATCAAGCTTGAATAGTATTATCTTAAAACTGTTTTATGGCCAATTCATACTAAGCTAATGTTGATCCAAATGATTTGGATGATATTTAATTAAGATGGGGTATTCTTGAAATCGAAAACGCAAAACGCAGGAATTTTGAAGTTCGTTTTTAAACACTCTTAATCAATTTTTTATCATTTTCTTATAAAATTCTGTTTAATAGAGACATATTTGTATAATATTCTAACTTTACTTAAATTTCTACAAAAATCTTATTAAAAAACGACTTTTAAATTCTTGCGTATTGCGTTTTCGATTTCCAGAACACCCCTGTAAATTGTAAAAATGGCTTAGGGCTTATTTAACGCTTTTTTTGTTCGAAATAGTGCTTTTTTAAATTTTAAAGTGTTTTTTACTTTCAAAAAGTTGGCATCACTGGTAACGGGTAGAAAACAAAAACAATATCAGCCGTACCTTAACAAAAGCAGCACGCTTTTTCTAGTTGTCAAAAATTTTCATGCCCATACAATTTGTATGAAGCATCCCTAAATAGCGTGGCGTCAACGCTTTTTTGTAAATAAATAATGGCAATTTAGCTTTTTTAGGTGAATCTAGCGGTTTTATTTAGATTTTGTATTTCATCTATGTGGTTTTATTAAGCAAGAAAGTTAACACTACTGTTCGTGAGACAGCGTTGTATGGCATACCAGCGTTAAACCTAAGCGGAAGAAAACGTTTCCTTTCCGCTCATGTAAACGTACGGCAGTAAGTCATCCTGGCATATAAAATACCCCTTTTTTTTTTTTTTTTTTTTTGTTAAACAAATTATTTAAACACAGTATTTCAATTCACATTTAAAAGATTTTTAAATAACACTTTAATTACATTAACACAGTCGTTATAAATTTTAAATAATAATAATTTGCAGTAAATTATTTTTTAAATATACTAATCAATATACACAAGGTAAAGTAAACAAAATTATATATTATTGTTGCTGATGATGACCCTGGTTTTCTATTATTATGATTATTAGTTAGTTGCTTTTTGTGGTGTAGTTCGAAGGAGACGAGAAGTAGTTTAGCAGTTACATTTGTGCTCGTATTATATTAGCAAATAGTCGTACATACATAAATATACCTAAAATTTTTTTAATGTCTGTATATACACATACCTAAATAAACGTACTTAAATATGTATGTATGCATATAATCATTTAAATATGTTTCAGGTTGTTGCTTGGACTTATGTACTTGTACGTGACTAGCTAAAATTTCATATTGAAATTGTCAATTTGTAAATATTTATTTTTATACATTTGTATTTGAATAAATTTTATTTATTCAATGTAGGTACTTTCGTACAATACAGTTTCAGACAAGTTTTAGTTCAGGTTTAAAATTGTAATAATTATAAATAGAAATGTAAATTTTATAAATACATGCATACATAATTTTGGTAGATTATTAAAAATTGTTTTTACAGTTTGTTACGATCGAAAAGATTTGTTTTAAAAGTTATGTGCTGTTTTCACAACACAAGTGACTGAACGTGTAGGTAAATTTATATGGGAAACACTCAAAAAACTGAGTGCTTTTCATACAAATTTCACTAAACGTTCAGTCACTTGTGTTGTGAAAACAGCACATTAGTTTAATTTATTTTCCAAAATTATTAAATATGACCACGCCTCATGTTCAATTCATTTAATGGCCATTCCATGTTTTGATAAAAAGTACAGAGATGCCAACTATTCAATGGAAAAACGTGCCGACCCACATATGGGTTTTTTGCCAATCTAGCCGGAAATTAAATTAAGTACGCAGCTCACCAGACAACAAAGTTCTGCATCGTATAGTGAATTTTGAAGTTGAGATTTGTGGTTTTGGGACACTGTTAAACTAGGGAAAGTTGATTAAATTGCATGGGTGTTCATTGACTTTTTATGGTTTTGGGAGGTTTAGAATTTATTTTTTTGTGAGTGAACGAATAAAGATTTTTGCTATCTTATTTCGACTTAAGAGGTTTTGTAAAAATGCCATAGATATGTATTAATATTTAATAAAATTACTACTTAAAAATTGTATACAATAATTGACATTACACTATGTTACATTTAAATTAAAAAGAATTAAAAATATGAAGTCATTTTTAAAAAGTGTTAAATTCTTCTTCTGGCCATATGTTTTTATATGTGTCAATTACATTTATTTTTACGAGGTTATTCATTGCTTATAATTGTGTACATAAAGCAAGATTTGCGAGTGCCGTAAATTGCACACTGTCTGAATATCTGGCGAAAATTATATATCTTGCTGGGAAAGTACAACATCGCCAATTGGCGCAATCCTTATTTATGTTTTCGAGTCTCCGAATGGCGAGCTAAAAGAAAGCGTTAAGGTTTTACAATTGAATTGTAATATTTTCATAAAGCTTTTGACGGATCTTTTTTTGGTATAATCCATTTTTTAAGCACAGGATTTGATTCCCAAGTCTTGCTATACTTTTGACCGAAGCAAAAAAATGTGTCCACATATAAAATTGAACCAGACGAAACAAGAAATTAAAAACGGAAGTACATATTTACTGATAAATGTTAAAAAAGTCAAACGTTCCAGTATCACGTTTGAATAGAGCCCGGCAAAAAACGTAAATAAAAACAATAGCGGTTTTCACTCTTGGTAGTAAAGCACTGTTGTAGACCTTGTTTATCTTATTTACATAGTTAAACTACTAACATTTACAATATGTACTGCATTAACAAAATGTATTAGACCAGCGCTGCCAGAAGTAAGATTTTACCTTATTTTTTAAGATTTTTTAACTGAAAAAAGATTTTAAGATTTTTTCCCCAAAAACAAGATGTTTTGTTTTGTCTAGACGAAGGTTAGGTTCAATTAAAAAAACCTTCTTTGTTCCCATTTAAAAATTTTTAAACTAAATACTACAATTTAGTATAAGAAATTAAATTTTTTGTTAAGTTTATTTTTTGTTTATTTTATGTATTAAATAAATTATGAATTGTTTTTATTATTTATAATAAAAAAAAACTACATACTTTATTCCAAAAATAAGATTTTTTTTTCTGAAATTAAGATTTTTTGCTGAAAATTTCTGGCAGCCCTGTATGAGACTAAAATTAACTACGCTGTCGTTGAAAAATCCCACAAAAAGCTGTAGTATACACGTGTGTTGAATTTACCTGAATAAAACAGTTAACGAAACTATATCTCTCTCTTTCTCTCACTCGGCAGATGCATTAATTTACAATATAAACGAAACACACTCACACTTTGTAGTATAAAATCGTATTAAATAAAACCGAGATGTACAATTAACGCACAAAGAGTGAAAACCGCTGATGTTGCTATTAACACGAAAGTAAATTTCGATTATGTGACAAAATTTCTAAAGTGGAATTCAGTGTTGGGTGTATGGTCTTGCCAAAGAGTAAATGCAAAATATCGTAGCGCTTTTGTTAAATCGAACAATAAAATATACAGTTTCCGTTACAGTCAATCCTATACAAGTGCGGAAAGCGTTTTCGACCTGTCAAAAATTCTCATGCCAATTCAATTTGTATTTAATAGCCTTTTTACACTGATCAACATCAAAGATGTAGAAAATGTGAAACACTCGTTTACATTGGTCACATCTAACATCTACCATCAAACAAAAATGTCACAATTTTTTAATAAAAATGTTGTTAAAATAAAAACACGAAAATGTATTTAAAGTTCAGTTTGTATAAAAATATAAAAAATACCTAACAGAAAAACATTGCAATAAAAGAGAAAACTTGACAAATGGTAACGCTGCTTTCAAAACTAATTTTTTTTTGTCAGTGATGCCACAATAATAATAGAACTTATTGCCACTTTTTTAGTGATGACACTAAAATAATCGAAAGATGTAGAATGGCAAAAAATTAAATAGGAACATCTTTTAAAGATAATGAAAGATGTTGGTTTTTAGCCCTACATATGTATTTCTTGGTAATTGAGGGTAGATGTTAGATGTTGATCAGTGTAAAAAGGCTATAAGCATACCGCGGCGTCAACGCTTTGCAGTTGGAAAATTTGATTTTGACAGCGCGTTTAGTGAAGTTGACCGCTATCGTTAATAAATAATAGCAACTCAGCTATTTTAAGGACAATATACCGGTTTTATCTCCTTTTTTTTATTTCTATTATGTGGGTTTTATTAAATAAGAAAGTTTACACAACTGTTCGTGACACAACGTTGACGCACTTGTTTAGGTATGCCATGCAAGCGTAAGGGCTGAGAGGAATAAAACGTTCCGCTTTTCGCACTTGTTTAGATATGGCTGGTAAATTTCTTAAAAAGAGCTACGTTTTTGTTTGTTTTTTTTTATTTGCTCCTTCTCAAGACCATTTCCACCATAACTGAACTCCGCGTATGCAAATAAATGCAAACAAAAGAACAGTACTTCCAAATGTAATGTATTATTTAGTCGCAAACCTTTTTTAATTACATATTTTTTATTTTTAAAAAACATAAAGCGTTTTTGACATTATCCAAATCAATTAGAAGATTATTTGCTTAAATTTTGATGCTTTTCAATCACAGCAAAAATTATAATATTGTAATATTTTAGCAATGCCAATGTGTCAAAAAGGTAGGCTAGATTGCCAGTTTGAAAATTTTTTTTAACAGGAATAAGTTCAGCACAAAATTAAAAAAGCTCCAAAGTTAAGCTTCGTACAGACGATGGTCAGATCTGACAATCTTGTAAGCAGGCGTTGCCAACAGCAATATTTTTCTGACAATGGTACAATTGTCAGATGCATTAATTTTACACTTCTGCAAATACAAATGAGCTTACAATGTTCACACAGCTGTAAGATATTTTAGCCAATTTTAATGCAGTTTAAGCAACGCTGCTTACCAATATTGTAAGATCTGACCATCGTCTGTACGAAGCTTTAGAAGAGTTTTAAAAGTTTAAAAAAAGTCGCAAAAAGTAACCCCGCGGTTACCCTGCTGGATTAAAAAACAATGTAAACAAGAAACACAGTGCTACCACATCTGCTGTCTTACTGCCCGTTTTTAGAACGCTAGCGAAAGAAATTTCAAAATTTGTTTTTGTTTTAAATGTTAGTTAAACGAGTCAGTTTTGCGCTCGCGTTCTAAAAATAGGCAGCTAGTTTTGACAGGTTTACTGCCTTTTTATACCGTAAATATAAATCTTGTTTCCTTTTGTTTACATTTAATTTGGAATTTTTAATTTTTTTCTTTTATAATTTCAAGAATTTGAAACAATTCTTAATATGTATTCATAACACTTCAAATCACATGTAAAGTTATTTAAAGGAAAAATTAAAAAAAAAAAACAGTTTTTGCTATTAGATTTAAAACACACTTTTAAAATTCATTGATCCTAAACTTTAGAGAAAGACTATTTCTGTAAATTTTTTTTGTGTATGTAATAAAACAATATTGCTATTTTGTGCCTTCTTTCGTACTTTTTGAACGATAAACACATGTGATGTAAAATTGAAGTATGTACGATAGATGTTTATATATGTACATATGTATGTATGTATATAAATAGATACCTATGTATGTATATTAACATCCCTGTTGGCCAAACTGCCGTCGACGACACTGTCGTCAACGATTTATGCACGAAATGTCCTCTATCACTTTTGATTTCTGGAAGACGATTTCAAGGAAAATGTCGTGCACGACAAAATACTCGACATTGTCTAGGGCATTGTCTTTTAAAGAAGTTTATAAACGACGACATGACCGACATTGTCTTTCATGCTGTCCTTTATCAAAGTGTAACAAAGACAACATGACGGACATTGTCTTGTAAGCTGTCCCTTATCAAAATCTATCCACGACAAAATGGGCGACATTGTCTTGTAAGTGATCCTCTATCAACAACTATACACGACAGTATGAGCGACAGCGTCTTGTAAGTTGTCCCTTATCCGAATGTATCCACGACAACATGACCGACATTGTCTTGTAAGGTATCATCTATCAACAAATATACCCGACAGTACAATCGACAGTGTCTTGTAACCTGTCCTCTATGAGCTACTAAATACGACAATATCAGCGACAGTGTCTTCTAAGCTGTCCTGTATTAAAGTGTATGCACGACAACATGACCGACATTGTCTTGTTAGGTGTCCTCTATAAACTACTAAACACGACAATATGAACGACATTGTCTAGTAAGCTGTCCTTTATCAAAGCTTATCCACGACAACATGACAGACATTGTCTTGTAAGGTATCCTCTATTAACAACTATGCACGACAGTATGAGCGACAATGTCTTGTAAGCTGTCCTGTATTGAAGAGTATGCACGACAACATGAGCGACATTGTCTTGTAAGCTGTCTTCTAAACAAACAAAAATAATTTATTCCCAATAAAAAATAAAAATAACTGTAAAATAACGATACATAATAATAAAAAAACAACCAAAGCAAAGCGAAGAGAATCAGTCAGTCAAGTCTGAGAACTCAAAGACTAAGGTATGATTTTTAAAATATGTATGTGCTATTGTATATTTTTATTTATTCCTTTAGGTTTATAGGCGATATTGTCGTGTAAGCTGTTACTCTTGTAACTTCATCGACATTGTCTTATACGCAGTCGTTGACGATAAAGTAGAATCTATTGTCGTCTATATAGTCATCAACGATAATGTGGACGACAATGTCGTGCATGTGGTCATCAACGACAATATGGACGACAATGTCGTGCATGTGGTCATCAACGACAATATGGATGACAATGTCGTGCATGTGGTCATCAACGACAATATGGATGACAATGCCGTGTATGTGGTCACCAACGACAAGCTAGGAGATATTGTCTTGCACACATTCGTGTGTGTACACATTCGTGTGTGTACGACAGGCTGAGCGACATTGTCTTTCTTTGTGTCGTGCACGATTTACGCGACACTTGTTCGAAAAAATCGTCGACGATTTGCATTAGTTGTCCCTTACGTGTCGTGCAGGAATTAACATTGTCGTGCAGGAATCATCAATGATTCGTGCACGACATTGCCAACTGGGATATTAATTTATCTATACACCGAGTATGTTAGTATGTATCTGTATTACAAATATACATTATTGGTATGTATAAAAAGTAGGGTGTATCTCTTGACAAATAAAAAAAAAACTTTACAATGGAAAAAAATTTAGGCCGAAATTTTAAAAACAATATACATAACTCAAAAAAACCAGCAAAAGAAATTAAATCAAAATAATCGGATAAATAAACAAAAAAATAAAAAAATCAGATGGACTACACCAAAAAAATATTATAAAATTTTAAAAAAATTAATTTAAAATTATTAAACATTCAAAAAAACTAATCGTATTATTTATGTGTGGTTTATAGAACACGAGCGCAAAACTCGTCCGTTCAACTTACATTGAACACAAAAACTAACTTTGAAATTTTGTTTTTGTTTTATATGTATGTAAGTTAAGCGGACGAGTTTTGCGCTCGTGTTCTATAAACCACACATTGGATTTTAAAAATATCAAATTCGACTTAAAACGATATTCTTAACGGACACTCTGCACGAACACCTGTTTTCGATGGAAACTGCACTGTCAAGGAAAGTAATTGAGTTTTTTTACAGACACATCTTACTGAGCTACCTAAACAAGAGCGGCAAGCGGTTTTTTAAACTTGAAAATTCAAATACATTTTCAATAAAACAAACCGACATATCGATCTGTTAAATAAGATTGCCCAGCCGGGTAGTGTTCAATTCGCGTTCTATAGGTTTGTTTCTTATAAATTTTATGGTAATTATGAGTTTTGACAAGCAAAAAACGCTTGCCGCTCTTATTTAGGTAGCTCAGTTAATGGTCTTATCGGTGTCCGGTTAAAATTTGTTTGATTTCCAGAACATGGCTGATTGTTTATAAAGAAAAACACACGAAAAAAAATCGACAAAAACAAAAAATTTCTTTTTTTATATAAAAATCAATTAATTTAAAAAAAAATACTGGTGGTAGGAATCTAAAAATCAGTATTTTTTCAAGATATTAGACAAAAATAATAATTAAAAAACCAACGCAAAAATCGCCATTAAACATAAAAATCCCTTAAATTAAGACGATAAAAAAAACTTGAAAAATAAAATTTTTTTATTTAATATAAAAATCAGTATGTTATGCCAAAAAATAATTTTATTTTTTAAAAGCACTAATATCATATAGGTACATATGTATTTACATAAATAGTTTTACATAAGTATTTTAAGTGTTACACAAAAATTACTTATTATTAAATACACTTTATCCAACGTAATGGAGCGTCTTAGACCACTCACCCACTCAAACACATTATCCAATAGCAATAAAAAAATATGTTGAGTAAATGAGTGAAACTCATTTCTCTATTTAAGCGCCAAATCATGAACATATGTATGTATGTATATATTTGTGATATGTAAACAAAAAGAAAACAAAAAACATACAAAACAGCTGATTGAAGCCAACTTTATGGGCAACACTGTATTTGATAATAGGTGACTTACGCCATAACCATAGCCATACAAACCAATTAAATTTTGGTTTCTACGGTTACGGCTTTGAAATTATTGTTATTTTAAGGTTTTAAATGGATAACCTTAGCATGTTGAAAAGTGTAATCAAAAATAAAACAACTGATTATTTTAAATAAAAGCGGGGAATAATTTCCTTAAAATTAAGTTTCTATTCCTATAATGAGATTTTATGGCCCCGTGCGCAATCATTATAGGGAAGTTTAACTGTATAACAATCAAGTTTGATAATATCTGGGGTCTTCGAAAAACCCATTTTAAAAGACAGACGGACATCGTTGAATCAACTTCGCTACTCTTAAGTATTCATAACTGATGGAGGGCTTTAAGCTTAACCGAAACAATTCATGAAATGCCTACATACATACATAGGGTAAGTGTTCCAGTAGTCGGCAGTTTAAGGCTTTACTTATTTTTTGAACTCTCACCTTGCCTTGTGTACAGTAGCTATGGGATATATGAGTACTGATTATAATTCATTAATTGGTTTTCTCTTAGAATCTTCAACTCAAATTTTAGTATTTTATGTTTAAATTGTCAAATTTTGAGGTTCTGTAAAAAAAGAGCATGTTTGCCTATATTCGGCACAAATTTTCCACTTTTCGGCATGTAATGATCCTATTGTCGGCATGGCTATTTTTGAAAGAAAAAACCAATTTTTACAGGATTTCAATTGATCATTTATTGAAAATTAAAGCTTTTTACTTTCTAAAATGCTTCAAATGTACATTTGTACGTTTATGTAGGCATTGCATGCATAGAAAATACATGTTTTAATATGGTCACCTCCAACAAAACCATTTTTAAAGATAATTTTAAACATATTATGTTTAGTTTAACCATTTTATAGTTAAATTAGTCCTCTATCATGACGCCATAACCATATTATGGTTGCCTCAAAACATGTTGTGGTTAAATATGACAATAATTTGTATAAAAATTAACAATAGTTTCCTCTTTTGCAAGAGCAACATGCTATGGTTGCAAAACAACCATGTTAAACATATTTTAATTATTATTAACCATAACATGTTCCTAGGCAACCATAATATGGTTGTGGCTTTTTGATGGACGACTAATTTAACAATAATATGGTTGTCGGAGACAATAATATGGTTAAATTAAACATAATAAGTTCAAAATTTTCTATATTAATAGTTTTGTTGGAGGTGACCATATTTAAACATGTTTTTCACTTCCAACAAAACTATTTTTAACGAAAATTTTAATACAAATTATGGTAAGTTTAACCATATTGTTGTAGTCACAACCATATTTTGATGTTATGGCTAAATATGACAATAATTTGTTTACCACTAATAGTTCGATTATAATTTAACAATAGTATTTTCCTCTTTTCGAAGAGCAACATGCTATGGTTAAAATTTAACCATGCTATTATAAGTGTTAAATATATTTTTGTTATTACCCAAAACATGTTCGAAAGTAACCATAATGTGGTTGTGTCTTCTTGATGAAGGACTATTTTAACCAAAATCACCGGTGACAAAATTATTGTTAAATTAACCATATGATTAAGATTTTTCTTTTAAATACGTTTTATTGGAGTCAGAGCTATAAAAATCTGCAATCAAAATGATTTCAACCAAACTGATTTCATTCTTTAATTTCGAAATGATTTTAGATTTGTAAGATTGCAATACTTTGTAATTATCAAAGTCAGGTTTATTTCTAGAAGAAGGAGCGTTTCATTTGAAGGAAACGAAGGTTTTCATTCTTATTTCATTTTTTTTTATTGCAATTACTGAGTTTGAATGCAATATTTTAATTCCAATCAATTAATAAATAAATTGATTGTTTGAATTTAAATTAAAGTCTTACATATGGAAATTCAACCATTGGGACTTGTTTTATCGCCATTAAATATTCTGGACGGATCATCTAAAATATCAACAACATTTTGTTCAATGAGATGGTTTTTAATCAGTTAAACATTTGCTGATGCCCTCCTAAGGGACTATAGCTCGTCCTTTACTAATTGCCTCTGCTTTCTTAACAGCAAAGCTTAAATGCCGATTCCAGGACGATAATTTTTATATGGTGTAGTGCGTCCATCTTCCTTTTTAATCGCTTACACTGTGTTCAGAATGTAATCAATTTTTACCGTAAGTTTACATTTGGCAAGGACGTGCCACCATTTTACTAACTTTTCCTCTTTAGCATTTGACTAAACTTGTATTCTGTCCTGTAAAATGGAGCGTGGAACGCAACATTTCTTGCTGGCACTTGTATAGACATTAAAACTTTTTATTTGTAGGGCCACTTCAGTAAACTTAAACATTTGCATTGTTTTATTGCTTTTCATGTTTAACTTTACTGAAATTAGTATGTAAAGGAAATATAAATAATTAATAGTCCTTACAAATTTTAAAAATTGTACTGTTTAAGGACCCCATATACAGTTAAACTAGGAATAAAATTGCTGCCGACTTTAGGACAACACTTATTCTATAGTCGGCAGGTCATGAAATACTTAGAAGAAATCATGCCGACTACTGGGTAAACTCGTTTTAAACTCATTTTCTGTTATCTCAGAGGCAAGAGGCACGATTGATGAGCAATTTGCTAAAATTTGAGTGTATTTAGAGAAAAATACTGATTTGCCAGTAGTCGGCACCCAATGCCGACCAAAGGAAATTTTGTAAATTTTTGTTCCTAATGACGGCACCCAACAAAATTAATAGAATATTTACTTCTTGTTAATTTTTTTGCTTTTACAACAAAATATAATAGACTTTTTACCTTTTCAAACTTTATTGGTAATATAATTTAAATAAATAATATGTCTATTTGCCTTTTTAAGTTAGCTCTACCACTAATTTTTTTTTTGAAAAACAAGGGTCACCGAAAAATTTCAAAAACTTGTCACTCAAGACTTCAAAATTTGGCAAAAATACTCATCTTACTCCAATGCAATTATTACTAATAGAAAGATGAGTAAATTTTCTTGACAAACTTCATGCTATTTATGAACGTAAAACCCGGATTTCTTATTTATTGACGTTTAAATCCAAAATATGCCGACTACTGGTACATGCCGACAATAGGAGCACTTACCCTATGTATGTATGTATAAGAAATTTCAAAACTAGTCCGAAATTCTCCGCCAAGTTAACTCTATGTATGTATATCACAATTTATGTACAATGTGACAGACAGAAGGCAGACAGACGAGGTTGGCGGTAAGGGGGCGACGCTGTATGTTTGACACACTTCACCTTTTTCTTCTCTCACCTACAAACTTCGTCTGATTGCCTTCTGTCTGTCACGTTGTAAAATGGGACTATTCAGATACTTATGTAACTGCCTAAGTCAAAAAGTGTTTCGTTTCTAAAGGTCCAATTAGACGTGACATAACCATAATGCCACAGCCGTAACGATTACCGTAGAAACCAACTTGGTTTCCTTAAGCTATGAGCCCTCCTTTGATTCTATTAAACTTTAAATATTGTCCCCCTAATCTTTGTCTACATACTGTAAAACATTTTTCAAACATTTCTATAAACGCAAACACACGTATTCACAGGCAGACATACAACATAAATTCATTTTAGAGTTTTAATATTGTCTATAAGTTTGTATGAATGTAACACACGTGTGTAATGTACATACATATGTGGGTTTGTATGTTTCATGTCTGTATTAAGTTTGTGCAAGTGAATTGAAGTTTGGCAACATTGCAAATAACAATATTTTTCTTATTTATTTTTTTTTTTTTGCTCAAAAGGTCATAAAACTCGCTCTCAATATTATACATAAAACAAAAACAACAAGAAGAACAACAACAACATTGGAGCAACATGAAAACGACAATGTGGTGTGTCTGTTATGTTTTTTTTTCTTTTTTGTTTTTGTGTGAATGGAGCTGTGAGGCGGCCCATTGTAAATGGCGGTTTTGCAAGTTGTATTAAAATTGTTATTATTGTTTTTGTTCTGTTGTTGATTGTATTATTCGTTTTGTTTTGTTTTCTTTTTTTCTGTTTTGTTTTGAATTTGTGTTCTGATAGTTTGGAAAAAAACAACAACATAGGTATGTATAAGTAAAACCAGTTTTTATTCATTTTATTGCAATTTAAAATTATGTAGCTTAAGACACAAAATATCTAAAATAATCCAGTTTTTAGCTATTTATGTACCTATGTACATATGTACTTATGTATGTACATATGTATGTATGTATGTATATGGATTTGCAATACATTTTTTTGTTTAGATGGATTAGCATTTCGAGTCTTTTAAAAAAGTGCATTTAAATTAACAGAAATTCGGATTAATTTACATATTTTTTGACGTAAAACATGTGTTTTACCTATTATGGAAATTTAAAGAAGAGAATTTTTCGTTTACATTAAATGACATACATACTACATACATAACAGTTTTGTGATTAAGACATGGTTTTTAAAAAAGGAATGTTGTCAGAGATAAAATAAAACAACGTCTAACTTTGCAGAAGTTGATCAATACGTTATAGAAAGCTACATACATTTTTAAATTGCAAAATGCAATTAATAGTAAAGTTATATACATAGGTACCCATCTGGCAACACCCACAACATAATAACTTCCGACAGGAATAACTGTAAAACTACCTGTCATACCAATGAAGTTTGTTCATCTTTATTGTCAGTTTACCATAACAACGTTTACTAATCGTGGAAATTTATTTCCGAAATGTTAACCCACTTGTATTTGTACAATTCGAGTCGGAAAAAAATCAATTTTAGGGGAATGTAAGAAAAGTTAACTCTCTGTTGATTGTTTGTGTTTTGTCTTAACTTTGATATCGTTGCAAATAAGACTTGAGTGTTTGTAATTCTCATTCGCTTTACAGTTTTATCTGTATAATATATTTGGATTTACCAAAGTATTTGGAAAGATTTCCTGATGATCTGTCCTAAGCAACCATTGAAATGCGCATAGGAACTTGCTTGTCCCTTAACAATAAATTTCTGTGTATTTATCAATAATTAATGAATACAAACTTACAGAGCACTTCGTCAGGTTTACGGTGCGCATAAGAGAAATGCCAATTTGTTGTCTGCCCGCCCACTACTTGAAAAAAATTGACAAATTATCTTGGCCTTTATCCATATAAGATCCAACTAGTGCAAGAATTAAAACCAGTGTACCATACATTGCGTCCTGTGTTCGGTGAATGGGAATCAACTGAAAGTTGAACAAGATTGTTATCGTCAAATCATCTTTATTCCTGATTTTTTTTTCTCTTATCTTTGCAAATCATTTGGTTATTACGGTTTACAACTCAACTCTAGTTAAGTTTAAATTTTGCAGTTTCTGTATTATGGTTAACATCTCTGTTATATTTCGGTTAACAACAATAGTTCCAACAAGATGGCACAAAATTACATAAAACGCGTGAAACCAACACTTTGTTGAGCCTGACGTTTGGTGACCGAATGCTGTCAAGAAATGGATCTCGTTCATGTGATTTGACACCTTTGGACTACTTTTTGTGGGGGTACATCAAATCTTTGTGGTCTATGTTGATAAGCCAGCAACGATTTATCATTTAGAGGATAACATTCGACTCGCTTTTGACAAAATAAGACTGGGAATGCTCGAAAGTGGTGTAAAATTGGACCGACAGGATCTCGTTTATAAGGCGTAGCAGAGGTCAAAGTCCAGAAACATTAAATGCCATGAAACTGGTCAACTAAACAAATATTTTTCAGTTTTAAACAGGAAAATTTTCTATGAAAATTTGATTAATAAACCTAAAATATTTTTTGTGTATAAGGGGACAGATAGAAGAACTTTATCACTTTATATAGATAGGATAGGAACTCCTTCCAAATCGAGCGTAAATGTTGAATTTTAGCTCGAAGAAAAGTAACAAAAGGAATTATTATTGAAAAAGTGTTTAAGTCCAAAATTTTCTAAATTTCTCGTCCTATTTTTATTAATTTTTGTAAAAATGTCTAAAGTTAAGGTGCATCCATAAATTAGCATACCAGATTTGTCTTAACTTCAAAAATATACTGACATTTCGTTTTCATGTGCTTTGACCGGAATTTAAATGTTTAACGATTGATTCATCTGGCAGCTTTGTTTGTGTTTAGTATGGTTTGCCATTTTTCAGTCGCAAAAATTGCCATGGATCACTTTTGTACATCGCAGCCAAAAAAAATAGGAGGTTTTAGTAGATAAAAGGGTCAGATAGGTGGTATTAACAGTAACGTTGCAAATCAGCTGCTTCATTTTGTTGTAAGTAAAGCAATTGGAACGATTATAGTAAGCAGTAAGATGTTACGTCTCAATTTGTAGAAAATAGATTTGCCTTACTTTTTTACGCTATGGTTAAGTTACTGTTACTCCCGGCTAACTGAGCATTAAGAGTATTCCAGATTTCTGTAAGTGGCATAAGAAGTAAAGCGATTGCGAGGATTGCAGTTTAACAATTAGGGCTTTAGTATCAAAATTTTTTAATTTTTTTCCCCAGCTCAAGTTCCAGTTTGCTTTGTTTTGTGGAATTTAAAAAAGTAAACTTAACAAAATAAAGCTTTTTAAAAAAAATATAAAAAAGAAAGAGTTTTATATTTATTAAATAATACGTGACACAACTTTAATACAACACTTGTAAGGTATTGATAAAGGTAAGTCAATTGAAATTAAGTCAAATTAAATTATTTAAAATATATTATTATTTTAACTTTTAAATTTAAAAAAAAAAAAAAATTTGAGGGTTTATATCTTTTTTTGTGGTAGGGGGGGAAGAACAAATATTACCTGGCAACACTGAATGTGGTTGAGATCCACCATGAGATACATCAGATAATATGAAAGGTGTTTATGTAAATCTTGTCTACAACTTTAGGAAATAAATCTAGTAGCGTAGAGACGAGTTGAGGTCATAACCTTTGCAAGCCTGACCTACATAAATTAATTCTTTAGATTATGCCAGCAAATAGGAAACTTTAGATTGTTTCAAATATTTTGTAACCTTGTCCAAGATATTGACGAAAATGCTTAAAATTGAACTTTATGATTCCGCCAAACCGCATAACTTACATGGATTTACATATGTAAATACATAAACACTCTGAAGTTAACCTAAAGTCAAAATTTTTCTGAAATTATGTAATCGGAGTATGTACCATATTATTACAAAATTTAAGTTTTACAGCTTTAAAAATTAATTCATTTACTATTTGTTTTCATTTTGCAGTCCAGTGTAAACAATAAAAATTAATTAAATGAATAATTAAAATTGGCAATGCGGTACTTTACTGCAAAAAATTATAAAATTAACAACAAAATACTAAAATTATTTTGGATATATTATTTTATTAATAATTTTAATATTTTAACACCCTGTTTCAATTTTTACTCTGTTCAATATTAAGATTACTAATCTACTGTGTCACCTTGTTGTTTTCAGTATTATACAATTTTTTGCTGTTATTAAAACACATTTAATGTTAATTAGTCTTGAAGTTGTTGCTACATTCATTTTTGTTTTTTTTTTTTTTTTTTTTTATTGTAGTTTTTTTTAATCGATACAAATCACTTAAAGGTCATTGTACAATTTTTATTGTTTTTGTTATTATATTTCTCTCTCTCTCTCTCTCTCTCTACTTTTTTGTATACATTTGCTTTCTTTATTACCTTTAGCTGTTCTTTAATGTGCCTATTAAAGGTATTTTTTATTGATTTATTATTAAATAAATTTATCACAAACTTGTTTAAAGTAACAAACCTTTTAAATGATTTCTAAACACTTGCAATATTTTTAATGAAAAAATTGTTGTTATATTTTTATTTTAACTACATAAAATTTAATAATCTTCCCTGATTATTTTAAAGTTGTTAATACCCAAAAGGGGAATATTTTACAGTTTTTGCAGTGGCATACGCAACTGTTGGCATAGATCAGTACTGTCAACAGAAAAAGTGTGTACATATGTATGCATGTACATATGTATGTATAAAAAAATAACACTTGTTTTTATTTAAGAAAAATTTAATAAAATAAAAGAATCAAATAAATATTTAATAAAAATTCTTTTAAAAAATTTAACTCAGTCACCCAATGGAAAAAACTCTTAACAATTCTTATTATTCATGAGTTTGTCCAATTTGAAATGTTATTTTAAGAAAAACATGTGTAAGAGAGGCGGTTAAAAATTATTGCTTAATCCGGTTCAATTTTGTAGAACATATTAATATTATTCTCTGAGAAAATTTTAGCGGGAATTTTTATTTTTCAATTAATTGATTGCTACACAGAATTTGAATTAAAACTTGTTAGAAAAAAATAGTTAATTGCAATAAATGACGTTATAGAGTTGAGTAATAATAAAAAATACCTACTAAGCAAACTAGAAAATTCTCATCATAAAAAACCCCCTAATAGAAAAAATAACCTTTATTAATCATTTCTGGTGATTAAACATGAATTGTAAAGAAAACATACATACATATTTAAATTTGCATTCCATTGTTGGGTTAAAAAATAAGTGGCAAATGTTTGATTACCAAAGAATTTTTATGGTTTGCCATTTTATAATAACCACGGTAGCGATAAAACAAAGCTTGTAAATTTATTTTGAAAACTAAGCTCTACTTCCTATAACTGGATGAGAGATACACACTTACAGCCATATTCATAAAAAGTTATTATTTATTTTTTGTCTAATAAACCTCCTATAAAAATTTGTATTCATAAGCGTACATTAAAAGTTTTTTTACTATTAACTGTTTGTAGCGATTTTGTGTTTAAGTATGGCAACTTTCTTTATATTTTGATGCCATTTTATTGCTAGTGATACATGAAACTTCTATTCGGTTCACATGATAGATATTCTATATTTAATTTTTTTTTATAATTTTTTTTTTTAATGTAGAACTTAAAAATTATTTTTATGCAATAAAACTACATTTTATTTTAGTTTCTGAACAAAATGTTGCCGAAAGGTATCATAACATAAACACTTTTGTTTGAACCTTTTTTAAATATACGATAAGAAAGTATTCGAATAAAAAGTTTGTTTACTTTTAACAGTGATGTTGATGATTATGATTTGTTTATTCTATATTTTCAATATTTTTGAACAATAATTCAATTAATGCCCCTGAACATATTCTTTTAAATCATATAAAAATGTTTTAAATAATTAACCATATAACTTTAAATTGGTTGTCTAAAATAAAAAAAAAATTAGTAAAATGTATTCATTATTTTTCAACATATTTCACAAAAATAAAATAAAAAAATGCAAACGCTTATCAAAATGTAATTTTAATTTTGGTTTAAAGAAGGGTAAATCGAACAATAAATTTTCCCTCATTATGAATGGTTTCTTAAAGGTTTAATAGACTATTTTTCGTTTATGAATACAACTTTAGCAATTTTTCCTTAAATATGGTTAATTAACCATTAATAAGTTTTTATGAATAGACTTGTCTATTGTGTTTAAAAACTTAATTTAGAGTAGACTTCAATTTAGAACAGTGTGAACTGTTGATTCTCTACATTAATTTTAATGTTTTTAACGTGTTGAAATGCAACAAAGGCGACTCTGAAAAAATTCTTCAAACGGGCATGGAACGAGATATTTTTAAATGTACCTCGTCTTCAGACTGACTAATCGTCACCAATGCGCTCGCTTGAATTTAATATTTTAATACTGTATCATCAGTGTAGATTTTGTTACCAGGTGAATAACCAATTTTATTGGCTTTGACACAAATATAAATCAGAGATGACAAAAGCAGAAACACTAATGAAATACAACTCTTGTTGGTGTCAGGGTTACCGGTTGTCGACTAAAGTCGCCATTTGACCACTTCTTCGACTTTTTGTAAGACTTCTTAAACTCTTTTAATTTTGCGACTTTTTTGCGACTCTTTTCCTTTAACTAACGAAAAATCGTCAGCTTGGATCAACAAAATATGGTCGGTTATAGGTTGTAGGCTTTGGGAAATGCCCGTTACTGGAGGTTCACTGTATTCAGGAATACCGTTCGCTACGTTCATTTTATGGTATACACAAACAAGCGTCCATCTGAACATCTTATTCTATTAAATATTGATAGTTTTCGCATCAGTCTTCCTCAATAATTGATATCCAATGACAACATACAGATGGCCAAAATCTTATACATACAAAAAGACACAATTCACAAGTATTCTTAAAAATAAATCAAATTTTTAGTTTTAAATAATGGAGTTTTAATCAGCGTTTAAAAAACTACAGTCAAAGTAGAAAAACTGCCATTTCAACCACTTCTTCATTTGTCATTGGACAGAAAATAACTGTTTCTTTTAATTCTGAATTATTAAATGCAGTCACTGTCGAACAAACTCCAAAAGCGAAAAGTTGTACACGCATTTTCCTTTTTAGTTCTCAAGTTTTTGGTTTGGACTGCAATTTGTTAAACCCTGGTTTTAATTCAAAATCAAAATACACTATAAAGCCGTTTCCATAATTTAGTACTCAATTTTTGAGAAAATAAAAAAAAATCCTCTTTAACATCAGAGTAAAAATTATATACATACATCTTTTTTCACGCCTTATGATTACTTATTATAAAATAAAGTATAAATTTTTTTCTGCAATCGCCCCTTGGATATGCCCAGAATTTTAAGACCTTCTATTTTTTTAATCATTTTTTCGGTTGCATGGTGTTAATTATAAATAAATGACAAATTTTAATCCGTTTTTTATTTCGACTTATCATTAAGTGAAATCATTTTCATTCTGACACAAAAGCAACACCCATTTTTGGCACTGACTGTATAACTCTAGACATAAACTATTAGATGGCACGTAACCCCGTACTCACACTGAACGTTAAAAGAAAACGGTGAAAAGTTTTTCACAATTTAACACTTTAATATTTTTCTTTGACATTTAATGTCAAATTGTTTTGCTTTTGATGTTTTTAAGGTGGAACATAAATAAAATAATGCATCTTCGTTTTTCCCGTAGTCCTCTTTAACAGTGTTTTTTTATATTTTACAGGGGTTTTTTTTAGTTTTAAATTGCGATTAAGTTATAAAATTGCCAGACTTGTATTTTTTTTCTTCTTCTGCTACAAGGAATTACCAAACAACAACAAATTGTTGTAAAGTTTTTATTGCAGGGACCTTAAAGTCGCGTGTTATTGTGACATAAATAACAGATGAAAAAACATTTTGTTTTTTTTTTAAGTTTTAAAAATACAACTGAAATAATAAATAAAACACGTCATAAAGTGTAGTAAGTAAACTTAAATAAGTGAGTGAGATATAGGAAGTAAACAATAACAGCAACCACATTTAGGCGAACTACAACATCTACTACAAGCGATGACAACGACGAGGCCAACATTAGCGATAAAAATAAAAGACCTTAAACTTGTTGAGAGAGTAGAAAAATTAGTATTTTTCCAGTTTTTTTTTTAAATTTAAAATAATTTTAGTTTAAACGAGGGTTGTACTAAAAATATAAGAAATCTGGCTGATATTAAAGTGTAATTTGTAAACAAATTATTCCAAAGGGCTTTCTTTGACTTGTAATTTGAAAAGTATTCGAGAGGGCTTTGCCTTCACAAAAAGATTAAAAATTATTTTATTAATTTTAGAAAGTTATTAAAAATTTTTTTAACTTTTTTATGAACATCATTTTTATTTTTCATTCTTTAAATATTTGAAAAATCGTACTTATTCGTTTCCAATATCAGGAACTAAAAAAAATTCCCAAAAATCACTTTAAAAAAATTAACATTACATAAATTAAACTAAAAATTTTATTAGTTAGTTTTTTTATTAAAAAAAAAAAAAACGCGGTCACGCGGTTCTTGAGGTGCAATATTGTTTTAAAATTGCCATTCTTAGCACCCCGTCTTCAACAGACATGATTTGGTGTTCTAACATGATGTTATAAAAGCGTTGTTAAAACATATGTTATAACCGTGTTATATATAACATGAGAAAACTTCTAACATGATGAGTCCATACTAAACACTAACATCATATTAATGTTTAATTTATTAAAGTTTGTGCTTAGTTGTTGGTTTGATATTTATTGGATCTTAAATGACTTAAGCCAAAGCACGGTATGAAAGTTGTGGGAATTTATTTCGAAAATCGAAAAAACACTCTACGTATTTTTATGGTTGACATAATAAGAGTGTCCAGGCGAAACTTTCTAACCAATTTGGTTAGATAAAAAAATAATTTCCACACCTCGAATATTCTAAACAGAGGACCCGAAAAGACGTTAAATAAATCTTAGAGAAAAAACAGTTGGTGGTGTAGAAAGTAGTAACGAGGAGGTCCCAAGTAGTCATTGGTATATAACTTTTAAAAATTTACAGCCTGGGCACCGATGTCGTACGCTAACGCTTGTTTGCATTTTCAACTACAAACAGCTGATTTGCATCCACTTAAATTTTTTTTTAGCCTACTTTCATCATAATCTAATGCCTACCTAAATTTAATTATTAAATTATTTTGAACCTTATCACACTACAAAAATTTCTTAACTCATATTAATGACAAAATCTTATTTCCTAAAGCACGTGATGCGACAGCAAAAAGTTTAATAAAAAATTAATAATAAAATACCTTTGTCTAGAATAGTTATCAGGTTGACACTATTTAATGGCTGGATAAATAGCTAAAGAAGGGTTCCTCCTTCTTACACTTAACTTCCTTTTGCTTTTAAAAAACATAAAAAAATATATTAAAAAAAACGCGAGACATCATAAATTTAGGGCCACACGACAAAGGCATTACTTTTTTGTTTATATTAATTCCATTGTTTTTTTTTTTTTTTTTTGCTTTTAGTAAAAGTAAGTTGCCAGACAGACAAATCAAGTTGTTTGTTTGGGTAGTTTGGCTGGCTGACGTCGTGCAGTGTAGCTGCAAAGGAGAAATAAAATTACACAGTATTTTTATAAAATATGAAAAAGGCTGATGAGTTTTTATATGGAATTTCTCAGTTAAACACTAAATTATTAAAGTAAATATGTAAATGGAAATGAAAGACATATTCCTGATAACAGTTTGTACTTATAGTTTATAAAACTTCCATTAAGAAATGTTAAAAAAAAAAAGAATCAAGCGGTATAAAGTTTTGTTTATCCAGTAAACGAATTATTAGGTTTAGTAAAGAAAATTATTAATATGGTTTTAAGTCTTTTTGTAAATTCTATGTAAAATACAATTTAAATTATTTAGAATTCAAATTATCCAAAAATTAAGAATATTTTTTAAGTTTGAGTAAAATTTTTATGATTTCAGGGGATTTTTTTTTTTTTGTTAATCTTGTGTCAAGAAATTTTTAATATTAATTTAATATTTTTTGAAGTTTTAAAATTTTGCATTTACAAAATAAGGGGTAAATTTTTTTTATAATTTTTTGGGAAACAGTGTAATTATTGTACATATATTTATTTTATTTTGGGATATTTTCATTAGGCTTAAAAAACACTAACAGCAAAAAGTTGTTTTAAAAATTTTTATTTAGACAGGTTTATTGGAGTGAAAAGAACTGTCTGCTTCTTTTTTTCTTATTAATTGAAAAACAACCGTAATCAGTGGCCAACGACCTTACCAATGTTTTAACTTTAAAGTAAATAAAAAAAATTTAATTTTAATTTATGATTCCACTTTGCCCCACTAGTAGTTTCTGTTGCTTAGCCAAATCAAATACTAACATACACACAGACATCCCAACAGTCCAAAACTGAGCAAAATGTAAATGAGTTGTAAAATAAGCTTATCAATTCCCTAAGCTAAAAAGAAAGTAATTAAATATTAACAGCCGTATTCATAAAAATTTATTAATGGTAAATTAACCAAATATAAGGCAAAATTGTTTAAGTTGTATTCATAAAAGAAAAATAGTCTATTAAACCTTTAATAAACCATTCATAAAGTAAGAAAATTAATTGTTCAAATTCTTTCTTTAAACCAAAAATAAAATGAAATTTTGATAAGTGTCTGCATTTTTTGATATTATTTTTGTGAAATATGTTCAAAAATAATGAAGAAAATGTTTTATTTATTAATATGGACATGTTAAATACATTTAACTAACATTTTTTTTATTTTAGACAACCAATTTAAAGTTATATGGTTAATTATTTAAAACATTTTTATATGATTTAAAAGAATATGTTCAGTGGCATTAATTCATAACTTATTAAATTACTGAAACTAGTTGTTTTTTTGTTTAAACTAACGAATTATTGTTCAAAAATATTGAAAAATATAGAATAAACAAATCATAATAATAGTGATGTTAAAAGTAAACAAACTTTTTATTCGAATACTTTCTTATCGTATATTTAAAAAAGGTTTAAACAAAAGTGTTTATGATACCTTTCGGCAAGATTTTGTTCAGAAACTAAAATAAAATATTATTTTATTTGATAAGAATAATTTTTAAGTTCTGCAATTAAAAAAAAACTATAAAAAACAATTTAATATAGAATATCATGTGAACCGAATTTAAGTTTCATGCATCACTAGCAATAAAATGGCAGCTAAATATAAAGAAAGTTGCCATACTTAAACACAAAATCGCCACAAACTGTTAATTGAAATAAAACTGTTAATGTACGTTTATGAATACAAATTTTTATAGGAGGTTTATTAGACAAAAAGCGTTTGATAGTTATTACATGCTATAAGCTTAAAATAAGAACTTTTTATGAATATGGCTGTAAAGGTATAAGCCAAAAACTTAAAATTTGCCATATAAATTTTCGTAAAGGAATGTAATCTTATTATAGCTTAGAAAAGTATTTTGATGTAAACTTTTACAGGCGTATTCATCAAAACTTATTAATGATTAACTAATGATTTAAATGAATGCGTCTCTTTAAATATTTTGTTAAATTATTGCAATAAGTTTTTTTTATATGATTAAAAGAACGAATTGTTGTTCAAAAATATTTTAAAAAATTTTAAGTTAAAATGCTTAAGCTCGAGGTGTGTGTATGTAAGATTTTTCTTTATTTATTTCCGATATTTCGATATTCTTTGAATATCATCATCAGGAAAAAGCGGCCCTATGCTCCTTGCAGGAGTAAAAGGAACAAATATATATATATATATATATATATATATATAAATCGTAAAAAAGTTGCCATACCTTAACATAAAATCGCTACAAGCAGTTAATAGTTAAAAAGCTGTTAATGTACGTTTATAAATACACATTTTTACAAGAGACATTGAGCGTTTTATACTTTAAACTTAACATAAGAACTTTTTATGAATAGGGCCGTTATTCTATAATTAGACTTCTTAACCCTTTCGCTACAAGTTTTTACTGGGTTACCAAAAAAAATCCATTTGGATACATACTTCGGTTATGTAAATATAAATAGTGGAATAATGCACGGAAAGCTATAAGATTTTGTAAGAAATCGTTCTATTAGAGCGGAAATCACATTGTAATTTCGTGAAGATCGGACCATAATTTACTTTTATGCCCAGTTTTCAGGATTGATATTAAAACACATTTATTTTTAAAATCGATTTAAATACAAAATTCTTTTCTTCACTAAAAACTTAAATCAAACTTAAGTCACCGATGTGGTACACTTAATTTCAACTTAAGTTTCCATTGTAATATTTTAGCAAGGTGGCCTGAATATCACAAAAATACAACAACAACAGGCAAAGCATTAACAGTCAGCTGTTTTTTCAGACCACCTTGTAGATAATTACACTTTTTTATATTTTTTTTTTGTATTTAGTAGTGCTACCATACTTTTATCTTAATTAAATAAGACTTTTCAAATAAAACTCAAAAACACAATCTGTTTTAAATACGATTTAAGTTTGTTATGAAAATTAACTTAATATAGATTTAAATACTATCCTGAAAATTGGGCATTAGACCCATATAACCATTCTCCCGGAAAACAGTTAATTACGCCTAAACCGTAATTAAAAATGCTACCAGAATAAAATTCAATAATTTACAGTTTTATAAGACTAGAAATCATTTCGTGATGATCGATCCATAATTTGCAATAGGCCCATATAAAAACCACTCAGCAGCATCAAACGTGTTATTTGAGAGATAAAAAAAACCTTTTTTTCAAAAAAAATTATATAGAAAAAACGTTTTTTTTTTTTAAATGCTAAATTTTTCTCAATTCTGTAAAAAATACAAGAGTTTTTCATTAAAAATGATTCATAAGATCTTGAAAAACTATAACATGCCGATATCTAACCCAATTCTTTGACCTGGAGATTGTCAAATGTCTCCAAAGTTGAGTGTGTCCATATGGATACAATATAGCGAAAGGGTTAACTTACATTATATTATAGACAAGGGATCAGTTTTCATTACTAAACAATTTTTAATAAGCCTTCGATAATAGTAATCGCTACACTTTTCTAAGCTTGATGCTTATTTATATTAGTAAGCTTGCTAAATGTTATTTTTAAATTGATTTGGTTTGTTGGGATACATGCATATGTATAAATGTTTAAATTCTAGTACTAAACACGTTGTAATGGCCCTCAAATGTTATTATTTTTGTTATTGTGGGTAATTGTTAGCAAGAACAGAAACAAAAATGTCTCCAGTAAAGTTTTAATGGATTAAAAAAAGGTTGGGCTTTTTTGCCCAACATAAAAAAGTACACTACAAGCGAGTTTTTCTATATACATACATATGTATGTAAGTACATATATATTTAGGTATAAAAAATCTATACGTCATACTTGATTATATGTCTTAAAATATATTAAAACACACACACATTTTAACAGAAACTTACATGACAGAAAAGTGTAAATAACAAAAGAGAACAGGGCTGCCAGGTACTTTATTCCTTGTCCCCAAAAAATAAAATCCCCAAATAAAAAAACAAAACCTTTAAAAGTTAGTAGGTATATTTTTTCGGTTTTTTTTTCTTACCAATTTTTAAATTTTTTTTTAAAAAATAGTAAGAAAAATTTTAATAAGAAATCCCCAAAAATTTCCATATAAAAATTATTAGTAAAAAATATCATTTTATTTTGTTTGAAGCGACTGGTTTCGGCATTTTTTTTTTAAATCCTTTTTATGCGATTCTAGCGAGGAATTGCAACCAGTACAATATGCTGTTTTTGAAGACGAATGAGCCAATTTAAAAGCATTTGGAGCTTATTCAATCGGTTTTAGTCATCCTTAAATCAACAATAAAAATACACATATCCGTAATTTATTTAATACTTTGACGCATCATAAGTACTAACCAATAGCCCAGCATTCTTTTTCCCAAACTTTATTATATTGGGCCTGATTCTGGCAGTCGTGATCGAGTAATTCCGAGTAATCGGAATTAGTCTTTCAGTGGTGTAAGGCATTAATTTGAGTTTCACAATAATGGAAAAACAATTTCGATTCGTTCAGTATCGGCTGACATTAAATCGCTTTCGAATGGAGAAAGTAGTCGATCACGACTGCCAGAATTAGGCCCATTGTCTTTCATATTTACTTAATTTTGGGGAAGACATAATATTATTTGCTTCAAAATTTTCTTTAAAAAATCAAAAATTTTATGTGTTGTCAACGGTTTTAGATGCTTCTTTTAAATTCTTCTTTTTAAAACACTCACTCATGATTAATAACATAAGTTTATTAAGTATCTTTTACACACTTAACAAAAATGTTAATCTTAGTTAGGAGTCCTTACACCGTATAAGTTGTTAATAAAAGTAAGATAAAAGTTTTGCTACAAAGTAAAATAAGCGTAAATAATAAAAGAAAAAGGAAAATATATTTGATAAATCCCCAAATGACTTTTTTGTCCTTTTTGTTCTTATGAAATCCCCAACTATGGGGATAAATTCCCAAGTCTGGCAGTGAGAGTCAAATTTTAGGTTAAAATGCTGACAAATTTCAAGATAAAATAGTTTGAAAAACTAAGAAAAATGTTCAACATACAGAATTTTGTTACAAAAGCTTTTTTTATATATGTACATATATAAAATTAAAGAAAATTGTTAAATAAATACTAAATTTGTATATTTTGTCAAAAAATAAAAATAGTTATCATGATGATAAATTGAACTGCAAAGTTTATTTTTGTTTTAAATTTAAGTTAAATGAGTCACTTTTGCGCTCGTGTTCTAAAAACAGGCAGTAAATAACAATGTAACAAAAACAAAATGTTAAATAACTTATTCATTATTCACTTACCCCCCGTATTCATAAACGATTAGTAAATTTAACAGACATTTATTAAGGAAAATTTTCATACAAAATTTGTTTTTTAAGCCTTTATTAAATTTTAAAAACTTTTTATGAATACAGACGTTAATATAAAAGCCTTTGAAGAAGAACATGCATTTGCATGAAATTCCACGCCCTAGTTATAACTCCTTCGGTGTACACTGTCTTTGCGAATTCCTATTATTATTAAGAGTACCTATAAGTGGTGCAAAAAGGAATTAGAGACTACTGTGAAAAAAGGTTAAAAAATCCCATTTCTTTTTGAAAATTAAGGAGATTTCCATGTACATATTTTTCATTTGAATGTAATTTTTGTTTATTAAAAATGTAATTGACATCACTCTTTAAGGATTTTTTTTTGGTCTCGAGATATTGATTAAATTTATTTGGTTACAAAATAAATCTGAGTGTGTTTAAGAAGTAAATACGTACATGTGTGTAATGGTTTTAGGTAACATTTTTAACTTTTAGTCTGTTTAAACTTAAAAATAACAATACTTATAGCAATTTTATTTGACAGTCTTATGACTCTGAAGACTTTTAAAGTGGCGTCAGGGACAGCCAATCAGTGAAATAAACCGTTAATCAATTAGAATTTTAATCTGCATATCGTCACCTAAAATACAAAATAACGTAACAACACTTTTTATAAGTTTACAGGAGAAGCGTTTGAATTTCGTTAATAAAGTCAGGGTTCTAAAAATTTTTGTGAACATGTAGTTTAATAAAAGGAACAAAAATCAATCAAAAAGTAAATTTCAAATTGTTTTATGATACGTTGTTTTGTATTTTAGGTGACGATACATAAGTGCTATCAGGTTAATTTTTTCAACATTCTAGACAAAATTTATCCTTATCACTGAACAGAATCTACGAAATAAATTTGAAAAGTTTTAAATTGTTGTAGCATTGCCGCCACTTGAACAAATTTTGGCTTTGAGAGAACATTTATGCAAAAGCTTCGTACAGACAGCGGTCAGATATAACAATAATGTAAGGGACGGCAATGAGCCGATAATATACTTACAAAGAAAAATTTCCGCCAAAAGTAAAAATTATACAATTTCATTGGAAGTCCACTGTCTGAAAATAAATTTATCTGCCAACTAAAATCGCCAGTTTACACGGCTGCCAGATAATACTACCCAACAAGGTTTTGGACTGGAGCAACCAATTATATTTCCTAGGGTAATTTCGTGGGCTGAATTCGAATCTGTAATTCGTTTTTCTCTAACACGTCAGGTTTTCGAGACACAAAATGTTTTTATTATTTTCTTACATAAAAAACCACTAGTTTATTTAAAAATTAATGAATTTGAATGGCGTTATTTGAACATCGTTTGTATTTTGTTGGTTCGGTTCCACGTATTAGAGTCCAGCAATAGTCTCGCAGCATGCTTTTGCCTCAAAATCCTTGATAAGTTCTTTCAATTTTCATTAAATCTTGGTCAGCATGCTCACAATCTCCCTGACATGCTTAAAAGCCACTATTCTGAAGATTTTGAATTAATGTGGGCTTTCTGTCAAATAAATATTTGTGAAATTGTAGTGTCAGTATTGACTGTTTTACAGTATTGCTAGCATGCGATAAAAAATTAACAAGACGTGATAGTGATAGCTCAATTTTGGAAAAGTTGAACTATTATTTATAAAGGGGAAAAGCAATAGAAAGAATTTTAACTTTTTTATGTTGTTTTAGATAGGTTTCATTGATGTTTATTGAAATTAATTTTAATTTTGCAAAATTAAACTTTTTGTTTTTCTATTCACTCATGCATATCAGGGATGACAACTATGATGCAGTTGTACTTTTTTTTGAGACATTGTTGGCATGCTTTAAAAAAAATTTCGTATATATATTAAAGCCAGAAAATATAAAATTGGTACCGATATAGTCGCAAAACTACGGTTTGTTCTTGAAATTTGTAAAAAAAAAACAAACAAAAAAATACCAGAGTCCATTTTCCATCCCTGATACTTATATATTTGCAGCGTTGCCAATAGAAAAAGGTCTTTGAATTGTCAAACAAATAAAGTCATAAATCTGGCAATAAAAATTAAACTTCCAACGTCTGACAGTGATATGCCAATGGGAGCGAAGAGTGTTCACACGATTGTCAGATATCTAATAATATTGTTGTCTTACAATAAACTGACAATGCTTTTTCTGACGACGTCGTCAAACAAAAATTGCAAGTTCACACGGTTGTAGCACATTTTACTGACAATATTGTTATATCTAGCGATCGTCTGTACGAAATTTTACAGCATGTTGGTTGAGTCATTGTAATACCCTTTAACAATTTACGATAAAATGGCAGGCCTTGGTAAGCACAAATAATCTGAATAATTATGAATCCAAATTCCCTAGGACTTTTTTCACTTTTCCTATTTTTACAAATGAATTTGCATAGGAAAAATGGGGATTTTCATTCACAATTTGGCTGAATAATGGAGTTACCATATCTAACTATTTAACCCGTAACTAAAACGCCAACATAATTGCCATTATGTAGTTAAAAATTTTACTTTATAAAAGTTTTAATTATGCTCGTGTAACCTATTTTTAAACATTAATTCGATTAACCTAAATTTCGTTTTGAACAATAATAATCAAAACCATTTAAACCGGGAAAATAAAACGAAATTGCACTAAATATGCTTTTGGATAATTTATGTATGCAAATTTAGTTTAAAAACACACCTACATGATGTAAACAGATTTGTCAACAAGGCTTAAATAAACATTAAGGATTTTTTGCTGCGTTTTTTTAATTCAAATGACCTGGTTTTTACGTCAGTACATAGTAAGTAAGTGCTACAGATTTTTACATATTAATGTATGTAAGTAGACGACTGTCTACTACTAACGCTTGGCCACTGGACATTTATTTGGGTCAACATGTTGGCAAAAGCATAAAAAAATAAGTTTAGTGCCAAACGTTAGTACTAAAACTAATGATTCATTAACCACTTGGCTATTTATTTAATATTGCAATGCAGTATAACGATTTAAAGTGGAAACTAAAGAAACAAATTTTAATTTATACACCAGTTTGGTTGGTACTCGGTATCAAGTTCAAATTAAATCTTTAAATTGCGTGTAAAAATGTGATTGAAATCAACAAACAAAAATAACCAAGCCGACCAAGTGAGTTTATAAAATGAAATAACAAAAATGTTTGTTTTAACCACGAATATTTTACTTTACTGCTATAAAATTTTTATCAAGACAAAACAAATTAATTCTTAATGACAAAGGCACGCGCACCTGTAGCTTCTTTTTCTTATAAAATTAAACAGAAAGCAAAATTACTGATTAAAACAATGTACTACAGAAATTAATTCTCATGACCAAAAATAGAAAGAAAAAAATTATTGGTTAAATGCTTAAATACTTTTATTGTTGTTTAAAAATGTTTTCATGTGGTTTTGCAGAAAATTCCTTCAAGAATAGGTACCTACATATAACAGTATTTTTAGTTTCATTTGTGGTTGCATGCACTACAAGAAAATCTTTTATTTTATTTTTATTTTAACATGCATGTCGCCTTTTAAAGCAAAACAAAAGAAGAATATGGCAACACAATCACAAAAACAATACAAGTGGCAATGCAATCAATGCTTTAATAAACAGAGAAAGAGGAAGAAATTGTGTGTTTTTGTTCAAGAAAAAGAACCGCCATTTTATGCATGATTAATATGAGTGCCTACATTAACCTTTTAAAGCCCATTCAAAATGCTAATTATGCAGACGAAGGAAATAAATCAATAGAAATTAAAAAGATTTGTATTAAAGAGTTTTTTAACAAATTTTTTAGGTTAAAATAAACAATTTTTGGTAGAGAAAGTTCTTTAAAAAATTAAAAAAAATATACATGAATACCAGAACATAAATTCAAAAACTTACCGAAAAAAACTTTAGTAAAACTGTATTGTTCAAATATATTAGAAGCCGATAATTACCTAAAATGATAGAAAAAAAATATAAATTAAACAATTTTTAATTTTTAATAATAAAAAAATATGTAAAAATTACATTTTTACAACTAAATCAGTTGTCGTATTTTGGTTGTTATTCGAAACTATTTTTTAAATAAACTGAAGACTGGTCCAACCACAACGCACGATGTTAGTTGTAAAAAAACAAAAAATATTCATAGAATTATCTTAATCAGTAGTTTTTTTTATCAATTAAAAATATTGTTTAAAGAGTATTTCAATTTAATTAATGTGATAATTGAATCAATTATTTTTCTTTTTTTGTTGAAAGTATATTAAAAATATAATTTTGATTTAATTATCATTTTAGTTGTTTTGAAATAAATTTTGAATTTAAATACTTGGGGTATTCACAAGGTGTGCTATCATGGTATATTGTCATAATGTTCTAAAATTTTGCAATGGTTTAAAAAAATTGTTGTTGCTTTGTAAACAAAAAGTGTCTTAAATTAATAGAACTTTACTTGGAATGTTTATAGTGCTGTTGTAATTAATCAGAAGAGACCTGCGCTGAGCGGCTGAGCCGAACCGCATTAGTTTTTGTAGCCGCCGGCGTTGATGGTATAGTTTTATCCGGCTAACATCCGAATTGAACCTGCGGCTAGCAATTTTTGCAACAAAACACTTGCGGCGTCAAATAAGATCGGCTTAGGACTGTAATGTTTAGTAAACAAACAAAATAAAATTTATATGTGGTTTGCGTCTGAAAAATGGAAAATAGTCAGGATAGATCTAATTTAATTTATTAATTCATGGATTAGAATTAAAAAATAATTTTTATTTTTGGGAAATATTTATTTTTTATATTTGTTTTAAATCAGCTGACTTAAATTCAAAATAGCACACTAAATTATGAGGGGTTGTTCACAACAGTCGTATATTTGCATGTTATTATTTTAAGACTTATGACTTTATGACACTTTGTGAATCCCCTAACTTATTAAATAACAAAAAAATCTTAATTGATTTTTTCGTTAAAAATAAAATAATTTTAACTTGTAGAATTGTTGTTGAGAACTGTCAAAACATGAGCTATATTTAATTAAATCAATTAACACATAGTTTGATACGACAAAGTTATTTGATAGTTTTTTTAATTAAAATTAAAAATATCATTTATTGAAAAAAAAATATATTCACAATTTAAAATTTTAAAAATTTTAAGTATATTGTTTGCTTGATTCTATGAATTTGGTGATTAGAGACAATTTTAAATTTAAATATCGACCAAATGCTTACCACGGCTTCGGTGGCATACCTCTACCCGATAGTCAATATTTTCAATGACTCTCATACATAATTAAGGTTAAATGTCGTTAATGTGCTGAATTATATCATCCTTTAGCTCTTGAATAGTTCTTGGCTTATTAAAGTGTACGTAAATTTGTTTAATATCTCCAAAGAAAGAAGTTCAATGGTGTCAAATCACATGATCGTGGCGCCCAATTAACATTGCCTCGTTGGCTGTGCGGCAGTATCCTGTAAGAATTTCAATTTCTGGCCATAAGAAGTCCGTTATCATCTCGCGATAGCGAACAGGATTCACGGTAACTGCTTGCCCGACCTCATTTTCGCACTATCGTAAACATCAGCAATGTTTTTCGCAGAACGAACTTGCCGAGCATGCACAGGTGTTTTCAGATTTCTTACAGACCCGGTTTGCTGACAATGCTCACGATTGTGGACACATTTGGTCGATTATGCTGACCAAAAAAATCTATAAGTGCATTTTGATTTGAACGCCAATTTTTGTAAGAGGCTTCAACAATCAAACAAAGAAATGTCAAAGTAAGTTGGACAAAAAACTTAACTTGAAGGTGCGACTCACAATTAACATCGTGCATTATGGTTGGACCACTAATTTATTAAAAATTAAGAAGACACTGGAGAATATTTTATGTCAAGTGTCGAATTTAAACAAAAAAAAAACGATGACTTTTACAGAAGCCGAAATCAATTATAATCCCTTCTAGGTTTTGTATAGAATAAATAATACAAAATTTATTAAAGGCATGAGCGGCTCAGATTTTGCTCAGGCATTTTTTCTAAACTAATCATTTTGAGGTTAAATAAAGCAAAAGGTAGCCTTCTTAAATCCGGGTTCACAAAGGGTAACCAGTGAATGTCTCGCTATCTCCTCCAGAGACATCCGGCATTCTCGATATGATGAACACATTCTCCAGGGATCTTATGATCGCTTTATTATGCCTTATAATGTAAATATCCCTGCCAAATGTATCATCATAGCGGACGTGTCTCGTGGCTTACCTAATACCGGTCAAGTTTTACCAAAAACTCATTTCGATACAATTCCGGCATACATACATACATACATATTTTGCATGGTGGGTTTGAACTGTCTACTAAAGTCTAATATGTATTTGTTTACATATGTACATATGTATAAATATTAAAGTATATAAAACATTAAAATTAAATAGATTTTTTTTGGTTTTTTGTCTTTATAAAAAAATATTCTATTTCTTCTCATTTATTATTCCACAAAAAACTTTAACTTTCGATGAAAAATTGCCCTTAAATCTCTTAAAGATGGCATTAATTTTCTTTAAAGCTACAAATACTTTTACATATACATACTTATGTACATACATACATATATTCTTACATATGTACATTTTTGCAAACACACCCAAGAGATAGACTTGTGTTTAGAGACTTTTTTGCTTTGGAGCTTAAATAACATTAAATTTTGATTTAAAGCTAAAAAAAAATAATAATATTTAATATAAAGTTATGAAAGCAAAATCTATAGAAAAGAAAACAAGAATAATAAAGACTAGAAGAGAAAAAAGTAAGAAAATATTTAAGTTAAACATAAAAACAGCAACAAATTAATAAGAAAATGTAATGGAAAAAAAAAAGAAAATTTATTAAAATGGTTGAAATGAAAAACATACAGAAACCTACATACAAATAAAAAGAGTATGAGAGTACATATACATATAACGGTTTATATACAGGAGCAGAAATAACGGTATATGTATGTAATATTTAACCAGAGATGTTAAAGTAAATACCAAGCAAAGTAGAGCGCAAAACACGCACACACTCCCAAACTCACAAACATACAAACTAATACCTTCAAACAAGACTCGCTTGCCAAACAAAAGAATTCCTTTGCAAAAAAGGAAATAAAACTCATCATCATCATCATCATGTTTTATAAAAGAAGCAGAGTAAACAGAAAATGAAGAATCTACAGAAAAAAAGAATCCTTAACGACAACATAAATCCTTAAAAGCCTTCATTTACCATCTTCCGCACACTATTTACCTCCTCCTCCAAAAACCCCCAACACAAACTATTGCAGAGTAACAGCTACAAAAACCCTACAAAAGTACAAAAAAAAAATAATATAATAATAATAATAAATAAATAACTTTTAAAAAAACCTCTGTTGAAGTGAAAAAGAGGAAAAATAGGAAAAAATAATCCACCATCTTTTCAATACACATTCCCACAAACTCTCATACACACATTCAACTAAATTTTATGATAAATTCCTTGTATTATAAAATACGAAACTACACTAACAAATTTACAGTAAAATGAAAAAGGAATCTTTTAAACCAGAAGAAGAAGAAGAAGAGGCAATAGGAAAAGCAAAAATTATCTAGGAAATGGCAAACACAAATTTTCTCTAAATATAAAAAGAATACGAGTGAGTAGGTATAAAAGTTTTAAAATTGTTCTGCTTTTTTGGAGTCACGAATATGAAGATTTAAAAAAAGTTTCAATAATTTACAAATCCGAGGGTTCCACAAAACAAATAAATTAAAAAATATTCTTTTTACAAAAAAAAAAAGTTACTCAAGGAGTCGGTCAATATAGCAAAAATAGGTGGAAGTCACTGATCAAGTGCATTCATTTGAGTGAAAAATTTACACTTGAAGAGCCATTTAGAACGATCCATCGATTAGTTCTAAAAAAATTTCCGAACTGTATTTAAGTACGTAAACTTGTTGTGAGCGGCTTATAAAACTTATTAGTACTTTTCACTATCACACAGGTCTAACGTTATTTGAGGAAAATACAGCATGATGAGTTGATATTGTTTTTTGAACTTTTTCAAACAATAATTAGATCAGGGATGTATTTTCGTCAAAATACTTAGGACTTGTGTGATAGTGTAAAATGACCTTTAATAGCAGTCATTTTGACGTCCGCCCGGAACTAACTAACGGACTTAAAGAAGTTATGTAAAAGTTTTAAACATTAAATTCCAAATATTCTATTGAAGCTGCTCTTTACATCTTATAAATATTCTTAAACATACGATTTTCCCTGTTTCTCTTTTGATGTGAACAGTTCTGTTTTACAAAAGAAAACTTTATATAAAAAGACAGTTTTTATAAAAAGGAAGTTTAAAAAAACGATTCAAATGCAGAGTCCTTTTTAACATAAACCTATTATGAATAAAAATTCCCCGGGAGTTGTTTCCCTTTTCCCATTTTTACAATTGAATTAACACAGGAAAAATGCGAGAAGGGAGATAACTTCCGGGGAATTTTTATTCATAATTGGGCTGAATATCTTTTAAACAAAAAGTACTTTTTTAGCTTACTGCCAGTTTAACGATTTCGAACGCCAACGTTCGCATAGAAAATTATATTTAAAAAAAAATAACAAAATTCAAAAATTCGCACTTGCAAAAAAAAAGTGGACGCAAAGAAACTTTTTGAAACAAACGACCTTTTTTTATAACAAGTCCACCTCTTCAAATGTTTATAAAAAAAATTTAGTAAGACGATTTAGGTTGCAATTACTAAAGTTTGGACCAAATTTAATCTTAATGCCAACATAATAAGATTGTTTATTTTCACAAAGACTCTATTCTGAAAAAGAAGCAGAAGCCTGTCAAGTGCGCCTTCTTTATTTCTAATTTGACAGGTTTCTGAAATACACGATTATCTCGAAAATTGCGTTACCTTGTGCGCAGACCTGTTCTCTCAGGTTAACATAAAGAGCCAGTCAGCAGTATGGACGGATGGACATAGTAAGATCGATTCAAGAAGTGATTCCCTGTCGATCGGTGTACCAAAAGGTGAGTCTAGGACCAATATTTCAAGTTGTTACAAACAGCAGCACAAACGCATAATACCCTCTCTTGTGTGGGTTTAAATAGAAAAAAATTATTAATGTAAAAAAAAAATATTGAAGAAAATGAAGAGAAAAATATTTAACAAAAATTTGTTTTAGTAAAGCAAGAAGGAACGTGATGTTATTATGGAGATTTTATTTTAACAAACAAGTTCAAAAATTTTTCACGCACAGTGGGGCAAAAATATTGAAAACCCAAAATATATTTTTTAAATAAATTTTCCAATTTTTTCTCCTCCAACCCACTATCATTTTTGTTACCAACAATTTTTTTTTATTAAAATTTATGTTTCAATTACGGAAACAAAACCCCTTCTTAACTCCATTATCACGACAATATAATATCAACTGTTACTAAACCAAAGAAAAATTTAATAGAAAATAATTCAAATAGAAAAAAGGCAAAAAAAAAACAACATAAATTTTGTTTTTGTATCTGTTAAAAAAGGTCTCTATTTGGAAGACAGAAAAAAATCTTTGTTTTTAATTTATTGCTTGACAAGTAGACTGTAATAAATTTTAATACGAACAAGTAGTATATTAAAAAAAAATTAACTTAATGTTGATTTAAAATTCTTTTAATAAATTTGCGGTTTATAGACTTTAATTTAATTGAAAATGTATTTTTTAAACAAATACATTTATTTTTCTTGTCAAATTTCTGTTTGTAATTGAAATGAAAGTGAATTGCCTGTCTGGAAAATAATGAAAGAAGTGAGATAATACTGACCTGCCTTAAGTTTTAACAAGTGCTTTATTAGGCTATGCGGAATCTAAAATTATGTTCACACGGGCAGCAATATTCGTGTTTCGCTTTCCCGTTTATTTTTCGCGCCCCAATCATGTTAGCATTAAAACAATAATTTTTCACTTTAAAATAATGAAGTTTCTTTTTATTTCGTGGGATACATCGAATCAACATTGTTTTAAAATTGAAACGTATTATTTGAAGATTTTTATTTAATTTATTTCTTAAATCGGTTGAAATATAAATTGCAAAATATTGAATTAACTTTTTAAAATCTGTATAGCAACATTTCAAATTAATATGTAAACCATATTCGCTCTTTAGTTAAATTTTATGTGGTCTGGACGCTTTAAAAAATGTCTGTGCACACAGAAATGAATTGGCAGATCATGAAATATCGATTTTGGGTACCACGTTCCTCTCTGAAAGCCAGGAAGTAATAAGCATTTCAAAGAATGCATTTGCTTCTATCAAAGAACCCAAATGTGTACACATTTCAATACGATAGAATAGCAAGTAAATTAATTTATTTCAAAGCATTGAGTCACCCGTCGCCAGATGAAGAAGATACCAAAAAATTAATCGTATTTGTGAAGGTTACTTTTGAAAGCATGCAATATTAAGACAAATTTAAAATTGTTTCATTCTTAATTTAATATTGTTTCAAATTTTATTTCTCACATAAAATATATGATTTCAATAATTTCTCCACATTGTTTCAAGCAGACGAAAATATTGTTGTATACGAATTCAATATTAATTCAATTCAAAAAATTATAATTTTTTTTATTGTTTCCATATAAAAATCATCAAAATATGGAAACTTTAAATTAATATTAAGGGTAATCACGATGGTCATTGTGCAAATTTGCAATTTGCAGTTCATATTATGATTTATCGTGAGCATAACACTTTTTTTTAACAATTATACACAAGTAAATTAAAATGATTTTTTTTTTAATAAATTAAAATTTCATTCTCTTTTTTATATTACAACCCACAAAAATATGTCAAATGTTATTGTTTTCATTTGTTTGCAACGGAGCAAATATGCCCAAACGAATGCACGCATTTGCATCGTTTGCACACTTTGCACTACCCATCGTGATTTTTCTTATTGTTTCGTATTGAAATAAACAATTTCAACATTACTAGATTTTCATTTATTGAGTATTATTATCTTATTGATTCAAGTTGTTTTTTCTCTGGGTTAATTTTGTTAAAGTTTGGTTCCACTGGCAGCCGCAATTAAGCATAGTTAACGTGGGTCAAGTAATTAGTTATGGTTGTCTTACCTTGTTCACCGTCTTCCAATTTTCCTACGTTACCTGGTTCCTGAGGATTCTTTAACCAACAGTTTGAGTCTAAGGTCTCTGAATGCTGTGCAGTGACAAAGAAGATGTTTCGTTAACTCTTCCTCGTCGCTGCAACTTCCACATAGTTCATTGTAAGGGAGCCCCAACTTTTAGGCGTTTTCTAATAGGCCAATTACCAGTTATAACCGCAATTAGGTGTTTGAGGTGAAGTCTAGGCAGCCTTAACGCGCGCCGTGTTCTCTTTTCATTTTTTTACCTAAGCTAATCCCGCGAAGCTCTACGCATGTCTGCAGAAGACCAGAGTCTCTAGCGGGAATCGAACCCAAAACCTCAACTAGCTTACTACCAGCTATCCTAACTGGGCACCCCTATCTATGTCTATCATCTATGATGGACCACATTTTACGGGTTCCCCTACAGGAAGTTTCATTAAACCACCTCTGACTGGCAAAGGGATGAAATTTGTGTGCAATAAATTGCTTACTCCTTGGTAGCGAAACACCTGTATCTTTTGGCGAACCGCTACTATTCAAAGCGGTTCCTGCATATGGCAACGAGTCCGCCATACAGTTTCCATGTATGTCCCTGTATCCAGGGACCCAATTAAGAATAAGCACTGAATGTCTCGCTATCTCCTCCAGAGTCATCCGGCATTTTTGGACAATTTTCTATGTGATGAACACACTCTCCAGGGATATTATGGCCGCTTTACTTTCGGTAATAATGTGAATATCCCTGCTAAATATTCCAAATGAGACACGCGGATGCGTATATAGCCATTACCTCTGCCTGAATGACATTGCAGTGATCCGGCAGCCTAAGAGAAATGCCCCAGTTTAACTGCCTGGAGTCAATGCCGGAACCGACACCATTCAGTTTTTGGACCCGTCGGTAAATATTCGTATCGCATCCGCGGGAATTTGTAGGTAATCATACTGAGTAAAGCCAGCATCAAAGATTGGTTCCAATGTGACATAATAAACGTCCATTTGCCAATTTATATCAAACAGGATTCTTGCATGTCCAATGTTATAATCTCTCCATGCTCTAGTGACCCTTAGTCTTACCGCTGCGTTTGCATCCAGTTCAAGATCGTTAACATTGATTTAGAAGGGGTGGTTCTAATGGCACCTGCTACCGTTATTGCCACCATTCTCATTACACGCTCAAACCTTTCTTGATGGTTCCTCCCCTTGAGAGCCGACCATCAAAAAGCTGTGCCGTAAAATAGAATGGGTTTGATGACACATTCGTACGGTTAAATTAGTCCTCCATTAAGCAGCCACAACCATATTATGGTTGCCTATAAACATGTTATGGTTAGTATGACAATAATAACATACTATGGTTGAAAACTAACCAGGCTATTATAAGCGTTGAACATATTTTAGTTATTATCAACCATAACATGTGTTGAGGCAACCATAATATGGTTGTGGATTCTTAATGAAGGACTCATTTAACTATAATATGGTTTGCGGTGAAAATAGTATGGTTAATAGGTTGCTTACAAGGTATATGATAATATTTTTTAGGGGCTATCTTTTGGGCCACCCCTCTAAAATGTGCCAATAGCATAGAAAATCCGAGCCCAATCGGATAACGCCAACGCGAGTCTCATTTTTCACTAAAATTCGTATTTCTTTGTCCTTCATTAATTTAGCATTAATCTCTTTATCTATTGATATAAGGAACAAAACTATTAATATCAAAATTAATAAGAATTCAATTTCTTATAAAACAAGACTCGACTTAGGTTCCTAGAATGAATGAAAAAATCGCAGTTTCCTTTAATTTATGATCAATGAGACACGTGTTAGCGTTATTCGATTGGGCTGAAACTTTGTTAATCGCATTTTCTATCCTATTGGCACATATTAGGAGGTTGCACCAACATTGATTTCTTGTAACCACCCTACATTCCATTTTAGGTTACAATCATCGCTTTTTTAATGTAAAGCTTTCGACTTTAATATCCAGTAGAGCCCTCCCGAAATATAATGGAGAAGGAGATGACCTACATAAATTTTGATTCTTCTTAGGTACTTTTTATATAATTATATATTTATTTATGATTTATTTAAAAAAGTTTTTACTCTAAGAGTTCGATATTGCCTGGCTTTATAGCTTGTTTGGGTACAGTAGATCTTAAGGTTTATTTAAGTTAAATATTGCAAATGTAATAAAAATTGTCACAGCCTACAAAAAAAATTTAAAATTTTCTTTTTATTCTTTTTATTCCTTCATTTAATTCAACTTTACTTTTTGTTGAATTTTATTATTTCTTAAAAAATCAATATCATTTTCTTAACACTTTAGACAATTTAATTTCAAATTCTATATCTATTTATTTGCCTTTTTAACTAATTTACTGTTTTCCTTTTTGCTTTAAAAAGCACCAACCAGCCAGTCATTGCCATAAATTTAAATTCAATTTACATTCATTTAATTTAAAAGTCAATTTTCAATGAAAATAAAGAGCAGAATAAAAAAAAATACAAACAAACGCACATTAAATGAAAAAATTAGGTAAAAATATAAAACTTAAAGTATTTTGCAAAAATTTAAGCTCATTGTATTATATACCACCCGAGTATATAGAGAAATATGTATACATACATACATACATACAAATGTATGTACACACTTAATTACATAAAAACAAACGACCATAAAAAATTGGGTGGGACACATAAAATTGGGTGGTTGGGAGTCATTACAATAATAATGACGATGACAACGACAAAAAAGGAAATTATTTACATTTCATTCCTCTCTATACACATACATACATACACTTCTAAACTTTCAGTGTAGAACATCAAAAATTTTCTAAAGGCAAACAAAAAAAAACTGTACTGAGTAAAAGCATCTGACAAAACTAATAAAAATTTGTTGTGAAAAATTTCAAAAAAAAGTTTACACAAAGCGAACAAGTCCACAACCGGCCGGTGTGAGAGGGTGGTAAAGAGAAGTTGAATTTTATTAGAAATCCTAAATGATAAATGTAGTAAGTGCATATTTGGAACATACTAAAGAACAGTGGGGAATATTAGAAAAAAAGAGGAGAAACAAAATTGTTTAAAAGAGGTAGACTTATATTTCACCGAGCAATAGTATCTTAGACTTTCAAACCGTTGTAGTGAAGCAGATCAGAGAATAGATCACAACTAACTTAACGATTAATTAGAAGATATAACAAATTATACAACAAATGTATGAAAAAAAAATAAAAGTGGTACTCAACGAAAATAGAAAAAAATCTGATATATAAATGAAAATCACAAAATTCCCAAAAAACTTTTAAAAAGCTTCATAAATTTAATTTTTTTTTTATTCGCCCAGATTTAGCCAAAACATCCTAAAGCCAAACCCTGACCCATCGGCCAATAACGACATTCAATAACGTTTTAATTCAAAATACAATTCTTAAACGGCATAGCCACACATTTAATTCTGCTCATCAAACTTAATTTAAAAGTTGTTGTAATATTAAATAAAATTGGATTTTTTGGTCGGAAGATATTAAATTATTTGTCAAATAATAAAATTTGAAAATTTAGTTTTTTTCACAAATATTTCCAACAAAACATAAATAACTTTTGAATAAATTATGTGCACACCAGGGATGATAAATGAGAAAAACAATATCGTACCAACGAACTTTTACCTTTTCGACCCCAATACAAGTACTAAATCATTTTTTTATAATTTTTTTAGTTATTTTAGTTTTATAAACAAAAATTTAATACAACAAAAACAAAAGGAACTTAAAATTCATTTGCATAGAAAGCAAAAAAAAAAAAATAATAATATGGTGGGTCAAATTTTTCGCGTAAAAGCACATTACGATTCTTGTTCTACAAGTCATTCCATGTTTTCAAAAATATGCAAGAATAGTGGCAAAAAAAAATCGTATTTGCTCTAGCCAAATCTGTATAATGCGGTCGAAAAATTCATTTATTTTTATTTGTAATTGCCGCCTGAGAGCGCTTTGATACACTTTTTAGAATTTATCGTCTTTTTTTGTGAAAAATTGCCAGAATTGTTGTGAAAATGGACGAATATTTTTTAAAATGCAATCTCAAATTTTTAATAAAAATAAAAATTTTAAGCGTTCTGGAAATATGTACTAACAAGCATCTTCGGAATACATGTCTAAACTTATTGTGTTTACATTTTCAATATGTATTGCAGAAGGAGGAAAGAAATAGAAAGTCCGGATAAAATAAAATTTTATTTAGCGTCTGTTGATTACTTTTTGACGTGACAACCATCTTGTTAAAGAATATTTCAAAATGTTATGAGAGCGTTTCAAAATAATCTTGAGATGAGAGCAGTCGTCTCTTCTACTAGAACTTTTGCAGAAGTGGTTTCCAATCAGCCCAATTATACATACAAATTCCCCGAGAGTTTTTTTCCCTTTTTCCATTTTTACAATTGAATTTACATAGAAAAAATGGGATAAGGGAGAAAACACCCGGGGAATTTTTTCATAATTGGGCTGAATATCTTAATTGCTACTAGTCTGTCTTTTTACGTCTGTAAAATTTAATTTAAATAACTTTGATAAAATAACTTTGATAATATTAATTAATATCATTTAATAATTTTAAAAGCTCTTTATTTTCGAAAAATTTATACATATAATAATTCTTCGGAAATTACCCACTGTGCGATGCTAGAGCAAAATAAAAAGTACCAAAAAAGCCAAGCAAGGGTTGGGTTTTATTTTCATTAGGGAGGCCCCATATTATATGGCAATTAATATATACAGTGCACTCTGGAAAACGTCAACTAATTAAAACCGCGGGTGTTGACGTTTTACAAATTGTTGACGTTTACGAATGTAAAATTTTTATATAAAAAACATATCGATAATGTGCTTTTAAACGTTTTTATTAATTATAAACTAAATCCAAACATAAACAAATTCAAAAAGGAGATAAAAAAGGCATTCAACCTGACTAAAACCATAGAAGACAACTGGAACTAAAAGAATACATTTTAAATGAGATCATATTTTTAATTTTACATGCACACATATGCATTTAAAAAAAATCTGTTATTTTTTTCTGCTGTTTTTTTCTATCCAACACTTGGAAGAGAGCCTTCTCTCTTAAACGTCTTAATACATTTAAGTCATTTTGCTCAACATTCTCGCATTGAGCCCAGTCCAAAGTCCTGTTAAATATTTCGACGGCTTCGCTTGGTTTTATTGTCTGCACATTTGTATCTAAATCGTTCTCCTCATCATCGATCACTTCCAACTCCTCAATTTCACACGAATTAGAAACATTATCCAGGTGGATCCCCAATTTCTGAATTGATTTCATAAAATAAATGTGTGTGTGTACAAATGTGTGTATTTTAACTGCTGCTAAATTCGAAATTTTATTTTATTCAGAGTTGACGTTTTAGAGCTTTATGGTTGGGTTGACGTTTTAGAGTAGGCAATGTAAAAAAAAAAGGGTTGACGTTTTGGGATGTTGACGTAAACGAGTGTTGACGTTTTCCCGAGTGCACTGTACAAACAAACTTATATACATAACATAAACACACACACAAACACACATACACATAAATTCACTCACAAAATGTAAAACAGCTCTAGCGCTATAGAGGAAAAACAATCGATAATATCAAGGGCAGACAGTGTACAAAAATACGAAAATGTAAAAACAGCGGCAAGTTAACACCACGTGGGATTGAGAATCAAAACAATATACAACATACATATACACACACATATACACAATATCTTTGTAATATGTAATACACACTCTCATTTAACTATAGTTAAACATTCTTATACTAGAGCAATAAAAAAAGCATCGAGATAAAACAAGTAGCCAGTGTTGCCATTGAGTGGGTAATTACCCGAATTGGGTGTAACTTTAACTGTCATGGGTAGAGTGTGGAGTATTTATTTTAGGTGTAAATTAGGTGTAATTTGACATACTTTTTTCAGTTACCCAAATAAAAAAAACGATTTAATTTCAGTGGTGACATTTATGCCATTTTAGATATTGTTGATCCAAAAAATGCACAAAATATGGCCTAATTCAAAAGCCCAAGCGTAAGATTTCCATCGTTTAATATAAATTTGCAAAAGCTTAATAATGAATAGCGCCAGCATGGTTTGTCAGTTATGTGTTGCCTTGCAACTGAACTTCAGTTGCGTTGTAACCCGAATGGTAACCCAACTGAAATAAAATAGGAACGGCAACTTATGTTAATTGCCATTTTAACAAATCGGCAACCGACAAAATTTAAACAATTCAGGCAATGAAATCAAAATATGTAATTACCAGGGATGAGATTTTCATTTACAATATGCGATTAAAATATACCCTGAAAATCCAAAAAATGCTCTAACAAAATAAAAACAACAAGCTCTTCTGACATTATTTTTTATTACTAAAATTTTTTTAAATAGAATTCTCAAGCTTCTAATTTCCTCTGCAATGCGGTATAACCCATGTGCCAAGCAAGTAATTTGTAACAGTTTTGGATAACATATTTTAAGCCCATTGGAAGACTTAACCATGTAGAGAGCTGCATCGGTTTAAAATAGAAGGATCTTTGGTCGAAATGTGGAAAATCTTTTATTTAAAGCAAACCTCCAAAATAATTTATTTATTGATTTTAAAATTTTTTTTTAAGAACTTTTTTTATGATAAGGAAATTGAAAAAAAAATTATTCAAAAATGTGTAAATATGCAAAAATATGCATTTAAAACCTAAATATGCAAAACTACGCATTTTCACCAAAATATGCAAGAACAAATCGATGCCATTTTAACGCAAATTTAATGATTTGGCAAGATAATTGGTCGACATCGTTCTTAGACTATCGACAAAAACCATGCATTTGCATGGAAATCGCATCCCTAGTAATTATTTGTTTAAAAAAAAAGAAATTTTATTAGTTCCATACATTCAGTTTGTTGATGACCAAGATGATTAAGTGCGCGTGGCATCTGTTGGGCGACACTTAAAAGGCAATTATAATCAGCTAGAATTAAATGTTCTTTCTTTAGGTCATATTTTCGTCTGATCAAAGATGCTGTGACTTATTTAGTAGAGACTATTTTTAAAAGCTTTTAATTTGTACGTGGATTTAATTATATTTGTTGGACTAGTACATATATCAAATTTTAGTCCTGAAGTTATTTTTTTTCCTATTTATGTAAATCCCCCAAAGTTCTACGCTTGTCTACAGGAAACCAGTCTCTGACGGGAATTAAACCCGCAACCCCCGCGCTGACAGACTAGCTCACTACCAACTGGCCTACCAGGACACTCACCATTTATCAATTTTTTCCCCCAAAATAACTAATAGTAAATACATACATTACAAACTTAAAAAAGTACTTATTTTTAACTTTTAGGGCCTTTTTACTTAAAAAATCTAGAGAGCAACCAAAACTATACGGTTGCCTAAATATTTACACCCGAATTAATAAAGAATTATTAAATTTACCAAACGTTTATTAAGTTAAATTTTCTTAGAAGTTAAATTTAATTGAAATTACTTTAATGAAAATTAAATTTTATGAACTTAAGCCTAATTAAAATATCAAAATTTGGACTTAAAACCATAAACAGTTCAATACTAATTATTTTCTTAGATATTAAAAATAATTTAATGAATACGGACTCTTTTCTTTGGCAACTGAAATCGATATTAGTTGCAATTTGTAATATATTTTTGGCAACTATACTAAAGTTCGGTTTCCATGCATACTGGAAAGATTAGATTGATAAATATCAGCTTCATAGTGATTTAGAACCCTAAATGTGTTCAAGAAAGGTACTTTTACATTATTACAAACAGCAATAAATTATATTTTTTATAAAACAAAACGTTAATTTCATATCAGATGTAATTTCATTTAAAACGGCTAATTTTGCTTTATCTCAAGCGTAATTTTAATTTTGCTGGTGGTAACACCACAAGGAGCCCCTAACAGAGAGAGAAAGAGAGAAAATATTTGTTTGTTTGTTTATTTTTTTCGGCAAGAAAGGAAGACAAACATTTTTCATTGGAGAAACCATTGCTGCTTACACGGAGAGTAATATTAAATAAGTACTTTTAAAGAGGACAAAACGTATAAAACAGAGAAAACATGAAATTGTTCGTTACATTGATGAAAAAAATTCTATTGTTTTTGTTTTTTTCTAGTTGGAGAGGTGTTAGCCAGTAAGAAAAACCTTTTTTTTTTTTTTTTTGTTTTGTTTTAGGAAAATAGGAAAACTACAAACCATTATTATTTTGGTTTTTTCTTATATATTTTTTCCTAATGATACAATTATAGAATAAAGCTTTTTTCAAGTCTTTTGATTAAATAAAATAAAATAAAAAAATATTACAGACTTCAAATGGTTGAGAATGTTTTTTTCTTATTATAAACAAAGTAAGCAAGAAAAAAGAGGCGTTAGTAACAAAAGTATACTGTAAAAATAAAACTTAATATAGCATAATACCTAGTAAGATTTTTTTTATCAAATAGAGGGTGTGTTTAGTAAACTTTTTTTTTTATGCTTAACAAAGTTTTTTCTTTAAAGTAAGAATATAATAAATAGTTTTTAAAATTAATTTGCTGTAATAGATGATGATAAAAAAGAGTGATTATAATTTTAAACAAAAGTACATTAAGGAATTTTTATTTTTTTTTTTAAATATATTTGATAACACTGTGCAAGTTGCAAAATTAGATAAGTCGGGCACATGGAGTTTTAACATAATTTGGATACGCTGAATCCAATGGCGCTAACAGTTTTTTAGGTTAGCTCTTGTTTTCGAGATATACCATTATTTCGGAAATGGAGGAGGTTGCACAATATTGTATATTCGCGTAACTCAAAATCGGTTAAGTCTATTGAAGTTACTAGAAATTCCGCAATAAAAAGGTAAAACATTTTCCTAATATGCGCAGTCGTTTTAGAAACATAATTTTTTTTTTTGGAAAAAAAATTATTTTTTCATCAAAATTTCGAAATTTTTGTTTTTTAAAAATTTATAAAAAAAAAAAAATTGGAAAATGCAGCTAGGCTTCTAATTTTTTGCAGACATAAAAAACGAAGCTGCAAATAAAACAAGCCATAAATGGTAAAAATTTAACATTCTGTAAGGAATGGCGATAGCGGGTAGATATGTTAGAAATAAATGATTGTTATGAAAAATAAAGTGGGGTTGGTCATACATTTTACCCATCTAGGGGCATCCTAGGCGCTGCAGGGGCCTAATTTAAGAATTTTATTAAACCGCCACATGTGCATGGTTGAAATTCTTAAATTTGGCTACTGCAGTGCCAAAGTTTTCAACAATATACAACAAAATATTGGCGGGATAGGGCAAGTGGGCATAGCACCTCCTGTACAAAGATATTGAGCGATATTGGATAAGTGGGCGTGGAGCAGAATAGACAAACATACTTTTTGTGTAAAGCTTTGTTCGCAATCAGAGAAACAAATTCGTTTTTTCTTCCCAAAGTATTTCATATATTTTCCTTTCATTTTTAGAATAAAAATTTAACTGAAGTTTTTGTAAAAATTTAACTAAAGTTGAAACAACTAGAACTTCAGCAACAATTTGTTTGAAATTGTTTCTGATGTTTAAAATAATTTTATTTAGTTTTGAATGAAAATTTTAATATAATGTTGTAAAAAAATAATATTTAATGCATAATATTGTTGTGGGTAAAATTTTCAAACGGTTTCTTAATTCAAAATGTGTATGGTGGCGAAAAAATTGTTGGTCCATTATGAACCCCAAGTGAAAATGTTTCTGGGATTGTGAACGAAGCTTAAAAGTAATTATTTTTGTTTAATAATTGACTTTTTGTGTTTAAGTGAATTTTTGTGTAAAAAGTCAAATTTTGTGCATAAAAAGGGACATTTTTTGTAAAAAGGGACATTTTGGGTAAAAGTGATTTTTTGTGTAAACAGTGACTTTTTGTGCAAAAAGTGACTTTGTGTAAAGTGAGTTTTTGTGTGAAAAGTGACTTTTTGTGTAAAGTGAGTTGTGTGAAAAGTAATTTTTTGTGTAAAAAGTGACTTTTTGTGCAAAAAGTGACATATTGTATAAAAAGTGACTTTTTTGTGTAAAAAGTGACTTTGTGTAAAGTGAGTTTTTGTGTGAAAAGTGTTTTTTTGTGTAAAGTGAGTTGTGTGAAAAGTAACTTTTTGTGTAAAGTGACTTTTTAGTGTAAAAAGTGAATTTTTTGTGTAAAAAGTGACTTTTTTGTGTAAAAATTGACTTTGTGTTAAAAGGGACTTTTGTGTAAAAAGGGACTTTTTGTGTAAAATATGACTTTGTGTGAAAAGTGCCTTTTTGTGTAAAAAGTGACTTTTGTGTAAAAAGGGACATATTGTGTAAAAAGTGACGTTTTGTGTAAAATGTTATTCATTTGTGTAAAAAAAGTTATTCATTTGTATAAAAAGTTAATTTTGATTTTAAAATATTCAGCCCAATTATGAATAAAAATTCCACGGGAGTTTTTTCCCTTCTCCCATTTTTCCTTTGTAAATTCAATTGTAAAAAATGGGAAGAGGGAAAAACTTCCAAGGAATTTGTATTCATAATTGGGCTGATTAAGTCACTTTTTTGTGTAAAATTATAAATTTTGTGCAAAAAGTTTAAAAAGAAAACATTTTCTTTATTAAATAATGATTGTGGTGTAAAATAACACTGCTACTAATAATACTTATAAAAATAAATAGATAAATATGTACCTATAAAAAAACCCATTTTATTTATCTGTAATTCATTATTTCCGTTTCTAATTACTTTTAATAAAATCATTAACACTCCTTTACCTTTCACAAATAAATCTCTTAATTTAACTTTTACATGAAATTTTTTTTTGTTAAAGTTAATGACATTTTAAATTTAGCTTCAATTTTCTATTGCTACAAAAGGTATTACATAATTCAATTTCATTCTAATGCCAATAAATTTAACTAAAATTTGGGATTTATTTTTAAAGCAGCGCACCATCACCAACAACAATAAGAAAAATAAAATAAATTACAAAAAAAAACAACGTTGAAACATTAATTCTGTTTCTGTGTTACACACACAGCACGAAATATCGATTTTTTATCAAGAGATTTAAAAGGTTTTATATTATTTTTTTTAACATTATTTTGAGCTTAAACACACAAACACTTATACTACATACACTTTCTATAAAACAATGTTACTTAGTCATAGTTGCCAGAGTTCAGAAAAAATGGCTGCAGGATATTAAAATTGTAAATGTTGTGATGTCTGTGACAGAGTATGTGCATGTGTGAGTGAAAATAACAGAAATGCGTGTGTACTTTTTGAGAAAAAACACGTTAGCAGTTTATATAAAAGTCTTATATACAACATAAATCTGTGCGTATGTATATTTGTTTACACAAAAATACCGTTATAAACTTTTCTATGTACAGAAAAACTTTCTATATACCAAAAAGTACATAAATATTTTGATATGTATAAAACAGAAGTGTGTACAAAAAGGAAAAAAAAACAAAATAAAATAGTTGGTGTTGGTATTTTAACGCACCAAAATAGCAAAACATATTGCTAACAACGTGGTCAGTCGCAAAATGCTTTAAAAAAAGAAGCGATCAAAAAACGATGTTACACCTGCAACTCTAGAGCGGAACTCACAAGATAAAAAGAGGAAATGGACGACAAAAAACTTGGTTGTGCAGTTTCAATATGAGCGAAATTTTCAAATCATTCAGCGAACTAAATATAGCCAAAGATGGAAATTTTAAGAAATTATATACCAAAAATCTTCGTTAATTAGGCTAAGTTTTTCAACTATTTAAAACTTTTGTACTACAAACATGCCATAATAATAATAATCTTGTAACAGAAAATGAATTAATATATATAAATTTAAAAAAATATATGTATGTACATATATACATAGAAATAAATATATACACTAAAACTCAAAACAAAAATACATCCCCCATCCCTCGTATCCCCACTTACCACCCAAAAATATATACAACTCTATCTATCCCATCTACACGCTGAGAGCACCGGCAGTCTGTCATTTTTTCTTTTTTAACTTTTTTTTCCTCAAACAAATCTAAAACATAAAACTTGTGCTCCATTATGTGTCGGCCGGTCTGTCTGTATGTGTGCATAAGAGACCTCTCTTTCGACTCCACTTTTATTTTGCAACAAACAGAAAAAAACAATAAAAAAAAAAAAAAAACTTAAACCCAACCGACCCGACTTTACTCCAGTCATCTAGCCAGCCATCTGTGCACTTTGTATGCGCCAAATCATAGCACATATTCTGTTATGGTCGGTCCCCCATTACACACCCTACTACTTTATGATCTATAGGAGAGGTAACAATGTTTCCCCCCTTAATAAACTATTTACTAGACATGGCATTTGCACATTCTGGGCTAAACGACCAGATACAGACATACATTCATACATTTAAGCAAAATGTAATATGAGTTGTACAACATGGATTTTGGTAAGACTTTTGCAGTAAAAATAAGTTTAAAGTTAATTTTGGAAGAAAAAATAACAAAGAAATAAAAATTTATGTTAAATTTTTATTTTTGTATAAAAAAGCACGCAATAAAATACTTTTTTGAATAAAATGGTACTTTAAAAAAATACTTTTTAGAATAAAATAATTCTTTTAAAAAGTGCTTTTTTTTAATAAAATGGCACTATTAAATACTATTTCAAATAAAACGGTACTTTTTGGATATAAGGTTCATATTTTATAACAATACCTTTTTGAATAAAATGATACTTTTTGTTGTTCATGTTACTAAAATCCTTTTTTTTAATAATATGGTACTTTTTGGGCTTAAAGCTAATTTTTATCTTAAAATGTACATTTTTCGTTAAAAGACCCATATTTTATAACAAATAGCACGCAGAAAAACTTCTTTGGCAAAAAAAAAAATTAGCAAATTTTCTATTAAAAAGCATGCCAATAAATTGGTCAAATATTTTATAGAAAACAATCCCGCACACACGTCAAATTTTCCAAATCCTAAAAAAGAGAGAAATTTTCATGCTTACAAAGAGGGCAAACATTCTATAGAAAAAGCGGGGGTAAATTCGGTATCCTCATGTCTCCAAAATTAAAAGGAATAGGTGCAGGGTCCTGAGTAAATGAGAACCTGTAAGATGAAAACTGTTGGTATGCACTTTAAAAATATAAAACTAAACATGCAATGTGCTTAGTGGGTAAAAAACCTATAAAAGGGAACTTTTTGGTACTTTTTTTGTTCTTCTTCTGGCACTTTTTGAATTTTCGGTAGTATTAGAACTAGAAACATAATATTAAAGGTGCATTTGCTACTAACACAAATGCAGAGCACATACATAAATAAAAAATTTGTTTTTTTCAATTATCAAATAATTGAGATAGGGTGGTCGATTATTAGACTTTTTTAGAAACCGGTTTTCGAATATTTCAACTATATACATCTTAGGTTAAATTAAATCGGCACAGGCAAAACAGTTAAAAACGCTTTTTTCCTTTGTTTGTCAACCGAACCTCTATGGGGAAAAAAGTATCAAAAAGGGGAAGTCCGGGAAATTCAATTTCTGTCTTTTTTTCCGTGCTGCATGTGATAATTATTGAATTTTCTACAATATTGAACTTATATTATGTCCTGTGGTTCCTAGTAGGAACATAATATTATAGGTTTTATAATTTATTAAGTATTATAGAATGGGAACCTATAAAATGAAAAATGTTGGTACTTTTTGTTTTTCATCTGGTACTTTTTGAATTTTTGTTAATATGTATTAGAAATCTAAAAAACAATATTTTAATTTAAAAAAAGTAGATTTTTTAAAGATATTTTTCTTAATCGATTAATTGACAACAATTGTTCGAGTTATTCGTTGTTCGAAATTGGTTATTTTGATTATAGATCAAATAATGGCGAAAAAATTCCTCGATTAATCGTTGTGGATACTCTATTACTGAGAGAATGAGCACCTATAGGACGAAAATTGTTGGTACTTTTTGTTTCTATCTGGTACTTTTTGAATTTTTGTCAATATTCGACCTACAAAGATAAAAATAAACATGCATGGTCCTGAGTGAATAAGAATGTGAAAGAGGGAGCTTTTTCTTTCTACATCTGGTACTTTGATTAATTTTCGTTAATATTAGACATAGAAATATAAAATTAAACATGCAATGTGGATGACAATCTATAAAGGAGACTTTTTGATAGTTTTTTGTTTTTCAATTGATATTTTCTGATATTTTTCATATCGAACTTACAAAAAATTAATGAACTCACGTAGAATATAAAATATGAACCGGAGGTTGGTCACTCGCCAAATCGATCCACTAAGACGGAAAAAATAAATGTTCGAAACATGTAAATTCATACACACATACTTACAAGAACTAAGTATTCTTCATATTTACATAAAAATATATAGTCGAATTTTGACCATTAGGCGAACACTAGTAAAATAAAAAGTGCAAGGCCCTGAGTAAATGAGAATCTGAAATAAGTATATTTTAAGTATTTTTTTGTTTTTAACTAGTAATTTTAACATGTACAGTAATGAGAGATTAAGAAACTATGAGAGAAGACTTTTTGGTAATTTTTCGATTTCAATTGGTACTTTCTGAATAATGATATGCATTTTTCGCGGTTTTCTAAAAATGTCACTCACCCACAAAACGCGGTTAAGTTGGAAAATTATTTTTTTTTATTTTTAATTGTATTTATACATTTAGCCAAAAACTTTAGCAAAACAACACGCACATTAAATTTGAATTTCATGTGCTTTAATAATTAAGAAACTTTTAAACTTTGTTTTCATTTATTAATAAAATATTTAAAATTTTTTTATTAAATTTTTTTCTTTAGGGATTTTAGAAAATCGCTTTTGTGGGTGAGGTTTTTATTTTTCAAACGACCCAAAAAAATTGGTTTCGTAAATAACCCAATATTCGCTATCGCGTAGTGCTAGGTCCAAAATTTGGTTATACCCCTAATATACATATGTACTTATTTTAATGTCTTCTCCATATTTGCATGAATAATTATGGTCAAATTTCCACTAGTAAATAGAAATTTTGATATGAAATACTGAAAACTTCAAATTTTTAATCTATTTAAATTTAATTGTCAATGTTAAAAAAACAAAAAGAATTTAGATATTTCTTCATTTTCATTTATATTTTCACTATAAAGTCTTGTAAATTAAGTAAAAATATTTTCTAGAATCCTTATTTTTTAACAAAAAAAAAAAGAAACACAGACTTTGGAAAATTTGCACGATTTTCTATAAAAACAGCAGCAAAGTTAATTCCATTTTTTAGTAAAAAGCACGTACAAACTTGATTTTTTCCTTGACAGAATCTACAAAAAGGATAATATTTTATAAAAAGTTTATATGTATGTGTGTTATATTTTTTTCATTTGCAAGTTAGTCTTCAATTTATCAACCAACTAAATGAGTATTAAAATAAAGTATATGGCAACAAGAACAACAAAAAATATGCAGGCAAACTGACAAGGCATATTTCAGCAATAATAGTCAAGCTCTTTTTTCATTTTACACTCACACACATAGACATACATATATGTATGTAACAATAAATGAAAATATGTATGTGTGAATGTATGTGTATGTATAAAAAAACTTACCACTTGTGTTAACCCGTACCCCAACGACCCCATTTAATAGAGAATAGAGTATAATAGAGCAATAGCAGTGTACGAAATACAAAAAATACTTTAGCCCAACATATATTTTTTTACACAGATGCATACATACATATTTAAAATGTTTATATGAATGTATGTAAACGTGCAATGGTGTAACAGTAAACAGCGAGGCAGCATCATCAACAACATCTGCTTGATTTCGTAGTGTTGCTGGAAACATTGTACGTGAGTGTATGTGTAAGTGCTCCTCTCTGTTTTGATGACAAACTAAAAAAAAAAATAAATTTACAGTTACGCTGTAGAGGTTTATACTTTACTCCCGAATTGCCACCCATTGACCTGACGTTAACAGAGACCGACTTAGGCCAACATTAACACACACACACACACGCCCAAACATGCACATTCTTTTGTAAATACGATTAACGCAAACGCAGTGTTGCCAACACATCTGCATAAACAAGAGACTCTTCAGATTAAAAAAAAAAACTGATGCAGGAATTTTAAATGTGAAATGTAAATACATATAAGAAAAACAAAAAATTTGTTTAATTTAATTAATATAAGGCAATTTTGCTGGTTTTTAAAGAACACTTTAAAATTGAGATTAAATCTATACAAAGTATCACTACGTAACTTGGAAACGTTCTTGAAGCGTGTAGCAGTCAGTAATTAAAATTATATACAATCAGCGCTAAAAGAAAGCAAACATCAGCGATAACTTTATACTTCTTTTAACTGCAGTTAACAAGATACCCTTTCCGGGAGCAAAATTTTTAAGAAAGACCCCAAATTGAATTAAAAAAAAGGCACATTTTTTTTGTAGAAAAGAAGACACCATAAGCCTAGTACTCTGTTCTAAGTTGCGAAAAATGTTGAGCAACATTGATTATTTCACACGAAAATTTTGTCATGTATCAATATTATCTATCTTGCGGTTTTTAAAAATTTAACGTTTTTATTAGTTAGTTGGGGGTAGTGCATTAAATGTTGATTTAAATCAGCATTGCTCTCTTAAGCCTGGTACTCTGTTCAACATTTCACGTGAAATGCTGTCAAAACGCATATGAAAAAAACTTGTGAGGAATATCTATGAAATAATGTTGATAGAGTTGTACTCTGTTCATTTTGTGAAAAAGTTCTGAAATGTTTCTGGCAACATTTTTTTACAACTGCGAAATAATGCAAGCTGCATTTATTTCACGTGGAATTTTGAAGCAAAAGCAAAAAAGTATGAACTAAATATTAAATAAGAAATACAAAATTAAATAACACAACCGGTAACAATTTTTTATCCATATTTCCCTTCTTTTTTATTAAAAAAAATTATTTTTAATTAAATGCATGTTGGGTTTGTTTACATACGCAAAACAATGTCGCATTCTTTGCAGGAATAAAAACGTCAAATCGTACAAACTCGCATGATAGGTAACATTGATGCATGTCAAAATTTTCGTGTGGAATAATAAATGTTGCTCAACATTTTTCACAAATTTGAACAGAATACTAGGCTTTACTTAATAAAACTGCAAAAAATAAGTTTTTACAATTTTTTACCAGCTTTAGTGATGATTGGTAATTTTTTCACTAGCACTAAAAAATAAATTGGTATTGAACATTTTTTCACTATCGCTAACTGGAATTGTATGCATAAAATCTGCACTCAATCCAAATTTGTAGTTCAAAATTTGAACTTGCAATCAAAAAGCTGTACGAAAACATAATACATATCACTAAAATTTAAATAAATTTAATTTTGATTTTTCCGATGATATGCATAATCAAAGGAAATTAAACTAAATGAAATTCTGTCAATAACGGAATAATTATTGGATTTTAATCATTAATTAATAATTTTCTATAGCAAAAACAAAAAAATTTAATTTTATTATTCATTTTTGGACTTTTCTACATTTTTCTTTTTGAAACGCTTGTTATAAACCCCACCTCACAAATACAAAATAAAGTATTACAAAAAATGATACGCTGTTGCTTAAAATTCCGTGCGAAATAATATGAGCTGCACTTGTTTCGCACGGAAAATAAAAATTTTGCTAGAAACATTTCGCATGTTTTTCGTAATATATGTAAACAGAGTACAACTCTATGAACATTTTTTTGTTTGTATTTCACAGAAATTTTTTTTATATTGAGTTTGAAAACATTTCGCACGAAATACTGAACAGAGTACCAGGCTTTACTGAAAAAACCCAAAACTAAGAAAATTTTTCTAAGAATTTCAGAAATTTTTCAAATAAAGAATTGCACAAACTCGTTTGCAAGTAATTTACACAAAATCTGAGCAAATTTTTAATAAATATATTTTACAAAATCGAAGCAAATACTTAAAAACAATTCAAGACAAGCAAAATGTCAATAAAAAAATTGCACAGATTCTGACCTGTTTGTAGAAATTGAAGAAATTTTTTGAAAAAAATTTACACAGACCCTAAAATTTTTTTATCAGCAATCCTCCTGCCATAAATAAAGTCTCTTAATTAAAGAAACCAGATGCCAAAAAATGTTTGCAAACACTCTGCATATTTTTTAAAACATTTGATTTCAGATTCTTTCCCAAAAATTTTGTTAACTGTAATTTATTCCTTAAAAAATGTATTTATTTTTCCAATAATTTTTCAACTGTCCTTCCTTTTAACCCATTAAAAGCCAACAGTCTTTAAAATTAAAAATCACGCATTATGTTTATTTATTTTAAATGAAAGGAACATAAAGAACTTAAAAAATATGAAGAAATAAAAAAAAAAGTGTATTCTGACGGGTTTTAAGGCTGTACCCAAGCAGGTACAATGGCTCAATGCATGTATTAATTTATGCTATTATTTGGTATGAAAATTTTTTAAGCACTCCTTTTCTATACACAGAGCTACGTCACAAAGTTCACAAGACCATCTTATTCGGTTATGGAATTGACGACAGCGTAACGGTTTTCCAATTCTTTTCGGGAAGTGGGTTCCAGCAGTAAGTGCTACACTAGGAATAACCGATCGTTTAGATATAGATGATTGCGTGTAATTGCGTAAGCTCCGACTTTCCTTCTAAATTCGATATCATTTCGTTCTTGTTGTGTAAAAAAATTTGTGTTTGACATTGCCATGGAACATTCTCTTTTTGACCATTTGGGAGAGTTTTGACCTGGTGTTGAGTGCTGGGTTCTCCGACGCAGCTCTTGACGGGGAATATCGTCTTCGCTTTCGCTGCTCCAAAATTGATGTTGATGTTGACACTAGGAATAACCGATCGTTTAGATATAGATGATTGCGTGTAATTTCGTAAGCTCCGACTTTCCTTCTAAATTCGATATCATTTCGTTCTTGTTGTGTAAAAAAAATTTGTGTTTGACATTGCCATGGAACATTCTCTTTTTGACCATTTGGGAGAGTTTTGACCTTGTGTTGAGTGCTGGGTTCTCCGACGCAGCTCTTGACGGGGTATATCGTCTTCGCTTTCTTTGCTGCAAAAAACCTCTATTTCACCCGAAATATCTTGCGGCATGATTTTAGCGAAAATATCCTCAGCATCACCGTCCTCCTCATCTGTATTGATATCAGCGTCTGGTGGAATATACGCAACATCAACAAAATTATGGTTTGAAGCCACTTCCACAAAATCCAAAGCACTGTCTAAGTTATTAATTCTTCTTCCATAAAAGATTGATGGGTTGATGCTTTCAAACGCCATGCCAATTCCAAAAAAAATCTACCAAAATGTATACGTTATCAGCCACTGTACCCAAGCGAGTACACTGATTTTCAAACTTACCTTTCGCTTGCAAAATCACTTTTTTATAAAAAATGTTTTTTTAACTAGAAAAAACAAGCCTTTTTATTTGAAAATCAAGTGCCAACTTTTTTAATTGTTATTTTATACACTTTTGACAGAGTCAAACAATCACTAACCTACACAAAATGAAAAAATCTGTTGAAGGCTAAGTAAAGCAACGCAAAATTCGAAGTACCGTTATTTGCTGCCGCTGCTTTTTCAATTTGCTTTTATAAAGTAGAGTACACATAACACAAAATCAAAACAAGCACTGAAAAAAGTAATTTCTTATTGGATTTATAGCAATTCAAATATGAGTGTTTTTCTGTACCTGTGCAGGTACAGTGGCCATTAATGGGTTAAAACTCATACTCCTTTTAAATTTATCACCATCATTTGAAGTTTTTTTCTTATTCTGTTATTTTTTGTTGAGGCTTTAAAAGGAAAAAGTTTTCATTTTTTCTGGAAATTCTTCTTTACTTTTACAAAAGTTTTATTCTTCAAATAAATTTTGGGTGTGTTAAGAAAAATGTGAAAAAGAAAAAAAAATTAAACACCATCTGTCCAAAAATAAAGTTTAAAATCAGTGCAAATTTTTAAACAATAATAATAATTCCATAGGGAATTTCGTTTAAAAAATGAATAAAATTTCTATAGAGAAATTACATTAAGCATCGTTTTCTGCAGAAAATTTAAAATTTCGTTCGTATTCTGAGCAAATTTCCTTTTAAAATTTGTTTTTGTTCAGTTCATGAGCAAATTTCCTATTGCAAATTTTGTTCAGATTATAAGCAAATTTTCTATTGAACAATTTTTTGTTCAGATTCTGAGCAAATTTCCAACTAGAAATTTTGTTCAGATTCTGAGCAAATTTTTATATAGAAATTTTTTTCGGATTCTGAACAAATTTTCTATTGAAAATTAAGTTTTTCAATTTTCTACTGCGCAAATTTTCTATAGAAATTTTGTTTATTGTTATGTATTTCATTTTTGAAATGACTCATTTATCATTCAATTTTTTTATTATTACATTATTTTTTTTTTGTTATCGTGAGCATTTGCCAAAAATGAAATTGCTATTATTTGTAAAATTAGCACGTAAACGTGTTTCATATGTTTATCCATACACAAAGTTATTAACCAATGTGGCTATAATAACTATCTTTAAATTAAACAAAAGAAAAATTTAAATTTTTATTAACACAACACTTTAGCACGAAACAAACAATTTATGATTTCATTTTATTAAAATTCCAATCAGAAAAAGTTCACTACTATTAAATTAAAAAATTTTATTCAAAGAAAATTATTTTTAAATAAACTTATTTTTGAATATAATTTTTTTTATTGGATGATTTAAAAATCTCAAATGTTTTCTCTTTAATTGTGCTTTTTGGTAGTTGAATGAACTTCATTATAAAAAAAATACAGAAACAAGCGTATACACAACATGTGATTACACAGTAAAACTCCCTTAAAAAAATAAACAAAAACTCACTCTCCTGAAAAACAAACAAAGATTTACACACGCACATAAAGAGATTAACTCAACTGAGTATTTTAAAATAGGCAGACAAACAGACAGAAATCATGTTTGTTTTTTAATAAACCAGACAAGAATTTCAAAAAAAAAAACTAAAAATAATTTTTTTTTAACCGAATAGCTTTTAAAAAAAGAGAGTTGAAAACAAAAGGCACTAAGATCATGTTAGAGGAAGTTAAAAGTGGAAAGAGATTTGTTTAATTTTTTTTACCACTAGTTACTTTTAAGAGTAACCAGGTTAAAATAAAAAAAAAAAACTAACAGTGGTCAGAAGGCCTTGTGAATTTGATTTAGAATTTGCAAAAAAAAATCTAATAAAATAGCTAACAATATCGTTTTAAATGGGTTAATTTTTGAAGTTTAGTATTCAGTGGCAAACTGTTTACAACAATCTATATATAAATTAAGTTTTGTGCTCCAATGTGTGTAAAGATAAATACCAAAAGTTAAATTAATTTTTTTAAAAAACTCATGCGATAAAGAATACATATATTAAAAAAATGTCGCATGCGATAAAAAAAATATAAAGAAAATCCTATTATTTACACCAACTTTTAAAGTTTTCATGAAATATCAGTCATTTTTATCGATTTTTTTTTTAAATATTAAAAACTAAGTTGATATTTTCTTTGACTTTTACTATAAATTTCTGATTTTTGAAAAACTACTTATAAATGAGTTCATTTAGGTATATGGCCCTTGTGCCCAAATCATTTTATCTCAATTAATCAAACATATTAGCAAATGAAGACCATACAAAAAAAGTGTATTTGTGAAAATTGTTATACATATTTACATTTTTGAAAATTTGACTAACGAGTGAAATTCTATAAGTGGGATATAGCAACTGTGTCCAAATTCTTCTATTTTAGAAAAGCAAACCTTTTAGAAAATAAAAACATAATTCACCTTAGAAATTTTAATATTAAAAAAAATCGATAAAACTGATAAATATTTCATTAAATCTTTAAAATTTCGTGTTAATATTCGAATTTTATTTATAATATTTTTTTACTGCATGCGACAATTTATAAATATATTTTTTAAAGCATGCAATAGTTTTAAAAATAATTGAATTTAACTTTTGTATTTACCTTCGCACACATTGTTCTTCAGACATTTTATAGGTATTAAATAAAACCAAATTGTTAAACTAACATTCATTCCATTTCTCATTATTTTTATGAGATAAGAAACTGTGTAAAATGTTCCCAAACACTCAATTGATATATTTTATACACGTCTCATTATCACAAATCTAATTGTTATTTTGAAATTACATATACAAAAGAAACGTGCTTAAACTTTCTAATGGGAATTATATTTAATTTTTTTGCACTTACTGATTGATAGAATCTTTATCAGTTTTTCTAATTCGAATCCATCTTAACAAATTTTAACGGAGACTTAATTCATTTTTTATACAAGACTTTAAGAGAACCTGAGATAATTCTATAAAAGAAAGTCTTAAACAAGAACTACGCAAACATTCTGGAGAAAATTTAAACAAAACCAGAATTTCAATCTTCTATGTTGTAAGTCAAATTCAGAATTGAGTGAATTGAGCGAAATTTATTTATACAAAACTTTCTCACAATCTGAGCAAATTTGCTATTGATTACTAGGGAACAGACTGATAAAATTTTCTATTAAAAATTTGATCCGTTTGTTAACAAATGTAGACAAACAAAGCAAACTTTCTAAAGATAATTTGGGTACAAACTGAACCAAATTTCTATCGAGAAGTTGTACCTAAAACACAGTAAATTTGCTAAAGAAAATTGGAATACAAGTCATGGACACAATTGAGCAGCGCGTTAAGATTGTTAAAGGTTTTTACAAAAATGGGTGTTCAAATCAAAATGCATTTCGTGGTCTTCGTGATTTTTTTGGTCAACATAATTGACCAAATGTGTCCACAATCGGGAGAATTGCGGGCACATTTCAGCAAAACGGGAAATGTGAAAACACCTGTGCATGCTCGCCCATTTCGTTCTGCGGCTGGCGGCGTCATTGGGCCCTACTTCTTCGAAATGAGGCCAACAAAGCAGTTACTGTGACTGGTGTTCGCTATCGCGAGATTATAACGCACTTCTTGTGGCCAGAATTGGAGAATATAGACCTGGGCGGTGGCGTTCACTTGCCTCACATCCAACGAAACAATGGCTCTTTTGTGCTACAAATTCATTGTCCTAGTTATCTCACGTCATGGCGATATTAATTGGCCGCCACGATTATGTGATTTGCCACCGTAGGACTTCTTTCTTTGGGGATATTTAAAAGAAAAGGTGTACGTCAATAAGCAAAGAACTATTCAGTAGCTAAAATATGAGATAATTCGACACATTAACGACATTGAACATCAATTATTCAAAATATGGACCATCGGAAAGAATCCGTGGCGAGCATTTGGTCGATAATTTGTTTCAAACATAATTATCATACATAGATCCTTCTAAATATTTTTGTAGTGCGTTTTGGTTGGACCACCTTTTATTAACTTTAATATGTACACCTAATTCTCTTTTTACACGAATTTTCATTTAACACGAGTTAAAAAGTTAACATTTTTCTCTTTTTACACGAATTGTTTTGTTTTAACACGATTTTAAATATTCTACAAATTCTTTTTATAAATTTTTATTTTTTACGATAAATAAAAGTACAGCAAATAAAAGTTGTTTATCGGGCGTGTTCTAGTATCCGAATCCACTCGAAAGTGGATTACTTTAGCATTATTGGTGTTCTGCATTTCACATCCACATGTTTTTATTCGTTTTCAATTAGAGTAGATATGGGTTGGTGAAAGTAAACCGAATCGACTTTTATTGTAATATGTGATAACATTTTTAACAAAAAAATTAATATTGCTTTTAGCTTAAAATCTTCTTAATCCAATTTAATCAAAAATATATCGTTATCTAAAACGCAAAAGGCCCTTACTAACCCTAAATTTAAAGTCGACATTTTCATTGATATTGATGTAATTATACCAAATTTTTTTGAACGATTTTTATGTTATTTTCAGAAAATTTGTTTCTTTAATCGCTTTAGCGATCTCTTAGTTTTTGGGTTTGTTTAAACTTTGCAATTTTTCGCGAATTTTAGCCATGTTCGCGATATAAGCGATTTGGTCGTGTAAGTTTTCTGATTCTTTACAGCTTTAACGATTTATAATAAATAGTTGACTTTGCTATCATGCCGCTGTTTGCAAATTTTTGCGAATTTCCTTGAATTTAGCAATTTTTACCGATTTTTTGCCATTCCTTATAGTTTTAGGGACTTTAAATCAATATTATGGCTGGTTTGAAATATTAAAATTTTTCGCGAATTTTCGCTATTTTTGCAATTTTTTTTGTTATTTTCCGACATTTTGTTTTTTTAACCCATTTAGAGATTTCAAATAAATTTTAGTGTTTGTTTAAAAGTTTGCAATTTTTCGAGAATTTTAGCCATGTTAGCGATTTTTTTTGTGATTCTTTACAGCTTTCACGATTTTTAAAAAATATTAGACATTGCTATCATACTTCGGTTAGCAAATTAGCGATCATTAGTTCAACAAAAGTTTTTCCGAACAAAAACTTCGAATACACAAAAACATGCTGATTTGAGAACACCAATTTATGAATTATGCTGATTCAAAAAATTTTTCGTTTTCAATTCGAGTCTAAACCTAGAACATACCTGTATGTTTATATTAGTTTTCCTTTTTTATATTAATGAATTTCTGATATTATTTTCTTTTTTCCAAATCATTATTTTTTTTTTATAATATATGTATATATTTATACATATGTATTTAAGATATTAAATAAACGTTAAATAAATTCTCAAGTAAACTTTAACAAAAATTTTTTATTGTTGTTTATTGTACTTTTACGTTATTTTTTAGGTCTGGAACCAATCTACTATTTTCACCTTTGGCTAGTATCTTTTTTTACACGAATTTTTTTACACGAATTTATTGGGAACGTATCTATCGTGTAAAAAGAGAATTGGGTGTACATTCTTTTTTAAATAATAAATTCATTAATTATTTTACTTATCTATTCTTAACTTTAGCTTTTTATTAAAACCATATCCTTAATCTGAAACAAGACAAATGAAATCAAATATTTCTTAAAGTTAGAAATATTTCAAAAGGCATTCATCACAATGCAGTATTTATAATAACCTACACGTGAATCCATAAGATACATTTTTTCAAAGAAAACTATAAAATACCAGTTCACAAAAGCATAAATTTACGTAGAGCCAGAAAATGAAAACAAAACGTTAGAAAGAAAATTGGATTTTCATTTATAATTGCAGCACAAAAAAAAAATAAAGAAATTCACAACATAAAATATAAATAAATGTTGAAAAAGATTAAAAAAAAAATAATTCAAAGTAACGCACGAATGCGCAAGTGCTGCCAGTTGCTGCTACGGTTTCAGATATTGCTGTCTTAAATGCTGCTAAAGATAAAGTTACTGAATGCTTTCAAAAAAAATTATATGTATGTATTCATAAATAACTAATGATAAACCAGCAGCTACAGCAAGAAATAACAATAGACAGAAAAAAAAATTTAAAAAAAATGGTTTCTTATTGTATGAGATACAAGAATACAAAGGCAACGAAATACACCATGATGATAGAGTCTCTTAACTGGGTATCTACTGCAAATGTCTGTAATACGTATTAGAGATACAAACAAAAGCAACAATAAAAAGCTTGAAAAATGTTTGTAAGTTACGACAACGAGTAAATATTTTCACAACGACAAACAACATTTAAAAATAAAACCATGGCCCAAAACAACAGCAGCAGCAACATCAATAACGAAACAGCAGTAGAGTAATTTAAATCAGCAACAGAAAAATTGCACATGAAGACAAAAAGATAACAAAAAAAAAGGTTTTACCGTGTGTCTTCAACCTAAAGATACAAAATGAACTTCACAAAAAAATGGACCGCTATAAAAGATAAACTAAAAAAAAAACATTTTTTTTACCACAATCTGTGACACGGACTTTACATGAAAATATTCTTGTTAAAGAAAAATACAGTTATCAACTTGGAAAACTGTCTGCACATTTCGTATTCTTCAAAAAAAAAAAAAAAAAAAAAAAAAAAAAAAAAAAAAAAAAAAAAAAAAAAAACTTTTGCACAAACTCTGAAAAATTTTTATTTTTACAAAATTTGAGCAAACAAAGTGTTGAGAAATTTTAGAAAACTTTGAATAAACTGTAGTATACACAATAATCGGCCTTATTTATAAAAAAATAAAACAGGTTAATAAAGGGTTTATGAAACAGAATTTTTATCTTTATATAAAAATTGGCAAAGGCAAAACAGTTAAGAACACTTTCTTCCTCTGTTTGTCAACCGATTTGAACAAAAAAAATCACCATTTGAAAGGTATTTACTAGCAGAAGTGCAGAACTTATTATTATATATTTTTTCCATGAAAAAAAGCGGGCAGGTGTCTGGTACTTTTTTGAAATTCAGAGCTTTTGGGAAGTAAATGGATTTTTGAACTTCTTTGGCAACCCATCATCTACCTTTTAAACCAATAAACAAGAAATAAAGATTGTACCAGCTTTGTACTAAGAAATCTATATAATATATATAATTGCTTAGTATGTCCGTATGTATGATGTATGTCCTATTTTTTTTCCGCAACTTTCTGAAGCCAATTGGCATACTTAAAGTGCATTCTCTGCGGAATCACAACGAAGCCAGATTTTTTTTTCGGTCTATGGGAGGCACGCGGGTCTATTGATTTTGGACATAAACCTCCCTATAAAATTACTTGTTTTTTGTAGAAAATTTTTATATTTTCTAGAATCAAAATAATTTTCGTGGGAATACAAAATTTAATTCAAATGATTTTGTTATTCGTGCTTAATTCGCAATTTTTATTATTTGATAAAAACACTGAAATTTATTATATATAAGTTTTTGTTAAGCTAATTGGGCCTAATGTATTAATGTAAATAAAAAACCTTTTTTTTACATGTTTCTCCCAACGTTTCGTCAATTATTTGTTGACATCTTCAGGGGTTGTCTATTTAATATTTTTTAAAAATTTTTTTTTATATAATAAAAAACAATATATTATTACAAAATTAGAAAACAACAAAATAAATAAATAAACTTACAATTACTAGGTAGTAGTTTATCACATTAAATTATTCATTAAATGTTACACAGCTTACATAAAACATAAAACATTTAACATATAATTAAATTAAACACACAACTTAAATTAATATCACAGCTTATCTTTTCTATTTTATTGCAACTCTGTAGCTTAAACTTATATTATCCGTGGCTTCCTTTAAATTCATTGTTCTGTTAATATTTTGTTGTATACGTAAGCTTTCTATTGTGAAACGTTTTTTCTGTTTAGCTTCTATGTCTAGTATTCTTATTCTGTCGAAGTCAGATGTTGATGGGATAAGTTATTCCTATGCGCATTTCACTGGTTGCTTCATCCATAACATTTTTTTTAGAAAAACTAAAGATATTAAACCAAATAACACTGTTAAGCGTATAAGAATTACAGCAACAGTTCTACTTGTAACAATATCAAAGTTTCAACAATAAACAATGAGTTTATCTCTCCTTACATTCCCCACTACAATTGATTGGAATTCTTCATTCAATATTAATTGTAGTTGTAAGTCTAGAATTTTATGGCGACAGATGAAGGGAATAACGGGTATACTTTAAGTGTATCTGAAGGTGTATGACCTTAGACTTCTGCTGCACTTAGACAACTTTTCGCGTATTTGTGTTTTCGGCAGTCCCGTAGATAAGCAAAAGCTTTGGGATTAATTTCTCATGTATTTTGTGAAAGACTTGGTGCGCCGGGGAGAAAAATTGGAATTAAGGGAAATTAAATTCAGTTCTTTTACTTTTCTATGCTGCATGTGGTTAATTTTTGATTTTTAAATTTTAAAATTATGGGTGCAGGGTCCTGAGCAGAGTTGAAAAATTCAGTACTTCAGTACTTTTTCATATTTAAAATACTGCAGTACCCCCGCTTTGTTTTTAGTAATTTTTTTTTTATATTTTGAGCTTAACTGTGATGTGATTGTATCAATAGCAGACTTTGGTAATCATGTGTTTGTTGCTAAATTTATATTGTTGTGAATTATATTATTAACGATGTTAATATTGAAATGAAAGCGAGGAAACCAGGATTCATATTTTACTATTCAGAATGGGATTTTTGCTCTTACAAGTGGCAAGAAAATCTATAAAAAAAAGATATATTAGATAATATATTAGTGGAAAATTAAAATTTAAATGAAAACTATTTACCTTTTAATGTATCTTTTTAGGGAACTCGATTTGACATATTTATAGAAACATGCAAAGTTAACAACGAAATTGTTTATAAATTGAAAGAAACTGCAAAATCATAGTATTTGAGATTTGGCGAAACGTTTGTTTTTTTTTTAATTATAAGCAGCTTCCGTGTACTAGCGGATCTCTCAGAAATTAAGCAATTCAGAACTTTAATTTAAGAGCGCAATGGATGAACTAAGGTTTGCTGACATTTCAAGGTTTGCTTTTGGAATTTTATAAATACCATATTTCTCAACATCAGTTGAACGCACATTTTGAAATGCAAAGTTATGTAAAAAAGCAAAAGTAGAAATCGTTTAAACGTAAAAACTGGGTCATGTTTCAAACTAAATTTCTATTAAAATTAAATGATGGTTGCTGTTGTAGTTATTATATTTCTTAGGAACTCTTAAAGTAAATTTGTTTTATATAATAGCACTAAATTTGCTTTGGATTATTTCACATTCTGTTTTTATTACTTATTTGAATTAACATGTTCGCACGTCATTTTCCTAATCGGTTTTGATAGTTCTTCTTAATTTTTTTTATTAATTTGTATTAAGAATGAAAAGAAAAGTAAGTAAAAATATTATTTCAAAGAAATACATTCATATAAAATATTTATTTTCCTAGTAAAAGCTAGAAAAGCTGTTAGCAAATGGACTCAATGAAGCGTTTATGTTATATTTTGTTTGTCTTTTTAGTGCTTTGACAGCTGGTGATGGAAAAAAACCGATAAAAATTAGAGATCGCATTGATTTTAAAGTGATCCACAGAGTAATAAAAATTGAATAACGTACAAATGAGATAATCCGCTCTCAAAATTTTGTATGACGAATTATGTAATTTGGATCATAATTAGGCTAAACTATCTTTTAGAACTAAGTTCTAAGTATGTAATTTATGTCAAAGTCTGAATAATGTAACTTCCTTAGAAAATACTGAAAAAACTTACCTTACACTTATCTACAACAAAAATATTATGTACTTTTAATATAAATACTGTTCGCTCTTTAATACATAATGAATAAATGAATTCCAATAAAATATTTGTGTTCCTTTTATTTTCATAAATAATTATTTTATTTTTTTACCAAAAAGTACCATTCTCTTTTATTTAAAGTTCAGTACCATGTCATCATTTAATTTTGCAACACTTGTCCTGAGTAAATTAGAACCTATAAGAAGAAAAATTTTGGCACTTTTTTGTTCCACACTAGTAGTTTTTTTCATTTTCGTTAGTTTTAGACCTAGTAAATGAGAATCTATTAGAGGGAACCTTCTGGTACATTTTATTTCTTCAAATGGTACTTTTTGAATTTCTCTTGGTATTGGGCCTAGAAACATAAAATGTCCTAAGTTAATGAGAATCTGTAATGGGGATATTTATGATTCATTTTCGTTCTTTAACTGGTAATTTTTAAATATTTATTAATATGTAGCAAGAAACATGAAATTCAACATGCAGAGTCCGGAGTGATTGGGAAATTACAAAAGTAGACTTTTAGTTACTCTTTTGTTAGTTCTTTTCTCATTATTTATATTATTAAGCTACAAAGCTAAACAAGACATTCGCGGACTTGATTGGAAGAGAACATATGTATGTATCAGAGGTTGGTACCTCGTCTAGTCGAAAACGAGTTTTTGATTGATTATGATGACCTAGACAAAATTGCATGTCCCTATAAAAATACGAAGAAGAGTTGTTGCGCCCTTTTGCATTTTAGGTGACGATATGTACTTAAACATATGTTTATTTTCTTTTGTATTTGCAAAAATATTTAGGTTCGAATTTTGACCGCCGCCCAAGCACTAGTTATATTAAATTCTCAATAAAGAATTTGCTCGAATTCTTAAAAAAATCTTTTTAAAAAAATTGGCTCAAATTCTAAACAACTTCGGTTTATATAATTTGACCAAACTCTGTACAATGTTTCTTAATAATACAATTTGTTTAAATTCTAAATAAATTTCCAATAGAAAAATTGCTTATACCCTGCAAAGGACTAGGACTAGTCCAAAAGTAACCCATACGTATGAAAAAAACATGGTCTATTTAACATGACGATGTCCTAGGGCAGGACCATATAACCCAGCTTTGGACTACAAGGGAGTAGTTTTAAATTGTATATACAAGAGGATTAGTTTTAACATCGTTTAAAACCGAAAGCATGTCGTTAAAAAACGAAGATATGTCGTCTCACTACAAACACTTTTTAACAATGACATGGTCCATGCTTGCATTACATCGGACCAGTCCATGGAGTAGTCCATTTAAACAAATTGGATCAGGTGGTCCAATAATATTTGCAGGGTATTATAAACAAGTTTTTTACAGAAAGTTTGGTTTAATTCTACAGAATTTTGTATGCTTAAATAAAAAACAAATTTTCTATAATAACTTTGTTTAAATTTTATCAAAAGTTGTTCAAATAATAAACAATTTACGGAATGCTTAAGTTCTAAATAAATTTTCAATAAAAAATTTGATTAAATTCTAAACAAATTTCCAATAGAGAACTTTCTAAAATTCTGAAAATTTCAATCGAATCTGCTTCAATTCTAAACAAACCATTCATAGAAAATTTGCTCAAACTCAATACAAGTTCCCTATAGAGAACTTATTCATACCCTGAATAATTCATCTACAGACAATTTGTTTAAATTCGAAACACATTACAAATAATAAACAAATTTTCTATAAATAAAATTATAAACAATTCATAAAAATTTGCTGCAACTCTAATCAAATTTTCTAAACACAAAATATTCTATTGCAACTTTGTTTCAGTTAATAAAGAATTTTTTTTAAGAGAATTTGTTCAAATTAAAAACAAAATACGAAAAATTTGTCTGAATTTGTCGGTGACGTTTTGAATTGTAGTTTTTTTGATTTGCTCAAATTTTATTCAAGTTTTCTATACTAAATTTTTAAAACTCCGGTCAAATTTTCTTTAGAAAATTTACTTGGTTTCTCTTAATATTTTTAATTTCTCTTACAGAAAACTTGAAAATACAATGATACAAAAAGTTTTATAATAATTGTTGTTGTCTTAAAAACTATTTTACCACATTTCTTTTTTGTTGTGTGCTCAAAATGTTGCATACAATGTAATTATTTTGAAAAAAAAAATAAATAAAAAAATATATACGTATATGTATATATATATCGAAGGCAAAATAAGAAACAGAAAACGAAGAGGTAAATTCCAACAATAATCCAAAGTTTTCTACGAACACAAAACGAGTCAAAGAACAAGACCCACAAAGAAAACATAAATAGATATAGACCGAAATATTGAAAAGGATAGAGGGACAGACAGTATAACTGACAGACAGACAGACATACGGACGGACAGACAGACAGAATAAAACCGAGTACTGGAAACCACATATCCATGGCGGATGAATAGAACACACACATTCACTCCGTAAAACAGCCGTCAGTTGTTACGAGGGCCACATTAAAGACAAAACGATTTTGTTTTTATCCAGGTCTGACTCTGACAGTCGGAGTCTCTTAATATTGCTCGCTGTAACTGCGACTAATGCCGCAAAGGAAATGGCAATAAACTGTTGTTGTTTGGTTTTAATAGTTTTTGGCTTAGATTATGCGTTTATTGTCGTTGTTTTTGTTGTTTTGTCTTTTGGCTTTAATGCTGCTATTTTGTTTTGTTGACTGACTGGATATTTTTGGCTTTTATTGTGTGAGTAGAGTTCTGTTTTTAATTCAAATCAAGTTTTGTTATTTTCATTTTGTTTTGGTCTTTTTAATTTCATCTTCTGAGTGCTATTGACTTTTGTTTTGTTGGATTTTTCGTTTGTTTTTCTGTTTACAATGTTTGTAAATGTTTCTTATAAATTACATTGGATTTGAAAAGTTTCAATCTGAAATTTTTGTATTTTTTGTGTAATAAAGGCAAATGAGAAATAGATTTGATATTAAATATTAAAAAAATCTTGTAAATAAGATTTCTACAAAAAATATGCTCCATTTGTTAACAAGTTTGATAGGTATAGTTTTGGTCTTACGGTGAAAAAGTTTTCTTTAGATGATGTATTACCAATTGTAAATAGGAACATTTTACAAAAAATTTGATAAAATTATTTTAAAATACAGGTAGCATTTTGTATCACAATTGAATCTTTTTAAAATCAGGCTTAAGAGCAAAATTACCGTAAACGAGCAAATTTTTCGATCACAAATAAAAATTTGCTTTAATTCAAATTTTCTATAGAAAATTTAAGAATAATTACTCAAATTCAAGTTTTTTTATAGAAAATTTGATCAAATTCATACAAATTTGCTTAAATTTAAGTTTTCTATATAAAAGTAAGCAAATTTTCTAAAATTTTGTAAAATTCAACTTTTTTTATAATAAATTCTGCGAGAGACTAAACTCCTAATTCCAATTGAAACATAAAAAGTACCCAAAAGTTTCCTCTTTTCGTTTCTCAATCACTCTGGACTCTGAATGTTAAATTTTATATTTCTAGGTTAAGTTATACTGACTGTTAAACGATTTCGAACGTCAACGTTCGCATAGAAAATTATACGTTAAACAAAAACAAAATTCCAAAATTTGTTTTTGTTTTAAATGTTATTTTCTATGCGAACGTTAACGTTCGAAATCGAAATCTCTTAATATAAAATTATAAAGTACCAGTTGAAAAACGAAAAAGTACTAAAAGATCAAAGTACATGCCAAAATTTTTCAGGTTCTTATTCACTACAATTTAATGTTTCTAGATTTAACTTAATGGAAAATTCAAAAATTACCACATGCAGTGCAGAAAACTTAGATAGTAAGTAATTCAATTTCTCATATTTCTTCCCTTTGATACTTTTTTCTCCCCATTAAAGTATCAAAAAGTTCAATATTATAGTGGTAATACGTGTATAGAAATAAATGGAGAAACATTTTTAGTAAAAAGTACCAAAAAAGGTACAATTTTCACATCTTAAACTTTGGATTTTTGAAGCAGTAGCAAATTTATATATGTATTTTAAAAAAATCTTTATTTCTATGTTTATTGATTTAAAAGGTAAATTGAGCGGCAAAGATGTTTTAAACAAAAGGCTATACAAGTTTACTTCCCAAAACAGCCGAATTTCAAACAAATACTACGTTTAAACGCACAACTTATTCGCAAATAACTCATAAAAACAATTCCTGATTAACGACACTATTTGCAACTAAGATTTTAAACATTACCACACTTTTAACCGGTTTACGTTTTTATTTCGATTTGGCACATTCATATGACAACAAAAGTGAAATTAAATCAAAAACGTCCAAATAAATTTAAAAATACACATTAATTTTTAAACTTTTATATTAAAAAAATAAAATTTAAGATATAACTTTTTAACTATTTTTTAAAATATCAAAATTGGCATAGCACAGGCCGATAGAGCATAAACAACTATAAGAGAACGTATATTTATTTTTTCGCTAAGGTCAAAAAAGTTCACGTATGTACCAACCGCGATGAAGTTTTGAAAATATTTAATTTTCTTTTTGGATAAGAAAAATTAATAATATGTTTATTTAAAACAAAAAAAAGCTCAAGTATGAAATTTCATTAATATTTAGAGATGGTAAGAGATTTTTCCTTTTTTAACGAAAAAAATTAAAAATAAATAAAAAAAACCCGTATAAAATTATTAACATTCAATATTGCATTGTTTTGGAAAAACCAATTGCTGCGTGAACTTTTTTGAGAAAAATTACAAAAGATCATGATTTTCGTGCTTAGTAGGACATGGTTGACCTCATGTTACTATGCCAAAAAAAATTGATTATACCCTAATGTATATGTACAATGCTACTAAATGAATAAATCTTCCATCTGGCATCACTTAAAAATAAGAGTTTTCATTAAGAAAATTGATATACCTATAAACAGTAAGTTAGTTAATCGCAATTAATTTTTATTTAAGTTTTAAATTTTTGTTATCTCTTATAGTAGGAGATTTTAATAAAATTCTTATGTATGTATACCTATCATTACCTTCTGTAAGTAAATATGTACCTACATAACTTCCAAATGGTGTATTTTTTGTTCAAATCGTTCTTAACTATTTTGCCTAAAGCTGGCCACACACTAGTGATTTACGAGCTCGACGACTAGTAACTTGTTAATGGGGCTGTGGGTGCACAAATCACAAGTAATTGAAAATTTTTAATCTTTTGTCATTTTGTCGATGTGTTAGTGAGCTTGTGCGCGAACATTTTAAAATTGTTTCCTTTTAGTGTAGAACAAACCTTAAATTGTATAGGTATATTGCGCACATGTTTAAGGGTTAAAAAAGTTTTTGGGCATTTAAAACCGCGGTTTCGATTTCGGTTAAAACCGAACAGCAATCCCTACTATGATACAAGTCTTAAGTATTTTTACGAAAATGATTCCTTGATATAATTATGTATTATTTTATGAAATTAAAAAAAAAACAATCACAACTTATCATGGCAGGGTTGTATTAACCTCAATATACCAACTTATGACTTGATTTCGTCTCTGCAGACAAGCGTAGAGCTTTGCGGGATTAGCTTAGGAAATTGAAAAAAATTTAAGAAAATGGCTTATAATCATAGTTATTTTTAAAAACAACTTAAAAACCTGATTTTTAATTTCAAATCCACTATAGTCAAGATAAGTTGGTTTTAAGTTTAACCAGTTTTAAGTTGGTGGCTGCTCATCAAATGTAGAAAATTATTAGCTTAGGAAATTAAAAATAAAATTAAAAAAAATGGCTTTTAATCATATTTTTAAACACAACTTAAAAACCTGATTTTTAATTTCTAATATACTATAGTCAAGATAAGTTGGTTTTAAGTTTAACCAGTTTTAAGTGGGTGGCTCATCAAATATTGAAAATATTTTCATACAATCTCAAAAAAAAAAATTGCATCTCTAATCAGCAGCCGTCATATACATATGTATGTATGGATGTTCCTATAAAAAAATTAAATAATAACTAAGCGAAATAATTTTAGGTATAAAAAATAAAAGAGCATTTGAAAAATAATCATTATTGTTTCTTTGTTAAATAGAAATTTTTTTTATTATATTTTTATACCTAGGTAATTATTTGATGCTAATTTTTGTGCTGAATAGGTACCTACATATATAAATAAAAATGATACTTTTATTTCTTCACACAAAGAGCAGATGTAAAATGTTGTTAAATAAGTTAAAAACTACTTTAGCTACCTACAAAGTTTTAAAATAAAACAAGTTTAAACGTGCCTAAAATGTGTTTGCTTGTCTTTAATAGATCAAAAGTATTTTTTCACTAAAAGTTTACTTTAGAACTTTAAGGTCCATTATTATAGCTTGCTGTTATTAGGTAGGATAACATATGCTTTTTGAAAACTAACACATTTATATCTGTCAACTTAATCCTGACTTTATCTAACATCAAGTTGGAATAACGGCAAAAATGGCAGATTTTACAGCTTGTCGATATCTAAAGGAAGCATTACATCGGTAGTATAAATTGTTCGATTATTAAAACTTTGCTTTAATCCATGTAACAGGTAGGATGAACCATCTTTTAACTTATCGATCACTTGAGGTTAAAGTTAAGTTGTAATAATGGAACACTTTTTATATGGCCGCTCAAATTTTATCTTTGGCTTTCGGTAAATTGTGAAAACGTACCATAAAGTATACTTTGTTTATGACTATGGTTATGGGTAGGGAATGGTAAATCGATTTCGATTCTAATCGAAAATCGATTGTGGTAATAAAAAAACAATTTTTTGCAATCGAACTTACGCATGCGATTTTATGCAGTTTTCTAAGTTTAAAGTTGTAGTTTTACATACATATTTACCTATTGGTACCCTTGGTATACTTTCAACTTTAATATAAAGGCACTTGTTCTTCAGAAATTGACGTTATCAATGGACTGTGAACAAAATACTCCAAACATATCGTACCGAAACAAACACTGAAAGTCAGCTTTGTGAAAAGCAACATAGGTACATATGTACCTATTATAGAAACACAACAGGTTAATTAAACCATGGCATTCCTCTGGAAATATGCTAATATTCAAACAGACCAGTGTGTGAGCGATATTTAAATATATGTATAGTTATAATCAGAGTGAAAAACAACAAGTATCTAATTTATTCTAACAAATACGAAATTACAAGGAAATAAATTTGTCAGGGGTGTGCTGGAAATCGAAAATGTTTAGCGCAAAAATTTTAACTGTCGTTTTTCCTTAGATTTCTGTAATAAAATAATTATATGACAAATATTATACAAATGTTTGGTAATTAAACAGAATTTGATAACAAACATTAAAAAAAAGGATTTAAAGTGTATTAAAAAGAACTCCCAAATTCTTCCGTTTTACGTTTTCGATTTCCAGCTCACCCCTGTGTATCTTTCCGACATCAATGACATGCAAACGGTTGTTTTCTAAATCTAACTTAGAAGTAACTTAGCAAGGAAACAGTCGCCACTGATCAGGAACTAGTGCCATAATCCTTTGAAATAGGTAGGTACCTACTATCCATACATTCAGGCTTGTCACAGAAATCAATTCCGATCAAAATTGACTTCGTTTTATGTGAAGCAAGATACGAAACCACTTTCGATCGGAATTGTTTTATTTGACAGGACTGATGACTACACAAGAACACAATTTTAATGTTAAATGTACATACATATCGCACTTGATCCTTTAAAGGCCGTCTCAAAATTTTCACATTTTCACTTTTTGCAGGAAAATTATAAACAGTAATCGTAGGTATTTGCCCACTGTAAAAATATTCGTTCAATTTCTCTAGTAGTTTGCCCAAAAAAATGCTGTGATAGGTATAAGGAATAAGTTTGCAAATTGAAATCGGTTTTGAGGTTCGATTGATCGATTTCAAAAACCGAAATAAAAATAGTCGATTGAAAAATCGTAAATCGATTTTGGAATCCATTTACCATTCCCTAGTTATGGGCCATTATTGCCAAAGTTTTGCTTTTGGATGGTTTTCAAATGTCAAAAAATTTTTTCTTTTTCTTACCTTTTTATTTTGTTCTTTAAAACGAGAAAAAAGGGCAATATTCCAATTTATTTTGTCTGGTTTGTACAGAAAAAATTCCAAATTTGTTTATTCTTTTTTATGAGTTAATAAGAAGGAAGAAACACTTCACTTTTGTTATATTTTGTATAATTTTCTTTGCAATTTCTTTTAAGAAAAAAATTTTTGTTTGATTTTATTTTGTTTGACTCTTTAACACCATTTCTATTTTATTAAATATTTTTCTTTAATTTTCCTGGTAAATTGCTTATTTAGCAATAAAATTTTTATCATCTTCTTTATTAAGTTTTTTCTTTATTTGTTTCTTTGCAAATGTTTCGTGTGGTTTTTGCTTTAATGGCTGGCTATTGATGTTGTTTTTGCTTTTAAGATTTTCTCTTTTGTATACACTTTTAAGTTTGAGAATTTTTTACTACTTTAATTAAGTTTACAAAATTTTTTTAATTTCTTTCTTCAAAGAAATACTTCTGTAATTTTTCAATTCTGCTTTTTCTTTATACACTTTTTAACTTCATATTTCTAGACATTCACTTTACAAAAATGCGCTTACACGCACACAAACTCGTACACACCTCTTTCTCTTCTTCTTGATTATTTGCTATTTCTAATGCTGCTTGTTGTTGTTGTTGTATGTAAAATGACATGATGTTTTTTGTAGCCATTTCAACATTAAAATCACGTACACAATTTTTATTCCATTGGATTTCTTTTGAAAATTAAATTTTTTACTCAATTCATTTATTTAAATTTCCAAGTATATTACAAAATTCACTTTTTAATAAACTTTAATCAATTCGTACAAGTATTTTAGTTCTATTTGAACTTTTAAATTTAGAAAATTTTTTAAGTTTCTTTCAATTTAATTTAAATTCACTTGTTCTCTCACTCTTTTTGTCATTTTCTTTGTCTCTTTCTTAATTCTTTTTTGTGTTATCTTTTTTCAACTTTTTGTTTAATTCTCTTTTCTAATTATTTTTTCTTTTTTGTTAGATCTTCCGTTATTACCACATACACTGTACTTTTTCTTTTATTATATATTAATAAATTTTTCTTCAAATCTTATAATAAAATCTAAACCGTATTAACAGTTTGAATGTTCCTTTTGTTAAAGGCGAATTTAAAAATATCAACACAATTATTGATTTCTTGCTGTTTGTGTTGAGTTTTGTTTAATTAAATCTTGATTAAACACATTGATTTAAATTAAACCACACAGCGCCATTATAACCACCTACTTCTTCCGTCTAACTCGTTCGCCGTAAAAAAAGGAACTGAAATTTTAAGAAAAATTCGCTGTTTTCTATTTCTTCTACAAAAAAAAAGGCGGCCATTTTGAATTTAGCGAAAAAGAGACAACTGTAGAATAAAAATAAGTAACGAGTAGTGGTAAATTGACTATACATAACAATAACAAGGCCTGGTAGCTCTGTTGAAGTACAAAAAAAATACAGCACTGTTTGAGAAAACTTAATGTATAAAGAGTTGCCAGAACAGCGATATTGATAAAATTGTTGCATATAATTTTCTTGATATATTTAAAATTTTTATATAATTATTTTTTTAAAAGTTAGTATTTATTATTTGCAAAATAATTCTATTCTTTTAGTGAGTTTTGGTAGAGAAAATGGAAATTATTTTCAGATATGTTAGATTTTCTGATGCTAAAATAATCAGACATGAACTCTTTATTTTTGTTGTTAATTTAAAAACCATAATATTTATTGTCCAAATTAATAATTTGTTATTTTTTTGTATCTTTGCCAATATGTTTATTCAATAGACTTTAAAACTATAAATAAAATCCAGTAAAATCCATCCAGAAATGTTTGCATCCGGAAATATTCATCCAAATAATACAGAGTTCCGATTTAAATTGCTCTCGTCAGCACGTCAGCTCTCGTCAGCAGAGTGGCCGAACATGATACTTTCCTACCAAATTTGGTCGGATATTTTTGGAAAATGTGTAACATATTCTGATTTTAAAAAAATTAAGAACATTGGACGGAAAGCAAACAATTGCAAATCTCATAGCTTTTTTGAACAACGCTGGGAAATATGGGTTTTTGCTTCGCTAAGTGGGCCTGCGATCGACTTACAGAAGATGCCGATCTTGCCAAAAAAAATAATCTCTTAAAATAAAGCTCATTTTGATCTTGGCGGATATGTAAACAAGCAAAATTGTCGCATTTGGGGCACAGCAAACCCGCACGCATACATTGCACCCAAAACGAGTCACTGTTTGGTGCGGATTTTGGCCCAGAGGCACAATTGGGCCATTTTTCTTCGAAAATGAGCAAGGAGTGGCCGTTACAGACAATGGCGATCGTTATCGGGCCATGTTGAACGAATTTTTGTTCACAAAAATTGAAGGGGAGGATATTGGCAACATTTGGTTTCAACAGGACGGCGCTACGTGGCACACAGCCGAAGCTACACTCGATGTTTTGCGCCCTGTTTTTAAAGATCGCATTATCAGCCGCAGAGCTGATGTCGTTTGGCCACCTCGGAGCTGCGATTTGACACCGTTGGACTATTATTTGTGGGGTGCCGTCAAAGATAAGTGTTACGCCGACAAGCCAGAGACAATTGACGCTTTAAAGGACAATATTCGTGAAGCCATTGGTGAAATACAGCTGTACACAATCGATAATGTGCTTTAAAATTGGACCGATCGTGTAGGCTACTGCATGGCCAGCTGAGGCAGCCATTTGAATGAAATTATTTTCCATTATTAACCGGAAGGATTGTACTTTCAAATAAAAAAGAAATTTGAGAAAATATTCAGTAGTTTTTTTAAAGCATTTAAAAAAAACAAAATTTATTTGGCGGACACTTTATAAAAAAAGGTTATTTTAATTTTAATGTATGTAATTATTTTTGTTGGGTTATTTGGGGGATTCACAAGCTTGTCATATAGTTGTTAAGTCATATGTCTTAAAATAATTACAAGAAATATATATGACTGCTGTGGGCAATCAATGTGTTTGTTAAGAAATACTATAATATAAAGTATTCTTAATTTACCATGTTTTATGAATATTTTATATATACATATATATATATATCGTTATCACTACTTTCTATAATAATAATTATCTAATCTCTAATGTTTAGTTTTGGTTTGCTTAAACAAATATTTTGACCTAATTGTAGGACATTCAAATATATGAGTGTATTCAGTTGTATATGGGGTACAAAATAGGTTGGAATTATTTTAATTAAATCTTAATTCAACCAATCACATTTTATGCAAAAACTTATAACGGCTTTTAAGTTTCAATAAAAAACATTGGTCGCAACTCACGTTATTTTTGACCAAAAATCTGTCGTGTAGTTGATATTTAAAATTATTTGCTATGCTACGAAAACACCTTTTTACGTGTTTAAATCGTATTTAAACACTAAAAAAAATTTAATTTAATATTATTAATTGACATGTCCCTAATTTTTTTTTGTTTTTTAAAAGTAATTATTTGGATTTTTATTTAAATACTTATGTCCAATTATTAAGATATATATGTATTTAAATTTATAGGTACCCTTCAAACATTTTTGAAATTTTTTGGCGATTGCTTGTTTGGCGATGATTACGCGATCCCATTCAGGGAATACGAATCGCTAACCATCGCCTACGCCTTACAACTAGGAGATGAATATGCGAGCGCACACTTGTTGTTTTGTTAAGGTAACGGGAAAATAAATATTTGGTTTCAAGGGCAATTAGCAAAATTGTCATTCCAGTTGAGCAAGTGATTTGTGAAAGGTGTTTTATTGAAATTCATATAAATAATATAACAATTTTCATCGCCGAATCATCGCCCGCGAATCGCCGGCAAGTTGTCTAACATCGCTGTGATGCATCGCGTGGAAGCTAAATGTGATCCTCTGGCGAATCGCGAAAACGTTCGTGTGTGGCAACCACTCGAATCGCGGTACCGGCGATTCGCGGGCGATGATTCGGCGATGGAAATTGTTTGCAGAGTATTTTGTTATAAACTTCCCCTACAACTACAGCAGCAACTTGAATTCGCCTTGATAAGAATGATTATTTTGGCGAGTTCAAGGAACCTGCAGGTTGTTGTCCATGCTAATTTTGTTGCTGTAGTCAAGGCGAATTCATATTAATTTACAGAAAAACACGCAATTCGCCTGATACAACATAACATTCCGTCCAGGGTTGCCAGCTTAGCACTTCTAGTACTAGCTTAGCACATTTTTAAATTTATGTATGGCCAATTTTCAGGTTTGATATTAAAACACATTTATTTTCGTTTTTAATACAAAATTCTCATCTTCACTAAAAACTAAAGTGGAACTTAAGTCACCGATGTGGTACACTTAATTTCAACTTAAGTTTCCATTGTAATATTTTAGCAAGGTGACTCCAATATCACAACAATACAACAACAACAGGCAAAGCATTAACAGTCAGCTGTTTTTTCAGACCTCCTTGTAATTAATTACACCTGTTTATACATATTTTTTTTGTATTTAGTAGTGCTACCATACTTTTATCTTAATTAAATAAGACTTTTCAAATAAAACTCAAAAAACCAATCTGCTTTTAAATACGATTTAAGTTTTTATGAAAATTAACTTAATATAGATTTAAATACAATTCTGAAAATTGGGCATTAGTGTTTTTAGAACTTTTTTTAGATTCCAAAACCCACTTAAAAACTCACATAAATTTTTCAAGCAAAGTATCAATTCCTTAAGTGTAACAAGAAAGTACGTACATATTAGGCCTATAACTTTTTACAATTTTTGTAAATAGGAAAAATGGTATAGCATAGTGGAATAGAGCAAATTACATAAAAGTTTTAGCATCAAACGCAATTACCAATTAGCAATGCCAGCACTATGTAATGCTCGTTGGAATTCTGGCACTTGTCTTTTCAAAGTTATACGCATAGGAGAAGTTGCAAAATTAGACAACGTTTGTTGCAAAACATATCAGACGATATTGTAAAAAAAAATCGGTTCACCAGAAAAGTACCAAAATGAGTTGGTATATGAGGAAGATGAAAATGACATAATTGAAATTTTAAACAGTTGTCACAACTTTATTTAATGGCGTTTTTTTTTTTGAGAAAAATGTGTTACAGTATGTATATACATGCGGCACTTTCTAATATAACCTATAATCACTCAAAGTGTTACATGTTGTGCAACACCAAAATAATAAAATTAGCTTTTTTTATTTACAAATGTTACACTTTTATCATTATGGTACTTCATGAGCGATTTTAAATATTGACAGCACAAATGGGTTAGAAAAATTAAAACGATTATAATATACATAGATTTTTTTTCATTTTAATATGTAAATATTTTGTTTTAAAACAATCTTTTTACAAAGTTATGAGCGGTATGAATTATGACAAAGAAAATAAAACATTGGTTCTACAAACTCCTCAAACAAAAGTAAGGATAAAATATGCAAAATGTTTTGCATGTTTTTCGTCAACTTATTCACAAAAGAACTTGAACATTTTTCCCACAGTTGTATTTTTTGTACAATCGAAATCAAAAATGTAGAACGTGTTACATTAATGCAACATATTTTCAGAAAAGAAATCGTCATAAAATATGTTATAATGTAACATTATAATAAGTGTTTATATTAAACTAAATGAATATGTAAAAAAAATTTAAATTATACATTTTTTATTATATTCATAATAATCAATGTTACAAAACTAGCACATTTGTTTTTTTACTGTAAAACAACTTAGCAATTTTTCCCCCATTTTAGCACTTTTAATTTGAATTCTTCTGGCAAGCCTGATTCCGTCTTGATTAGCCAACGCTAAAAAAGGTTTGCTTAGTGCCGGTTCGCACACGTCAAGTTTGACTCGTCAAGTCTTGAGCTTTTAGGAGAGAAGGGATAAGAGAATGTCATTTCTTTTTCCCTCTCTCCTAAAAACTCACGACTTGACGGCTAAAACTTGAAGAGTGTGAACCAGCACTACATACAAATTTTAGTTTGAATACAAACTTTTACAACTCGGCCACCGAAAAAAATATGTACATATGTAAGTATATTGATTTTAGGCTTGCCAGACGCACTGTTTTCAGCAGCATGCGTACTTTTTTATTATTTGTACCACTTTCTGTATAACAATTGTGATTGCAATTAAAGAAGTACGCAATTGTACTTTTTTTAGCTTTTGTACTTTTTTTGCACAAAAATAAAACATGTTTTCTTCATATACATATATATGTATATCAGTGTTACCAATTTAGCCATTTAGTGGCAAGATTTAGCCATTTTTTGCCCTGTTTAGCCATTAAAAAATGACTTAAGACATTAACCATTTTTTAGCCAAAGCATTTTTTGCCATTTTTCTTTAAAATACATACAATTTTATTGTAAAAAATTTTTCAATGAATTATTTCTTTTTGGCTTTGATATTGTTACAAGTAAGACTTTGAGTGTTTATAATTCTTATTCGCTTTAGGATTTTATTTGTATAATATTTTTGGCCTTTCTAAAATCTTTGGAAAAGGTTTCCTGATGAGCTGGCCTAAGCAACCACTGAAATGCGCATAGAAGCTAGCTTTCCCTCAACAATAAATTTTAGTGTATTTATCAAATATGAAAAACTGGGAATTCAGCACGTCATACGAAACTCTTATTAATAATAAATTTTGTATTCCCGAAAATAACTTTGATAATATTTCTGTTTTGTTATTGATATTTTATGTATTTTTATTTAAAAAAGTTTTAAGCAATTTTTCCGTATATTCAGCCATGTTTGGTCACCAAGTTTTGACAACACAAAACAAACTAATTTTCAACAAAGTTCAACTTAAAAGATTGGAAATCTAAAAGAATTGTTTTGAATGGCTTGAAATGCTGCGTCAAGTACCAAAAAGATTTTTAAAAAACTATCCAGCCGTAAAAGCATAATTGGTTCCCAAAACTGTTCTAACCTGTTGTAAGCCTATTTTTTTTAAATTAACTTGCTGAAGCATACCTTGGCCTTGTACACAACAAAGGAAATACTATATTATGCCTCTAAAAAAAAAATACATTGACATGTTCCAGAAAGTAAAGCAAATTTGCGAAAAATTATAACAAGAGAATAAAAAATTGTGTGGTATCATAACCGAACGTACAAATTTGCAAAAGCGATAAGAAACAGGATAATTGCCGTTTTAAAAAGCTTTAAGATGAGTTTCTATTGAAAACGAAACTTTATATACGAAAACGTTTCCACCTAAACCATAACAAATTTGAAAAACTTTCCACTTTTAACCTTAACTCAAACATTTTAGTCCATGATTTTGTAGAAGTAAATTAATTATTTTCAACAAATAAATTGGCTTGAATAAGCGTTTGATGAGTTCGTATCATTGAAAAATGTTTGCTTCAACAAATTTTTAGTTCAATGTCTAATAAACTTTTAGTTTTTAATCTTTTTTTTTAAACAGATAACGGTAAAACATGGGATTGTTAACAAAGTTAAAAAAGGGATAAATATTTGTAAGTTCTTAAATTTAATTTGAAACATTTGGCTAATTAAAAGATTTCGCTGCATAAGTATATTAAATACTTAATATTAAAGATCTCTTATTTTGTGTTCTTTATGAATTACCATGCATTGAATTTAATATTTTTTGTTTTAAGTTACATTAATGACGAATATAGGTACTGATTTTTAAATTAATTAAATAAATAAAAAGTGTACTTCGTTTTACATTAATTTACTACCCTTTTTCTCGATGTACTGGTTTTATGGATTTTATATGTGGCAGGCCTTATTGATTTGAATTCGCCTTAAGTCGAATTAAAACAATTTCTATTATTGCCAACTTCATATCGAAAAAGTGTTGCCAGTATAATACAAAGTACAGCAAATTAGTGCTTAATTTTTTTTGATAACTTTTTAGTATCCACAAAGGAAGTTCTGTAGGAATATGTTGAGCAGTTATGGGTGGTTTTAAAATATATATATATTGATCTATAAACTGAATCTTAAGATAGTGGGTATCATATAAAAATTTAATTAAAATGGTATTTCTAGCATACCGATAATTTAACCCATTAAGAGCTAATTTTCAATATTGAATCTTCTAAATTCGTCGTATGAAACACAATAACGACGAATAATAATTGAGAAAGTTCCCTACAAGAAATTAATGAGCGAGTAGTCACATTTTTCATGTTGGTGTTAAGAAAATTATAGAAAGAAATGACCGAATGTGATCGAAAACTTGATTTCGGTCATTTCATTCTATCATTTTCTTAACACCAAAATGAAAAATGTGACTACTCGCTCATTCAATTCTTGTAGGGTTGCTTGCTGTTTATGCAAAGAGAGAGAAATAGTGTGACCATATCAAAAAATTTACTTAAAAAACACAAACATTAACAAAAACACAATTAAAAACTATTCTTATAGTTATCTACTTTGTATATTTATTTTAAATGTGATAAAATAATAAAAAACAATTATTAAAGTAAAAAAGTAACTTTATATACTAAAATACTTGAAAACTAAAATCAAACATGGTCAGCTGGTACTGATTTGTTCTTCGTTAGCGGGCGTATGAAATAGAAATAAATCTATTGCAAAGTCGCCGCGTATGACAAATTTCGTCCGACTCCGTGATTGTGAGTATTTTCATATAAACAAATGTGTTTCATTTTTGGTGACGAATATTCGCTGCCAAAAATTCTTTCTGTTCGTTGTGAATTAAAAATCAAAAGTCTTTAGATTATTGCCAATATATTGTGCCACCTTAGAATATCATATACACATTGGCGATATAATTGTACTATAAGTAAAATTCAACAATCTTATTGAAAGTGTATGAGCCGCTTAAAATGATGAACTATTTAAAATCAAACCTAAAAATTTGCCGTTAATCCTGATTTAGAACTAAACATTTTAACCATGGTGAAATTACTACAAGGTGGCATCACTAGGGCATCTGGTAATTTTTTGTTTAGCTGTGGTGAGAACCCAAAGATGTCATTTTTTTGTTTATGTTTACATTATTGAAAAAAAATTTTTGTGCGTTAAAAAAAATAATTAATGTGCGTTTTTTAAATGAAAATTTATCATAAAAGATAAAATATTTGCAAAAAATACATCGTATTTGGTTTTTATATATGCATCTTCAGTCGTGCTGATAGCTTTTTTTTTAAATAATAAATAAAAAGAAAAATAATTCTGTATGTGATCACGTAGTGCGTACGTTTGAAAAATGCGTTTATAATTGATACGCACTTGTGCGCCACTTTCTTTAAACCTCCAAAGGACTTGTAATGAGAAAAAATAGAAAAGCAATTGTTTTTAATTCAAAAAAACATTAAAATTTTATATATGAATCTTTTAGTAATTTTTCCATACTGCTAATTTCAGCAAGTTCAGTTATAATTAACTACCAGTTGTAGCTGTTAGTTTGAAATTTATTTTTTATATACCTTTAATATAAAATTAAATATTGTTTTGCTTCTACTAAATATTTTTTAATTTTGAGTTAACATGGGGCCGTAGGTAAATTATATCGTATCTTAGCCATATTTGGTGACATAAAAAGGTTTTTGTTGAAATTTAATTACAATCAATTCATTCCGCTACAAATTTATGTAAGTTTTTAGGGAGGTAGTTTCACATTTGGGAACATAACTATTTTTCTAATAAAAACATCTTTGGAGACCTAGAAACAATTTGGAAACCAAACAACTAAATCGACTTAGAATAACTAAGGTCGCAGAATGAACATACACCCTTTATGGAAAAAAAGATTCACATAGAATGATAAACGTAGTATCCCTTCATACACCACGACTGATTAAGGGTATAAAACTGTAAAAAAATTTTATTTATTATGATAAATGTAATTTCTCCTTAATGCACAATTTGTTAAATAACGAATTGTTTCAGAATTATTACTTTGTAATGTTTAGTTTTCTGTTCCTATTTGCCATTTTAGATATAACATTTCCCTTAGACTACAATATTTTCATTCTCATTTTTATTTTTTTCTATAATCCTTGTAGCATCAAAAATAACCCCTTTAATCTTAATTTTGTTTTCGTTGTTGTTATATATGTATGTATTCATTAAACGTGTCACATTGCCCTAAGGTTTAGCCTACCATCCGACTAAGCGAAAATTATCCGACCAAATTTTGTCGGAAAAGACAAGCAATGGCAACGTTGTTGTACATAATTTTTGACAGCACGGAGTTTATTACACAAACAAATTTGCCTGTTTTTGTTGTATTGTTGAACAACAACACCTAGCGCTGCCACCTTGTAGTAATTTCACCATGATTTTACCCATGATACAAATATACAAGGTAGTTCCACTTCTCTCTCAGAATATTTTTTTTGAAGTTTATCGGAATTATTTGAAGCTAGCTTTTTTGTTAAGATTAAAAAAGCGTTGCCACATATATAAAAATACAATAAATTTCTTTTTGGAAATTATTAGTTAAAATGTGTAATTTGTGTAACAAATTATCCATATTTTATTTAGATTTTAATTTAATTGTGTTAAATTAATACCTACTAAATAAATTTTAAACAAGTAAGAATGTGAACTTGGCCAAGGCGAATTCTCGACACGTGGTGGACATTTTGAAGAGCAAGCACTAAAAATGCAATACAATAAACTTTTGTTATTTCTTTTCTTAAGTTTTGTAGTAATGCGCCTTGTGTGATACCATATGGCACACAAAGATTCGGGAGTTATCATATTGGGTAATCATGGACCTAACGAAACAAAATTATGTACGACTCATATAGCACCTTTATCGTAATTGGCGAACTTAAAATACGCCGGCGACTGTTCGGTAATAGATTAAAGAAAATGTGAACTTATTTCTATTACCTAACAATCGGAGGCGTATTTTAAATTCGCAAACCACGAAAAGGGTGAAGAATTGTTTATGACATCCATATGAGATTTTTTTTCGTCTAAAAGTGGTTTAATGAAGCGAGGTTTTATGGAAACTTATGGTTAATTCTCAACCCACCACCGTAACATTTTGCCATGACATTGTAGCTATTACAAAATTTCTCATGTCCAAATTGTTTATCCATATACCAATACAATTATAAGGAAGCTATAAACTTAAAAGCTATGTATTTTTAGGAGTGGTGTTTTGTAAAACCTATAATCAAATAAGCACCGCTTTGAAAAAAAATTGGTCGGATGATTTATATTGATATTATAAGCCAATTTGCACCATTTTGAAAAGGCTTGTGTCAGTTAAAATGTATAAAACAAATTAAGTAATAATTTTTCTGAGATATAGCCAGCCGGACATCGTTAGATCGATTCTGAAAGCAAGTATGGGTCTGCAGTATTTACGTCCAAACACACATACTTAGATATTAGCATTTACGGTAAATGGCCTTGTAAGCTCTTACAATTTGTTGTTGTTTCTATTCTATAAGTATGCAGCAAGCATTGTTGTCACCGCGATTTGTTTGGCTGTTGTGCTTTCGTGTGTGTAAAAGCATTAAAGCTTTTTTGTAAAAACTCGCACATTGTGCATATGTGCTGGACAAAACTGGTGTAGACTCTAGAACCAATATTTTTAGGTGTTGCACACATTAGCACAAACTGTTTAAAATCAAAACGGACATGCTTATGTGCATACATACATAACTAAATTACATATTATGTAAAAAGGTATGTAGCTGCACTTGCGAAATTTCGAGATTCACAATATTTTTTAAATAAATTCATCCGTGGCTTATATTTATAAATCCATATTTCTTGAAGCTGCAGTTTTTTTTCTTGTTAAAATATATGATTTTTAGATTTGATTTATTTTTTGACGAAAATATTAAAAATTGTTTAATATAAATTTTATTCAATCTTTTGTAAATTAATATTAATTTTTTTTAAACTTCAAAAAATAAATAAAACAAAAATAGGAAAATTGGATTATTTAATGAAATAGGTAGCACAAATTTTAATAATTCCCATAAACGTCAGAACGTTAATATGGCGATTAAAAGAGAGAGTGGAACCACCTTCTGTATTTGTATCATGATTTTACCCATCTTATTGACATTACTGTTATTTAACAATAAACACACCCCTGGTTTCTCATTGTTTTGTTTTTATTTCTTCATTCACAGTATTGCCATTTTTAATTTACATTTTTTTTGTGTTTTTTTCTTCACTTTACTTATTTTTCATCTATAAAATCATTTTCAGTCTGTCTTTTCGTGCGCAGCCAATTTCATTATCTTCGGCACCATTTGGAATTAAAAGAAATTCAGTCGCGTTGTGTTGAATTTATTTTTTTTATAGATTTCGAATCCAAAAGAAATAAAAGATGGAACATTTTTGTAGCAATTCTATGTTTTCGTCCTAAAAAAGAAACGATAAAGATTTCTGTAACTTTGTTTGAATTTAAACACATTTTTTTTTGTTCTAATGACAGTGTGGGTTTGTTAAATAAAATTGTAATTTAAAGAAAATTAAAGAAAACAATTACTGGGGAAATGTGGCCAAGTTCCCGTTTATTAAAAATTAAAGCGATAATTATTTTAAATTAAAAAAATGTATAAAGTGTAAAAAAGTGCAAAGAACTAAAAAAAGTTTTTTTGCATCACAAAAAAGTAGAGAGATTAAGAAAATAAAAGAAAAACGAAAGGTGTGTATGAGTGTGAATAGAGAAAAATAACGAAAAATAGAAGAAGGAAGAAAAAAAGCGGAACAAAAAAGAAAACTAAATTTTCTCTAGATTGTATTATTATTTTGTTGTTATTGCTGCCGTTTTTAACAATTTCATTATTTATTTATTAAAATTCTTCCTGAGTTCAGTGTTTTTGCATTTGTTGTTGTTTTGTTTTCAATGGTTTTTTCTGACATAAAAAAAATTTAAAATTTGTTTTATAAATATTAATAAAGCAAAATAAAAAAAATATTAACACTAGTTTTTCCAAAAAAATTATAGGTGCATAAATTCGTAAGAAATTTAAATAAAAAAGTGTGCAAAAATATTAAAATTACAAAAATTGTTTAACTTTTACTGTTTTTCTTTTTTTTAATTATCTAACAAAAAACTTAATTTTTTTTATAATTTAACAGAAAATTCAAAATTTTGGAACTTTTTAAAAGAAAATTTTTGAAAGGTAAGTTTTTTAATAAAGAAATTTTGTTTTTTAGTTTAAGTACATTAAAACTTGTTTTACTACTTTCCAAACAATTATGCATGTGCAAAATTAAAATCCTGTATCTAAAAGATTTTTATTACTATCGTGTCTTTTTCACTATTTATATAGGTACGAATACCACAATAGTGAAGAGGGTACCCTGCAGGATATGTCACTAGTGAATCTGTTATAGGTACCCCAGACAATGTTATTTAATGTTGACATGTGCTGATCATTTAAAATAATCTACTGATGTTGGTACTATAGACTAGGTAGTTCTTTTGGGATCATCACTGGAACCAGAGAATCACTAGTGCATTTTAGTAAAAATATTCTACACTTGGTACCTATTAATTCGAATTCATAACAATCATTTTTATTATTGCAAAGATAAGTAGCATAGGTATGTAGCGTAGCTTAAATAGACACTTTGCTGACGTTGTCACTTAAATCGACAAAACTGGTGACTTGAAGACACCTGCACCCAGTTTTCCTTCAGGATATTTCGCGTTTGTGCTTTAAATATTGGTCCTATATTAGCGATCAGCAACTAATAGGTACTATTACATTTTTAGATTGTGTGCGCTGTATGCATTCTACATTCGATTTCAATAGTCTTTATCGCTAAAATAAGCAAAAAGTAAATACCTACAAAAATTGATAATTTTGTTTAATTTAAACAAGTTTTTTCTAAAATTTTGTTAAATTTTTCTGATTTTAAATGGAAATAAAGCGATTAATGCAAATGTTAGCGATAAGCTAACAAGATTTATAAATTAATTCCAACTGCAATGTATATTTGCAATATTATTTAAAAGCAATTAATTCTAGTTTTATTTTTAACCATAAATTCTCATTTAAGCCATGAACCTTAATTTTAGCTCATCTATTAATTCAAAGTACGTATTCAGGTGTTGTAGTTTAGTTCCAATTCGAGCGACGTTTTATTACTGTATTTAATGAGAATGTCTAGGATTTAAAAATAAAAGACAAACTGAGCGACCTCTGTTAAACTCTAATGTTTGAAATATATTCTTTCTATATCTACCTATACTTTTGCATAGTAAATTAGAAACCCTAGAACAGAAGAAAAACTTAGTGAATTCTACCCATTTTCTATAATAATTTGTGTATCAAACCTTTTATAAAACTGATCTATTTTTTATGAGTTACTGAAACTGAAACTGAAAAGAAAATATAAATTTTGATCAAATTCTAGTTGGTGAAGATCGCTCCATAATTTACCATCGGCCCCATATAAAGCCTTCCCTCGGAATACAGCTTAGTACGCCTTAAACCGTAACAAATAATGCTACTGTAATAACATTTGTTACACCACCGGTACACTCTACGGATCTATTCTCCTTCATATGGCCAGAAATAAAAACTTTAAAATTTGTGATAATCATTTCATAATTTACCCAGGGCTGTGCAGTCGTCAAAAAAAAAAAATGTACTCCGACTCCAAACGTTGAAAGTTTTTAAGTCCGACTCTAAGTCCGAGTTCTACTCTTACATTGATGTATGTAAAGGGTTTTTCAACAAGCACTTTGTTTTTTAATTGCGGCAGCACCAACAACATGATAGTTTTAACATTTAGTTTTTGACGTATTCGTAGTAGATGCACTGTCAATTGTTACAATAAATTCAATTCAGCTTGAAAACCGCATTAAAATAATTAAAACCCACTATGAAAATGGTGGTTCTGTTAAAGTTACATTACACACAGTCATGAAACGATCAATTTATAGCAAACCAAATTTCCCTATCGTGTAATTTCACAAAAATTAGCTGTTAAGTGGCCAGCCAGATCGTTCGATTTAACACCATTAGAATATTTTTTGTGAGGCTATGTTAAGGACAAAGTCTATACAGAGCCAATCGAATCGATTGCAGCCTTAAAATCAAAATTTTAATTTTATTTTGTTTTAGTAATTAAAATTCTTGTTGAAAAACCCGATAGGTATATAAGACAGGTACTTATTTGGCTTTGAAATCTTTATTTTAATGCAGTAACTTTTAAATGGTTAAATAGAGCAAGACAATTATTCTTTAAAAATTTCAAATCGATTTTTTAAATATCGCATTGCCAATTTTGAAGAATATTAATTTTGAAAAGTATTGACATGCGATAAAAGCATACAACTCTATGATTGTCGGCCATTTATGTTTCTGACCTCCGTTTTTATAAAAATAAATCTTTAACTTTAAGATCCTATATATGATATGTTCTAACTGTCGGTGAAGGATATTAAACTTGTTTTACTTAAAACTTATCAAACTGCGTACAATTTGAAGTTGTATTGTGCATGAACTTATTTTATTATTTTTTATTGCCAAAATTTTGATAAAATAAAAAATTGATTTTAAAACCCAATAATTGATTTCAGTTAAATATCGAATACGTAAATTCGGTGAAGAGAACTCGATTGTTTTTTTGTTAACACAAAACCATTTTTTCGATTGAAATCGAAATCGATTTACCCATTCCCTAGCATAAAACATGTTTATACGAATATCAAACATTTTTTTATATTCGCAAAAATATTTTGTTGTTGTTGTTGTCAAACCGCTTTGATGAAAATTTGGCCCTTAAGTTTTGAATTCCAAAACTGAGAGGATGTGACAGGTGATTTATTGAAATGAATACAAGGGTTAAAGAATATTTGAATTGTTTGTGTACAAGTGTTTCTTATTTTAATTATATTCTCATTCCAGAATTAATTAAAAAAATTTAATGGTAAATAATTTACACCTTTTTACCAGTTATTTCATATTTAATAAACTTCTAATAATAAAGAAAAAAATAACAGGTGGTTTCTACTTTCTAATTATCTGAAATTTCTTTAATAATACTCATTGCAGTCAAATCCATTACAACTTTGAAAAAACAAGTGTTAAAAATGATAAAAAAAAAATGATAAAAACCCATCATAAATAAAAAATAAAATAAAAATTAGTGGGGGTTACATTTATTTATTTAAAGCAGACATTTAAAGAAAAAAATACCAAACAATGTTTATTAAACGATATAAAAAAATAAAAAAAAATATTAAATCAACAAGAACAACTCGTCAATAATAAAAAGAGTTACAAGTACACAAAGAGATTTTTATGTTACACTCTGGCACACAAGAAAAATGCAGGGGTTCTTTTCACTGATGGGATTTGTGGTACAATTGTGCCAAATTTGGTACAATCATAATGTCATTGTTACACTGGTACAATTCATCGCTTTTTGGTACAATTAAAAAAAAAAAAATACCCACGAAGTTTTATCATTTCGTTGAGGTGGATTAACTCACTTTTCTTTTCAATAATAAAATTTTTAATAACAGACGTGAACAGAACTTCCAAAAATTTTATTATTGTTTATAAATTTTCGGATATTATACTAACATATAAAGTACATATGTACACACATAATTATATGTACCCGTGTCCCTGTAGGAGCCTAGGATTAAGTGTCTCCAAATCGCCACTTTAGTCGATTGTTTTGGTGACACTGTCAACCAAGTGTCTACATTTTTGTCTGCCTTTGCGAAAAAAGAGAAATAGGCAAATTTTAGCTTTTTCTTAATTTTTATACCCACAACTCAATAGTGGAGAGGGTACAAAATAATACTTTCTGAGTCGATTTAACGATATTCCTCCGTCCAGCTGTCTGGCTGGTTGTCTGTACATGTAGCCTTCTGCGTAACACTGCCTTTACACATGCAAGTAGTGCCATGCCACTGTTGTATACATATTATCAAAGAAAAATTGATCCAAATAGTCGAATCTTATCACATTTGCTTTTCTGTTTAGACATGTCCCTGCGAGTTAATGTTCAAAATGTCATTGAAACGTCAACTAGAGATAATTTGTTTACTTTTCAAATTAAAAAAGTACCAGAAAAGAAACTAAAGTTATCGAGTTAATCATATAGGCAGAAAAAAAAATATTTATTTATATGGGTAGTTCCAAATTTACACTTGCTGCCATTGAAACTACCATTACGAAATATGTGAATGTATTAGTAAAAAACGTGGTTGTATTGAGTTTTTCGAACTCGCAGTTTCATGTGTAAATGTAATTTTTAAGGTATTCGATTAAATTTTGAACCTAGGTTTCAATTTATACGGAAAAAGCCTAAAAAAAATGGTGAGCATCGATCGATAAATATTTTTTCTCTGCGTGCATGAGGTTTTCTAATTCAAATGTAACTTGCTCTTTTCAATAATATAAAAGTTTAAACGATTTTCATATAAACAAAGTTTTTGCTGAAAACCCCTGTAGTTTCGTAATCTAAACGAGTCCAAACAGAAGCAAGGGGCAAATTACGGCATTCGATATCGATCTAAATTTCCATTTAAACTGTATTGTAATTTCTATCGATATCAAATGCCATAATTTGCCAACAGAATTGCTATATGAGAACCCCTGCATAATTTGTTCCTGAATTTTTCTATGACCATAAAAACATTCTTAATAATGATTATCGAAATGATAATGACGACTTTGATAACGATATTAATAGACAATTGTAGTAAACAACGTGAGCAACAATAACGAGAAAATATAATTGTGTTGATTTTGCTGATACCCATTTGCTGTTGACAGTAAATGCGTGGGTTGTGTGGCATACAACATATAAATGAACGAATTAGATTTTAGTTGAAATAAAAGAAAATTTAAAATTTTTTTTTTAAAATTGAATACAACAATGTTTAAAGTAAAATAAAATATGAGACAAAAACTCACACTTAACAATTATCATAAAATCCATGCAGTATTTGCCATAGAGCGGTTTTCAAAAAAAAAACATTAAAACGCATAAAACGATAATAAATTGTATTAGGTTAGGTTTGATTGGCACCGGCAATGAACCATAGCTGTGTCCCGTACATAACTTATGTCCCCTACATGAAGTATTACTTGTTTGCTAACCTTATCCCCAAGCCAGCCGGTCGATTAAATAATGAATGCCTACCAAATTTATATTGAACAAAAACTGTTATGGCTCTAAGGGTTCTCTGACAAAACAGCTTTAATCTTGGGTCCCGGAATCAAATTATGTAACTTTCTACAATAACTGCCTATTTCACGATGTCACTCGAACGCTTTCGTTCGCACAACTTACATGTAAAACTAAAACAAATTTTGAGAGTTGGTTTTTGTTTACATGTTATTTGTGCGAACGAAAGTGGTCGCAGTGACATCGTGAAATATGCAGTAAGATTTGGTTTAAATTTATTTTTTTTTGTAATCTAATAATCACTCTACCAAGTTTTGTGATGATCGGTGCATAATTTATCATAGATCCCATATAAATTTTAAAGCACGGTGGATGGTATCAAATATATGGCGCGGCCGAACATAGTAAATGTTACTGGTTTTTTTTTTAAAGTTGACAAATAAAATTTAAAGTTCAAAATTTTGTGTTATTAAATAATTTTAAATTTGGGGACAATATTGGTGATTTAGATTTTGAGTTGGGCATTTTTAAGGACATCAAATTTCAAATTTCCTGGCAACACTGATTAACTCTTAAAAATTCTTATTAGTAGTGATGCTATTTTAGCGTGTTCAGTACTAGTTTAAAGGTTTTCCTATATCGAAATTCATTGATTTTTTTAAAATTTTATACTAAATGCTTGTATATTATACCTTTTTTTTTTTTTTTTTGGAAAAACGGTTTTTATATCTTTGCCAATATGTAAAAGTAGCTTATGTCGAATATTGTAGTTTTCAGATATCCTCAGTTTTGTTGAAGTTTTTTGCTTAAAGTCTGTAAATTATCGTATTAGTAACAACTGTTATAGAGACTTCAAATAATTGTTTGATTTTTTTAGGAAATATAAAAGATTTCAAACCTCTTCTAATTGTAAAAACTCTTCCATACTCTTCCATAAGGCCTGGAACAGAATTAAGTAGTTTTAGTGGTAGCTGAAGCTGAAGAATGCTCTGTAGCGCCAGTGCTGCCAGGTACTTTTTCCTTGTCTCCAAAAAATTAAAAAAAAACCCCAAAATAAAAATGAAAACCTTAAAAAGTTAATATTTGCAATTTACGATTTACTTATTTTTGAGAACGAACTATTTGCTGGAAAATTGTCTTTAAAAAATCAAAAATTGTGTGTGTTGTCAATGTGTGTGAAGATAAATATGCCGAGTTAAATATGTTTCGACGTAACGGCTTACGTCACTACATATTTAACTCTGGATGAAATGACGTAACGAAATAATTAAATATGACATATTTAACTATCACATATTTAAATATGCCATATTTAACTATCGCATATTTAAATATGTCATAGTATCATATATTTTTAAACTGGGCTTAAATATAGGATGTGGTTGTATTAATAAAAAATACTTTAAAAAATGCAGAAAACATATCCAATTAATTTATAAATTATTTCCTAATAATTTCTATGGACAAATTAACAAAATCGAACAAAAATAAATTGGAGTTGTCACATCCTTCTGTGTCACACATCGGGACTATATGGAAAATGAGGACTAGGGACCACACTATCCTTCTATGGTACCCATATGCCTGAATTGTATTTGTGATTTTTTTTAAAAAATTTCAAAAATTTAACTTTGAAATTTTTTTGGTGTTCACTATGGGATTTTTGCCATATTTGGACAGATCCTTCGTTGTCACTCATCTGGACCATATGGAAAATGAGGACTAGGGACCACACTATCCTTCTATGGTACCCATATGCCTGAATTGTATTTGTGATTTTTTTTAAAAAATTTCAAAAATTTAACTTTGAAATTTTTTTGGTGTTCACTATGGGATTTTGGCGATATTTGGACAGATCCTTCGTTGTCACTCATCCGGACCATATGGAAAATGAGGACTAGGGACCACACTATCCTTCTATGGTACCCATATGCCTGAATTGTATTTGTGATTTTTTTTAAAAAATTTCAAAAATTTAACTTTGAAATTTTTTTGGTGTTCACTATGGGATTTTGGCCATATTTGGACAGATCCTTCGTTGTCACTCATCCGGACCATATGGAAAATGAGGACTAGGGACCACACTATCCTTCTATGGTACCCATATGCCTGAATTGTATTTGTGATTTTTTTTAAAAAATTTCAAAAATTTAACTTTGAAATTTTTTTGGTGTTCACTATGAGATTTTGGCCATATTTGGACAGATCCTTCGTTGTCACTCATCCGGACCATATGGAAAATGAGGACTAGGGACCACACTATCCTTCTATGGTACCCATATGCCTGAATTGTATTTGTGATTTTTTTTAAAAAATTTCAAAAATTTAACTTTGAAATTTTTTTGGTGTTCACTATGGGATTTTGGCCATATTTGGACAGATCCTTCGTTGTCACTCATCCGGACCATATGGAAAATGAGGACTAGGGACCACACTATCCTTCTATGGTACCCATATGCCTGAATTGTATTTGTGATTTTTTTTAAAAAATTTCAAAAATTTAACTTTGAAATTTTTTTGGTGTTCACTATGGGATTTTGGCCATATTTGGACAGATCCTTCGTTGTCACTCATCCGGACCATATGGAAAATGAGGACTAGGGACCACACTATCCTTCTATGGTACCCATATGCCTGAATTGTATTTGTGATTTTTTTTAAAAAATTTCAAAAATTTAACTTTGAAATTTTTTTGGTGTTCACTATGGGATTTTGGCCATATTTGGACAGATCCTTCGTTGTCACTCATCCGGACCATATGGAAAATGAGGACTAGGGACCGTATTGGTTGTTGATAAGAGTAAGGTAAAAGATTCGCTACTCTTTTTTCCTATTTTATGTACGACACATGGTACAACTACAAATGTACCTTGGTACGACAAAAAGAAAAATAATGTGCTGTTTTCACAATACAAGTGAATGAACGTGTAATAAAATTTATATGACTGATTTCCATTTAAATTTTACTACAAGTTCAGCCACTTGTGTTTTGAAAACAGCACATAAGCGTAAATAATAATGGAAGCGACAATTATATCTGTGGCATTTTGACAAAACATCTTAAGTCGAGATAAGACAGCAAAAAAGCTTTAAAAAAAACTCGCTAAAAAATCGATTTTATCAAATAATAAAAAAAAACCAAAAATCAAGAAAAATTTCGTTAATAATACAAAATTTTATAAATGTAAACAAAAATGTTTTTTGAATGAAAATTCGTATGATTAACAACATTTTTTTCAACTTTTTGAATTTGACTTAAGATGTTTTGTCAAAAAGCCACAGATATTAAAAATTTATAAAAATCCCCAAAAAATCCACGAATTTTTTGTTAATCCCCAATCCCCAAATGACTCTGTCCTTTTTGTTCGCATGATATTCCCAACTTTAATGATAAATCCCCAAGGCAGCCCTGTGCAGAGCAACAAACTACAACATTTCGAATTTTGCGCTTCAACTGCAACTACTACTAAAACTACGTACTCTGTTGACAATACTTTGAATAAAAATATTTTAAAGTTGCCCAAAAATATGAAAAATATGCAGGTATGTATATGCAGGACTTAAAAGAATAATTCCAGAAAATAAGTGTTTCGGGCAGTTAATTTAAAGTGCAGCTAACTTAAATTTTTTGTATGAAAATAATTTTAAAATGCCAAAAATTTTGGGCATTTATCTTAAATGCGCAGGTATAGAAAGTGCACTTAAAAAAGGAATTTGTATGGAATTATAATAATTTATAAATTTTGTGCAGTTAAGTCAAAAGTGCACGTAAACAAAAGGCAGTTAAGTCAAAACTACTGTATAACTTTGTCATAACGTTTGTAATTTCTTCAATATTGATCATAGACCCTATAAAGTATATATATTATGGATCCTTATGAGAAGGGAAGTTCGAATCCGGTTGTCTGTCTGTCTGTCCGTCTGTCTGCGTTTTCCGAAGCCCACAAATATGATAAGCCTTGGTTGGTATATATTTATGTCAGGTTTGTTTAATATAATTTTGCTATTGAAATTCAGCCAGTTCGGTCCAAAAATAACTGAGATATGAACAAAAAACCACGACTACCTCTAATTTTTTCCAAAAATACCTTGTTGTTGCATTTTATTCCATTTTTTTCTGTATATCTGGAGAACGGCAACAAACAAAGTTTCCAAATCGGGTACAAACATTTAGGTTGTCAATACACAGCATCTCACAAAATCTGGGCGAGATTGGAAAAGTGGCGTGGTACCTCCTGTACAAAAATATAAAAACTGAATTTTTGGACTTTCATTTGAAATATGGTTACGTCTTATATACATTAAAAGATCGGAAATCTTTAACAGAAATTATATAAATACCCATTTTCGGGAACCATAGATCTTCCCGAGTCCATGTTTTGTAACCCATGTAACTGGCAAATACTGAAATTCGATCAAAACTAAACTTAAGTAAAACTAAGCGATATATATTATATAAATATACATACATGTACTTATGTATAAACTTCTGTTCTTTCCAAACCATGGTGGAGGGTATATAAGATTCAGCATAGCCGAATATAGAACTATTACTTGTTAAAATTACACTTGTGATTTTGTGTTGTTCTGAAAATCACACAGAAACACACAAAACGGAACACCTCAATAACACACGTGCGAAGTTGAAATGTCCATGTGATTTAAAATCACGTGATTTGAATGAAAGTGATTTTCAGAACAGGCCTGAATATTTCATACATGGATAGTTATTTGTGGAATGTAGACGAGGATAAGTTAATATTTCGAACTTTGTTAAACAATGATTATTTATAAAAGATTATAAACGCTACTTATTTATTGTTTAAAATTTTTGATTGATGTTCTACTTTAAAATACATTTTTTTTGCCTTTTTTTGAAGAAAATAAAATTAACAAAATTGTAATTGTTTCAATTTAGAACTTTTAAGCCCATTTTTTAAATATCTTCAAGCGTTAAGTGTCCCAAGGGTTGGCATCAATGTAATGAGGTCTCTGATTACAACAAAGTTTAAGGATAAGTATACCTTTTAATTTATTAAATTACCGACTTTTCATTGACTCAAATACATAAGTAATTTATTTTTCCTCCATAACAATTTCCCATAGTAATTTCTATGAAATTAAATTTCATGAAATGATAACTACAGAGCCAGTCAGCCTTTCATCAAAAACCATTGTCAGGGCATTCGTAAGACGCACACACACTCACAAAGACACATCAATCTTTGAAACTTGAATATGAAACTTTCCTGCTGCGTTTTAATGGTGAAACGCAGTGTCAAGACATAAAATAAATAAATGTAAATCGCATTGTCTGGCTCTCTGTCTGTTTGATTGTTTGTTTGTTTGTTGGTGCTTTACATGCTGCTGCTGTAGTTGCAGCAAGTGGAAAAAGTCAAGAAACTAAAATGAACCACTTGTGGAAAAATTTTTTTTTACAACAAATTGTCATTTGTTATTTTTGTTTTCCAGTCATAAAATTTAGATGCAGTTGTTGTTGGTTGATGTCTTATTGCTGTGGGTTTCTTAATGTTTAATGGTCATTTAAAGACATTATTCATACATCCTTATAATAATAGTTCTGGGCTCTATTGTAGTCAGTTTTCATTCATCTACTTTTTAATAAGTTTAGCTACTGCTTTAGAAAATTCTACTTTACAAGTACTACTAACTGCCACTTAAGAAATTATAATATAAGTTTTATTATGATATGAGTACTTAGTTTGGTAAAAGCAAGAGATGGGAAAGTGAAATGTAATAAATAGAAATATATAGATAAAGTAGAGCTCTAGATATGGGTAAAGTCTATATAGAGCTCGTACTTTATCAACCCAATTATGAATACAAATTTATCCGGGAGTTTTCTCCCTTTTTCACATTTTTCCTATTTGAATTCAATTGTAAAAATGGGAGAAAAATTGCCGGAGAAATTTTATTTATAACTAGCATTTAACCCGCTACTTCGTTAGCGTCTCCTTTTTCTTCGTAGACATATTTGTAGGCCAAAGTTTATTTTTCCAGGTTTTAACTTGTTTAAATTCTAGCATTTAACACGATACTTTGTTATCGGGCCTTTTCTTTCATAAACAAATTTAACCTATAATTTTGTGTTTCTAAGTTCAACAGTATAGAAAATTAAAAAAGTACCACTCGTAGAACAATAAAGCAAATGAAAGAAAGTACATTTCCCGTATTATTCCAAAATATGTATAGGTTGAACGCGTTTACTTTCTCAGGACATTGCATCTTGAATTTTATGTTTCTAGGTCCAATACTTACGAAAATTCAAAAAGTACCAGTTAAAGAACAAAAAAAGTATCAAAATGTTCCCTCATATATTCGTAACCACTCAGGACATTGCATGTTGAATTTTAAGGTAAAATATTAACGATAATACAAAAATACCAGTTGTAGAACGAAAAAGCTGAAGAAAGATATTAAATTTCCCGTATTTCCCATTTTGGTACTATTTTTTCAAAACTTGCAGTATTTTAGTGGGTGCCCATAATTAAGTACAAATATGTTGATGCAAAATGTTTTGTAAAAAAGTACCAAAAATAGTTACGATTTTCACCCCTTAAACGTTCGAAAAAGAACCAAAATTGTGTTCTTATTTTTTTTTTTGATAAGTTTCAAATGAGGTATAAACTTTATTTCTAGGTTTATTGGTTCAAAAGATAGATAATGGGCTAACAAAAACGTACCAAAATTCAGGTTTTACCTGTTTTCACCCTCAAAAAGAGGCGAATTTCAAAAAAGTATCAGACACCTGTCCACCACAACGATAAGTATTACAGTTTCTTTGTATCTCTTTCAGTTTTGGAGATTAAAGGTTTTCGATTTTACCCTTTTTGACCCCCTAAACATGCGAATTTCCAAAAATCCCGTCTTAGAGGACCGATTTGGGGAGAGACCCACCTCCGATCCAAATTTCAAGTTTTTAGCTTTAGGCGTTTTGGGCTGTGCGATGCTGAATCAGTGAGCCAGTAACGTTACAATTTTATATATGGGCTGTTCCCTCGAAAAGTCTACTTTTTGTAACGTAATGCCAGAAGTAATTTGAATTGTTTTGGTGTAAAGCGCGTCTACCTCTACATTAAGTAACAAAAGGGATAACGGTTAAACAACATGGTCCTAAAATACAACCTTATTTGCATTCTGGCGTTACATTAAAAATGTAGACTTTTCGCTGAAAATGCCCATATGTATGTACCATTAAACGAGCAAAGATTTTTAAATTTGATAGCTTGAAAAATAAATTCATATAAGTCCAAAAGTTACTAAAAAAGGTGTAATACAAATAGTCTTACTCCATTCGCAGTCTAATTCAGTTTTGTAATGAACTTCAGAATCCACTTCCGTTTTTTTAACGTCACGTCAGCGCATATTTTTCTTAATTCATTACTTTGCGTATATAAAAACCAATTTTACAAATTTGACTGCTTCATTTAATTTTTTTACATTTTGTGGTGCAAATATCACGACACGTCAAAGTGGAAATGCCCATATATAGATTGGGTTTTGAAGTTTAGTAATTAAACAATAAAGATCATCAGCTTTATAAGAGTTTTTTTTAAGAGAGCTCGAGCTCTGAAAAGTTTATTTACGAAACATAAGAGAGTTTAAAGTTAATAAAGTTTTTAAAATTATTTAAAAAGCTCGAGGTCTGTAGATTTTCTTAAAAGACTATAGAGAGCTAAAGTTTTTTTTTATGTTTTACAAAAAAAAAAAAAACTTTGTAGAACTTAAGCTCCTCTAAAGTTTCAATGGACCAAGAGTTCTTAAAAGTGTTTTAGAAAACTCTTTAGTCGTAGAGCTTTCTAGAGTTTCTCGAGGTCATGAGCTAGCTTAAGCTACTGTCAAAAATGATCGAAAAACATCTGATTCCGTACGGAATGTGCGATCAGTTTCGCAATTTGCTTAGGCAAATGACTGTTTTATAAAACTTAACAAAAAGTTTTTCTAATTTCGATATGGTTTGAGCCAAATGATTAAAATGTTTTCGCACATTTTCTTAAGGCAGCTTATGCATATTATAGTTGGGCCTTATAGTTTCTTTAAGAAATTTAATTTTAGAAAACTTTAAAGCGTTTGAGAAACATAAGAGAGCTCAAAGTTAATTAATGTTTTGAAAACCTCGAGGTCTGTATATTTTATTTAATGACTTTAGACAGCTAGAGTTTTTTTATGTTTTATAAAGAAACTTAGTAGACCTCGAGCTCTCTAAAGTTTCTTACAAAAACTCTTTAAAGTGCTAAAAAAAAAAATCTTTTAGTCATCGAGCTTTCTAGAGTTTCTTGAGGTCACTAAAGTTTCTTTAAGGCCCGTTTTCACAACTTACCGATAGATAGTTAAAGGTAGGATTTTATCGGCCGTATAAAAAGTGTTCCATTATTACAACTTTACTTTAACCTACCAGGTAGGATTAACCTTAATTTACTTTATCGCTCGCTTTAGGTTAAAGTAAAGTTTTTATAATGGAACACTTTTTATAAGGCCGGTTAAAGTCTACTTTTAGCTATCGGTAAGTTGTGAAAACGGCCCTAAGAATGTTAATTGTAAGAAACTTTAAAGAGAAATCGAGGTATATGTATTCAGTTTCTTTAAGAAACTTTAGATAGCTCGAGGCTAAATTCATTTATTTATAAAACATAAAAAGCTCAAAGTTTATTAACTGCATTGCAGGTTTTAAGATGACGAACACACAATCCGTACGTTTAACTAACATAAAAAAAATTGGTGATTGCCATCTAAAAACAGGCCGTTAAGCAGTTTTACAAAACTCAAAGTATAAAGAATTTCTTAAAAAAACTTTAGAAAACTCGAGGTCACAAAGTTTTTTGTTTTTATAAAACACAAGAGAGCTCAAGGCCTATTTAGAAAGTTCCTGCAGCCGAATTCTGTAATTCGCTTAGCTAAAGCTAAAATGCCTTAGAGAATACAAAATTTAAAAATTATAGCGATGACATTAAAAGCTAATGGCGAATTAAATTTGTATGGCATTGCCAAATTTAGCAATGCACGTTACAGAATTGCATTCGTAGTCAAAAATCGCGAAATCAACTTTATAGATTTTTAGCGATAGAAATTTAGCTTTATACTCTCTGTACACTTGCATACATACATTTCGGTGGAACGCATGGAAGATGTTGAAAATGTTAAAATGCGTTCAAATTTGAAACATCTAACAAATACTGTCAATAAAGAATGTCACCATTTCTGAAAAAAAAACTTTTATTTGTTTTAAATACTTTTTTTTCTACAAAAGAGCCAAAATTTTGAAAGATATCACCAAAATGTATTTGGAATTAATTTTGTTTAATAATATAAAAAAAAAATCAAGTAACATAAGGCATGCAAAAAAGAAAAAATTTGAGAAATGGTAACGCTGCTTTCAAACCAAATGCCATTTTGTCAGTGATGCCACAATAATAATAGAATTTACTGCCACTTTTCTAGGGATTACACTAAAATAATTGGAAGATGTAGAATTAAATACATTGACATAGAAACATTTTATAAAGATGTTGAAAAATTTTGATTTTTAGCCTTTTATGGAAAAATTCCAACATCTCGCAAATTGATGTTAAATGTTAAATGTTGGGGCAATTGTGAAAAGGCTACAAGTTGTTAAATGTTGACAAATGGTCTATAGAGTTAAACATTTTTTTTTGGGAGAGCTCGAAACTACAAAAAGAGAGCTTGAGTTCTATTGATTTTCTACAAAAAGCTCGAACCGTCCAGAATTTTTTTGTTAAATTCATTCTATGAAAACTTGTTTTGTAACTTTTCCTTTTCACTTGTCCATCACTTGTGTAAATCATTCTTTTATAAATTCATTTATATTCATTCTTAACTTAATTTATGCCGCATTGTTGTTGATGAACGATTGTGTCTCTAAGAATAGAATTTATTTAAATTACATTTAATTTAATTTATTTAAAATGTAAAAATGCAAATAATAATGGAATCTATTTATGTTTATTAAAAAAAAAATAAATTTTACTAACAAATAACTTAATTTTTCAAAGCAAATAGAACAATGAACCGGGATTTACATTAAAAAAAAAACAAAATATTTTGCATTTCCTTTGGTTAAGCTATTAAAATACTTAAGACATCAGCCACATACGACACCATCTAATCTATAGCTAAAATTTTTATTGGACAGTATGAAATAAAAAGGTCTGACTGACTTAACTGCCGATCGACCGAAAAGCAGATAGAAAGTGCCAGCCGGTAACAACGTGTTGTCTGTTTATTCTTATTTATTGAGAACCCGCTTATTATTTTCTAGCTAAGAAAATGTAATAAAAATTTATTGACTTCTCCCTGGCATTTATGTTTCAAATGAATTTAAAGGCATTAAACTACAAAATGACGAGTTGCTTAATTTTGATTAGAAAATTAATAAATTTCATTCTGCTTCAGTTGGTTTGAAAAAAAATAAATGATATTGTATGGACATATTATCATCACATTTCTATAACTAAGAAAAATAATTAAGTTTTGTTGTTGTTGCTATAAATATTAAACACACCCGGAAATAATCTAACTAAATAACAAAAAAATTTGTAAAAATACACTGGGAAAAATTAAAAAAAAAAAGATTCCATAAAACCCGGTGTTGCCCTAATCTAAATTAATTTAATTTAACAAAACAAAATTTATGTTTGTTAATGAGTTACAGAGCTACCTTAATATTTAAGAGCGGCAAACAATTATTTGTGTCAAAAGTGCTAATTTTTCTATAGTTTAAACGAAACAAACCTTTAGGGCGCGAACTAATAATTAACCTTTGTCCAGCGGAAGAATTTTACAACGTTAAAAGGCGGTATGGGTACAATTGTACCCTTATATACTTAACACGGCTTTCCTATTAATATAATTAAATTATTCTGTTCTTATTTAATAAACAAATGATAGAACAGGCCCGTGGCTAAAAAAAACTTATTTTCCGTACACATGTATACATTTTTTGCAATTATTTTCTTGTTTTTTTCTTACGACTTATATGAAGGTACAATTGTACCCCTTCAGCCTTTTAGGGAAATCAAGTCAAAAAAGACTTATTTCGGTATGATATAATCTTTTTTTTAAATTTCAAATATGTAATCCGTAATAAAAGTTTAGAGATGTCGGAAAATTTTTGATATCTAGTATTAACAAAAAAAAAGTTATTGCAATTTAAAAACGAAAAAGGTACAATTGTACCTCTTCCGCCGGACAAAGGTTAACCACCCGGTTAAAAAATCATATTTGGCAGATCGTTAGGTTGATTTGTTTTATTGAAAATGTAAAGGGTGGTCCAACCAAATGTTACTTGTAAATAAAACAAAAGTTTTCAGAGAATTATCTTAATATTTTTATTATGATAGAAGGATTTATAATATTATGTGTGAAACAAAATATCGCCCAAATGCTCGTCACGGCTTTGGTGGCATACCTCTATCCGATGGTCCATATTTTTAATGACTCTGAGCCATAATTAAGGTTCAATGTCGTTAACGTGTGATCACTTTCTGAGTCGAGGCTGGCTGGCTTGCTGGCTTGCTGTCCATGTAACCTTGTGCGCAAAGTACAGGTCGCAATTTTGGAGATAATTTGATAAAATTTGGCTTATAGGTTCTTATTGGCACAAGGGCCAAGCCTATTGAAAATGGGCCGAATCGTAGGACCACGAGGGGATATAGGAGCAATTTTTGCCTCTCAGAAACTATCAAACCGATTCTAATGAAATTTAAAACATAGATAAATCCATATTTATATGGCTACATAAGCTATGCAGTTTTTCAAAAAAATAGGATCAAAAGGGAAGGTAGGGGGAAATTTTTGCTTCTCACAAACTTTCGAAACGATTTTAATAAAATATAAATCATAGATAGATCTATATTTATATGGCTACATAAGCTATGCAGTTTTTCAAAAATAGGACCACAAGGGGAGTTAGGGGCCAATTTCTGCCTCTCACAAACTTTTTAACCGATTTTAATGAAATTTAAAACATAGATAGATCCATATTTATATGGATACGTACGCATGATTCTCCATGGGTCCCGAAAAGGTGCACTCTCGTAAATGTGTTTTAAAATACTGTGGTGTAGGTTATCATATAGTTTGGCTTGACCGACTGTACTTTCTTACTTGTTTACTAATTGTTTAGGGAATGGGCGAGACCAATAGGGCCTGGGGGGACCGAACGGACTGCCGGGTATCGCGGACGCTGTGACCGGTGCTTAGGAAAATTAAATATGTATTCTTAAGTTGTCCATTTATATTTTTAAAAATCCACGTGAATTTTTTACATTTTCCAGTTATTTGAACTTTAGTTCTGGCAACCCTAATTCCGGCCCTTGATACATAAATTCGCCCTGTTATTTATTTTAAGGGATCTAAGCTCTCTAGTAACAGTATTAGTAAAAATGTGTTTGTAAGTGTCACACCAAGGCGAATTCAAACAGGTAAACTTATCTCGTCAGCCGTTCATCAGCTGTTTCCACGGCGAATTAAAAAATATGGTCAAACGTCAAAATATAATTTTGTTTTGAGAAGAAGTTGAATGAAAAGTGTTAAAAATATTATTTTTATAATAAAAAAATTTCAAAACTGCGAATGATTGAAGTGAATTTATTTATTTCTTTTATAAAAAAGTGATCATTTTAATTTGCAATAAAAAACTTTGACAACCAACCAGAAAATTGTATAAACAAAATACTTGGGGCTTTTTGTAGTTGTAGAGATGAGTTTACCTGTTTGAATTCGCCTTGTGTCACACCGACGATGCTGGATGGAAAATCAAAAAATTTAGATAGGACGGCGAATATTACGTCCAGCACACGTACAGGAGTGAATTCGCCTGCTGGGCAAGCATTTAACAAGTTTTTTTGGCCCTTTACGTCCAGATCACGTACACGAGTGAATTCGCCTGCTGGACAAGTATTCTGATCGTGTACAGACCCCTTTAAGCAATCGTCTGCTGCTTTATACATACAATCATAAATACTGTAGTATGTGTGTTGTCCACCTATGTTTTAAAGCAGTGCAGGGCAACACACATACTATCACATTTATGCTTGTGTGGGAAGCAGCAGCAAACGAATGACGCTCATCAACAAGAAATGACAACAAAGCAACAGCCGGACGTACATTGTCACAGACCACACGAAGAAGGTTATAGTGCACATGTGTCGACGTCACACAAGCGGAATTTTTATTCCTATGCACGCGTACATAGGATTTGCAAAAGTGCCCTTTACTGTTCTAAAGACTCAGCTTGAATTGAAAAAAAAACTTTAACAGTAGCTGTTATTATCAACACTTTTCTCGCAGTGTTCTTTCAAGCGCCAGTTGTCAATCACAGTTATTTTTGTTTGTTATTTCTAGACATGCCAACATAAATGGGTTGTGTTACCTGGTAATAATATATGCATGGTTTAGCTTTTCTATATTATATTAAATATTTTGTTTTAGTTTTTTCTATTTTTACAGTAATTCTAGCACAAGTCTTAGAATTTTTTTGTTTTGTATAGTTTGTTCCTTTCACCAATTGGTTAAAGTTTGAGGTTTTATATACCATAATTTTGAGTTTAGTAGGTGCATTGCGTGTCACCGGTATTTTTATATAATTTTCAAATGAATGTTGTAATCATGTTATTAAAAGAATACTACATAGGTACATATATTACAATACATATAACAAAAAAGTTTTAATCTATATTTTGTAAAATAAATCACCCACGTTTGCCACAAAATCATTTCAGTTTTAAAATGATTTAAGGGAATTGCAAAAGGTAACAAGACATTTTTAAAACAAATGTATTTTAATTATTTGTTTAGAATAGTGGTGGGCAGCACACATACATACTATAAAATTTACGGGCGCGTGTGTGTGACAAAACAGCAAAAAACCCCCCGGTTTCGTTTTTTCGAGCGACTTTGTCAAATTGATATTTTCATCTACGATTCAATTCCGCCTGACAAACTGGGTCGCAAGGGCAATTTCTATGAAAATATCGAAATGTCGATGAATGTACGCGACAACGACACTGCTAAACACAGTTTTGCAGACATTTTTATGAAAGATTTACTGTATAAAAGAAAGTTGAAAGTAATCGAAATTGTCTGTTATCACTCGATATAAAACTGAACTCTGCTGAAATTTTTCTGCTATTCTTCAATGGTTGAATAACGAATTATTAAATATATGTATGTATGTATGTATGTTATCTTCTTGTTTATCACCGCATTAAAGTATATTGCAACTTGACAACATTGTCTGAATATCGATGTTATTGTCTGTTAGGACTCACTAATACGCGGAAGCCTAACGAACAAAATTAGTTCTGGTCATCTACGATATTTTGGACAATGGCTTAAAAAAATTCATGTATGACGCTAAAGAAAATTCAGCATATGCCATTGATGATTTAACATTGTCACGGCCCGGTGGCGAACGTCATTATAATTCATCATGAAACAAGTTGCTGAATTGTCTCATAAAGGATTTTTTTTAAATTTATTTTGTTCAGTAGGCGTCCGCGTATTAGTAAGTCCTAATGTTGGGTACACACTACGCAATCTAGTGAATTAAAATCATTTTCATTCATTCCAGATTGCATGTAGGTTGCACTGTGTGTACCCAGCATTACAGACAAAAATCATTGATATTCGCCGCTATCCTAGATATTTGTCGCAGACAAACTCATCTTTACATACACTTATAACAGACGATGTCGCTAAGGCCGGGTTTTTGAGATATGGATTAGATTTAAGCTTAGTTTAACGTAGTCTGAAACCCGGATTTTTTCGGCGAAATTTGATTTGTTTTATTATTTCATTAAAGACCAACATTTTAAGCAAAACAAAGCGTCAAAAGTTTGTGTACAAACTTGGTAATGGCGGCACAAATCTGTTTTCAGATTAACTAAACCTAGTTCAACTGAGATTTCAAAATCGCAACCTAAGTTTCATTATTCTTAAATATGGCGATACACAAGAAATAAACAAATATTTAATTAACCGTTTTTTTTTCAACCATTGACGAATACTCATAGAAGGCAAATTCCAGCAGAGTTCATCTGTAGTATCGAATAATAACATTATACGATTAATCTATAATGCCTGCAAAACTGTCTTTAGCTGTGTCGTTGTCGCATACATTCATTGTCATTTCTATATTTTCATAGAAATTACGCCTTGATATCCAGTTTGTAAGGAGAAATTAATCATTGATGAAAATATCAATATGATAAAGTCGCTCAAAAAACGCCACTGGGAAATTGCACAATTCGCCTTGAGAGAAACAAAGAGCACAGACAGGTTATTTTTATTATTAGAGTAAAAAATGCTAAACTAAAAAGATCGGTATTAGTACATTTGTATGCCATTTAAAATAAAAAATCCAAATAAAAACAATTTTTTAAAGTAAACGCCAAAAATTTAAATCAAAACAGTATATGTACATGTACATATGCATATGTATTTAAAAATAACATGGAGTATTAAATCATTTTACATTCAACTCAATTGAGATACAAAGAAGGCGAATTCATGTAAACGGTGCGCATTGGGGTCAATCGCAAAAAAGTGTTAATAAATCTAAATCTCCTAAACTATGAACAAGTAGTAGGGGAGGACTTAGGCTTTAAGAAAATAGAGCTTGTGCCCACCCTGTTAGAATACAAAGTGCGATACAATTTGTTAAAGCTGGACACCTCTGATCATGTCACTTGCACTGTTGCCAATTTAGAGATTTTCCCGCTATATCTAGCGTTTTTGAAATGTCAATCGTGGGAAAAAATACGTTTTAGCGGTAAGCGGGAAATCTAGCGATTTTCAAGTATCTCTCAGCAGCTTATTTCCGCTACAAAAACATTTCTCAATATTTAAATTTACAGATTTTATACTTTTTCTTATTAAGATTTTTTGTCTTTCTGGTCAAAAATTACTTGTTTATGTTCACGGTTTAACTTACTTTTGTAGTTTAAAGTAACTAAGCATTGTACGTGATTTTTTTTTAGACTTTTTGTGACAATTCACATTTTTAAGCTTGCTTAACAATTTGAATCAAAAGGTAAGGTATTGATCTCAATTGTTTCGATAGATCCCAATCAATAAAATTCACTTACTTTCATCTAACTAATTTTATCTAATTGCTTAAAACGGCAAACAATTGCCAAAAATAGCGTAAATGTTATAAACTTTTTTGCGTTTTAAATATAGGAATTTGTATACCCTCCACCACAACTAGTTGTGATGAGGGTTACTAAGTTTGTAATTCGGTGTGAAACTGTTTTAATATTCATCTAGGGTCCCAAAAAAATTATTTTTTCTAGATCCTCGAGTAATTCTGAGTCGATTTAGCCATGTCCGTCTGTCTATCAAAAGAAAAGATAAATATTGGTATCAAATTGTTTCTAGTCCCCCTAAGCAGTTTGGGATTGAAATCCAGAAAATTGGTTCAGAAGGAAAAGAGTTAAGAACAACCACTCTAAAACATTTATTATTTTGTTACAAAAACTAGCTTAACTAGTGGCGGAATGCAAATATTGATATAAGATTTTTCACAAATTCGTTCTATATAACTAAAAATCATACTAATAAACCTTTAGTACACCTAAAACAGTAAAAAATAATGCTATTGCAATAAATGTTGGTCTGTCACAGATCGGTCCATAACTTACCATTGGCCCCATATAAAGCTTCTCGCGAAAAAACCTTAGTACGCTTAAAATTGTAATGCTCTCAATCTGGGGGCTAATTCTGGCAGTCGTGATCGAATACTTTTTCGTTTCAAAAGCAATTTTATTTCTAACTCATTCTGTCGATACTGAATAAATCGATATTATTTTTTCAGTGTTGTAAAGCACTAATTTGAGTGTTCACAATACCGAAAAAATAGTTTCGATTCGTTCAATATCGACTGAAATAAAATTGCTTCCGAATAGAAAAAGTATTCGATCACGACTGCAAGAAGGCCCATGTGTTTTATTAAAATAAAATTTGGTCAGTCATAGTTTTTTAAGAATATAAAATCCTTGTTTAAATTTTGAAATATTCTAACTGCGTGTGGAGGGTATCAAAGATTCGGCACAGCCCAATTCATCACTCAAACTTTTTTTTGGGGAATAAAATAGCTAGGGATGCTAGAAACCTAAGTATGTTACGTAGGTGAGATTCATACACCCTTGAAAAAGCAGCTTATATCTAGATTTATATAAAACCTTAAAAACATTTTTAGGTTTTAGCGGTATCTTTAAAAAAAACACGCTAAATTGAATTTTTAGCGGTTTCTAGCGGTTTTTAAGTCCGATTTGGCGGGAAATGTTCAAAAAAAGTTGGCAACAGTAACTCACTTGTGTAAATATTGACGGATTTCAATGAATGAAACTTTGTCTGCGTTGTGGCCATTTTATTTACTTTTTAAAACGAACTATGTATGTATATAGACATGTTATGTATCAATGAATAGGTTTATATGTATATTTTTAAATTTTTGTTTAGGAGATTCAGATTTAATACCAATTTTTTTTATTGTACATAGTTTAAAATGACCTTAAGCCTATAAACAAGAGTAAGTAGGTATGTTTTTGTCTGTTTTTATTTATGACTATTTTGTACCCATAAAAAGTTTTTTTTCACTTTTTCAATGTTTTTCGTTTTTAAAACAGCTGATTGCTTTTATAGAAAAAGTAATTACAAAATATTTACTAAAGAAAAGAACGAGAAAGAACGGCAACATAAAGCAAAAACTAATGAGACCTTATATCAGATTCATCATAAAATTGAAACCAAACTACAGAACGGAGTTGTCAGATCGGTCCACCCACCTGTAGGAACAATTTGCTTAAAATAAAATTTTCTTCAACATTAAGCTTAAAAAAATTAACTAAAAACTTAATATTACATCAGCATACTTTTACTTAATAGGTACTATAGTAAGACTTTAGGTAAGACTTTAGTTAAATTTATTACCGAATTACCTTACAATTTTATTTAAATTAAAATTTTCTGACACAATTCTCTCACAATCATAAATTCTCCAATTGTTTTCTGTGTTACAAAAAATTACATAATTTTTATAAGGAAAATTAAACGACTTCAAACCTTTACCAAACATAAAAATATCAAAAACCCCACAAAAAAATAATAGAAAAATAAACAAAAGTAGTTTAAAAACACTGAAGCATAAAAAAATAACAAACTTTAAAGTTGTAAATCATCATCTTACAAAGACTAATAATGACAACAATAACAGCAAATGCAACAGAAGCACCAACGACAACAACATCAGAAACATTTAACGGGTTGGTTGTTGGTTTGTGTTTTATGTCAGTTAACAACATGAGTATTTTTTAACACAAACTTTTACTGAAAACAAAAACCAGGCAAAAAAAAAAAAAAGCAACCACAACATTTACCGGGGCAAATTAAGCAAAAACAAAATTCAAAAACTTAATAATAATAAATCATGTAATGGGTGTTTTTTTAAGAACCAAAAGAACTTAAAATTTAAAAAAATATGACAAAGTGCAGATCTGATATCGCCCGAAGCATTATCATCCATATTTGCAAACAAAAAATCATTGATAATGGTGCGGTAATGATCCCTATTGACCGAAACGCGAACTCCCCCTACTTAAATAACTTAAAAAATAATGTATTATTTCCGAAAAAATTAATTGGAATCGAGAAGGTAATTTTATCAGACAAAATAAATTGGCATTGCTTACCACGTATATTCCCAAATTTGCAGAACAAGGAATGTACTTTTTTTGTTCGTGACTATTTTTCGTGTTTTTAAAATATTTTCTTAATAAAATTTCGTTATTTTTTGCTGCCTTTATGTCGTTTACAAGTTTTGATCATAAAGGATTCATTATTTCATTCATTTGCAGGATGCATTAAAATAATTTATTACAATCCTAGGACATGTTCCGTGTTAAGAGTAATAAATTCTGGAATCAAATATTATACAAGATATGTGTTACATTCTCGATTCCTATTGATTACATTTTCCTGCTGGGTCACTACTTAACGCGCTCTTAAAGAGAATTTCCACTTGCAAAGCGTTGACACCGTGCTTTTTAAGTTTGATTCTTACATTTCATATTGATATGACAATTTTTGACAGATAAAAAAACACTCGACGCGCTGATTTAGGTTTGGTTGTAAGATCTATCGGGTGTAAAAAAAAACGCCCTTTTAAAGAAAGAACTCAATAGTACGATGAAAAAATAAAACACGATATAGGTACATAATTTGTTATTATTGTCTGTCTACCATCTGCGAACTTTGTTGTTTTTAAATTATTTATTCCGGTTTTTACTTTATAAATAAAGTCATAATAAAACACAAATGGACATACGTTTGCTATAATCCAAAGCTGGATAATTTAGTAATGTTTTGTGTACTCTTTCAAATAGATTCAGCTGGATCTAAAAGGGTCCATCACTGTTATACTTAGATCTGTATTTTATACAGTTACCCCACGTCTTCATGCGCTTTGGATTTGAACATGACATGACCATAACGCCGGTAGAGCAACGGTATTAATTTGTTCAGGTTCTTGTATGTTGCAAATACGTGTTGATTGTTCATGTTCTGATTGACCACAATTTTTGTTGTTGTGGCGTTTGGTTGTATGTAGGGTGTTCAATTAATCGGGTTTTATTTTTGTTCGATTAAAAGATTAATCGATATATGGCATTTAAAACTTATTCGATTAAACGAATAAAATTTTAAAATTAATCGATTAATTGAATAATTCTAAATCCAGAAATTTTATAAATTACGAGATTTTTTTTGTCGATAATTCTAGAAAAAAATAGTACTTAAGTAAATAAACACACTTTTTTAAATAAAACTTGTCAACGTTGCTCCAAATTGTTGTTTCACACTCGGGCACTTAGATTTTAAAAGAGTCAATATAAATTAGTAAAGTTGTTGAAGAACATTTACGTTAATACGTTTTTGGACACCTGTTACAATTAGCATTATTAGATTTATCCTTTGTACAATATTTTTAAGCCAACTTATTCTAAAGAGAGAAACGCATGAACTATTTTGTTAAAAAATACGGGCGGTGCTCTAGAAATCGAAAAGAAGTTGATTTAAAATCGAGCAAATTTTTTAAACTATGGACATTTTGTAAATAATTGAATTTAAATTATCGTTCGATTTCAATTTCACTTTATTTCGATTTCTAGAACATACCCGATAAATAAATATAAATCTTTAAGTTAACACACCTTCGTCATTTTTTCTTTAGTGAAATTAATTTTTTAATTGTGTTGAGAAAATGTGCCAAAAATTTAACTAATTGACTCACTAAACATGACTGTTTTTTTAATTCCTACGGGCACATACATTTGGTTTGTTAATTCGACTTAAAACTTCAAAAATATTACTCATTTACCAGAAATACTATGTATTATTATTATTATTCGATTAATCGGTAAAAATTCTTCGATTAATCATTTACTCGAAATAAGCAATTTTAAATTATTCGAACAATTAATCGTCTAAAATTGTTCGATTAATCGAACAAGAATTAATCGACTGAACACCCTAGTTGTATGTATACAGAAAATACATTGTACAACCAACATCATGGCGCACATGGATGTTAAGGCAACGATGGCAGCACATGAACGAAACATGAACAGTCTACACGAACAGAATTCATGTGCGACATGTTGTTCTTACCAAGTTGATGGATAGTGTAGACGTGTAGTTATTATTAAAAAAAAGATGTAATGCAAAGCATTTAAGGTCAATCTTACAAATTATGTACTTAGCAATACAAATTAAAAAAAGTTTCATATAATTTGTATGCAACCCAAAATAGGCTTTTATAGTTTGGTTTTTAACATCGCTGCTGTATTGCCATACAATTAATAAACGCCACCTTAACTGCTATTGTTGCTTTATGTGTGGGTTATCGTTCAGTACCTGTTCCACACATCAAAGAACACGAATACATTATTCTGCCAACATTTTGTTCTTGTGCACACAAAAAAATGGCTAGTCAAGGCGGGATGTTATCTAGAAAGACATCGCAAGTTGCCATTGACTTCACGTAACAATCGAATAATATCAAAGCGTTGTTTGTTCCAATGAATTAATCGGACGTATAATATGTTTTTCATTATTTAATCTTTACTTTAACTTACCAGGTAGATCTGATAGAATCCTACCTTTAATTAACATCTAATTATAATAATGACCCTTACATTACATTGTTAACGGAAGGAATTTTATTTTTAAAAATTTTTATTCTAAAAATTTATTTAAACATGTAGTTTCCATCCCTGCTATAAATTTTATATTTATTTCTGTTTTAATTTTATTATTTATTCATGTTTTTTTTTCAAAATATGTTTGTTTGTGACTGTTTGTTTATATTAAAATTTTTTTTTGTTTATATTGTATTTATTGAAAAAAGCAGAAATCAAAAATTACAAACACATTTTTTTTAAATTTTGTACAATAGCAAACATTTAATAAATAATAAAAATGGATAGACAGATATAAATAAATATGTATTGGTATATACTAGGGATGGCAATCCCTATCCCGGGATTTAGTCAATCCCGAAATTGTTAACTTAATTTTCACCTTTTTTTATAAAAAAAAAATTTGAACGTGAGAAGTGCTGAAAATTATAAAAGAACAAAATGTCTTTTGAAATGCACAAAACATTCCACTGGCGCTCCATGGCGCAACACATTCAAAATTTTAACTTTATTATTTACAGGGTTAGGATTATTAAAGTGTTTTCCGAGAATGGGTATAGGACCTACATGGGACCTGTACTTTGCGTACAAGGTTACATGGACTGCCAGCCAGCCAAACGGACATCGTTAGATCGACTCTGAAAGTGCCTTTAACAATGAAAAATCCAAGTGTTTATAAACCACAAATAATAAATTCTAGCAATAATTTGAGCAAATGAGTCTTTTGGCTTTCTTTGTGCACTTTTAAAAACAAATTTCACATATTAATCACAAATTTCAACTTTTATTTTTACATATATTTTTAAATTTTATTTTTTAATTTATTTTTGTATTGCCGTTTCTTAAAAACTGACATTAATTGTTTAAAATTACACAAAAATTAAAAAGGTTCTTCATGAAAAGAGTCTCGCAAGTTTGTATGAAAACCCTTATTGAATTTAACTTCAAAATAATAAATTATTTATAAAATTTTTGTTCTTAAACCCCTTTTAAAGAAGTTTTTTTTTTTTTTAATAAATATCTTTAAATTTTCAAAGAACCCGAATCTTGAAAAATTCCAATATCCTGGAATACCTTAAAATCCTGGGATCCAGAAAAATACCGTTATTTGATTTTTTATAACCCCGAATCCCGGGATTTGCGAAAACGTGTCCCACATGGCATCCCTAGAATATGCTAGAATTTAACCCGCTACTTCGTTAGCGTCACCCTTTCTATCGTAGACATAATAATATAACAAAGTTTATGTTTCTAAGTTTTAAAAAAAAGTACAAAATAAATTTCTTTAATCTGCAGAACAAATATTAATTTTTTTGTATTATTGTTTCGCTTAGTAGATATGCATTCAGATAATTCAATCTTCGTGGCTCAATTTGGCGAGAGACCAACCTCCGCACACAGGGAAAAATTGAAAATTTAGTGCGACAAAATTATTTACTTCATATGGATTCAATAAATTTAAATAAAACTAGGTACCTCAAGGTTTGTAGGGTCGCTGATTACAAATCTTATGTCTTTTTTATAAAAATTTAAAATGGCGGATCTAATATGGCGGACATTTTTTAAAAAATTGATCGAATTCGCTTAAAACTTATTACACGGAATTTTTTGGGGTCGCTGATTTCGAATCTGAGGTTAGTTTTTAAAAATTCAAAATGGCGGATCCAATATGGCGTAAAATTTAAAAAAAATCTATTTCACGGTATTTTTGATGTCAGTTTTAAAAATTCATCCAATGTAGTTACGGAATTGCCCTTTCTAATATGTTTTCGTTCACACAAATATTTTGTAAGAAGACGACACTGAATGAAATTTTTTTAATAAAAACTTCAAATTAAATTAGATACCTGTAGTGCGATTCTGTAATTAATTTTAACAATAGTTGTCATTGTTAAAAAATTTAACAAGCAAATTAACGATATTGCTATTCTGTAACATTTTAAACAACACTTGTTATCGTTAAGTCAGCTGTTTGTGTTAAGTAAACGACAACTTGTTTAGTGTTGTTTATTTATTGTTAAATGTCGAAAAAATAAAAAACTTTATTTTAAAGAAATAATATAACTTGTAAATGGCAATTAAATAATTTGCATTTAATTTAATAGTAAAATGTTTGGTTTATCTTCTTAAAAACAAACAAAAAAAATTCTGTTTAATTCTATAATTTTATATGTTTTTTTTTATTCCTCTTTGTGTTTTTCGATATTTTGCCATATTTTTGACAGTGATGCCACTTGACGTTAATTTGTATCTATGTCGTTAACAACAATTTACAGAATCACATAATCGTTAGTGCAAACAACAAAACAGGTTGACAATTATAACAACAGTTGTTATTGTTAAAAGTTACAGAATCCCACTACTGATGCTTAAAAATATATTTAAAAAACTTTGAACTGTAAATTTACAAAAAATTGTCGCAAAATATGCTGCTGGCAGGTATAAGTGCGTGCAACAGATAATAATACTTTTCACGCACGTACAGACTAATGTGATGCGTTAAAAAAATAAATATTTATAGGTTGGTTGCGTACTGGTATATAGAACATATTTATCCCTGTGTGCTCCGGTCCAAATTTAAACTTTTAAGCTTTAGGCATTTAGACTGTGCGATCATGTATAAGTCCAGTCTTTAGGCTTAAAAAGTAGTTTTCGTTAAAACTTGGAAAATCCAAACGTAGACGAAACTTCATATTGCCATAGCTGTAGTAATCTAGAAGTTTTCGGGCGTTTCTTGAATATACTACTTTTATTATAAAGCCTTAAAACTACATACTATTTTACACAGCCTTGCCATAAATGTAACATTTTATAGGAGGTCCGACAACGCTGTTTGAACAAAAACAATATCGACAACATTAGACATCACGAGCGCAATTTAAGTGTGCACAAGAAATTCTTCGAACATTGCGATGGCTAGTCAAGACGTGGCGTTACTACATACTATTTTCTGCAGTATTGTTAATGCTACAATAATACAAAACACGTTTACATTAACTTTGAATTACATTTTAAATCGTTAACTATAACATAACTTACTGCCTGTTTGTAGAACGCGAGTGCAAAAGTGACTCGTTTAATTAACATTTAAAACAAAAACAAAAATTCAAAATGTGTTGTTGTTTTGAATGTTAGTTAAACGAGTCACTTTTGCGCTCGCGTTCTACAAACAGGCAGTTAAACTACAAATATTTAAATAAATTTAAATTAATATTATTGAGGGCTAAAAAAACATAGCAAGTTAAACTCTCTTTTAAAATGTGTTTAAATCAACAAATCTATAAATCACTCTAAATATATAAACATATTTAAACGCATAATATTGGGCATTTAAACTACCAATACAGACCATATGAATTTGAAAAGATTTATCGTAGTGCTGCCACATGTTATTTTTTTAACAACATAAAACACTTGGCACACTGATTTATAGTTGTTGAGTTTAAACTACATATAAATTCATGTTTAGTTTAACTAATCCACCGTTTAAACATCAGTGTTTTATTAGCCACTAGTATGGGATCCCTATTAAAGAGCAGCCACAGAAATAATGGTACGTGGTATTTACTTTACTGAAATCTTATTTCCTGATTGTAATGCAGTAATAAACTTCGATAATATTTTTTTAATAAAAAATTTATTTTTAAAATGAAAATTAAAAAAAAGTATTTTTTTATAAAGGTTAGTACTTACCAATTTTTACGTCATAAATAACTAGTTAGTGCTAACCAATATTTACGTTATGACTAACTAGTTAGCATTTACCACTATTTTGGTTATCATTGACTTATAAAAAGCAGGAGTGTAAGCAGTAGAGATATATGTTCCGTAGTCGAGTGGAATTCATTAGTTAGAAAGAGACGCAAAATCACATGTACACAAGAGTTTCGGTTAGTTTTTTTATTTTGCTCTTAATAAACTAATAGAAACTTTAACCAATATATTGGTCAACACTACCGGTCATATAACTAGTAAAATTACCGGTAGTCTTCTTGTAGGGTAAGTATGTATGTACCTTTTACACACTCAACAAAAATGGTAATCTTAATTAGGAACCGCATTCGTTGTTGATAAGAGTAAAAGTAAAAGTTTTGCTACTTTTTTTTGATATGTTATTTACGAAACAAAGGAAAATAAGTGTAAATAATAAAAAAAGTTAAAATAGGTTTAATAAAAATGTGTAAAATTCCCAAAAAAAAAAAAATCCCCGAACTTTTTTTTGTCCTTTTTGCTCACATGAAATAACCCAAGTCTGGCAAACAGACCTGTTTGCAATTAAGCCAAAAAAAAAATTTTAAAATAAAAAAAAATATTTTTAATTAAACTTAAATAAATATTAATTTGTATATTTTTTGTTTTTGTTCTCTTTATTCTTTGTCACTTTATAAAATATCTTTAAAAGGCATATTATAATTTTTCCAAATAATTTGTATTATTGTAATTCTTTTTTGTATTTCGTGTGTCACATTTATCAAATTAAACTTATTTACGTTGAGATATTTTCATAAATATCATGATGTACATATTTCACTTAATTTATTTTTTGCTTTTTTTAAATCGCGCGCCCGATCACAAAGAAAACAAAAACAATAAGAGTGTTAAAATACCAGAAAAAACAACCAATCACTTAGCTAATTATTTTTTAATGAATCATCAACAACAAAAACAATAAATTTGTTAGTTCATTCGTTTTTGCCCCCTTTTTCGCGTACGCCCGCCTTCTTGCTTGGACGCTTGCAATGGAAATGTCTTTAAAATGAAGGCTTTAAAGTCCATATACCAGGCTTCGTAAGCAAAAGTAGAGAATAGAATATAGCACGTGTTTTTTAGTTCTTTTGTTTGTTTTATTTACCTGTTTCACTTTTTCTCCCCTAATTGTGAATTTCTTTACTTGGGATATTTGAAATTTAAACCAAACATATGACGACAAGTGTAATTGTACTTTAATTAACTTAAGAATGTTTGTAATTTGTTTTCTTTATGTTTTCGCTTTAATCGGGTTGGTTTCTGTTTAATTGCATTTGCTTCTTTCGTATAAATGTTTTTTTTTTTATAAAATTTCCATTTAAATTTGATTTAAAATTTACTTTCCTGGCAATTTTTGCTTTAATTTATTATCTCAATATCTGCAATATGACATTAAAATTGCTGCTTCTGGCGGTGGTAGCATACTACATTAGGCATTTGTGGCATCACTGGTTTTTGCTTGCATTTTTAGCATTAAGTTGCCTTGAAAAATGCAGACGATATCTGCCTGCTAAATCAAACTGCTTGAGGAATCTGCTTTCAAAGGCGGGCTTAAGACCAACAGCTATAAAACGAAGTCGATGCGAAAGAACGCAAACGTTAATATCCAATTCTTTTTTATTAACGGCTCCCAAATAGACTACATATGGCAATAGCTCTTGGTTCTTAAGTAGCATTATTGACAGCAAGGGAGGATCATGCGGTGACATTGCTCACCATATAAATAGCACCAAGGGCACATATGGAACACTGAGCCATACTGGAACTCAACAGACACACATTTCAAGACAAACCAAGATCGCAATTTTCAACTCTTATGTAAAATCAACTCTGTTGTAACTTGGAATGCAGGATATCGCGATGAAAACGCTCTAGAAGTGTTCGCCAACAGATGCCTTAGAATAACTTTGAAAATTTTTTGGCCAGCTAGAATATCTTATAGGGATATATATGGACAGCGACAATACATTTCCCATTGGCACCGAACTTCTACGACGCAAGTGGAACCGCCTTGGACATGCGTTGTTTGTACAAGACGAACTGACAAGATCTGTGCTTGACTGGAGTCCACAGGGAAGCTGAAGATGAGGAAGACAGGCTAAATTACATTGCTGATAAAGACTTGGAGTGAAATAAAGATACAAGTCCTTAAAAAATCCGAATATCAGTTGTTTGTTATGGCCCGAAGGGAATAAATAGAAAAATGTGAAGTTGCCTAATGCAGTATTTGCGTGTTTTGCATAAACTAAGCGTTTAAAACACTATACAGAAAGTTTTGCCTTAAATCAAGGTACATTCATATGGTATATGTTTGCAATTTATTTAAGGGAGTTTGACTGTCAATTTATTTAAGGGAGTTTGACATTTAGAATAATAAAAAAGAAAAAAAATTCAGAGCCAGCATAACTGTCTGTATTTTACCAGAACGGATGGTCACCTTATTAATACGCTTTGTATAAATAGTACCCTGCAGGAAATGTCACTAGTGAATCTGTATTGATTCACTATTGATACACTATCACCAGTACTAGTGACTTATTATACCCCAGACAATGTAATTAACTATAAACATTTAACAAGTGCGTGTCATTGAAAATCTACTACTGACGTTGGTGCTATTGACTAGGTAGTTCTTTTAGGAACATATGTAGACATTTTCACCAGGGAATAACTTGTAAATTTTTGTAAATCTAGTCTACACTTTTGCTACGACTACGAATTCATAACCATCTTTTTTTAACATTCCTTCAACTTTTATAGGAATTTTACTTCTCAGTTGTTATTGATAAAAAAAAAAATTCGTCTTAAAGACATATATTTTTTTCAAATGTAGTGCAGTGTAGACATTTTGTTGGCAACGTCACCCAAATAGTGGACAAAACTGGTGACTTTGAGACACTTGCACCCAGGTTTCCTTCAGGGTAGTTAGTCTGTGTTCATACAGCTCATATCTTATTGACATGATTGCTACTTAATAGGCGAGAGAGACGAGTGGAAAAGAAATGGGTATACAGATGCATATACTGTTAGTACGTTTTGCTTTCTCATACGCTATTTTTTTTGCTTTCTTACTCGTATTCAAAAACTATACAAAAAACAACATTTCGTCAACATGACATGAATTGTTTGAACACCAATGAAAGCTAAAAGAAGAAAAAGAAAGAATCACGTCAATAAGACATGAACCGTATGAACACAGACTTATTTTTGGTAGTCTTGTGCAAAATGATCTTGTTACATTTTATAAAAATGTCATAATTATGGCAACTTAGTGTGAATTGCTCTAATTAAACCTCTACATAAAGTAAATTGTATTTTATTATAAAAAGAAAAAATTGAGTTTTCTGGTTTTCTTTCAATGTTCAAAGTAAATATTTACTTGGGCGAACAAACTATTTGAATTGCCTTCGGTTGCTAATCATACTTGATGCAAAAAATTTCGTTTGCAGTCAAGCGATGCGTTAAAAAAAATTAGGTTGGCTTAAAAAGTAGCATTTTTAGGCCACGATTTTTCTTTTGGAAGCAAATGTTTAAAATAGTATAATTTCTTTGCGGTTAGAATAAACTTTTTTTTAAGGAGCTGAGTCATACGTTTTTTTTACTTAATTTTTTGCGTGACAAAGTCACTTTGAAAACAGATTTTGCAGATATTTTGTTATGTCGCATAGAAGTCTGTCAATTTATCGTGTGAATGAATCGTACGATTGTGTAAAATAGTGAATCATAACCTTTATAAACATTTGAGTAATCTTCCATGCAATTTCTCAAAATATCAAATTTGCTCGTAACTTTAAAATACATACATATATAATTACAGTGTGCGCCGAATTAAAGAGCACAGCTTGTTTTCCAATTAAAAAAGTGTTATTTTAGTAATAAAAAATTAAAATTTTAAAAGCATATTGCCATCAGCTTAAAAACTTAAACTTACTTACTTAAAACCGTTAATGGACTTTCCAACAGGATAAAGAATGTAAATGCACCGGCAAAATTTTAAGAAAGTAGCCGTTATACCATGACGCAAAACCGCTAGGGAGACACCGCCGAGACTCAATTCAATAGAAAATCTTTGGTATCATTTTGACAGACAAATCAAAAAAGAAGCAAAAACTTTGAAACAAATGCTGCAGGAAGAGTAGTGAAAAATTCCGGATTTCACCAACTTCGAAATTGGTGAAATCAATTCCTAAAAGACTAGCAGCAGTCCTTAAAGCAAAAGGAAATCAAACAAAGTATTAGCCATTAAATTATTATTAGTTTTTAAAAACTGAACAAACTTATTGGCGCTATTTTTGTTGTTTTTGAAGCATTTCACAATGTCAAATAAACAAAACAAACTGATGGACAAACAAGTCTAAATTGTACTCCTTAGCGTTGTTAATTGGGGCATTTGACAAGCGATTTATTATTAAATATTTTTCAAACTGTTTGCGCTGCCCGGTACTAAATAAATGTTTTATTTTATTGCCAATGAATACAACTTTAGAGTAAAAAAGTTTAAATTAGAATTTATTGAAAAATTAATAAAAGAAGTTTTTTTAAGCTCGAATTCTTGGGTTTATTATTTTTATTTTACAATGATTTATTTTATTTTGCCTGATATTTCGTTTTTCATTGAATAGCATCTGCTGGGCTATAATATTGAAAAAATTATAAACGTAATACACATAACAAAATTGAAATTAAAAAAATTTTAATGTAAATAAAACTTATGTATTAGAGAAATTGCAAAATGCAGATAAATTCGCACACTTGGCAACGGTGATTTTAACATAATTTTGTCTGGAAACCTTGCTGTGTTGTCAATTTTAGTAGTTATCACTCTGTACCGCAATTCTGTAACTTTTTGAATTTAATAACCGATATCGTTAAAGGCTAGTTTACACTATCTCACAAGTCTTACGTATTCCATAATACTTTGAGAGATGGAAATCGAATGAGTTTTGTTGCGACTGTCAAAAAATCTAATTTAACATAACAGTTTGTGTTCACACCATTACACAAAGTATAAAGGCTTAGTTAGCCGGGAATAACAGCAACAGTAACCTAACCGTAAAAAAGTAAGACCAATCTATTTCTTACAGATTGAGGCGTAACATCTTACAGCTAACTATAATCGTTCTAATTGCTTTACACACAACAAAATGAATCAGCTGATTTGCAACGTTAATGTTAATCCCGGCTAACTGAGCCTTAAACCACTAACACATAAAATAAAATGCAACCCTGATCCAATGAAAAGTATTATTGTTTAGAAATTTTTTTTTTTTCAAAAAACGAAGTCGTATGGGATGTCAAACTTTTTTTCATAATACTTGTCATTTTCATCCCACATGCATTCACACTATCAGACACTATTAACAATGCTACCACACTTTCATTAAATTTGATACATTTTATAAACAAAGAAAAATAAGAACAAAATAAATGAGAGAGAATTTGAAGTTACCTCCGACGTTTTAATTATGGGCTTAAGAATTTTTGCCTGAAGTTGAAGACTCAATTCTGTTTTATCATTTACTTGATTTTTCGACATGGTAAAAATACAACAACGAAAAAAAAGTTGAAATATTTTAAAATTTATAAAAATTATAAATTAAATTTGCATGTATTTTTTTTTTTTTTTATAAAACATGTACGAAATCGGTTAAATATTGATTAAATTTCCTAACAAATGGGTTAGTTTCAAATCTTTTAATATTTATATAGAGAACAAGTTCGAGGTGCCCGAGCCACTCTAGCACAACATTTTGCTCATACTTTTTACACCCACCCTACCATATGTGGAGGGGCTAATGTGTTTGTGCTTATATGCGTTACACATTTAATTTTAGGTTCTACCACACATGTAAGCATACCGATTAAAATCGATCTAACGAGTTCCCGTCCTTTCACCAGGTTGCATGGTTGTCTGTCTAAGCTAATATTGTACGCAAAGTTCTTTAGGGAATAAGAGTTTTGTGGCCATAAACCGTCTTGTTTTGTAGGTATTAGGACCAACAAAATTTTATGGAAACCTAAATGAGCATAGCAAATTTAATTGAAATCGGTCCATATTTGACCTTAGCTCCCATACAAATACGCTCCTGAAAATAGCTTATAAAAAGTAGCTTTTATAAAAGCTTCTATGTCATCTCATATTAGTCATAATAGTATTAGCGTAGCAGTAGATGTTCAGATAATATTTGGCATTGAAAATTTTTATGTGAATCCTAACCCTACGACATACTCTTTTTGGCGGAAACAGGATTTCCTATGGGTCCGAAATACTGAGGATTGATGTCGGATATCATCGACTACTTATATATGTATTTTTATCTGTTAACAGTACATTTATTATCGTTATTATTTAACAAGAACTTTTTTCCTGTCGTTAGCTACCGATAAAAAATGTTAAAATTTCATTTATCGTTAACTAACGAATTCTGACTACTTAACGACACATTTTTGTCGTTAAAAAGTTATAGAATTTCAGCACTGGTATCTTTATTAATAGAGTTACCGAATAACTTTTTGAAGATTTTTTTTTTAGTTAAACTTAATTAAAAATCTGTACAGTCGTGCATAAAAATAAATATGAATTTTTGAAAATGGATTTTATTATCAATTTTAGGATTTTATTATAATTTTAGGCCCCCAGAAAGTAAACTGTATGTTTATGTAGGCTTTATTTTATATGTAAACCAAATTTATAGAAAAGAGAAAAGGTACCATCGTTTTTCGTTTTTCCCCTATCAAAAGTACCAATTTTATCCCTTAAAAGATACTCTAATAATCTGGACTATATGCAACCAAGTTTATCAAAAAAAAAGTACCAAAGATCAAGAGAAAAAGTACCAAAGTACCAATTTTGCCCATTTTTACTCTTAAAAATTATCCTATATTTTCATCCAAATCTATTAAGCTGTTTTCGCGTGTTTAAGACACAAACTCAGAAACATAGTACAAACTTTCTCATCTCTAACATTTACGGCCGATTTCACCATGTTCAGATAAAATTAACTATATGTTTTTGACATTTATAACAGATAGTTAATTATAACTGGGGGCACATATTGGCAGTCGATAGCAAATACTTTTTCGATTTGAAATTAATTTAATATCTGATTCTTTAAGTCGATACTAAACGAATCGAAATAAAATTTTCAGTGTTGTGAAAATAAATGTTTTACAACGATGAAAAAATAAAGTATCGACTGAAAGGATAAGAAATAAAATTGCTTTCAAACCGAAAAAGTATTCGATGACGACTGCCAGAATTAGCCCCCTGAACATGGTGAAATTAGCCGTTAGTATGAGTTGCATAATGCTAGGAACACAACTGGGACGAACGACGAATATTTGGCCGCGAATATTCGTCGCCGAAAATAAAAAATATTTGTGTATATGAAAATGCACACAATCAGGGCGCCGACGAAAATTCGCCGGACGTTTCAAACTTTAAATAGATTTAATTCTAATTCTTACGCCGGCGAACGACGAACATATCAGTACTGGGTAGCCATATTGTTTCAAAATGGTAAATGTTTTAGTAAATAAAGTTACTTTTTACTTTAGAAATTGTAAAATTTTTATCATTTAAAATACAAATTGTAAAAAAATTAACAATAAAAAAGTATTTTAGTTAAGTTGTGTTTTGTTTGTAAAGTATTTTTCATATGGTACCAATATTTTTGGTTTATATGTACAACATATTTTATTTCCACTTTGTTTTTTCGTCGTTATTGTGTTTCTTACGCCGAATTTATACAGCGAATTTCTTTCGAATAATTCGTCGTGCTGGACGAAAGTCGTCGTTCGTCCCAGTTGTGTTCCTAGAATAAAGCAATTTCTTTTAAAGCTAATAAGTCAGGAATGGCCTTTTTAGTACTATTAACTTTAGCTATAGTCATTAATTTCTATAAAGGTATTTTATATCTTTTTTTTTTTTTTATCAAAAATTGATTAGGTTTTAGTAAAGTCATGTTCTCGGTCTCTTAAAGAGTAGGGCTTCATTTGACCGCTCTTGAACGACCTTAATTTTCCTGCACGTTTAAATAAATTTTTACTTTTTCTTTATGCTATTCATTACTAATGTCATTTAAAAATTTATGTATACAATTTATCTACTATTTTCTATTGTTTTGTTGTTATTGCTGTAGTTGGTTTTGCTTAGGAGAATTCAAATTTGATTATATGCCAAAAAAAAAAGAATATATTTGTTGAATACTAGTGAAACGTACACTTGTGCCAGAGGCATTTCTTTTTTTTTTTAAGAGGATTAAAACTAAGAAAGAAAAACATATGTATAGCAAAAAAGATAAAAAGATAAATATTAAAATTTGCAAAAAGTTTTTAGTGTTTTTCTATAAGTAAAACAATTTTAAACAAATTCATCAAACTTTTTTTGACAAGATGTTTTTGAAAACATTTATTTATTAATTTTTTTTTTTTTTTTTTAATTTTGATTTTAAACGAAAGTGATAGTGATTCTTATAAACATTTTAATGGGGGAAATTTTTCGTCGTAGATTATTTTACAGAATGCAAATTGAGTATATTTTGTACACAAAAATTTTTAATTACGTTGCAAATAAACTTTTTTTTTTTTTTTTTTTTTTCGTTTTATGTTATTTTGGCAAATTTATAAAATTGTTTTCGAAAAAAAAACAAACGAATTATCTAAGAAATTTGTTTAAATAGTATACAAATTTTAATAAAAACCAATTAAATGTTTATATGAAGTTCACTTTATTTTGGCATTTCTTTTCTGAGAAATATGTTGCATGTATGTTACATCTTCTAAATTTGTGTGTTGTCTTGTACAAAATATACCACTGTAAGAATATTTTTTCAATTTCTTTTGTGAATATGTTGCATTAAAAGCATGTAAATATGTTGCATATTTTACCGTCACTTATTTAAAGTGTTCATACCGCCTTTTTTTACAACTAAAGTACTTACAACTTTTTTTGTACAAGACTCTTGATACACACCGCTCATTATTCCGAGGAAAGATTGCCAACTATTCGATGGCAAAACGTGCAGACCGAACAGTCAAAAGGAGCAAAAAGTGCTAAATTTAAAAATCAAAGATTGTTTAGTTTTAAATCCATTCGATATTTACTTTTGTACTTCAAACTCATTTATATAAATTAAAAAAATTTAATATACATATTAATGTTTAATAAAATTACAACTTAATAATTGTATACAAATATTAACATTACAATATCTAACACTTCAATAAATAGAATTAAAAATATGAACAGTCATTTACAAAAAGTGTTAAATTTTTTTTTCTTCTTCTGGCCATATGTTTGTTTTTATATACAATTTTGACTTTTTATATGTTTCAATTGAATTTATTTTTCAAAAATGATTGCTTGGCCAAGGGGATTCAATGATAAAAATGGTGTATGTTCAGACAGAACATCTGGCGAAAATTATATACATATCTGTTTAAGATAGTACAACATCGTTAAGTGCGCCATACATTTCTTATGTTTTTTTTCCAGTCTCCGGATGGCGTACTAATGAAAATGGCTAGCTTTTTTTATTGAATTGTAATATTTGCATAAAGCTGTGCACAGATCTTTTTTTGGTTGAAATACAGGTTGTGATTCCCAAGCCTTTTTATACTTTTGACCGTAGCAAAAAAAGTGTACATTTACAAATTGAACCAAAGACGAAACAAGAGGGTAAAAACGGGAGGATTTACTGATAGATGTAAAAAGTGTCAAACGTTCTAATATCACGTTTGAAAAGAAAAATAACGGCATCACTAACTTTAGCACAAAATATAATAATTATTTAAAATTATATGCATTAAAATGGAAATACGAAAAAATATTATTAACGTTTTAATTTTTGCACGTATTTAATGGTGTAAATGTTCGTTTCCCAACCAAAATAGTGTGCAGAAACCGCTCTAATGGGTTGAAAAATCGCTAATGAAACCCAGTAATGATAAATGTTTAATAGCCGTAAATATAGGGTGATCCAACCAAAATGCACGATGTTAATTGTAAATAAAACAAAAAGTTTTCAGAGAATTATCTTAATATTTTTTATTATTAAAGATTCGGCATAGTCAAATTAAGAGCTCTTCATTGTTAAATGTTTAAAAAGTTGCCACAGGGTAACAAAAGCATTGTGCCTAAAACACGTTTTTTTTTTATTTATTTATTGACTTAAAATTGTGGAACCCGATTAATTTTGTTTATGGCCATTTTCAACAATTTCATTTAAATATTAATTCATATAGTTTTTATTTTTGTTTGTCATGAAAAACGAATTTTAAACATAAATTGATATTTAAATAAATTTCCTTTTCTTTCTCTAAAAAAATTTTACTTCTTAACTTTAATGTCTATAATAACAAATTGTAATTTATTTTCCTTTCTAATAAACTAAAATGAATCTATGTATGTATACATTTGTATCAACACTCTTGCCTACATTAATGCAGCTAATAGGATCGATAATGACAATAAAACGAGCAGCAACTACTTCAACTATGTTCATATGTATTACAAAAAGAAAAAATGTAAAAAAATCGAACAACATGAGAATCAAAGCGTTTAAATGATAAGATACTGTAACTAAACGTGTAGCATTATAAGCCATAATTGCAGTTATTACAATAATTATAGTTATACAATTTTTTTATTTCTTAAACAAGAACGATAAACATTTTTGTAAGTTTTATTGAAAGAAGAAATTAAAAGATATATGTATGAATTTAAGATTGCCATCTATTTTATTTCAGACAACTACATAGTTCGTAAAAGAGAGATATTTGTCTGTAAAGGGTATGTGTGAAACGGTAGCAAAGTTCCATTGAGCATTACAATTGTCAAGAGTTTCTACGCGTATGCCAAAATTTTATACTTGCCCCCAGGGCTAGTGAAATTTTATTCACCTCAACAGTGTAAAAATTGTACTTCCATGAGTTGTTTCTACAAATATTGCTTCAAATGTTTGTGCAAACAGCAAACACTCCACTCACCAACATAAAAAATTTATACAAACGTAAAATTGTTGACATGTTAGCCAAGCAATTTGTGTGGCTTATTCATCACTAGTAGTCGATGGTATAAAAGAACACCGTATATAAATACCCTAAAATTATCTTTAAAAATAATGCCCGTTTATGTGTTTATGTTAAATTCCTTACACGAATTAAACTATTCTTATAATAAAAATAATTTTCATATTTTTTCAACATGTTGTAATACAAATTAAGGTTGTGTTTTTATTATTTATAAAGCCATTCAACATAAGAAAAAAATATCTTAAAAGTCAAATGTCAAATTATACACTTACAGACAGGCATAATTTCAGTTAATTGTTTAAATATGTGTGTATGTATTCGAAAAGAATGAACACGAAATAGGTACACAATAACCCTGCAGGGAATGTTAATAGTAAAACTGTAGTGAATATATAATGACATTGTCAGTAGTACTACTGACAAAGTGTACCCCAGCCAATGTAATCTTCTATTAACATTTAGCATAAGCTTCTCATTGCAATTTTTTTTTGTTTTTTATTTATTTATTTCGAATATAGGTTTCTAATACAACAAGACATAATATCTTATAATTTAGAGTATTAGAATCAGACTTGTTACATAATGTGATTACAGATTGGACAATGATTATTAAAATTTTAAACAATTTAAATAAATTAAAAAATAACAAAAAAAAATAAAAAAATGAAAATAATTATAAAAGATTAAATAAAAATATTAATAAAAAAAAAAAAAAAAAAATAGAAATAAAAATATAAGTTCTAAAAAATAATATTTGCCTGTTTTTGATTGCTTTAATTTTTGATAGGTTTTCTAGAAGTTAAAAGATCGAAGAAGTTACAGTATATTACCATACAATTGCGAGAGTAAATTTTTAAATTTAATTGCGTTGCTAGTATTTTGAATATAAGCAGGGAGTTGGTTCCAGAGACGAATTGTTAAAATAAAAAACTGCCTTTCAGATGCCGTATCATTATGCCGAAATTGGATGATGCCATTACCCCTCGATGATCTAGTGAACTGTAGGCGGACAAAAAGGTATTTCGGCATTTTTGTCATAACAATTTTGTGTAGCAGAACAAGGTTTTTTTGCATTAAATAGTTATCAAATGTCATACCGAAAATACGAGTAGAATACTGAGATATGTGATCAAATTTTTTAAGGCCGTAAATGTAGCGTACAACGTTATTAAAAGTAGTTTTGAGTTTCAACGTATCCTTTGAATTACAACCATAAAAAACCTCAGATGAATATAAAAGAGTAGGTAATATATACGTTTTCGCAAGAAGTAGCCGTATTTTTAGAGGTGTATAATACTGTGTAGTCCATAAGCTCCTTAGCATACAATATACTCTGCCACATGAGCTATTAATATTTTCAGACCAAGTTAAGATATTATTGAAAATCACGCCAAGATTTCTGACGGAACTAACTATCTCAATTTTTGTACCTCCAAAAAAGATATCAATTTGAGATTCGATTTTGACAGATTTCTTACAAATTATCAGGCATTTAGACTTATTTGGGTTAAGACGCAACCCATTTGCTGACGCCCAGAGAAAAATACTATTAAGATCAGTATTCAGATCATTTACGCAAGAGGTAATGGATGCCTTGGAACTACTCAGGTAAATTTGAATATCATCAGCATACATTTGTATACTGGAATAATTAAGTTGCCGCGGTATGTCCACTACAGGTAAATCCACCAGTAGGCTGGAGCACTACTGACTAGGTAGTTGTTTTGAGATCACATGGTGACATTGGAACCAAAGATTTACAATGCAATAAAGAATAACTGTTAAAAATTCTGTACCTATTGACATCTCAACATAAAACAAAAACAAACTATTGACGACTTCGTTGACAATGTCCCTAGAAATGCACTAGAACTGTTGTCTGTAACGTAACTCTACTCGCCCAACAAATTAATGCTAGGAACACAACTGGGACGAACGACGAATTTCGTCCAGCACGACGAATTATTCGGAAGAAATTCGCTGCACAAATTCGGCGTATGAAACACAATAACGACGAAAAAACAAAATTGAAATAAAATATTTGGTATAAACAAGAAATAGTGGTACCATATGAACAAAAAATACTTCACAAATAAAACATTAAAAACAACTTAACTAAAATACTTTTTTATTGTTAATTTTTTTTTCAATTTGTATTTTATATGATATTCAGTTAAAATTTTACAATTTCTAAAGGAAAAAGCAACATTATTTTCTAAAACACTTACCATTTTGAAACAATATGGCTACCCGGTAGTGATTTGTTCGTCGTTCACCGGCGCAAGAATTAGAATAAAATCTATTTAAAGTTAGAAACGTCCGGCGAATTTTCGTCGGCACCCTGATTGTGTGCATTTTCATATACACAAATATTTTATTTTTATTTTTGGCGACGAATATTCGCGGCCAAAAATTCGCCGTTCGTCCCAGTTGTGTTCCTAGCATAAATTTGTCGACATTTTATTTGGTGCAATTGTCGCTACAGAAAAGAGTGGTGACATAGAGATATATTGTTCTACGCTGACTACAGAAAATTTCAAAATATGTGTATACATACTCATAAAATATTGAAGAATATATTGAATAAGCAATTGGTTTGATATAAAAATACAATTTTAATATTCGAGAAACATTATTTTATTTGTTAAAATTTTTTCGTGCTCTGACTTTATTAAGGAATTTAAATGCATTTAAAAGTCTAATATGCTGGCTGCATAAATTCCATTAATGATTATTATGTACTCGATTTGTTTGTGTGTTTTGTAAATGTCATTGACCGTTGTCAAAGTATAAATCAAATTCGAAAAATTTTTACAAAAAAAAAAAAAAAAAATCATTCTTTTGAATTTTCAAGCTGACCCCAATAAATTGTATTTCTTTATTTTTAAAACGAGAATTATGTTACTCATATGTGGAGGTTGTGTTTCTTTTTTTTATTTTTATTTTTAATTATTACATTTCATATAATATTATTTTTAATGAACGTACTTTGAAAAGTAATAAACGTGTTCGTGTCATTGTTATGGATTTTTTTTAAACCCCTTTCTCAGCAAACAAATCTATTTAAGTTGAATGAACATTGTACTTTTTAACTGACTTTTTATGTATTGTTCATATGCATATCGTCGCCTTAAATGCAAAAGGGCGTAACTACAAAAAATTCGAAATCTTAAAACCATAATCAAGATTCGTTTTATCAAAATTATGTTTTAGATACCTGCAATCAAAAATGTTGACTTAACGAAGGCAATTAAAACGCCAAGAACACTATTTTTATTAATCTTATTCAAGTTTTATGGTTCTTCTTTAAAAAAATAAAAGTGTAATAATGCCCGTTAGCATTTAAAGCGACGATATATTTGTTGGCTGTTTTGTTTTGAATAACGATTTTGTAATATCATGATAATTTCCAAATTAATTCCGCCTTAAAAGTTTTGTTATTGTTTGCAATAATAAAATAAGTTTAAAAAAGTAATTTGTTGATAATTATTGCAAAAAAGATTTCTTGTTAAAAAGTTAATTAAATTTATGGTGGTATTAAAATAGAGGTTGCAAAGTTTTAAAGATTTAAATAATTTTTTTACAATGAAGCTCTTTGGAAAAACTGTGGTGCAAAGTGTAAAAAATTTTAAATTAGTAAAAAGAAAAACAAATTTTTGGTTAAAAATAAAAAAAATAAAAAAGTATTTTTGTAAAAAAGCTAAAGGTTTTTTTACTTTTTGTGAAAGTGTAGCTTCTTTTTATAAAAAAAGCTGAACCTTTTTGTAGGAAAAGTTTGAATTCTGATAAAATATACAAACAAAAATGCAACTTTTTGTAAAAAATTAAAATGTTCGGGGAAATAATGCAATTTTTTGTAAAAAAGTGCAACCTTTTTGTTAAAAAATGCAACATTTTGTGAAAAATGGAAATTATTTGTACAAAAAACCAATTTTTGTGAATAAAGAAAAGTTTTCTTTTAAAGTGTTACAGTATCTCTTCTCCTTTCGGAGTTATTCAAAAGCTAGTTTTATATGTTTATCAATTTTTAGAAGCAAAATAAGCTGTATATTATAAAACTCGGTGGAAAAACCGTGCTGAAATGATAAAAATAATAAAATTTTTGTAAAAACAAAAATAAATTTTTGTATAAAAAATTAACTTTTAAATAAAAAAGTTAAACTTTTTGTTTAACTTTTTTTGTGAAAGTGTGTCATCTTTTTGTGAAAAAGTTAAACGTTTTTTTACATTTTTGTGAAAAGGTTATATATTTTTGTGCGAAAGTGGAACGTTTTTGTAGGATAAGTGTAAATTCTGGTGAAATGTGCAACCTTTTGTACAAAATTGCAACCTTCTGTGAAAAATTAAAATTTTCGAAAAAGCATTATTGTGTGAGGAATTTAATTTTTTTTGGAAAAAACCAAAAAATAAATTTTCTTGTAAATAAAAAAATTTGTTCTAAACAGCCCAATTATGAATAAAAATTCTTTGGAAGTTTTTTTCCTTCTCCCATATTTCCTATGTAAATTCAATTGTAAAAATGGAAAAAGGAAAAAAACTCCCGGGGAATTTGTATTCATAATTGGACTGAATAAGTGTTACAGTATGTCTCCTTCTTACTGCAGTAATTTTTCTCCTTAAAAGAAAAGATTAAAAGTTTTTTTTTCTATCACGTCTAGTTTTTTTAATGAGCAAAACTAATATTTCACCCACAGTGATTCGAACACAGTGTAGTTAGTGGGGCGCTTATGAGAACGACAATAAGTGACTTGTCGCTCACTTAAGTTGTCCATCGACATACTGGGCCAGACTGTATATTTCTTTTTTAAAAATATAATGTGACTTTTTTAAATAAATTTTTTTTTAAATATATACATACTACAATATTTGTAAATAAGTATTTTTACATTTCCCGTTTTTAAAATAATAACCAAATTCAACCAAGAGATTATATTATGTTAACAATAAAATTCATAAAATGTTTATTGTAGTTATTTAGTAGACCCAACTAAACTTTTGCTCTGTTTAACCTGTAAACAAAGAAAGTATCAAAATATTTTTGACGGCGAATTGCCAGATTTTCTAGATTTTTTTGGTTAAAATTCTTTTGAAAAAATATTTCTTTAAATAAGATGTTTTTATTCATCTCACTGTGATTCATGTTTTTTTTTTTTAAATTTATTATTATTTTTTTTATTATTCAACTAACAATGAAAGTATGTATTAACAATAAAGTTATATAAATAAATAAACATGTGTAATGCATTAAAAATTCTACATTACACTCCCGTTTATATTTATTGAATGAATAATGCATGGATTTAAAAAAGACAGGAAAATAATTGTGTTAAGTATAATAGACCTTCATATTTTGTAAAATACTGTGATTTGAATAGAAATTGTAGAAAACTATTTGTATTGGAAATTTAATTATAAATTCTATATTTGTCTTTTCCTTAGAAAACTAATATTCTAAACTAATATAACAAACATTTAACGATATTCTTTTAATATGTATAAGCAATTTTAAAAGTTAACTTACAGCCTGGCCCACAATGTCGATCGGCAACAAGTCACTCGTTATGGTTCTCATAAGCGTCCCACCAAGGTATATTTGCCTAAGGTAGACTCATTTGGGAGAGCATTACAAAAATACCCGACTTGTCAAAATTGTCTCCATAAAAAAACGAAAACAATTTAACGCACACCTTGTGGTGTAAATGTATCGACTTGTCGGTCGTCTGGTTTTACGTTTTACTATTTTGCCACATCAACTATTCCACCGATTATAAACGTTAGTTTAAAAATAAAAATCGGCAAAACATATAAAATAAACGATAAACATACGGCTCTCTGCTACTTAATTTGCTACCAATGACAACAAAACAATACATAAACAAAACACAACTGTTTCAACAATAAAATTTTGTGAAAAATATTTGTTTTTGAAACAATACAATTTTATAAGTGTTGTTGATTTTAGAAATATGATTATAAAAAAATGTTTAGTGTTGCTATATAATATTATGTACTTTAATCATAATTTATAATAATTTCGTTTATTATTAGAACAAAATGCCTCTGTCGACAACCAAAACACAAGTGACTGATTTTGACATTTTTGGTTGCATAAAATTTTTAAGTGTGGCCAGGGTTGTCAGATTTGTTTGAGCTCCATTGCCAAACCAAATGTCAGAAATCGCCAAAAATCGCCGAACGTCAAGTTTGTGCAGATTTTGTAATATTTAAATTCAATTTTGCATACAAAAAAAGCTAGTATAATATTTCAGTAAAAAATCGCCAAAAACTGAAAAAAATACAAAAAAGTCGCCGAAAGTATATTTTGTTGTTATTTTTTGTTTTTTAAATAACATAAAATGGAGTTAAAAAAACCAAAATGAAGTACACAAGTCTATAAGATCATGACTTCAGCCTCATCGATTTCATTACTGGTGTTTTGACCTGCATTTATACTACATTTTAGAATTTATTAGCGACTAAATTAAAAATTCACTTCAAATGATAACAAAACAAAAATCATGTGAAAAAAGTTGCCCGTTTTTTTTTAATTAGAAATAATAACAAAAAATGACAAATTGTTGCCTGTACATGTAAACCTTGTGCGCAAAGTATAGGTCGCAATTTTACAAGGTTCAAGCCTATTGAAAATGGTGCGAATCGGTCCATAATTTCGCCATGCAAGCTGCTTTCCGGAAAATATTCTTATGTTGGTAGGTCCAGACTTTAAAATAGTTCCTTTATAAACTCCATCTCTTAAATCACTTAATGACAAACAAATCTGATATAGATGAAGATATCTAAATTATATGTGGCACAAATAACTTTTACATGAATCTTAACCTCATAACTTATTTCTATTCTGGCTGCTTCATGATTGACCGGCTACTTTCTTACCTGTTTAACAATGTTTTAAATATGTATGTAAAACAAACTGAAAATTTTTAGCATTATGTGAGGATTAGAAAATCCTTATTGCTGCCTAGAAATGCCACGTGTTAAAATACGGAAATATTTGTAAATTGTCAATTAATTAATTTCATTTAAATGTTTTTCTTCTATAATTACGAAAGAAATATTTTTTTCTTCATGAATATAAAACAAAAAACTAAAGCTATTTTTTATAGGTTCAAAATAAACATGAGAGATTGTCAAAATATTGTTATCGCAGTGTCAAGAGATTAAAAACCGACCGACGATATTAGAATTGACAATGATGACAGTTTTAACCGTCATTTTAAATGGTATAAAGTAAATGATTACAAAAACAAACAAAAAACACACCAAAAAAATATAATTAATCCCGTTTTTCATAAAAAAAATTTTCGAAAAGAATTTATCATTTGTTTTATAAAAAATTCCCTAAATTAAAATTCTACAAAATACGCTTTATAATTGTATGTAATTTAAACAAATCAAAAAATTTAATAAAATAATCATAGAAATTGAAACGGCTGTCATAAAGAAATGAAAACTGTCGGGGGGAAATTGTTATTAATTTAAAATATAAAAGAGATTACTTTTGTAAGTGGTACTGTTTATAGTCTGAACAATATTTAAAGATAAAATTCAGTCTAGACTGGTAGTCAGATTATATTCTAGATTGTAAGTTTCCAGTGCAGACTGTCAAATATTTAATAGTCTGGTCTGTAAAAAAGTTTAAAGACTGGATTGTAAAATAGTTTACAGTTTGGACTGTAAGACACTTTACAGTCCTGGCTTTTAGACACTTTACAGTCCTGGCTGTTAGACAATCTACAGTCTGGACTGTTAAACTGTTTACAGTCATGACAATCTGGACTCAAAAACAGTCAGTGTGACCAGATCCTAAAAATTTTTGGAGCTAAATTGGCTTCAAAAAAAAAAAGCTAAAAACTGCTGAACATTAAATAAAGTGCTTAAACATAATGTACAATCTTAATTTTACTTCTTCTTAAGTACTGTTTTTCTTATAAATCCCTTATTTTTGCCATTTCTGCGATTTTGTTATGATCCCTTTCAAACTCGGCAAGTTAGTTGCGCATGTTACTTGCCGAGTGCAACAAAGTCTGTACTGTGAAAGGGGGTATGCCTGTATTCATAAAAATATTTTAAATTTAATAAAGATTTACAAAACAAATTTTTTATGAAAATTTTACTTAATGAAGGTTTGTTAAATTTAACAATCGTTTATGAATACGGGGTTTAAAATGTAACAAGTTATTTATTTAACATAAAAAGTATTAAAAAGAACAAAAATATTAATTCAGTCTTTACTTAAGTTTTGATATATCGTCGGTTGATTATTTAATTGTCGTATGTGGATACAAATTACATACGACATACGACAATTAAATAATCAACCGACGATATGTAAATTGGGTCTATAACCAAAGTATACGCAGAGAAAAAACATGTTTAAATGTGGTCACCTCCAACAAAACTATTTTTAAAGAAAAGGTTTATCATATGATGTTTAATTTAACCATATTATTGTTACCGACAACCATATTATGGTTAAATTATGCCTCCATCAGGAAGCCACAACCATATTATGGTGGCCTCTAATCATCTTATGGTCAAATATGACAATAATTTGTTTTAAAATTAACAATAGCGTCTACCTCTTTTCGAAGAGCAACATACTATGGTTGGAAACCAACCATGCTATTATAAGCGTTTAATATATTTTAGATATTATTAATCATAATATGTTCGGAGGCAACCAAAATATGGTTGTGGCTTTTTGACGGAGGCAAAATTTAACAATAATATGGTTTTCGGTAAGAATAATATGGTTAAATTAAACATAATTTGTTAAAAATGTTCGTTAAAAATAGTTTTGCTGGAGGTGATCATATTTAAACATGTTTTTTCTCTGGGTGTAGGCAATGTTGTTTTATTATCGAAAACATTATATGGGGTTATTTAAAAAAAAAAAAAAAAAAAACTCACGCAACAAATAAGTTTTCTAAAATACATCAATTTTATAGTATGCTCTAAGGATAAAAATGTTTCTGTTACTTTTAAAAATCGGCGCGCATTCGAGAATAACCACCAATATAAATATGTATTTTGTGAATGCAGACTACGAAAGTGCTGCGGCAAATTCGCTCGATATTTGTTTAAAACAAAGGAGAAATATAAACTTAAGGAAAATAATTTTGATTAAATAGTGGTTTAAACAACGAGCTGTTTTGTGGCAAACAATGCGGCTGAAAATAAGTTTGAATTTACAACTGAAAATAATTTAATGCTTCGTATTCAACGTCTTGACTTTAAAATTTTTTTACTAAAATAATAACATTTAGCAATAGACACCTCAAACATTTTGAAAAATGTTCAACATTCTTCCAAATATGTACATACTTAAATTTTTTAATATTTTTACAAACATGCTTCAAATGTTTGTCTAAACAGCAAACAGCACAAAATATTTGTACAAACGTATAATTTTAACATGTTTGCCATTGCATACATTATCGGCCATGTTCTGAAAATATAAATCACGTGAAATCGAATTTAACAAGTTTTGAAAACTCTCCCGTGTTCAAAGTTCATAAAAATATTTCCTTTTATATACCTCATACTTTGAGGACCACTTTTCTCTAACAAAACAACTTTTGATATTTTAAATTTTGGCGATATATATCGATTTTTTTTTTAAATATCGATATTTTTTGCCCATTCCTATTTTGGCCTGTAAGATATTTTACAGTCCGGTGTGTAGGACAGTTTACATAGATTTTAATATAGTTAACTATCTGGGTTAAAATTTTATAGTCTGGACTGTAAAATTATTATTATCACAATATCAACTGTAAAACAGTTTACCATCTTGTCTACCCGATAGCTAAAGGTAAGTCAGTTTACAACGAGGACTGTCAGATAGTTAATAATTGTGGCTGTTTAAAATCAGTCAACAGCATTAAGTTTAAACCAGCTTATGGTCTTATTTTGTATGTACACATGTAGGTATACCGGTTTACTGTAAACCAAATGTTTTTTAATTTATTTATTACTTCACCCACCACTTTACCGCTAATAAATTATCAAATGAAGTATTAAAAAAAAAATAAAAAATTGGTCACTTCCCTCAAAAGTTGACTCATTCATAATTGACTGTGATTTTTTTTCTAAGAACCAAAACTATAACACAACAAATAACAAAAACAACAAAAACACAATACACCTGAGTGTATAAAAAAGTGTAAAAGGCTTAAAAAAAAAATTAAAAATTCAACTTCACATGCAATAAATATGTTACTATAGTTAAAATTTTATTAACTTTGTGTTAAAAATTTCATTCAAAAGCAATAAACTAAAAAAAAAATTTCTTTAAAGCAGAGAAAAAATAAAATTAATTAAAGAATATTTTAAATTAAAAAATCTATGCCAAGTTCAATGAACAAACAGTCGTGCACGAAAATGTATATACATATATTTATTGTATTTGGTGGTTGTCGTTTTCATTAAGTTTTTTCTTAACTCTGACGTTTTTATTTTAACATTTTATTTCCTTATATTTTAAACAGACAAACGTTGCTCTTAAGTACCGCAATTTTTTTTTTGTTTGTTTTTATTTCTTGCTGAAAATAAAAATATGTAATACCTCTGGTTTTAAAAAGGAAATTAAAAGAACAAATTCTTCATAACAAAATAAAAATTTTACTTCTTTATGATATCCAAGTTTACAATACCTAAAAACTATGGACTAAAAACTAGTCTATAGTCTGCGTTGTAAACTAGTAAAGAGTCAGACCGTTAAATGGTCTAAAGCCTAGAACAAGTTGAATTAACACCAGGTGACCTTATCTTCCTACGTAAGCAACAGCTGATAACTAACCTTGTGTCACAATGGTATAGCGTTCTGGTGGTTCTGGGGAAACTTTACTAAATTCTATAATTTCCGCTTAAAATTTTTTTTAAGTTATTATATTTCAAAACACAATTTAAAATTAATGGTGTTTTCTTTTCTACAAAAAAATACCACATTTTAAAAGGTGCATGTATAAAATGTCTTGCCGAACATTTAATACTGCAATTTTTTATTTGACGGGAAGAAAACACAAAATTGGATCGCCCTGTTTTTAACAGCTGACAAAAGTTTGTTCTTCAATATATAAAAAAATATGAACATAAATCAAAAAGTGTGTTCTTCAAAATATAAAAAAATATATTCATAAACCCAAATTTGTTTTTAGATTGATATTAAATAAATAAATAAATGAACTAAATGAATGACGAATTTCCAATTTTTTTAGTTTGTTTTTCATAAAATATGTAAACTAGAAAATACCTTTGCCCGATTGCCGATTGATTAACACCAAGTTTTTGCGATTTCTTGATTTGAGGTTTTTTTTTCAAAAATAATTTTATAACACCTAATTCATTTAAATTTTATACCACTGACAACCTACCATTAACAATGTTATGCTTTATTTTGTTTTTACTATAAAATAATAGAAAAAATAACTATTAAAACTTGAACATTTTACTGTCCTGATTAGAGGCGATTTTTTCCCAACTTCGTCTGGTAAGCCCATAAATAAACAGAAGCCATACTTTTACAGGGCATTATCAACACTCTCGATTTATACGGGGCGTAAAGTGCAATGCCTTATGACATTTTTTTTTTTTTTTTTTTTTTTTTGTTCATTGTTTATTTATTGAATCTTCATATATTAAATATGAACTAACAATAATTAATCAAATCTTATCCTAATACTTTATTTATGTCCTGCCAGTGCCAGACAAAAATTTTCTTTATCACGGGTTCTGTTCACATATATAGGTGCTTATCGCTCTTCTAGTTGGGTAAGTGCTGCAGTGTCTCTTCTTCTTAATCGAGTGTGGCCGCCATGATTTAAAATATTTCGAGCTAGTGGATTTGGGTGTTGTTCAAGCCTTTTTAAATATTTTACTGCATATTTTGTAATCATAGTTTTTACTAATGGCACATTGAGATCCTTATGAATGTTTGAGTTTTTAACGTACCAGGGAGCTGCTGTGATTATTCGAAGAAGTTTATTTTGACGCCTTTGAATTTTTTCGATATTAGAGGCCGAGGCGGTGCCCCATAGTTGAATACCGTAGCACCAGATAGGCTTTAAGATAGAGTTATAAAGTAGAAGCTTGCAATCGAGACTAAGGACAGAATTTCTTCCAATAAGCCAATGAATTTGAATGGCTTTTAGTTTCATTTGAGTTAATTTTGCCTCTATATGGCATTTCCACGTTAATCGCCTATCCAGATGTAAACCGAGATATTTTACATGCGAATGTTGGGGAATTATTTGATTATTGATTGTAATAGGGGGGCAAGATTCCCGGCGCAAGGTGAATGTTATATGTACGCATTTTTGCTCATTTACCATTATCCTCCATTGTCTTAGCCATATTTCTAGTTGAAATATATGATCCTGTAAATAACGAGATGCTTCATAACTGTTTTCGTGTACGCTTAGAAAAGCTGTATCGTCTGCAAATGTTGAAGTTTGTGTGTAGTTGTTTGTTGGCATGTCCGAAGTATAAATTAAGTATAAAAGAGGGCCAAGGATGCTGCCTTGTGGAACTCCAGCGCCAATTGGCTGAGGTGAACTTAAAAAATCTCCTTCTTTAATAATAAATTGACGGCCGACTAAGTAGCTTTCTAACAGTTTGTGAGTGTTTGCTGGTAAATTTTGCTTCAATTTATGTAGTAAGCCTTCATGCCAGACTTTATCAAAAGCTTGCGAAACATCGATGAAGAGTGCTGAGCAATATTTTTTTTCTTCAAATGCTTTTCTTATAACATTTACTATTCGATGAGTTTGTTCAATTGTGCTGTGTTTTCTTCTAAATCCAAACTGATGGTTTGGAATACATCTATTGTCATTTAAAATTGGTGTTAATTTTGAAACTAATAATTTTTCAAACAGCTTTGACATATTTGATAATAAGCTAATAGGCCTATATGACTCAACTTTTGTATGATCTTTCCCTGGCTTTGGTATCATGGTAACTAAGGAAACCTTCCATTCTTGCGGGTAGTATTCAAGCCGTAAAATAGCATTAAAAATAAAAAGTATAATTTTCTTTGCTATGCGAGGTAGCTCTAAAAGCATTTTATTACTGATCTTATTAATACCAGGTGCCTTCTTAGTGTTTAAGTCACAAATAGCCTTTTCGATTTCTCTTATTTCAAATCTTATGGGAATAGATGCTCTGGCAGCAATAGGTGGTAACTCGACCGCAATATCGTTAGATAAATTTGGTGTAAATACGTTTTTCAAGTGACTCACAAACAGATTTCCTTTTTCAATATCGTTTCTTGCCCAACTACCATTCAAGTTTCTTAATGGTGGCTTTGATATAACTGGCCTTTTTAGATTTCTAGCTGCACGCCATAATGAGTAGTCAGATTGTGGAGTTGCATCAAGTTCCATAAGATATTTTTCTAGAGAAGCCGTTTTCTGGGTCTGCAGTAAGTTTCTAAGCCTTTTTGTGCACTCTTTTAATAAATTCTTAAGTTGCGGGGATCTGTAAAGTTGCCACTCTCTTCGAACTCTCCTTTTTTCAGTCAAGAGCCGCTCGACATCTGTGGAATATATTTTAATATTTTTTGTTTTTTTGGGGGCAGTACTAGAATGTTGAACAGCTAGTTTCAGATAACTGTCAAAATTCACAATAGAGCGATCTACGTTCTCCGGTGTTCTAAGCGGAATATTTTCTGTGCAATGGGTACTGAGATATTTTTTAAATTTTAACCAATTAATTTGTGTGGCTGACGTCGCAAAATAACCAGTCGGAGATACAATTCTATTGGGGTTCATTATAGTAATAACTGTAGGTGTGTGGTCGGAGGATAATTCTAAGGAAGATTCAACACGAATAGCCTCTGTGGGGATGTTTTTAATCACGCCAAAATCTATAACATCTGGAATTTTTTGCTGATCAGTAGGCCAATATGTTGGTTGTCCGCTCGCGACCACATTTAAATCCATTTTAGAGATTGAATTAAACAAAACACGACCCTTTGGTGTTATAAGTCGTGACCCCCAGAAGGTATGTTTAGCATTATAATCACCAGCGGCCAGAAAACAGGGTCCTAGTGATTTATAATATTCACAATATTGGCTTTCGGATATTGAAAATCTAGGTGGAGAGTATAAAGATGAAATTACTATGTTTCGATTTAACTCTTCAACACAAACGTTTGTTGCTTGCAGATAGTCCTCACGATGATCACACATTAAGTAGTGTTTGACTCGAGTTTTTATCAAAATGGCAGAACCTCCACAAGCTCTATCTCGAGGGTCCTTGGTATCATACAGTATATAACCATTAATTTTAAAACTATTTCTTGAGGTCAAATGAGTTTCAGAAACCATCATGACATCAATTTGTTTACTTTTAAGAAAATATTCTAATTCATTTTTATGTTGGCGGATGCCGTTTGCGTTCCAAAAACAAATTTTTAAACAGTTCATGGCTTGTTAAGTACAGCTTGCAATAACATCGATTGCATTCTGAGAATTTCCTGCATCATATTACCCATTGTGTTAGTAAAATTATTTACTGTTTGCACTAATGTTTCCATGGTTTTTTCTAGACGACTTAAATTAGGAGTTTCTTCGTTACTTGGCGCAGCACCTTGCATTGAAACATGGTTTGATTTAAGGACGTTAGCGTAAGAGGTTCTGTTACTACCAGGCTGCGGAGCCTGAGTGTCATTAGTGTTTACTTGATTTGTTACCTGCGTTTGAGGGGGATTAGGTTTCGGTCCAGACGACTGCTTGACGATAGTGTATACAGGGCATCCTCTATTATTGGCAGTGTGATTACCGCCACAGTTGCTGCATTTCTTTACGTTGGGGTCGGTTTTAGACTTATCGCAAAGAACTGTACCATGTAATTCACCACATACTACGCAAACAGGGGGTAAGTAGCAGTATGCCTTAGTATGACCAAATTCTTGGCAGTTTAAACACTGAACGGGTCCATTTCTTTTGTGCGGCTCCTCTATCGTGATTTTCCTGTACAGAATATATCTCAAACTGTATATAGGATGAGTTTTGTTTTTTTTTATCTTAACATCGCTTATGACATTTAAGGGTGATTTTTTAGAATAAAACACGCTGCCCTTTTAGAGAGCAAAATATTTTTAAGAAACGAACACCAAATTGCATTTTTTTAAATAAAATGTAACATTTTTTGTAGAAAAGAAAACACCATTAATATTTGTTTGATTTTTCGACACAACGTTAAAATATTTTACAGTGTGGTAAACGTTTTCAAAATAATCAAATAATACCACCTTGTATGAATCGCCTTGGCCTAGACTGTAAACTAGTGTGCAATCTAACCTTTAAACTAGTGTACGATTACAATCCAGACTGTGATCTAGTGTACATTTGCGACTGTAACTAATAAATTTAATTCCTTTGCATTTCTGTTTCGCAAATATTTTTAACATGTAGTTTTTGCTAAGTGTATACATATCATTTCATATACTAAGTAAGTGCTTTACACGCAAGTATCAAAAGCTTAAGTATCTCTATAAAAAATTAACAAAAAAGAAAACAAAAAAAAAAAAAAGATATTAAAACGACCTTCACCATCATAATCCCACAACAACACCACCAAAAACAAATAACAGAGTTGCCAATTTGAGTTTTTTCTTTGAAATCGAGCAATTTTTTACCGTAGGAAAAATCAGATTTATGAAAAATGTTATTATTAATTAGTGTTGCCAAGTTAGACTAGATTTAGTCATTTTTGTTTTGGTAAGCCATAATTAATTAATTGATTAATTAATAATTAAATTAGTCTTTTTTTATTCACTACATTATTGCTTTTGATCAGGTCTATTGAAATCAATCTATGCCGCATTATATTTATTTCTAATAATTTTCTTTGCTTTTATGTCAAAAATATCTTATGACACGAAATGAATCTGGCAATACTGGCTATTTGAACACTGTTATTTTCTCGACAACTCTAGCGATTGCGGTAAAAGTTATGAGTTGCTTTGAAAGAAATCAACATCTAAGACAAACTCTTGCCAATTCTTAGATTTGATTTCAAATCACATTTTTATTTAAAAGCTGGTACATTAAAGTTCAATTAAAATTTCCATTAAATATTGTTAAATATTGCTTGTATGTTTTGACATACCGACCTACTAAAGCAACAATTAAAACATGTTGTTTTTAATCTTGTACTTGTTGTTGTGTTGCCGCCGCCTGATATTTGAATTCCCCTTGCCATGAACTTAACATTTTAGTACAATTCATAGTAATTAATTCGTTATATACCTTTTTCTAAAAAATACTATTGACCTATAAGCCTCATTCACAATTGAAGCAGAAGTTTCTGTTTTCATATGTCTCATTCCAAGGTGTTTTATATAAACTAGTTTTCTCCTAAAGTTCAAAATTCGACCATACATTTTTATGTAAATATGAAGAACACATAGTTCATCTAAGTATACATATATAAATTTACATGTTTCCAGCATTTTTCCCCGTCTTAGTGGATCGGTTTGGCTAAAGACCAATCTCCGGTTCATATTTTAACTTCTACGTGAGTTAATTTAAATTTGTAAGTTTAAAATCAAAAATATCAGAAACTAGCAATTGAAGTCACCTTTATATATTGTCATCCACTCAGGACATAACATGTTTTATTGTATGTTTCTACGTCTAATATTAACGAAAATACATTAAAATACCAGATGTAGAACGAAAAAGTACCAAAAAGCTCGCTTTTATACATTCTTTCGTTTTACGTTTTCGATTTCCATGACACCCCTGTATATATTTTGTGATAATAGTTTTATAAGTTTGTCAAAAAAAATTCGGAGAATGGGAGCTTGACTTCGTCAACGAAACCCTAAATAATCGTTTTTTTATTGATAACTTTAGACTTGAGGTTTTATTTCAATCTTTAAATTAAAATTTCAGCAAGACCTACAGCTTAGACTTGGTAATTTTATTTATTATTTTCCTTTCTTTGTTGGAGGTGATTCAGTATCCTATTAAGTCTTAAGATTTGTCAAAAAAAAAAAAAAGAAAATCGTGTGAGCTATAAATGAATCATTATTTTTTGATATTAATTCGTTACGAATAAGTTAAATTTTGAATTAATTCGTGTCACAGCAAAAAAGAATTTAATGCAATTTGAATCAATTCAAACGAGTTAGGCAGAAATGAATTTCAATTCGTTTTCCAATTCAAATGAATTTGTAGAATGAGTTGCAATTCCTTTCTAATTCAAATGAATTTGTTTAAGTCAATTGCAATTCATTTTACAGATTCATTTGAATTTAATTGTTTTTAAATTCATTCAAATGAATTAGAAAATTGAATTTCAATTAAAATGAATGAAATCAAAAATGAGTTGCAATCAATCAAATTCATGAACAGATCTAGTTGGATTTACTATTTTTTATTGCAGTTGGAATTTTTTAGGGTTTTTATATTATTTTAATGTTTTTTTTATGATTAATAAATGTGTTAAGAAAAATTTAAAGTGCATTTTTTTTTTTAAATTTTTAGCGCATATTTTACTATTTCTGGTGAATGTTTTATGCGCATAAAACTCGATCTTAACTGCATAAAAATCCAGACCCTAATTATTATACTAACACCACAATAGTGGATAGGGAATAATAAGTTTCTGCTGACGTGTGTAACATATTGGTCCTAGACTTACCTTTAAGTACACCAATCGATTCCGAATCTCGTTCTGAGTTGATCTTACGATACACAAACACACTTTTAATAATAATTTCACACTATTTGATAAAAATTAAAATTTAAGTTTCTTTTAGCAAATAAATAAAATTTTTTCCATTTTAATAGGATTTTCGCTTATACCTGATAATTTAACTCGTATTCAGCCGCTACCTGATATTTCCATTCTATTCCAATACAAAATCAATTCGAATTTCAATCAATTCAATTTAAATGAGTTGGAAATGAATTGCTTATTATTTTTTTAAATTAATTTTGAATTAATTCAAATGAACTTCAATTCACTTTAACAAATTCATTTGAATTGGAAACGAATTGCAATGCAATATTCGTGAAGCCATTTGTAAAATAAATGCTGCACACAATCGATAATGTGCTTAAAAATTGGACCGATCGTGTAGGCTACTGCATGGCCAGCCGAGGCAGCCATTTGAATGAAATTATTTTCCAAGGTTTTTTTTAAATGTGAAATTTATTGTTGAAGGGATAAGCTATTCCAATGTGCATTTCACTGGTTGCTTAGGCCAGATCGTCAGGAAACTTCACCCAAAGATTTTAGAAAAGCTAAAGATATTACACAACTAAAACTGTTAAGTGAACAAGAATTATAAACCTCAGTTTTACTTGTAACAATATCAAAGCTTAAACAAAAAACAACAACAATAAACAGTGAGTTTATCTTTTCTTACAGTCCCGACTACAATTGGTTGATTTTGTGTCAACTCTAAATGTAGTTGTAAGTGGGTAAAGAAAAAACAAAAATAAAAACAAATTACTTTATTTTATTTTGCCAGTTCAGTTTATTTACACTGCCACATGCATATTAGTTATCAAGGTTTTTCTTGGGATTCAAAAATTAATTAACAAGGTTTCTTTTAAATGCGCTAAATTCCCATTTCATACTATTGATAAACTGAAATTTTCCATTATTAACCGGAGGGATTGTACTTTCAAATTAAAAAAAGAAATTTGAGAAAATATTCAGTAGTTTTTTTTAAAGCATTTTCAAAAAAAAAAAAAAGTTATTTGGTGGACCCTGAATGTAGTATATGTTTGTAAAAAACGTGCAGTTTTCAAGTTTGCTAACGAATGTAAAATAGATAAATTTCTTGCCACATAATTGTAAATATCCGACCACAATACAATTAATTCTTTAGAAAACTTAAAACTACTAGGTTTTTTGTTCTATCACATCGGCTAGTGATCTATATTGAAGATTTATTGATGTAAAGCTGATATCATAACGCGTATTTATTCTTTCATATGAATTTTGTTTAAAGTACACCTAAAACTGTAACTATTTACATAACTTTGACGTAGTTTATTATGTAAAAATTTAACAAAAACAGCTGTGTTTTGTTAGTGAACAATAATATTATTATCAAGGCCCGGATTTTTATGCAAACGCATATTTGTTGTCGTCAGTCTGAGATCAACATAAACTTAATATATTTTCAAATCAAGAAATTTAAAATAAAATGGCATCGATTTTTTAGTGCATATTTTTGCATATTTTCGCATATATTGCTGACATTGCATATTTTTGGTGAATTTTTTTAAAAATCAAACTTCTTGTAATTGCTTTATTTTGAGATGCATCAATTGAGTAAATGGGAAAAAATATTTTGCAAAGCACATCTCGTTTTGTCGCATATTAGGGGAAGTATCCTTTAGCAACAAGGTGGGGACAGTGGTTGATATCAGTTGTGTATTATGCTGAACATTTTGAACAGTTCAAGGATGTGATGGCACGATGGTAATGCAGTATCAAAACAAAAATTACAAATTTACCAAATATAAAAGCTCGGTTAACTTTTATGTCTTGAAATTATGGATTTATGTCTCAGAGATTGGGAAGGCAAATTAAATTAAATAAATTAAAATAAATTAAAATAGATAATCATTCAAAAGCAAATTTCGATCTACCAAAGGGTTGAATACAATTTGGTTTAAGGATTGATGTTTGACTAATGACCTCAGCAGTCGTCGATGGCTGCGAGTGTTAAACGGCAAGCCCTCTGAAGAGATTGAGTGGTTGCAATCGAAACATGTCAGGGTAACCTGTCCGTAAAACACCTGGGTTCGAGCCCAGATTGAGTCAAGAATGAAAAATTATCAATAAAAATTTTAATTAATTTTCATGTTGTAAAATTCCTTTCTTCATAAAAATAATTTAATGAAAATTAAATTTAATGAACTTAAGCCTAATTAAAAATATTAAAAATTTGGATTAAAAACCATAAATAGTTCAATAAAATAACCACAATACTAATAATTGTTAAAGCTAAGGCACGAGCTCTATGTTTGCATTTGTCCTTCAAGTTGTGCTGAAAAGGTCAACAAGAAAAAGAAAGACAAAAAATGAAAAAACAAAAAATATATGTACTTTGAACTTCAAGAAGAATTCTTGACAAAAGTACGAAAAAAGAGAAGTAAAGGAATAACATGTTAAAATAAATTAAAATAGATAATCATTCAAAAGCAAATTTCGATCTACCAAAGGGTTGAATACAATTTGGTTTAAGGATTGATGTTTGACTAATGACGTCAGCAGTCGTCGATGGCTGCGAGTGTTAAACGGCAAGCCCTCTGAAGAGATTGAGTGGTTGCAATCGAAACATGTCAGGGTAACCTGTCCGTAAAACACCTGGGTTCGAGCCCAGATTGAGTCAAGAATGAAAAATTATCAATAAAAATTTTAATTAATTTTCATGTTGTAAAATTCCTTTCTTCATAAAAATAATTTAATGAAAATTAAATTTAATGAACTTAAGCCTAATTAAAAATATTAAAAATTTGGATTAAAAACCATAAATAGTTCAATAAAATAACCACAATACTAATAATTAATTGATAATGTTATAAATCGAATGGATGCAGTTAAGGGTAACTTAAGTAAACAAATTCGTATCATACTTATAAAAGTTTTTAGAAAAATGCAGGACACAAAAGAATAACGCAAACTGCTGGTATATTTAATTTAAATTTTTACGAAAACAGCATAGTGGAAAATGAATATATGAAAATGAGTATTGTTCCTAACTCATTTTATATGAAGGTTCAAATATCTATCTAACAAGTGACTTAATTTACACGATTGTTTTACTTTTATTTTGTGTTTTACCTTATTTTTACTTCTGCTTTTTTGTTTTTCCTTATTTTTGTTAATGAGACTGAATTTTTATGGTTTTTATATTATTTTAATGATTAATAAATGTGTTAAGAAAAATTTAAAGTGCATTTTTTTTTTAAATTTTTGGCGCATATTTTACTATTTCTAGTGAATGTTTTATGCGCATAAAACTCGATCTTAAATGCATAAAAATCCAGACCCTAATTATTATACTAACACCACAATAGTGGATAGGGTATAATAAGTTTCTGCTGATGTGTGTAACATATTTGTCATAGACTTACCTTTAAGTACACCAATCGATTCCGAATCTCGTTCTGAGTTGATCTTACAATGACAATTCGTCCGTCCGTCCGTCCGTCTGGCTGGCTGGCTGGTTGACTGTCCATGTAACCTTGTGCGCAAAGTGCAGTTCGCAATTTTGAAGTTAATTTAATGTTACATACGTTTTAATTGTCATAAGGACGAAGCATATTAAGCGAGAATAATTCCATATTTTCACTTAGACCTCATACAAACTTTATTTCGGAACTGTTCATCCGTCACAAAACTATCTTATTATGGTGGTATTAAGATTTAATTTGGTCCAAACATTTCTAAATCATCGTACTAAATGTTTTTTAAATCGGTCTTTATTTGACCACAGCTCCTTTACAAGTACTTCTGTCGTTTAATAGCTTTAAGTGCTATAACTTTCTTATAAATATTGGTATTGATATAAAATTTGTCAACGATAAGTTTTATAACAACTTATATGTCATAACATATTGCTGTACCTTTAGGTCCAAAAGTGACCATATGAACCCACTCTTAAAAATCCCTTTAAGCAATTTCATATAAGTTTTGATATTTCGATAATATGCGAGCCGAAGAACCCTTTTATGAATCCTTAATTCATAGCACATTTTTTTGCCGGGTCCATAAGTAGCCGTGGTCCCAAATAGGGTAAAAGTTTGAAAAATTTGTCTTTATACTGTGGTGTAGGGTAACGAATGGTCGGGCTTGAACGATTTTACGTGTACAAATTCAATTCGTCTGAAAAATAAGTAGAAAACTAAATTTAAAGAAAACATAGTATTGTCAACAATAATATTTATATTTTTTTGTTTATTATTAGTTTAATTATTTTTATTTGGCTTATTTTTTTTTATGTTTGTCAATAATAATGATAAAAAAATATAAAATTATTTTAAGTAAAAAAAAATAAAACTATAAAAGCCCATTTAAACCTGAACTTTAAAGAAGTTATTAATCGTTTACTGTGACAAACAGGTTAATTTTCTAGTTATACCATACAAATTTTTCTATAAAAATCATAAACCAATATCAACTAAATTATTGAATAATCCTGTTTAAAAACCGGTTTTTGGTGAAATTTAACTTATCCAGCTCTGCTTTTTTTATTTGACTGTTTGCATAAAAAAAATTATAAAAAACCCTGGTGATAAAAATAAAAGGTAAGTGAAAGCAAGAAAACTTATAATATTTTATTAGTTTTCAAGGACGAACTTGTCAAACTTAGATTCATCAACTAGTTTAGGAATCTCTAACGTGAATGGCTTGTAATGTTGTTGTTAAAATAGCTAAACTATAAATAAAACAAAAATACGAGCACATATTAATTAATGCGAAATTAGGCAGAGCTAAGGACGTCATGGTTCATCCAAAATGGCCATAACAACTGTGTTATAAAAGGTTTATTAAAAACTTATCAGTTCTAGGGGATACCTTATATAAAATGCTTACGTTTGTTCATTATATCAAATAAGTCGCTGTAGTAAAGAGTGTGTAAGAAAATACTTATACAAACTATTCCCAACAAAACTTATCCTTGGTCCAACAAATTATTATTTTTTTAATCACGTTAGATTTTAAAAATACTTCAGATATTATCTTTTCTAAATCATTAATTTTCGACCGTTATTGTGGTAAAAATTGACAGCGAAAAAAGTTCGTGAAAAAATAATTAAAATTTAAAAAAAAAATCGATTATAGACTTTCAAAAAAATAGCCAAAGATCTGAAGGTTCATTGTCACACTGTTTCAAAAGCCATTAAACAGTAGAAGAAAGACTTGAACATTAAAAGCAAACCTGGATCAGGAAGAAAAAAGTCTACAGGTATTGGTAACGCAAAAAAAAAGTCGAACAACTTTTTCGAAGAGCACCAAACGAAAACTTCTGTCAGAAAAGCAGCTCGTAAAGTTAAATAGTCTGATTCTTTTGTGCGCAGAGCCAAAGCTAGTGCAAGTTTGAGGTTGTATAAAGTTTAGAAAGTTTCACAAAAGAACGAGCGAAAAAATGTAGGTAAGATTTTATAAAAAATACACTTGTGTGATGGCTAATGAAACTTATGTACGGCAGACTTTTTACAACTTCCGGGTCAAGATTTTTTAAGATTAATACTGGACAAAAAAACAAACAAAATTCTGCAAGAAGTTTCTTGTGTGGGATGATATTTGCAGTTGTGGCAAAAGAAGCCAATCATTTGTGACGTCAGGCACGATAAAGACAGAAATATATAACGGATTGTCTACAAAACGGCTTTTACTTTTCTTTAAACAGCACAGAGTGCCTTCATGTTTCTGGCCCGATTTGGCGCCGTTCTTCTATAAAAAAAAGCCCTTGAATTGTATTTTAACAATAGTGCCAATTTTGTACCACGGGAGGCAAATCCACCCAGCTGTCCAGATCTTCGGTATGTTAAAAGATAACGAAAGCAACTATAAAATCTTAAATGGGAGTTTTTCGGGAAAAATTGGATAAAGTTATAAATTCCGAGTAATTCACCAATATTTTAATGATTAATGAATGTTTACAATAGCTCTATATATTAATTGGTAAAGGCAAAACACTTTCCTCTTCTGTATGCCAACCAAATTGAAAGTATACACCATTTAAAAGGTATTTACTCACAGAAGTGCACAATAAATATTTTATTAAAATCTGTTCAATAATTTCAGAGTTATTAGCCTTCAAATTTGCTACTAACACAAATACAAAATACATACAAAAATAAAAAATTTGTTTTTTTCTATTATCAAATAATAAATAAATAGGGTGGACCGTCGATATTCGTCATTTTCCAGAAAACGGGTTTCGTATTATTTCGACTATAAAAATCTTATGTTTTAATCGGCATAGGCAAAACAGTTAAGAGCGCTGTCTTCCTTTGTTTGTCAACCGAACCTCTATGGGGAGAAAAAAGTATCAATAAGGGGAAATACGGGAAACTAAATTTCTTTCTTTTACTATTCTGTGCTTCATGTGTTCATTTTTAAATTTTCTAAAATATTGAACTTGGAAACATACTATTATATGTGCAGGTTACTGAGTAAATGAGAACCTATCACACAGAAAAAAATACTAATGTAAAATTAACGTGGAAAAATGTTGATTGAGAATCATAGTAAATTTCTGCAAAAGTATGCCCATTATTTAAATTTATCATTATTTCATATAAATTTTAAATGAAAAATATTAAAATAATCTTAAATCACGCTTATTAATATATTATTCACTGTTAAAATATATAAAAAAAAATATTAAAATATAAATAAATATTGAATCCATTAAAAACCCTATTTTATATTAAAATCTAAAGTTGATCTTGTTAAATTAACATGCATACATAGTTAAGTGTGTTAATTTTTTTTATTTTCATTCTTAAGAGACAATTCCCGTATTCTTTTAATTAAAATTATTTAGTTAAATAGTACATCAAGTTTTCAAAGTAGAATGATGACGAAACCATATCGGGCGATTCTGCTGATGCTTCTGTTGACAAAGGAGAATACAAAATAAGTGAAGCATGTGTTACAGGGGTAAGCGTATTGAATTATTCTTAAATAAATACATATGTTGTATCTGAAGCTTCTTCACACTGTTATAACACACTCAAACCAATTTGATTCTACATGAAATTCACGTTGTTTCAACTAGAAATAACTTTCATTTAACGTGATTCGGATTGTTATTTCAATATAAATGACATTTTGCTCTAACTTTACTGCAATGTTAAATTAACATGAATAATAGTTATTTTAAAAGAAAAAAATGATGTTCGCAAGTAATTGTAAAATCAGGTTGAATTAACATGAAAAACGTATGAAGCAAAATCAACACCGAAAAATTTTAAATCAACCTTGTTTTCTACGTTTTTAACTTGATTTTTTTCCGTGTGTATAAGATGAAAAATGTTACAGTGTCTGAATACCAAATTTTAAGAAAACCAGTTGATTAGTTGAGAAGATATAGGGAGAGGAGCTTTTACCCCTATTTTCCTATTTAGGAAAACCGGTTGATTAGTTAAGAAGTTATAGGGAGGGGAAGCTTTTACCCCTCTTGCCCTATTTCAAGCCCTAAATAATAAAAATTTTAGGTAACAGTTCTTTCCAGCTGTTCCACTATTTGCCTGCCAAATTTCAAGAAAATCGGTTGGTTAGTTAAGAAGATATAGGGAGGTGTTACAGTATCTGTAAGCCAAATTTTAAGAAAACCGATTGATTAGTTAAGACGCTTTAGGGAGGGGAAGCTTTTACCCCTCTTGCCATACGTTACGCCCTTTTTCCTTTCAGATATTATAGTGTCTGCACGCCAAATTTTAAGAAAACTGTTTGATTAGTTAAGAAGATATAGAAAGGGAGGGTTTTTCCCTTTTTGACCTATTTTACGCCCTCTAGCGATATGAAGTATACCTAACAACATATTATCATACCTAACAAACACATATACAAAATACCAAAAAAATCGGTCAAGCTGTTTCGGATAACTTAAATTACAAACACCGCGACGCGAGCATTTTTTATATGGGCATTTCCATTTTGACGTGTCGTTATATTTGTACTACAAAATGTAAAAAAAATTAAATGAAGAAGTCATATCTGTAAAAAGGGTTTTAATATATACAAAGTAATGAAGAAGCACTATATTCAGAAAAAAATCGACGCTAAGGATTTGCAGATATAAGCAAAAATATGCGCTGGCGTGACGTTAAAAAAATTGAAGTGGATTTTGAATTGCATTAAAAAACTGAATAAGACTGCGAATTGCGCAAGACGTTTTGTATAAAACCTTTTTTAGTAAACTTTGGACCTGTAAAGATTTATTTTTCAAGTTTTTATATTTAAACATTTTTGCTTGTTCTAAGGTACATATGGGCATTTTCAGCGAAAAGTCTACTTTTTTTTTAATGTAACGCCAGAATGCAAATAAGGTTGTATTTTAGGACCATGTTGTTTAACCGTTATCCCTTTTGTTACTAAATGTAGAGCTGGTTGCGCTTTACACCAAAATATAAAAAAGTAAACTATACATATACATATGACTATGTTGCAATAAAGGAGCGATATGTACATCCACAATAATTACACAGCACAACAAAATGGAGCTTATTTAAATTTTTTGAAGTAAAAAGAGACGATCCTTATTTATTTTTATTTATTTCCAATAAATGTAGCGGAAGTGCCTTAATTATGGACATAGCGGTATATCTCGAAAAGTCGAGCTAAACTAAGTGCATCGTCCCAAATTACCTTAAAAACAAAATTCAGCTCTTTATCGAAAAAGACATTGTTCCCTTGTGTAATCATATAAATAATATCTTTTATACTTTTTGATCTGCTTCCTTAATTTCAGAGTATGTATGTATTATGTGCTGTTTTCACAACACAAGTGACTGAACGTTTAGTGAAATTTATATGAAAAGCACTCAGTTTTTTGAGTGTTTCCCATATAAATTTACCTACACGTTCAGTCACTTGTGTTGTGAAAACAGCACATTATTGTTTTTCTAAATATTTTCTAAGATTATAGATTTTTTTATTTGTTATAAATATTTATAAATGTTTGTTATTAACAAATTTAATAACTCAAAAGTAAACAAATCCGATGGCCGATATTTAATATCGTTTAGATTATCAATTAGATATGACAAATTTGTTTTTTTTTATTATTAAACGTTCTTTTGCGAATTTGTTGCATGCGACATTAGACACCACAAAGAGTGAGTAAGGAAAATAATGAAAGTTTATTTTATTGATAAATCAATGAATAATATATAATACGAATTTTATTTAATTATAGAAAAACAAGTAAGAAAGTACAGTCGGTCAAGCCTGACTATATGATACCCTACACCACAGTATTTTAATTTTTAGATTTCATTAAAATCGGTTTGAAAGTTTGTGAGTAACAGAAATTGCCCCCTACCTCGTCTTGTGGTCGTATTTTTTAAAAGCTGCATAGCCTATGTAGTTTTTTACTTGGTTCTCCACCAGTTAAAACACGCTAAAATTTGTCGGTTATAAACGATTGCATATGATTCATGCTGAAGCCGCAAGAACTGTAACTCGGTACAGTTATGCGACGCCACGCCACTAGCCAATGTGGGATGAAACGTAAAACGCACGAAAAGCAAACAAAAAAACAAACTATAACGATATAACGATAACGACAAAGACGCACGAGCTGTTTCCCCGCCCAGATCAGTTTAAAGGTAGCAGTATATAGCACGCGATAATTCGTCCACGTATATCGTGCGTTTAAAAAATTCAGCGCATAACAAATTGCAAGTTACACAGCGCTCATTATAAAACCCTTTTCTGGCAGCTGTTTTTTTATTTGTTTACTTATTTGTATGTATGTACATTGAAAACCGACTCGGATATATCAAGATTTTTTTGTATGTTTTTGTTGCATTTGTTCTATTTTTTTTATTGTATTTGTTAAATTATTCTTTATATTATTAAAGTATTTTGTTTAAGCTTTGATATCGTTGCAAATAAGACTTTTTGAGTGTTTGCAATTCTCATTCACTCTGAAGTTTAGCTTATCCCCCAACAATAAATTTCAGTGTTTTTATCGTGAATAAAAATTGGGAATTAAGTACGACAAACAAAAACTTTTATTTTTTGTCAGCTGATTACTTGTCAAAAATGCACAACTCGTTAAAAAGTTTAACGCGGCGTTTCCACATTGAAGTAATTACTTGCAATAAGTGTATACTAGGGTATTATTCAACCGTTAATCGGTTAACCGATTAATTACTACCCGATTAACTGATCGGTTAATTTAAAATTGGCTATTTTCGATTAACGATTAAACCGGTTAATTTTTTGTACAAAATATTTCCTTCTGGGGGTGTGTGTGAAACGGTAGCAAAATTCTATGGTGAATTAAAATTGTAAAAAATTTCTACGCTAATGTCACCCCCCAGGGGTCTAATCACCGCATACGATATCGAGCAAAATTTATCGAAATTATTTATTTTGGTATCACGACTCTCGATATGGAATGGAATTTATTGAATTTGAAATAGTAGCATTCGATAAAGAGTAACTCGACATTACATTTCTCGAGTTTTCATTCGATACGTCAGTGTCTATCGTATGCAAAAACATTCGATAGTTTATTCGATACGATAGTATCGAATGCGGTGATTAGACCCCAGGGCTAGTGAAATTTTATTAACCTCAACAGTGCCAAAATTTACTTCCATTACTCCACGTCTACAACTGGCATGATTTGTTGATATAACATGATGTTATAAAAGCGTTGTTAAAACATTTGCATTAACAACCGTTATTATAACATGATAAAAACTCTAACATGAAGAGTCTATACTAAACACTAACATCATATAAGTGTTAATGTTAAGCATTTTATGTTAGTTGTAGACTGCGCCTTATTACATTGTAGCAGAACTGATTCACTACTGACACTGTCACCAGTACTAGTGACTTATTATACCCCCGACAATGCTTTTTTATTTTAGACATTTACCATGTGTGTGCCATTGGAAATCTACTAATGACGTTGTCACTACTGAGTAGGTGGTTCTTTTGGGAACATATGTAGACATTGTCACCAGAGACTCACTAGTTCATTTTAGTTATTCTAGTCTACACTTTTGATACTTTTCTGAAAAAGCGTCGTTAATGAAACTGTTGTTTTGTATACAAATTTGGCAATGGCGGCACAAATCTGTTTTCAGATTAACTAAACCTGGTTTAACAGAGATCTCAAAAATCCAGCCTAAGTGTTTTATCGGCTGCTTCACTAAACGTTGATATAACGTCTGGATATTAAAACAAAAAACCATATTTTTTTATCTACTTTTTAAATTTATAACGATTAATGTACTGCATATTTATCATAGCACAAATGAAAAAATGCTAGATTAATTAAAACAATTATGCCGACGACGAATAATAGCGCTTTGGCGGCAAATTAGAACTCTCATTCTCATCAAAGCTAAGAAAAAAACTGTAGACACTTTGTTGACATGTCGCCAAGAAGTCACTAAAAAAGTCGACAAAATTGGTTAATTAATCTAGCGATTAACCGATTAAAGCCAAACTCCGATTAAATGAATACCCTAGTGTAAACGTAGTGTATACGTATTATCAACGAAACATCGAAGAAACAGCCGATTGACTGAAAGTACAAAAATTGTGTAAATGTTAGTGAAAAAGTTTAAGTGTATTGAATTTTTCGAACTTGCACTTGCATGTGGAAACGGGGGGTAAAGTAAACCAACTTTCTGCCGCAAATGCGTCAAATTTTTTTTATGTAACTTGTTCTATGGATAAACATTAGTTTACCTTTTTTGGCTGAAGTCTACTGTGCGCTCGCTCACTAACGCCTTTTATGTACTTTATGTTTGCCACTTTTTCATAACCTGTGTTTTGTTCTCGTCAAAAAACAAATAGCATTTTTACAGGGCATTTTGTATACCGTCACCTAAAATGCAAAAGAGAATAACAACGCTTTTTATTTATTTTATAATTTAGTAGGGACTCAAAATTGTTACACCCTTTTACATTTTAGGTGAATCCAACAGGGTTGTTTTTCTTTTCATAAAAGTCTTGCACTCAGACTTTGAAAGTAAAACATCTTACATACTTACTAAATTTTGTAAATGTTTAATTTAGACTTAATTGTCCTAATATAATACTTTAAAGTCTTTTGGGTACTAAAATTAACTAAGTTTTATGATAAGTTTTTAGTTTTATTTTAGCACTGGTGTATGTCTTTGTTTTTAGAATTTTTATTAGTCTTATAACTAGTGAGAGTTTCAAGTCTTATATTTTTTCTAAGGCTTTTTAAGACTTTTTCTAAGACCCTTACTCTTATACTAAGACTTAACAGTATATGCAAAGAATCTAAAATTCCTAATACGAATCTAAAGTCTAAAGCTAAGATCCCACTATCGGCTCAATGTACCAATTTTTGCCGTATTTCATGAGCCGATAGTGTGAACGGTCAAAATTTTTTAATATGCGACAATCTGTGCCGATATTGTGCTGACTGTGGGCAATCTAAATTAACCTTGATGCGCCGAAAATGTGAACACACTTTTGCACAATGTGGAGCAATCATATTGTTTAATATGTACCGATCACAGTCGCCAATCAGCGCCGATACAAGAGATGTCAAAACATTTGTTTTATCCATAATTTATGTTTTAAAATGGTAAATAGTACATTTGTACTGTTAAATAAATGAAAACAATTCGCTTTAACCAAAACATTGCAGTTGTATCGATCTTGCCATCCCTGGTTTGTAAACAAACATCTATTTACAAAACAGCAATTACAAAAAAAAAAGAACAATTGCAGTAAGTTTGAATAAAATTTATTTAATTTTTTATTATAGACTAATGTATTATTAAAAATTGTTAGAAAACATAATGGAATATTCAGACAGAGAATTTTGCGAATTTTTAAATTAAAATTATGTCTGCCAACAAGCAAACATATGATTTCATTTGCCCAAATAGCACGATAGTGGTACCGCATTGTACCGATTATTGTCGCAATTGAGTTCTGGCCGATATGAACTGAAAAAAATTGTCACAATGTGCGACGATAATGGGACTGCCTAAGAATAAATTGTGCAATGTTTTTAAATGTGCGCCGATATAGCACGATAAAAATCGTCACAGATTGTGCTATTTGAGCCGATAGTGGGATCTTAGCTTTATACTCAGACGCTAAAGTCTTATACTAAGACTCTTAAGTCTTATACTAAGATGATAAAGTCTTAAACTTAGACGCTTAAGTCTTATACTTAGAATACAAAGACACTAAAGTCTTATACTCAGACGCGAAAGTCTTACACTAAGATGCTAAAGTCTTACACAAAGATGCTAAAGTCTTATACTAAGCCGCTAAGGTCTTATACTAAGGCTCCAAAGTCTTATAATAAGAAGCTTAAGTCTTATACTAAGACTGATCCTTATACAAAAATTCTAAGGTCTCACGCTTAGGCTCTTAAGTATCTATAATACTAAAACTATAAAGTCGTTAACTTAATTTTTAAAGTCTTGTACTAAGACTTTCAAGCCTCATAATAACCTTTGAAGTCTTATACAAAGATTTTTAAGTTTTTTACAAAGGCTTTAGAATGATATGCTTATATGGTTAGATTTAAGACCATTTTCTTTTATATTCTGCTTTTTAATTGTTACTTTTGGTTAAGTTTAAATAAAGCATCTGTATTTATAATTTGCTAAGTTACTCAATTCCGTTTAATTACAAAAGCTGTAGTGTTTTCTTAATTGCTCTCTATAATGTAACTTTAACTTATACTTATAAAAACTTGCCATTTTAAAAAATTATTATTTCTTGTTTTTATCAATATTCCAAGCGAGAAGGAAATTCAAATTATAAAATATATGTCGAGAGGTGAATAAACTGTGGACTTTGTCCTTCCTAAAACAAATCTAAGCATAAAGAGAGAAAGACAGAGACATAATCACTTGTAATTGTTTACAAATCTCTTTGATGGTACTCTACATTTTGTTATTGCAGTTTTTTTTATTATTATTGTTGTTGGCTTTTTTTTTTTGTTTTATACAGATAAACAATTTTAAAATAGAAAACAAAAAAATAAACCATGGCCTCATCACCCTCTGTCACTGGTTTAATTCATAATCTGTGTTGTTGTTTTTTTTTCCTTATTTTCATTGAAGTATAGAAAATTACAAAAAAAAAAAAAAAAAAATTATTCAATTTATGCTGATTAAATTTATTTTAAAATATTTCAATTAAACTGATTTTAATACTACAAAAATAAAATAAATATATTCTTAGAAAAATATTAAACTAAACTCAAATAGAGAATAAAAAAAAACTTTTTTTTTTAGATTGAAAACTATTCCTATCATCTTAAAACTTGAACTAAATATGCAAATTAATGGACTAAGTTGCAAATGGAAATATCTCTTTAATGAAAAACAAAAAACTGAAAAACAAAAGAAAATATTAAAACATATTTAAAAAATCTACATACACAAAATTCAAATAAAATGATTTATTTTAAACTCAGATAAATTGTTGCGTTCATTTATCAGCACAAAAGAGTTTATACTGTTAATTCACTGTCTATTACCCTATACATATGTATATATCTCTCTCTCTGTCTGGTGACTCTTATCTTCCTTTAACTGTGGCTAATTGATAATACATGAGAGAGTGCTCAGGCGTTTAAAAAACATTTAAGGAAGAAATATTATTTTAACCAAATTATGGATGGTTTACATCTGGGTAGTCAATTATCAAAAGATCAATTGTTGCCTTTGCAACCATCATCAACTCCAGCCGCATCTTCATCATCATTAATATCACTACAACAACAACAACAGCAGCAGCATCCACAATCACATTTATTGGTACAAACCAGAACCGGAAGTCAGTCACTTTTGCGCACAAGTAGATCACCATCCGCTACTCGTAGTACCGACCTAAGTGAGTTTCAAATTTTATTTAATTTAATTATTTTTTTACTGATGTTATTGTTGTAAATAATACGTGTGTGTTTACACATATACATACATACATATATATAAACATTTTTTTTGTTGTATCTAGTGAATAAGTATATATGTATCTATTTTTATTGGTTAATTTTTACAAGTTTATTTTATTTCTAGTTGTGGCAAAAAAAAATAATAATAAATTGTTTATGTTTTATATATTTTTATTATCATTTTTACGTTTTGTTTCTTCTATTTTCACAATTATTTTTCATGTGTCCCTTGAAAATCAAGGTTTATAATTAGAGGGATTAACAATAAAGAATAGCTTTTTTTTTGTTTTTAACTAAAAAAAAACTATTAATCAAATGATAATATAAAAATTGTAGGTAGCAATAAATATGCTCTTACTCAGGTATGTTCTAGGTTTAGACTCGAATTGAAAACGAAAAATTTTTTGAATCAGCATAATTCATAAATTGGTGTTCTCAAATCAGCATGTTTTTGTGTATTCGAAGTTTTTGTTCGAAAAAACTTTTGTTAAACTAATGATCGCTAATTTGCTAACCGAAGTATGATAGCAATGTCTAATATTTTTTAAAAATCGTGAAAGCTGTAAAGAATCACAAAAAAATCGCTAACATGGCTAAAATTCTCGAAAAATTGCAAACTTTTAAACAAACACTAAAATTTATTTGAAATCTCTAAATGGGTTAAAAAAAACAAAATGTCGGAAAATAACAAAAAAAAAAATTGCAAAAATAGCGAAAATTCGCGAAAAATTTTAATATTTCAAACCAGCCATAATATTGATTTAAAGTCCCTAAAACTATAAGGAATGGCAAAAAATCGGTAAAAATTGCTAAATTCAAGGAAATTCGCAAAAATTTGCAAACAGCGGCATGATAGCAAAGTCAACTATTTATTATAAATCGTTAAAGCTGTAAAGAATCAGCGATTAAAGAAACAAATTGTCTGAAAATAACATAAAAATCGTTCAAAAAAATTTGGTATAATTACATCAATATCAATGAAAATGTCGACTTTAAATTTAGGGTTAGTAAGGGCCTTTTGCGTTTTAGATAACGATATATTTTTGATTAAATTGGATTAAGAAGATTTTAAGCTAAAAGCAATATTAATTTTTTTGTTAAAAATGTTATCACATATTACAATAAAAGTCGATTCGGTTTACTTTCACCAACCCATATCTACTCTAATTGAAAACGAATAAAAACATGTGGATGTGAAATGCAGAACACCAATAATGCTAAAGTAATCCACTTTCGAGTGGATTCGGATTCTAGAACACGCCCGACTATAGGCTTTTTGTTCAAAAAAAATTGGAAATAATAGGTGTGTTCCACAAGATCTCGGGCAAAGTCGGACTAACGAGAGTAAAATTAAAATTTCTCTCTAAATTTGCCGAAACTAACCAAAATTGCTGGAACGCAAAATACCATTTTTTCACTTCTGAAAATACTTATGCTGCTTACTTTTCAAATTAAGATCTATTTAAGTGATTAAAGAAGATTAAAATTCATAACATTATAAAATCAACACATTTGCATCATTGTAATTTTTTATATTAGTTTTTTTTTATATTAAAGATTAAGGGAAATATGTATGCAATAACGTTTTAATCACTTTAATTTTTTACAAAAACCTTACATTTTGCTTTTTAATATGTTTTTTAATTAAAATAAAAAACTTTTTCTTTTGTAGAAGTAGGCGGGGCACAAAATAGTTTTTTTTTATATCTTAAGAACGGTATAAGGGATATTGTCCAAATTTGATACACATAGCTGGGTTAATAATACATAACCTCACTAAAACTAAAAGGCGGGATTGGAGAAATGGTCATGGAAACTTCCGTACAGATATTATAGATTTCGGTGTGTCTGGAGAACTGCAAGAGCCAAAGTTTCCAAATTAAGTACAAGCATGGCATAAGCGTGGCACAAAATAAATTTATTTCTAACTATAAAACGATATTTATATTACTTTCTGTTCTTTTCACGCCATGGTGAAGGGTATTATATACCTTTCGAGCAGCTAAATTCCACTTTTCTCGGAAATCTTTGGCTTCTTTTTTGTTGCCATAACTTTTGTGTCCAGGTATGATAGCTGGTAAAAGTCGCCCACGATGCAATAATTATATTTTTCGAAAAAACATAATTTTAATTTGTTTGCACGCTTTTTTGCTTCATTGTTCATTATAGCATTTCTGACTGTAACATTTTGTTCTTTATAAGTTTTCGAGCCAGCTTCCATTTTGACCTTGCGTATACTAAACTCGGAACAATACACTTTATGAGCGACTTTTCCCACTGAAATCTTTAACATGCCACTGATTTTTTTCGCTTTAATCTGATCACAGATTTTTTCTGCCAGAATCTGCCTTTAGAGTAATCCAAGTCGTTCTTCTTTAGAACTTTGAAAACCTTTTTCTAGCCAATTTTTAGTTTCCACTGAGGGTATTGATATGTTTTTACAATGTTTTTAGTAGTGTTGTAATATCCTTTCTAGAAAATGCAACTAAAAATATGGAGATTTGTTTACTCCTTGTTTTACAAAATCTCAGACATTTGTACATACATATATACATATTTACATATGGGCATTTCTCCAATGTCGAATGCGACATTTGAACGCCTTAAAAGTGAAAAAAAACATACACCAAAACATTATTTTATAGCTCTTGATTAGCACTATAACTTGTGCTAAGGTTGACTTTGAGCAATTGTTTGTTTTCAAGATAATTAAAAAAAAACCCAAGGCATTTGCATGCGACAAAAACACAAGTCGCCTTTAAGGCAAACAGTAAAAACACTAATTTCAGCGAAACCTGATGAAATATTTAAATGTGACTAATTTTAAAATGTTATGCATTGATGTATCTTAATAATGCTTTTTATTTGATTCAAAAATATTGTGTACTTTATTTTTAATTTTATTTTAATCACTGTCGCACGCTACATGTTGCATGCGACATTTTGTTCCATTATACTTTTATGTTTATGTTTTTACTTTTAATGTAATAAGACATGCGTAAGATGATTCTACATTATTTTAAATACATTCAATATGTTTATTTTCCGAACAAAAATTATAAATTTGAAAAAATATCTTCAATAAAGAAAAATACAAATATAGAACAAAAACTAACTGAACTGAAAAAAGTATTGCTAGTCTCAAATAAAGTTTTTTTAATGGAATAAGCTGTCCTTGCTGCTTGTAGTTGTTGGCCATCGCAAATAAAGATATTTTAGAAATTGTTTTTTTTTTTAATTTATGCATTTTTCACTTACGATGTCGATCGCTACAAATTTAAAATAAGTACCAAGAGAAAAGTACCACTGATTATTTTCCAGCAAAATTCTTTTTATTAAATTTGCAACAAAAATATCTGTGTGTTGTACAAATACCCTCGACGCACTGATAACAAATGTTCGTTTTCAATGTCGCACGCTACATCGAAATATACGGTAAAGCAAAGAAAAAAATTGCTGTAACTGGCAATGCATAATGTTGCTCATTAGGATCATTGAGCGAAACAAAACGTGCAATAGAAATGTTCAAAACAGAACTTTTGCACTTGTTCGACTTTGCATTTGAATATTTCAAAGTGTGTTATGAATAAATGTAAAATTTGCTTACATTGAATGTTGATAGATTCCCTATAAAAATATGTTAAAACAACATATGTACTTTTATAGACTCTGAATTTTTTGGCTGCGGTTGACATTTCTGTGGAAATGCCCATATGTATGCACATTAGAATGAGCCTGCGAATTTGACCGTCCCCCCATAGAATTGTTCCATGTATTGTAGATACATACATGTTATGTAAAATATTAGGATAACGTTTACTGGCGCCGCAACTACAATGAAGTTTAAAGGTTTTTCAATACGTAGAACAATTCTAGGGGGCCTGTGCCTTGACAATCTTTTTCGTCCGTACAATCGTGTATAGCACCTTAATGAACGTCATATTTATGTATGTAATTTTTTTAATTATATGTGTAAATTAAAAATATTTTTTTTTTAAATAATCAGGCCTGTTCTCCAAATCACTTGAGCTTAAATCACATGTCGCTTTTAAAAAACATGTGTGATATTTTGGTGTTCCGTTTTTGTGTATTTTTGGGTGATCTGCAATTGCCGAAAGCACAAAAAAATGTGCCTTTTTATTTAAAAAAAATCAATTTGGTGTCTTTTTCTTAAAAATTTTGCTCCCGAAAAGGGTGGCTTGTTTTATTCTAAAAAACTCTTGCTTTTCGGGAGCAAAATTTTTAAGAAACAGACACCAAATTGCATTTTTTTAAAAAAAAGGCACATTTTTTTGTAGAAAAGAAAACACCAATAGAAACACAAAAACGGTATGACTTTCAGAATCCCAAAAAATCACACTTGTGATTTTAAAAGCCCGTGATTTTCAGAACAGGCTCGAATTCCATTTTTATGTGTGTATTTTTTAAAAATAGCTTAATACTATTTATGCACGTTTTATCTTTATTATCATAATTTATACAAAATACTATTTTTATTTTTTATGTGTTTTATCGTAATTTATCTCAATTTCATAAATTCTTTTTATCACACAGCTTCATAAAATACAAATAAAACATAAAACAAACAAAAAAAAATGCAAATGAAAAAGGGACATACAACTTGGCTACACCATTGTGTTGCTAAATTTATTTCAAATAAATAAAAGAAAATCAAGCTTAAATTATTGGACACACTTTTATGACATTTGAATAATAAAAAAACATCACAATAAAAAAAACTAAACACGCTCTTCAACATCAACCACTCCACTATATTTCTTAAATCACCTTTAATTTGTAAAAAAGACTTTTCTTCTTTGCAAACTTGAATTCAACAGCAATTGTAATTGTTTGTGATAAATTTTTTGTTGTTTTATGTATGTTAATATGCTGCTTCTTCTACCAATCACTCTCTCTCACACACACACTCACGCACAAACACGGCATAAAAAGTGTTTTTAAAATAAAAGTTTTGGGTTAAAAAAAAGTAAACAAATTTAAAATATTCAAGTTAAAAAAAGACTAATAAAAGGATTTTCACTGCTTCGTTATTTCTGTAAACTTTGAAATTGTTTAATTAAACTAAACTCAAACGCCAACAAAATATATGTACGTATGAATACAATCACAGTGTCAAGAGAGCGTGATCATCATACTCATCACCATCGCGGAGATAGTGCCGAATCGACAACATCGGCTGCCGCCCTAGCATTTTCATCTGGCACATCTGCAACAGCTGCCTCGGCTGCAAGTAAAGCAAGCATAACACCGGCCACGGCAACAAGTGCTACCAGTAGTAGTGGCACAATGACCGGCAGTGTGGGCAGTGGTGGTGGTGGCGTAAGTGTGGTGCCCGTTACCACCTATCGTGGTTTTCGCAGTCAATCACCCTCAAATCGACGAAGTCGCGAACGTAATCGTACTCATGCTCGTACCCATGGCTCAGATCAAGGTGGTCTATTGGCCTATCACGGTACCATGGGTAGTGGTATTGGCGGCGTTATGCCTTTAGGAGGTGTTGGTGGTTTAGGTGGTGATTTAACTAATATGGATTTAGGTTTAAGTAGTGCTGGTGGTTCTGGTGGTATCATTGAAGATTCACGTCTATCAGGTAATTCTTATTGTTTTTAACTTTAGTAATTTTATGAATTTTATTTAAATTTTCCTTAAACTAAAACTTCTGGTTTTTATTTTTTTTTTTTTTTGTTTTGTAGGCAATGAAGATTTGTGTTATCAATCGTTTGTTTCCGACGATTTGGACGGCCATCCTCATGGTTCATTGGGCGATAGTAGTAAAAAACATCATCGTCGTCATGAACGCACTTTAAGTTTACAAGCTTTAGATCGTTTAAATACAAAAATTCAATGTACAAAAGAGTCCATACGTAAAGAACAAACTGCCAGAGATGGTAAGTATAATTGGAATATTTATCCAAATTAAGTCTTAATCACTTCTGTTTTCTTTTAGATAATGTTAATGAATATTTAAAATTAGCCGCCAGTGCAGACAAACAACAATTGCAACGAATAAAGGTATGTTTTTGTTTTTTTTTTTACTTCTATGAATTCAAATATTAAACATATTTAATAAATAGTATGTATTTTGGAACTTAATTTTGAAATTTGCTGCTTTTTTCACGATGTCAAAAGAATTTTTTCTTTTCCACAACTACATTAATACAAAAATAAATTCTTAAACTTCCCAGCGGTAAATATTGAAAGGACCGCAACAGGCAGCAAGGCCTTTTTGAAGGTCTCTATACTATACTTTTTATGTAATTCGTTTCTGATACCCTGCCTTCAGAACTATGCCTTCTAGAGGGATTAAATTTCTTTTAAGAAGTCATTCCACTTCTTCTTCTTTTTTGTTTCAAATGAAGTTGTACGAAATAAAAAATTCCTACGACCTCGTAAAACGGCAATAAATTTTAAGTACGTAAATCTTTTGAAAGCAATCTAAGCTTATGATGCCCCCGGGGGTGTGTAGTTAGAAATGTCATAAAAATGTGTCATATATAGTCATTACCTGGAATTCGACAGAATTAAAATTGATCGATCAGACAAGAGATCCTATCTGGTAGCACGGTACTTAATAACCACCGAAAGCGCGGTTCCGGACTGTCTATTCGTGGATCCCCTTCGGAGATCACGTGGTGGTTCTGGTTTAAATCCAAAGTCGTGGGAAAAAGATCTTATAAAGCCGGTTTCAAGAGCTCATTTTCCAACACTTGTGGAAAAGTCTACTGGTGAATTTCAGTAGGTACTGTAGCTAATAAACAGATGCTGCTTGCTTAAAAACTGCAGCGGGGGTAAGATAGCTCCAGCTCTTAAACGTGGGGCGAGGGAATAATTCTGCCTAGTTATATACTCAAATGGCTACCTGTTTGTGGTAGTTGCTTTCATACACAGGGACAGTTTCTGAACGCATGGTTTGCCACCCAGTGGTTAAGATCACCATGAGATTAGGCCCACACGGCAGGTGCTTATGTAAATCTTATTTACTTCTTGTAAATAATTTTAATTTTTAAAATTAAAACCTTTGGGTAGGTACACAAATGAAATGGTGACTGTACTCGATAAAAATCCTATTGAACAAAGGGAATACTTTTTCAAGGCAACACAAGAGTTTATCTTTATCAATGAGAAACATGAGCATTATTAAACTTTATTAAATGGCACGAACTTGTGTACTACATAAATTGAAAACCATAGACTTCGAAAGTCAAATTTGCTTGTCGAAAATTCTTTTTTAATGCCAAGGAAAGCTAAGTTGATGGGTGATCAATGAGAAAAATTAGCCACAGTGCAAAATATCCATAATCCACCGTCTTTGGTAGTAACAGAAGGATGTTTTGTATTATGAAAAGCTGTCGTCTCACTGACCTACTTAAAGAGGTAAACGTCAAAAATTGCTACAGGACTCGAATTTATAAATTTTCAGTATATTAATCCTCGCCCTAATGGTGCTTATCATGTAAAATAACTATGTATTTGATAAACAGCGCATAATAAATTGTATCCTTCCCACATAAGTTCCTGCTCCTTCTGACTACATTTGCTTTTGATCGATGTTGAATCGACCTAACTAAAATACATGTTCCTTTCTTCTGTCGAAAATTACAAAAAAATTTTACTCAGGCTTTTTTTTTACAAGAATCCTTTCTCTTGCCAGACAGTTAAGAAAAATTGCTTACTAAAAATGGCCAAAATATTTTTGTACATCTAATATTTTGTTTAGATAAAGTTTTTTTTTTCGTAGTTTTATTATTTTTCATTGTTATTTTTTTTTAACCATTTTAGGCTGTTTTCGAAAAGAAAAATCAAAAAAGCGCACATACTATATCCCAGCTTCAAAAAAAATTGGACAGTTATACAAAACGTGTTAAAGATCTACAAAATCAACAATATCAAAATAAATCACAACACCGACAACCGCGCGAAGTCTTAAGAGACGTGGGACAAGGTTTAAGGTAATTTTTTTTCAAATATTTCTCATTAATAAAATAACTTTAATATCATCAAATATTAAGAAAATAATGGGTCGATTGCGGAGGGCAACACAAACTGAAGTTGAGTTGCCAGCAGTGAAATCAGGCAATGCCGCTCATGTTTAAATTTACAAAAACGATTTCTTATGTTATATTTTAACATGAGCGGCGATCCTTGATTTCAACTTCAGTTCAGTTGCCAACCGTAAACGACCCATACGCTTTTTAAAAAATGTATCTTTAACATATTTTTAACTTACAAATCATATATTAACGTTCAAATAACAATTGTCTTTATTACAGAAATGTTGGTGGCAATATACGTGATGGCATCACTGGATTTTCAGGGTCTGTTATGTCGAAGCCTAGAGAATTTGCACATTTGATTAAGAATAAATTTGGCAGTGCTGATAATATCAATCAAATGTCAGGTAAATATTCAACAAGTTTTAATATTATCAGAGTTTGAAAAAACACTAAGCACCGGCACGTTAGTGTACCAAACCGTATTTTGCAATGAAGAGTACAAATACACATTCTAAACAAATATACAAATTAAAACAAATTATGATTGTGAATTGGTTCTAAAAAAATACCGTACACAACGATTGTGAGCTGACGAACACAAATACAAAGATAACGTAACCGATATTGTTTTAGCGTACGCTTTCTATATTTTCATGCGACCTCTTGCACATGCAATATCATTCATGAAAAAACCCAAATGCAGCAAACGTATGGTCAGCACAACACGTACATACAAAGATAACTACGCGTTCACAAAAAATACAGATCTTGTACACGCACACTTAAAGAACACAACATGTACACTTAAAGAACACTACACGTACACTTAAGCAACACTACAAGTACACTTAAAGAACACTACACGTTCACTTAAAGAACACTTCACGTACAGTTAAACATCACTACTCGTACAATTAAAGAACACGTACGCTTTAACAAGATGGGTACTTTTATTCGTGTTCGTCAGCTCAAAATCATTGTGAACCGTATTTAGTTTGTGTACAAATTCACAAACACAAAAAGAAGTTTAAGAGTTTGTGTTTTCAAAAGTTAGTGAACAGTTTTTTCGAACTCTGGCTATTATTTATTTACAATATCGTTTTTCTTCTAAAAACGATTGGTATTGTTTAATGAAAGTTTTTATTTTACATTTAAAATTGTTTCTTCATTTTTTAGAATCTGAATTAAATAATTTAAACATGACTGTGAATCAAAGCGATATGTTAGGTAGTACCACGCCCAATAATGCAATACCCAGCGCCTCAACGGGTTCGGGTGGCGGTGGGATTAATACCGGTGGTGCTGGTAGTGGCAAATTTAATAGTGAAAATGGCAGCGAATGTAGCAGCGTCACAAGTGAGAGTATGCCAGCCGGGTAAGTTAAATTTTTAGTTAAATATTTAGATTTAAATTTAAACAATGGCTTAAAGTTCTAAAATCAAAATACATTTCGTAGTTAATACAAAAATTCGAAAATACTCCGTTTACGTTCATCCATTTTTAAAATTTTTCATCATGTAATTTTCTGATTTTTTTTAGCTCTGGAAAAAGTCAATCGGGTGCCAGCCAGTATCATATTGTTTTAAAATCCTTATTAACCGAACTAGCCGAACGAAAAGCGGAAAATGAAAAACTAGCTGAACGCGTTGAACGTTTAGAAGTAAAGAATTTCTAAATATAACTTCAAATATAATTATTTTAACCATTATTTTCACCACTTTACAGAATGCTCAAAAGGAGGTGAACAGTTTGACAGCGACACTGGAAAGTGAACGTTATCGAGCGGAGAGTTTAGAAGAACAAATAAATGATTTAACGGAGTTACATCAGGTTAGATAAACATAATTTAAAGTCGTTACCATGAATAATTTAAAATACTATAATTAGGAACATTAACTGAATAATAGAATGAAATTTATTTTAGATAATTTAAATAAGGAAATTTACCAGACCCACATTTATAATAATGTAAAAAAAAAAATATTTTAATCGCTAAAATTTAAACAAAACATTCGCTCTGAAAAAACTTTAAAATTAAAACAAATCTAGAAGTTTACACTTTTTTCTTGTGAGAAGATGGGCACCTGGCGTTTAACGCAGAATCCAGTGGTGCTAACCGTTTTTTAGGTTAGCTCTTGTTTTCGATATATACCGTTATTTGGAAAATGGAGGAGGTTGCAACACATATATTTGCGTAACTCAAAAACTGAATAATTGAACAAACTAAAAACACCGAAACTCAGCAATAAAATTACCTTTAAGGTTTAACTGTTTTCAAAAATGCGCAGTCGTTTTAAATGCATAATTTTTCTTGGCAAAATTTATTCTTTAAAAATTCATAAAAAATTGGAAAACCCAGTTTATACAGGTTTAGAAAACAAAGTTACAAACAAAAGCAGCCATAAATAATTAAAATCTGTCTGTTGGTAATACATTTGATCCGTCTAGGCATATTACGCGCGCTGCAGGGGCCAAATTTAAGAATTTCATTAAATCGCCATTTTTGTATGTTTCAAATTCAAGACATTTTTGCATATACTAACAAAATAACTATTAATTTAAAAGAAGATAAATTTAAAAATAATTTTAATTGAATTGCTAAAATTAAAGAAAAATATTTAAAATAATTTTTGGTTATTTTATTTCCAGAATGAAATTGAAAATCTTAAACAAGCTATAGCCGATATGGAAGAAAAGGTGCAATATCAAAGTGATGAACGTCTGCAAGATGTTAATGAAGTTTTAGAAAATTGTCAAACAAGAGTAAGTTTAAATTTACAAAAAAAAAAACAATCTCTGCCATTAAAGAACTTTACAATTTTCAAATAAATTCTTATCAATTACAATGATCTCGGTACAACCTTTTCATAGATTTCCAAAATGGAACATTTATCCCAACAACAATACGTAACCGTTGAAGGCATAGACAATTCCAATGCCAGAGCTTTGGTGGTAAAACTCATAAATGTGGTATTGACCATTTTACAAGTAGTGCTGTTATTAGTGGCCACTGCGGCAGGTATTATAATGCCATTTTTGAAAACAAGGTAAGTTTTTTTTCCATTTCCTTTCACTTTGATTGGTGAATATCTAATATTTCTTTACTTAAAACAAAAACATATTACAGAGTCCGCGTTTTAACCACTTTCTTATCGATATTTCTTATAATTTGTGTGATACGCCAATGGCCTGATGTTCAGGATATTGGCGCTGGCTTATTGCGTCATTTAAAACAGTCGTTGGTTGTTAAATAGATTAATTTTTATGTGCTTGTCTTGTGTGTATATAAAGTTAAAACTAAACAAAACAAAACAGATAAATCTCTTTTTATTTTTGTATGTTAAACTAATGCAACAAAATTATGAAAGAGCTTAAATTAATGGTGTATTAATTATTAAGCACAGTCCGTTAAAATACAATTTATATAAATAGTAAATAAGTTAGTAAGCAACAAAACCACACATTAAATATTACAATTAAAAGAAAAAGAAACAAAAATTCCTAAAACATTAATCAACAATTTCAATTAAGAAAACAAAACCATATAGAAACCAAGCATCACTTATAATTAAAAAAAAAAAAATACATATTATACATAGACACCACCCATTAGACCAACCACCTCTAAACCTTTTCATAGGTACATATTTCATTTTCTTCCAAAAAGGAAATTTTGAAAATAACTTTCGTAAACATCCTTTAGCTTAAATGTAAATTAATAAAATAAAAGCAAAAGTAGTTATGATAAGTTAAAAATCAAACAAAAAACAATGAATGTATTTGTTTAGAAACCATTTTTTTTATAACAAAAAAAAAAAAAAAAAAAATTATAATTATAATTAAATTTTTTTTATTTTATTTAAAAGATTGTTTAACAAAATCCAAGAAATTTATAATATTAAGTTATTAATGCCTGATTTTTTATAAAAATATAGTCAAACTGTTATCTAAAAACCAAACATTTTAAATTTACATAGAGCAAACCATAGTTAACAAAAGAACTTTCAATATTTATAACCTGGCCTTTTCACATGCAAGTGCAAGTTCGAAAAACTCAATACCCAACAAACACGGATGTTAAATTTCAAACTGAAATTATTTGAAACCTCTTCTCAAACGACAAACGTTTGAAAATCACAGTATTCTAAAAAAAAGGAAATTATTTCAAAATTGAGAAATTAATTTATTTTCAACTTGCTTTTAAACGGTACCCTCAAATTTTTTCCTAAATGTGGATTGTAATTTGTTTTAAATTTCAAGTTCAAGTCCAACAAACTCTATACCAAAAAACAAACTCTCAAAAGACAAACGTGTGAAAATGATTTGAAAATCATAGCCTTCTCAACAAAAAGGGAAAATTATTTTCAAATTAAGAAATGCTCCAATGCTTTCCTAAATGTGGATTGTTATACAAAGTGGAACATAAAGCAAAAAATATTGCTTTTTTTATTTAAATAAACTATTATTTAAACATTCGGCACCATAGCTGCTGCTGAAAAAGCTTTCTTTCCGTCCTCAAATTCTTGGAAAGACGAAAATGCTTGGTTACTTTTAATTTTGAGGATTTTCATAGCTCTGCGCAGCACCGCGGTCGTACAACAAACTTTACCGTTTTATTTTGATTTTATCCAAAATTAATTTATATTTTGTCGCTAGAAATTTAAGTTTTTTTTAAAGGCCAATTCACTTCTCGTTATATATAATTTTTCTTTAATTACAAAACACGTTTTACTATAATCTTCCTTTTTTTATTGTTAACATTTAGTTTTCGCTTTAGTGTTGTCAATTTTATTATGATGTAAGAATCACATTCGATAAAAATTTGATATCAAATTGATTAAACATTGTATGTCAAATCATTATCAATTTGAGTTAAAATGTTAAAATTAAACATTTCAAAATGGTTTGAGAATTGTGCTTGATACCAAATGATAAAATCATTTTAGGTCAAAGTTTTGACTTCGCGCTTGTTGGGTACATTCCCACTTTGTCAATAACACCATAATATTTTTTGTACTTGGAACTAAAGTTGACCAAGAGAGTTAATCAGACAGTAATTTTTTTTTGGGCACTTGCAACAAGTTAATGTCAAAAATATAAATATGTACAGGGGTGTGCTAGAAATCGAAAACGTAAAACGCAAGAATTGAAAGTTGAATTTAAAACACTTTTAATTTAATTTTTTTTAATTTATGTTATAAATTCCGTTAAGTAGATAAATATTTGTATAATATTTGTCATAAAATTCTTTTAATCCAGAAATCTTATTAAGATTTGCAGCACACCCCAGAAAGTTTTATCAAATATACTTAATAGTGAAATCATAATTTATAAATTTAACTTATTTTTAAGTACATTTAAAAATTTTTCTAATATTTTTTTAGAATTGCTTTGATTTTCAAACATCAATCTAAAAAAAAAACCTAATACAGGCCGGTTGTGTGCTTTCGACAATTGAAAACTGAAAAACACAAAAACAGTGTGATTTTCAGAACATCACAAAATAACACCTGTGATGTTAAAAGTATGTGATTTTCAGGACAGACCCAATAATAATTATTAACTGTTTATTTAGAAATTAAGCTCTGTTTCACACTTGGCAACTCTGATTTATAAAGAACTTTCACTTAACTGTAAAATTCACTTACTGCCTTTTTTAATTTTGATGCCAATAATTTTTTTTTTGTTTGCTCAAGAAACACTATAGATCATTAAGTAAGTAAGTAATACAGAACCCCTACAATTGTTCTGTATTATAACTTTATAATAATCGTTACTTTCTTGAAAATAGTTACGAACGGTATTTAGGGTTGTGTTCGGATAGACAAACACTAAAAAAATAGAAATCGTTTCTGGGTGTATGATCCGCACGCTAAATAATTTTCTGTTTATTTTCGAATTCTGATCAAAATACAATCACCCTTATCGTGGTTGGCGAATTTAAAATACGCCTGCGACTGTTTAGTAATAGATTAAAGGAAATAAGTTTACGTTCTCGTTTACGTTACGTTCTATATAAAAATTTTTAATAAACAAAACTATTAGCTGTAAATTGATTAAGAATTGCAAAAAGTGTCATTCACAATAATAAAATAATTTAAATTTTCTTTTGTTTTATTTCTTCCCCAAGTATTTCATTCGAATACATATTTTACTTTATTTTTTTTCGAACAAAAAAGGTTTTTTTAAACTAAGTCTGCTTCTACTTCAGCAACAACTTTTAATTTTAGTGAAGTTTTTAATTACGTTTCTGATATAACTAGTGAAAATGTTGCTCTTATATTGTGAACATGGTTTAAAAAAAGGTCATAACTTTACATTTTTTAGTTTTTTTTTAAAGTTTTTGGTTTTTTTTTTTACAAATTTTCTTTTAAACGAAAACTTAAACATAAATCTTTTATGATAGGCATTCTAATCCCACCTACCCAATTACAATTACTTTGTTTTCTTCTAAATTTTGTTAAACAATCTCTATTTAAATTTAGAAATATTTATTTTGCCGCATTAAGTGGAAACAATTATTATTAAACAAAAATTTAAGGGAATTAACTATAGCTATTGTAAATAAAATAAGGTTTTTTCTAAATTATTAAAAAAAAAATTGTATTAACAATTAAAAAAAAAATTAGGTAAATTCGGAATATTTTTTAAAAAAATCAAGCGAAAACGATACAAAAACCAAAATTGATTAGTAAAACGAAATAAAATAAATTAAAATAAAAATAATTTGAACGCAAAATAACTTTTCCTATATGCTTAAAAAATTATTAAAAATAAAACAAAGTAAATTACATTAAAATACAAAATGACTTTAACCTACCAATATGTAAAAATAATCTACAAAATAAAACCCACTACAAATAAAATAAACTAAATTAAAATATTAAAAAATCTTACAATAGATTTTTAGTTAAAAAAAAACAAATTAACAAACAAAAGTTAATTATAAAAATAATTACAAAATACCTATAGCTTAAACATAAACGACGAATATAGTTTTTAATTAAAATATGTACATCAATTCAATAAAAAATTTCATTCTCTAAAACTTTCCTTTATCTCTTTCACTTAATACAAATACAAAACATATAACTTTATCTCTCTAAAACTTTTTTTGTAGTTTAATAGATTATTTTACCTAACCTAATAAAATTTTTGCTGATAACTTTTTATTTTAGTGAAAACCAATATGTAATATTTATGAAATATTTAATAATAGTTCTAATTAAACAATATTAATAAACAATTGATGTAATATTTTTTTTTACAAATAGTTCTTTAATTTAATTTTGAAGGCTCATATATGATTTGATATTTACATATTAATTATTCTTTATATTTTTAATGAAAAAAAAAATAAAATTTTTTTATTCTTATTTATATTTACTAAATACCAAACATGAAAACAAAAAATATAAATACAAGAAAATATTAAATGAAAAAGAAAATTTAATTTTGGAATGAAGAAGAAAAAACAAGGTAAGAAAACCCGTAGAAACAGATGCTTTGTTAACTAGAAACTTATAATATTTTTTTAACAAAGACACATAACAGATGGCGCTGCTGTCATAGCCGGGCAACTGTTGAGTTGATTTGAAAGAACACGGGTCCATACAGGGTCGGGAGAGCGACTTGTGGACCTCTAAAGTTGGTAACCTCGGATATTCAAACTTTTAAAAAATTCACCAAAATATACAAAAAGTGATCGATGTACCCTCCTAAAAATGAACCTTAGACTTTTTAAGATACCATTTTAAATATTTCGGTTCCAGCTTTGACCTCGCGTGAGCTGGACCATTTTTAAAAAGGGTCTATTTTTGCATGTTTTGTTAATTTGATTTATATTTGATTAATTTGAGGGTATCACAAGAAAGGTTTTTTTAAGGCGCGTCCAACTGTATATACAATTTGTCCAAGAACGATCATCCATGTCCTTTTTTTTAAAGGATTTTCTGTAAAAAAAAAACGGGTTTTGAATTTTTTTGTTCGGGATTGTTTGTAATAAAAATGCCAAATTAACATATTTTAATCTTTAGTCGATTTAATCAAATACGTGTTTCCGCTTTTTTGGAAATTCGTGCTAGTTCGCGTTTTGGCAAAATGCAATGGGGAGGCAACCCTTCGTTTTAAATAGAGCTAAATGGGTATCAAATTTTTTCTTTTGCCAAGTACATCATCTTCGTATGTAAATAATTTAGATTTTTGCAAATTAGATGCACTTTACACGGTGCTCTGGAATATACATATATAAATGGAATTTTTCAGTAACTCTAATATTATAACGGATTTAGTTTCTAGATCATGTATAGATGAAAATAGAACTTTTTTTTTAATTCTGAGAATCATAAAAAAAGTCATGAATGTTTTTTCCAGAGAATTTTGTGGATATCTCTAGCAAATTTTTGAAATTCATACCTTTGCTTAACTGTGAATAAAAGCGAAACGCGTTTATCGATTTACATGATTTATGTCTCATTTTGTTCATAGGTTATGCGACTTTACGTGAAAGTAATGGGACTTGACACTTTTTTTTACCGTTTTGATTTTTTTATGAATTAAAAATAAAAAAATTTAAATTTTTTGGACAAAAATATTTTTTTTCTTCATACATTTATTTATAACTGCGAAACTGTTGCTAATGTAGCGAAACGTTGTGTGAACAGATTAAAGGAATTGTAATTCTTAATTTTTTTTCAATTTGATTCAGCTAATTCGGACTAGTGGTTCTCGAGTTATGACAAACAAAAGATCCTAAAATGTGACAAATTCCCCTATACAATACTTACTAACTTCAAATTAATTTTTAAATTATTATTTGATGTACCATGACCAAACTAATGATGCAGAAGTTCTTCTTTTTGGGTCTTCTTTCATCACCAATTATCAGAATTGAGTCCCGAAATCATGTGTTGTACTGTGTTATGTTTAATATCAAACTGTTATCAGTAGTGGTTTAAACATTTATTATTTATTGGAAGAAAAGCAGACTTTAACCCTGGAAGGTTACTCTTCATATTAGTACATTAAGGTTACTCTTCGTCGAATCGACGAATGTATAAAAAATAAAAATTATTTTTCTTTTTAAAACAACAAAAACTAAAAATCGAGGATTTTCTTCTTCTTTGAAAATACCCTTATTGTTGACAGCAAATACACACACTTACAACATCCCATCTGCGTAATCTTCGGCATTTATTGAAAGTTTCAGTCAGTAAAATTTAAAACTTCCGAACATGCCGTTTGCCGAAGTTCTTTGTTGTCTACAATTTTTCGATTTTTGCATCTACTTTGACTTCGACTGTTAAAATTTATCAAACATAAATCAAAAGTAAAATCAACAGTTTATTTTTGGCCCACGAAACATGAAAAAGTCGAAGTTACAGCACAATTTTATGACGTTTACTATTTCAACTGAAGTTTTTTAAACACTGAAATTCAGTTCATACTAGATTAACTTAAATCTCTGATTAGCTATATAGAATTAAATTAACTTTAATCGCACTATTTTTTAAGCATTCACTGATTTATTAGCCATTATTAGGGTGTAAAGGGCAAATTAAACCACACAAATTGCTTGGCAAAAATGTCAAAATTTAAGAGTCGATACATTTTTTTCCTATTTAAGAATATGTACTTTATTAAATATTAACGCAAACATATGTACATATCGCACTTGATCAACAAGAGGGTATTAAGTCAAAATTTTTATATTTTCACTTTTTGGAAAAAATTTATGCATAATATTCATATCTACCCGCTGTAAAAATATTGTGCTTTATTTTTTACTTTTTGGTAATGAAACGGTTGGTTTAAAAATTCTTTTTTATATACCTTTAATCAACGTTATATCTGATGGACGACCCCCTTATTGGCCTTCAGATCTAAAAAAAACTCCCGATTTAATAGATTTTGCAGTCATTAAGAATAATAGACACGATCAGCTTTCTACAGCCTCTTTGTTCGACCTATCCCCAGACTACTCTCCCACTATTAAAACAATGCTACATTCTCAAAACATCGAAAACCCTTTTTGTTTCCCTAATAGACATACTAACTGGCTCAAATATAGAATGTATATATTATACCGCAAAATATTGCGCTTAAATCCGATAATGAAATACAAGATGCTATAAACATATTCTCTGAAACATTATCAACCGCAGGTAAAGTAGCTACACCTTATAAAATTTACAACGGCACAAAAAATAAATTCCCAACAAATATTCAAAACCTAATAAAAGAAAAGAGAATCCTTAGAAGACAATGGCAACTACACCGCTCTCCTACCTTGAAAAGTCAACTTAACTATTGTCAAAGAGCCCTTCATAGTGGTCTTTTGGAGGAAAACCAATCAGCTCTAAGGGCATATTTAGAAGGGCTAGAACCAACAAAATCCACGGATTATAGTCTTTGGAAAGCCACCAATAGACTGAAAACCCCGATTAAATGCGAGTGTGCTATTAGGTCCCATAACGACAAAGCTGAAGTTTTTGCCGATCTCCTCGAAAGAGTGTTAACGCCTTATATTTCTAACTCAGACATAACCTTACCAGCTATTGATATCCTGTTGTTTCTCCAATGAAAATTCGTTTCTTGTCTTTAACTGCAGTAATCAAAAAATTAAAAACAAATAAATCCCCTGGCATGGAAAAAATTCGTGAACTACCAACATCTGCCCTTAGGCGTATTTTATTCATTTTCAATTCCATCCTGCGAACTGGTTACTACCCCAAATCATGGACGCAAGTCAAGTGTCTTCTTATCGCCCGATAAGCTCACTTTAAATTTTATCAAAGCTCTTTGAGAAAGTATTTTTAAATGCATTGACCCCATATTTAAACGACCGCCACATCATTCCAATACATCAGTTTGGATTGCGTAAGGATCATAGCACCATAGAACAGGTTCATCGCATAGTTACTCTTATCAGAAAGGGCTTCGAGAACAAACACTATTGCTCATAACTCTTTATAGACATTTCTCAAGCCTTTGACAAAGTCTGGCACGATTGCCTTTAATATAAAATAGGGTCCTTGTTACCCCAAAATACCCACAACTTACTGCGAAATTATCTATAAAGATTATATCTCAGACCCAAGAGTTCCCCAAGGCAGTATACTTGGTCCTCTCATGTATATACTTTATACTTCAGATATGCCAACAAATAATCTGATACACACGTCAACTTTTGCTGAGGATACAGCGTTTGTAAGCGTACATAAAAATCCAATAATTGCTTCTAGTCGTTGCAGACTCATATTAAAGAACTCGAAAAATTACTTAACAAAAGGAAAATAAAAGTAAATCCAACAAAGTGTGCACATGTCACTTTCACCATGAGAAAGGGCGACTGTCCCAAACTAAAGATTAATAACATCGAAATCCCTCAACAAAATCATATCAAATATCTTGGTATACACCTCGATCGTCGCCTTACCCGGTCTCAACATAGTGAATCCAAATCCACACAGCTCAAACTTAAAGCACTACAGCTTCAGTGGCTTCTTTGCTCTCAACCTAAACTACAAGGTTCTACTCTACAAAGATATTAATAAGCCAATATGGACATATGGTATCCAACTATGGGGAACAGCTTCTGCTTCTAATATAGAGATACTACAAAGACGACAAAATAAAATATTGCGACAAATTACTGGTGACCCATGGTATATTAGAAACGAAAATATTTATAAGGACCTCGATATTCCATTTGTTCGCGACAAAATAAAAATCTTCTGCTCCAAATATGCACGAAAACTGGCAACTCATCCGAATCCTCTTGCACAGGACCTACTGTATTATTATGGACATATTCGCCTCAAGAGGGTCGACACGTTGACGCTCGCGCAACTGCATGAAAGATGAACACTTTACGACACAAAAAATGGAGTTTCTATTGCAATGGAAATAGACCTAGAAATTATTAATTAATTTTTTCTTCTACAGAAAATTTTTAAATTTTGAGTTTATACCACCATCTTGTTGATTAAGAGCGATATGTAAAATTTGTTGGGAACTTCTTAATGCCTTTATAATTAAAAATATACTTTCAGGTAGATGATGGAAACCGATTTTGAAAACGAATCGATTTAAAAACTAGAATTTCATTTTCAGCATCTTAAAAAATGGATTCCTTATACATTTTGCTCTTAACCGGTCTAAATTGTTTTAAATTTACTTTTAAATATCTATTATTGAACTATATATTAGACAACAACTTAAGACCTTTTTTCAGAAATAGATTTTAAAATCCCTTGAAATGTATCACACCTTTTAAAACGATCGTTTTCAGTTCGATCGACTTTCCTCCCATACCTGATAAGTTAGGTTTAATAACTATAATATAACAAAATTTAATGCAAAGTTGTATGTGATCTATGTAGCTCTTTACTGCTAGACGCATTTTCTTTGTTTGCTGTAATCATTGTCTCCATTCTGGAGCTTGTTTCTCGCATTACTCCGGTAATATCAGGAAAATCTAAGGCTAAATGTGCAGAAAATCTTTTGTACACAGAACTTTTTTGTGATTCCTTGTCCAGTTTATTCCTGTTGTTTTCATATTTCAATTGTTGACTTAAAAATATAGAGTTTTTCACCATATCTTGAATGCGGTTGAATGTATTATCCGAGTTCTCAACATTCTTCATTGCCCTTACAGCATATTCCATATCAAAGCAGTGGCCTTGCAAATTCTTTTGCAGCATTATGACCTCTATACGTTTCTCCAAAATTGGCTGAATAACCCTTCTAACATGCTCCTGTATACGAAAAAACGCCAAGGAGGGGTCGTTGGCAACAATGTGTACGTTTTCCGAAATCTTTTCGCTGGACTTTTTAACTTTTAGATTTAAATCCGTTTGAGTGGAGATCATTTTTTATTAAATATTTCAAGCTTAAACTTTAAATATTTGTTAGCAAATAGTATGTATTGTTGATTATGTAGCTAAAGATTAAAAAAAAGTTATATGTAATTATTATGTTGGTTAAAAATCAATGTTAAAATCAACTTACTCCTACCAGAACTATATTAGTTTTTACACAAAATGAAACTTATTGAATTACTTCCTTTTTTATATATTTATAACAACTATTAATCTTTCAGAAGAAACAGATTAATACAATTACACATTTAATTTTTTTTTTAAATAATAATTAAGGCCTCGTTACTCTTACGTAAACGTATACGTTGCTAATCAGCTGTTCCGTTTTCCTTACCAAGCTACTGTGCAAATAGGTACTCTTACGTAAACGTAACGTTGCGTTGCGGATGAACCTGATAAAATTAAAATTTCTCTCCGTTTTTACGTATCAGCTGTTAAGAATTGTATTTTTGTTATAAAGCAGTGTTGTCAACAAAACTTATTAACCAACGGTTTACTTTTAAATTTTATTAATGAGATTCTCATCAAAACATTAATTTAAATTTGATGTAATGAAATTCAATGTTATGGGTTTGTTGTTCGAACTGAAATTAATGTTGGCTTTATGTGTCACAGAAACCAAAGTTATCGGGTTTTTATTATAAATAAAAGAAGCAGCTTACAGCTCTTGTTTATTTGTTGGAAATAAATATTGTTGTTAAAAGTTTAATTTTTTATTTTATTTTATCCAACAGTTAGATTATTTCCGTAGATAGAAGTAAATAAAATTGATAAATGTTAAAATTGTATTTTTTGCATGTTTCCGGCAGCGGGCTGCTGCAAATTTGCAAAAGCCTTTTTCTCACTTTTTCTATGGTCATTTTATTTATTTATAAGTTTGAAACAACAAATGTTTTTGTATTTTAACTAAATTCGCTATATATTTACAAAACAATAAAATTACACAAATATAAACAACAAATGCAAGTTATACAACAATGGCATTTATTTCATATGTACATTTGTATGTTTACTGTATTTCTACTTCTTATTTTCTTATCTATAAATTTCATTTACATTTACAACACAAGTTTTAACAATATTTTAACGCAAAAATCATAATTTCTAAAATTATTAAATAAAAATTTGATTAAAAGCTGTAAACACATGAGCCAAAACATAAAACAGCTGATTCGAATATTGATTTTATTGTAAAATAATTATTTGCATACATTTTTGACAATGCAAATAGAAAAAAATTAGCGCATAGTTCCGAATATTCGCCTTAACCTTATTATATTAAATATATATATTATTTATTGTTATTTGACCTTTCTTTTTTTATAATTATTTTGAACTATTTAAGCTTGAGGTCTTTTTTAAAAACATACATATATTATATTTATTTATTTTTCTCATTATTGCGCTAACCTTTGGTTAGCATCTTTAGAAAATTAAATTAAGTTTACAATAAAATATTATAAAAAATTTTTTTTTTCAATTTTTGCTTAGACACATTGGTTGTATCAAGTTTCATTTGAAGAGATATTAATAAGGGCTAAAAATATGTTAAAGTCCATAACACCAAAACTAGATTCTCAGGCGCAATAAAAACTAGATAAAAAAATCAAATTTTTTAAAGCAAATTTTGTGCTGGATATGTAAATATATATCTATGGCACTTTCACAAAACATCTTAAGTCAAATTCAAAAAGTCGAAAATAATTTTGCTAATCATACGAATTTTGATTCAAAAAACATTTTTGTTTACATTTTTAAAATTTTGTATTATAAACGAAATTTTTCTTTAAGTTTGGTTTTTTTATTATTTGATAAAAATGATTTTTTCAGCGAGTTTTTTTTAAAGCTTTTTGCTATCTTATCACGACTTAAGATGTTTTGTCAAAATGCCACAGATATGTATAAGGTATTTTATTTTTTTGTACAAAAGCGCCGGTATCGGTATGTATCGGCGATTTTAAACAAGAATATTAGCAACATGTCTTGCAACAAGGCTGTGAGCAAAATCAAAACAAATAATAATTTACATACATACATATGTACGAGTACACACATTCACCTCAACACCATATGACACGTTTACGTTTTTGTAGTAACTACCAACATTTCAAGTCGACCGCAACGTTTACGTATCCGCAACATTTACGTAAGAGTAACGAGGCCTTTATACAAATCCGTAGTATGTTTTGTAAACAACATAGGAATGGGCAAAAAATATCGATACTTAAACAAATATCGCCGATATTTAAAATACCGATACATCAATATATCGATATTGAAATACGACTATCGAATTCGATATTTTTTCAAGTCAGTCTTCATTATAAACTCAAAATTTTAGCCGTTTTTCAAACAATATGCTTTTTTAAACTAATATGAAGTTTTAAAATAATTGGCATTTATAAGAAGCAGTGCCGGATACAAGAAGCAGGTTGACAGGATGATTACTGGTTTGACTAAAACAATTAAAAATATTTACTATATTTAAAGTTGGTACTTTTGGGGTGCAATTTAAATTTTAAGGTTAAATTTTTCTTAATTCCTTTTTTTTTGGATATTAAATATGGTTTTTTTATATTCTTCCCTTTTGTTTTGTTATAATTGAATATTTTGTTTTTATTGAATTTTTTGTTTTTATTAATTTTTTGAAATAAAATGAAACAATAAAAAGTAACAATTGGGCTATTCACAAGGTAGTCATAAAGTTGCAAAGTCATATGTCTTAAAATATTCAAAAGAAATTTTTATCTCTGCTGTGGGCAAGCGCCTATTATTTAGATTTCTAATGTACAGTAACGACAAAATAATGAACACAGCATTAAAAGTTTTATTTTGTTTCAAACACAACAATATTTTTTTTAAACAATTGTAAAATTTTATTTAGGACATTATGACATTATGAATATGTTTGTTCATAAATATGTATATTAATAAGGTATATTAAATTTTTTAATTTGGTAATAGTTTCAGCAAAATACGTTCGAAACATCGATATCGATATTTTTAAAATAATAATTATCGATATTCTTAAAAAATATCGATTCGATATATATGGATATAATTTTTCAATTTGCCCATCCCTAAAACAACAGATGTTTTTGTTCTAAAAAACATGTGTAATGTTTAGTTAACAGAAGAAAGCAACTGTGTAAATTAAACACATCAACAATATTTTTCAGTGTAAACAAAGATGGCGTTACTAACTAAGCAAAAAACCTGTGTGAAAATAAATTATTCATGTTAAAATTATAAAACCTTAAAACCATTGAATCGATATATTAATGTTAAAATATATGGTAAGTAAAATTCCAATAGAAAAGAAGTTATATTATAAAGTTATACATATTTAGTGGTTTTCACCCATATTAGTAAAGTATCCTTGCACATGATTGATTCATGCCCTTGTAGGCCTTGTTAATCTTGCTAATGTAGTAAGAGTACTAATCTTTACAACACAGCAACATAAAAAAGTATTGAATTATAATTTACTACAAATAATTTACTGCGCTGTGGTTAAAAAATCACACAAAAAGCTGTAGTAAACAAGTTTGTTAAATTTGCCGGAATAATGTATCTGATCGTTTTGCCGGTAAAAATATTCGGTTTGGTTTATAATTTTTAAATACTAACTATCAAAAAGAGTTAAAAAAATATGAATAAAAACATTAAAAACTCTAACTTGAAAAGAAAAGGTGAGAAAATTTGGAATAAAAGGTGGACTGATAATGAAGTTCAGCTGCTATTACAATATTTGCAGACGCAATCAGAATTTGAGGTAAGTTTAATTATTATTTATATTTGTTTCTATTGATTGTTATGTTATTTTAGAAGCCCACTGCTCAAATTTTCTATAGAAAGTTTTTGAAATCAGTACCAATCGATGCATCTTGGGAAATTGTACGCTGGAAAGTAAAGAACCTAAAAACTTCTTACAATAAAGCAGAGGCGTGGAGAAAATTATTCGAAGCAGGTTTACTTCAAACTGATGGTGCTATTACGATGCAAGGTTTTAACAATTTTTTTTTGTAATATGTAGGTATAATTAAAAGGAAGATTCTAAAGCATTGCACTTTCAGAAATGTTGAGAAAGATGTGTCGATTCTACGACGAACTCAATCAAATTTTTGGCCAAAAAAATTTCGAGTTTCCTCTTCAAATAAATAATGGTGCCACTACAAAAAAATTGGGGCTTGGGACAGATAGAACTCTTCAAAACCAAGTAGAATCTGGCGGTTCCGAAAGTCTGGATAACTACAGTTTAACGCAAGTCATGCAATATACCGAACCAGAAGCTGTAGCAGCAACAGAAGATAATGTCATCGAAGTTCCCACTTCGTCTGCAGTTTCTGTGCGTTTAGCTAAAACTCTTTCTTTACCTCAAGAATCACGAGAACTTCAGCAAAAAAATAAAACAATACAAAGTGAAAACACTTCTTTTTCGAAAAAACAAATTGAGCTGGAAAAAGAGAAATTCAAAAAGGAATTTGAACTAAGCGAAAGTAAATTTGCAGCCGAATATGAGGAGAAAAAGAAAAAGATGGAGTTGAATAAATTAGAAATCGAAAAGGAAGAACGATTACGCGTTTTAGAATTGGAAAAGCAGGAGAGAGAAAAGCGATTGGAAATTGAAAAAGAAGAACGTTTACGCGTGTTAGAATTGGAAAAGCAGGAGAGAGAAAAGCGATTGGAAATTGAAAAAGAAGAACGTTTACGCGTATTAGAATTGGAAAAGCAGGAGAGAATGGAACGACTCGAAATCGAAATGAGGTACAAATATGGCTCTCACACGGGAGAGTAGATACTTATTTCAAAGTAAACAAAAATTCAATTTTGTGTTCAATATCTTTTTATTTTTTATAATAATTTAATAATTTTAATGAACATATTTTTTAAGGTTTTTATTTATAAAATAAATAAATTAAATAATAATAAACTATAAATACCTAGCTCGACTTTTAAATTCTTATTATGCTTGCCGATCACACATCTTGTTCTGCGTCTGGTGCCTCGTCAGTCTTCGTTTTCGATAAACTATTCCGGTACTTGCGCTTCTCTTACATCCAATAAAATGCAGCCTATATCGATACATCGGCAACTTGCGTTTCTCTTACATCCAATAAAATGCAGCCTATATCGATACGTTGGCAACAAAATAAATGACTTTGAGAAGAGTTAATGCGCATTTGTATATACATATACATATGTACCTATGCATATTAAACTTTTTCTTTAACATTCCTATTCAATGTTCTATCCCTTACCCGATATAAACAATGCACCTTATTAAACTGTTTTCGCTTTTTGCTGTCTATTTGAGGTTGTTACTTCAGTTGACGATAAGGATGAGCTGAGTCTCCTGCTATTTATTCGTTTTTTATATTTTCTAGGCACCTGGTATTAGTACACATTGAGCTATAAAATATTAGTTGCAATTTTTTTGCATTTATTTGATTAAACTAAAGGATTTAATTTAAAAAGAATTGTTGGAAAGAAAAAATTAATTTTTTTAAAATTGTTTGATAAAAAATAACCTCTTTAGATGTATAAAATAAAACTTCTTTTATATTTTGTATTTTGAGAAAATTTATTTATATTGATTTTCTTATATATTTATATATGTATGTATGTATATATATATTTTTGTTATTTATGCGTTTTTTAAACATTGTACATCAAACTAAGCTTGTTATTGGTTGTTGTTATTGTATTTAAATAAACAATTTTAATTAAGCAGTTCTAAGTATGTATATATTTTTATTATTTTTTTATTATGTAATTTTTTTTTATTTTTTGTTTTTTATTTTACAGTTAAAGTTTTAAATGCCTTAAATATTCATTTTGACTACTTCATTTCTTTTATACAAATGTTTTTTAATACTTATATAAAGATTGTTTTTGTTTTAAATGCAATATCAAGAAAAGTAAAAAATTATAAAATTTAAATTAAATACATAATAAAAAAAATCAAGTTCAAGAAAATTCCCAATTCTAAAACTATAATAAATCACTTTTTTCTAAAAGCAAAGTTTTCATGCACAATTCTTAAAATTATGTTCTCTTTTGATGCATTTGTAATCTAGCAATCTATTAGTCCATACTTCAAACCACCTAAAAATGCATTTGTTTTGTTAGCATTAATTATGTACAAAAATGTATGTCCTTTTCATCGATTTAGAACTTCATTCGCTTAACTTACATGTAAAACAAAAACAATATTTTATTATTTCTTTTAAATGTAAATAAAGCGATCAAAGTTTTCGTTCGCAAATAGACAAACAGGCAGTTAGCTTTAAAAAAAGATTTTACCATAATATTTCCAGCAGTTGTTGTTTTTTGCGGGTTTTTAAGAAAATTATACATTTTTAAAAATAGTCATTCCGCTAAAAATTTTTGAAAAAATAGTTATGTTAAACATCAAAAATAATGTTTTCAAGAGAATATCTTAGAGGAATTTTGCCTATTTATAACAGCCATGCACAGATTCAGGGGCAGGAAAAATACTATCACCCGTCCCCCTACACAAAGTCTATAAATCTCTTAAGCTGGAGGTCTACACCAGGCATTCCATGCTTTTTTGCTGTCTACGCAGCTGTTAAAGAATTAGAATCTATGTTGTTTTACGTAGCAAGGTACATGCACAAAAACTTAAGGCGTTGAATGCGAAATGTAGGTTTAATTTCTACTTTTATAAATATGCAATGCATGGGGGAGAAAACGTGCGATGTAGACCTCCATCATCAAATAATTCTATTGCGTTGTGTGAAAAATGTTTGGTCTCATGCACAACCGACACACCATAATTCTATGTGATACGCTGAAAAGGAGAAATTTAGCGTTACCTGAAACACAAAAGGCCCCAACTAACCAAAAATTAAAAATTGAATTTTTTTTTATTGATTCTGATGCATTAAATCAACATAAATGTCCACAGAAAAATTTTGAATCTTCGAACAAAACTTGCGATTTTATTAGCAAAAAACAAAAGGCCCTATCTACAAAAGATTATATGGTAAACGCTAAAAGGCCTAACTAACAGTTGGCATAATACGCAACATTGTCAATTGTCAAAAAAAACTGGTAGGTTTTACAAGAAAAATAAATTATAAACAGTGTAAGGCGATTTATCAATTTATCATTTTAAATAGTTATTGCTTCTACTGTAAAATTTTCATAAGGTTGGATAGGGACTCAAGGCGAATTCATGTATAGGTTGGTGGCGATACTTCAGCAAGTGACAACACCAAAAACACAACCTTGTATATTATTTGGCGCTTTCGTTGGTCGATAAGTCAAAACTCAAGTAATTTTTCTCTAATTTAGAAAAAAAGTAGTACAGCACGCCACCTGAAATATGAATTCGCCTTGTAGGGTGGGTCTTTTGCGTTTTAGGCATAAATTTAATTTAAAAATTTAATTAACAATTTTAAAAATCAAAAAATTCCCTTTCTAGTCATAATATTGCATTTTGACGGGAACCTTATTTTTGTGTCAAATTTTATCAGATTCGGTTAAGTAGAAGGTCATAACAAGGAAGGATTCCTTTGAATTGACGTGGCACTGCCCACTATTCTAGTCAGAATATTGAATTTTCACCGGAGCTAAATGTGTTTACCATGTTTCATAAGATTCGGTTAAGTAGTAGTTGCAAGGAATAATTAATTTGAATTGGCGTGGCACTGTCCATTTTTTTTTAATTATAATATTGCATTTATATCGGAGAATCAAAAGATTGGGTTAAGTAGGAGCAGTTTAAAAAATGCTTCTACGTTGTTTCATAACGCTAAGTATGCACATAACTAAATTTCTTACTACTCGTAGTATGAGTTGTAGTACGGTTTTGAGATACAATTTACATACATACTAATTTATTTGAAAGAACAATTTTAAACAGAATATACACGAGTTTTACCTAAAGTGAATTTAAGAAATGAGTCGAAAAAACGCTGCGTTAAATAAATCACCTGTTAAGAAAATACATTTTATTGTACAACAGCTTTATATACAATAATCGTACTTATCGAAGCTCCGCTCAAATAGAAGCTAGCTTTCCCTCAACAATAAATTTCAGTGTATTTATCAAATATGAAAAACTGGGAATTTAGCACGTCATACGGAAATCGTATTAATACTAATTTTTTTTATTTTCCTACTACAAAGTACACTTCATAAGTTCGACAGCATGACACACGCTACGATTTATCGTACGATTTGTAGTAACGCGTATATATATATAATATAGTTATATAAAATAGTTTTGGCCAAAGAAAGTGGTCGTCTGAATTATTGTGCGATGTAATAAAAAAATTAAAAATCCTTTCAAAAATAAAAAACAACAAATAATTTATTTGCTATGTCTTTGTCTATTTTGTTTTTTTTTTTGTTTAAATAAAATTGTAAAACTTTTTACTTGGTTTTAACAAATGTTCTTAAAATAATTCTCTATACTAAATAAAATTAAGAAAAATTAATTTAATAAAATTAATAACAAATTCAAATTAAATTATAATAAAATTTTAAGAAAAAATAAAAAAACAAACACACATATTAACAATTATAAATTCATAAAATATATCTGTGGCATTTTGACAAAACATCTTAAGTCGAGATAAGTTAAAAAAAAACTCGATGAAAAAATTATTTTTAATAAATAATAAAATAAACTAAAATTAAAGAAATAATAATACAAGATTTTAAAAACGTTTTTTGAAAGAAAATTCGTATGGTTAACAACATTTTTTTTTAAACTTTTTAAATTTGACTTAAGATGTTTTGTCAAAATGTCACACATTTGTTTTTTTTTCACTGTTATTTTAATACCAAAAGTAAATAATTTCAAAACCTTGCTTGGCCTTTTTAATTAAGTCTATTAAAAATCGTAAATATTTTGGTTATTTGTCTTTAATTCTGATAAATATTTGCAAATAGTGGAAAACTTTTACAAATTTCTGCAATATTCAAAGTCGACCAAACATTTTCGCTTTAAATTAAACAAAATTTTAAAGAAAAAAAAAAGAAGACATTTCAGAGAGATTAAGTGAAAAAGGTTTGCATGAATCTGAAATTTCTCTTTTCGAATTTTAAAAGCCAAATTTTATAACACAAACGTTGAAATTTTCTGGAAAATGCTTAAAATACCTTAACATTTTTTTATTTGTCTTCGTGTTACAAAATTAGAACCCAGTAGATCGTTTCCGAATTTCCCGTATCGTAAAATCTCTTACATCAAGTGTGAAACAAAAAATTCATCATTTCTTGATTTGTGAAAAATTTTACGTTGCGAGAAATACAGAAACGGGCTTCTTTCTTACTGATCCAAAATGTTTGGAGTTATTTTTTTGGTTGCTTAAAAATAAAGTTAATATATTTTGTATTGTTGCTTAATTATTATTAAATTTTCTCTTATGTTTTTTGTTTTAATAAATTTTCCTTAACAAATTTAAGTTAGATTCTTACAAATAAAATAATTATTTAGGATTTTAATTATAATAATATTTCATATAATAAAATTTTATTTAATTTATATAATATAGTAATAATATTGAGACAACACTAGATTGAAGACTATGTTTTTTTTATTACAAAGAAATCACACGTGTTAAATGTTGTCAAAGAAGGGATAAAAAGGGATGGCAAATTCGAAATATTTTAAAATTCCTAGCGTTTGTTATCGCGACAGTATTCTGAGAAATTTTCAAAAAAAAACATCGATTTTAGTATGCAAAATTAATTGAAATTTTATTTAAAGTTAATAAAATGTTTGTAAAATTTTATTGAAATCAAGTTCTTTAAAATCAGTCTGTAAAAAAATTTGCCAAATATAATTAAAAGTTTGGAAAGTATTACAATTTTTTTTATCATCATGTTAAGAAATGGTCAACCCAAAAAATTCTTTTTCGATGAAAGATTGAAAATTTTTCTCAAAAATGTTGTTGACTCAATTTGCGACGGTAATTTTGGCTAAAAAAACGTCTGTCAACTATTGCTCTCATTTTGCGTACGATTTTGTGGTCCTTAAAAGCCGACGTGTTGGCACTTAGCGTTCGTTCTATGGTGAATGCAAGAATAAAAATTTGAAATCCACGATTTTAGAGTACGGTTTAGAGAAAGTAAAGAAAGTTTTAAATTTTTTAAATCAGAGGCCAAATTACGGCATAAATTGGCCTCAGCTTTTAAAATTTGAACAGATTTTTAAAAACACGTTTGTGATATAAATGAAATTTGTAGAAAGAACACTAAATAGGTGTGTTCATTTACTTCACTAACAGAAACTTGCAACGAGAGAGTAAATTTAAAATTTACAAAATTTTTCTCCTAATATCTCAATAAAATTAAAAAGTAAATGAACGCTTAACCAGCAAAAACTACCAGCAGTAGGATACGAGATTATGTCTTAATAAATTTAATTGTTTTCATCTATTTGTGCAAGATTATTTTTCCTAAATTGTAGAAAAATAAATATTTCATGTTATTGAAAAACTTTTAATTTAAAAAATATTAAAATTATTTTTGTTTTGTAAACAAAAACATGAAACAGGTGGTTGAATAATTCTTGGTAGTAAAAATTTTACTATCAGAAATTTTTAATACATTTTTTGTCTCTCAAATTTTTATGCTCTTTTTCACTCTCTTGTTGCAAGTTTTTCGAGTACGTGAACACTTTCTAGTAACAATTATTGAAAATAAGCAATAATTTTCTGTAAATGAACAGACCTAGTCTTAACTGTCTATCCCTATTTTAAGAAAAAACCAAAGAGATTTTTTTAATGGATTTAAGCATTACAATTAAAGTAACGCCTTTCGGCTCCTTACTACATTTTGCCTGAGATTGCTTTTTACTAAATAGGACGTGAACCGTAGAGTAGAAAAAATTATGTTTAATGGCCTCAAAAACATTTCCCAAGTCGTCGTTAACATAATCTGTAGTCCGTTTCAGTATTTCTCGCATCGTTAAATTTTTCGCATGAAACGAGTGAATTGCAGTCAAAACAGAGTAAGTTATCCTCCAGACTTGCAATTTTTGCTACAACAATTCTTCAGTTTAGTTGAAAGAGGGGTGTGCAGATTGGGGAGGGTTACTCAGTTTCATGTGCTCTGCAATTCTGTTTTGTTATGTTATTTTTACAATTTTTAACTTGAAGTTGATGGTGGCTGTTTGTGAATTTGTATTTACTATATATAAAATATAAAAAAGAAGAAGAGGAAAGCAAGATAAAAATACAAAAATTGCAAAACTATGATTTCATAATCTGCACACTAATGCAATTTCAAAGCAGAATTTATAAAAATTGCAAGTCTGGACGATGACTAAAATGAAACAAAAAATGGGTTTTCTCATAAAAGTGTTTCTGTATCTTTATTTTGCGAGAATTGTCCAGCGATTATTGGAAGGAAGTGAGAAAAATGTGTTTCTGTAATAATGTTTTGAGAAAAGTTTCTCACAAGAGCTGTCAAAATAAGACACCTTCCATTATTTTGGTTTTATAATTTATTTCTTTTGTTGATGTTTTGCTTGCATCTGACACTAAATTACTGGAAATGTTCCAGTAAGAACAGAATCCGAATTCAAATATAGAAACACTCTTTTTCTCACAAATTGAGTAGAAGAATCTACAAATTGCCATCGATCGTGCCCTCAAAGCCAAACCAACCCATGTCGTTGTTTAATGTCATCCGTATCTATGCGGGAGAGTTAAAGTTAATTTTATTATTAACAACTTTACAGTACAAACTTTTCCATCTCTGATATGATTATTAAGATCGTGCTACCATTTGCTATCTATCAATTACTTTCATCCATAAGGACTGAAATATTTCCCCACGCAAAAAGTATTCTAAAAGTTACCTGCAGTTATTAAACTAATTTAGAGCGATTACATTTAGATCATAAATTTCCCGGGAGCGGGTTAAAAATTTTAAAATAAATTTTGGTTATTATAACAATTTAAAACTTTAATATAAAGATTTTGTGCCTCGTTTTCCAATAATATTAAAGGGTTACACTGATTACTTTATAGATCCTTTACATTTTTACTATTATCCCTTTTCTAAGACAATATTTTCAATTTGTTATTTTTGGTTTTTTGAATTTGTATGTTCAAAGTGATTTAATAAATTATGTTTGTCTTTAACTAAGTACCAATTTAAATGATTATAGTAAGTAATCATAATAATCGAATTAATAATCATAATAAATAGTAATAATATTAATGAATTAAGTACATCATTCCTTTTTCTTATACACTAATCTTTTCTTGCTTAAGATGGTTTGTCCTTTTATGGCTTTCTTAAGATGTTTTTTAGAGTTATTTTTTTTTTGTATGGCAATAAAATTTAATAAAAAGAGATTTTGTGCGATTTATTTTTTGTTTTTCTTTAAGCTTTTTGTTTTGAATTTGTTTTTTTTTTGTTCAGTGTTTTGTTATCCTTACAAAATATATATTTGTAAAGAAAAACAAATTGCATAAAAAGTTTCAAGCAAAATTTCTTTTTGTTTTTTGGTTTTTCATTCAACATTAAGCTCAGCGGGGTTTTTAATTTTAAACACTTATTAACTCTTTTTTTTTATAGCCTTAAATGTTTTTTTTTCTCAAAATATTTTCTAAACTTTTCCTTTGATTTAAGGCAAAGCTTTTGTTTTGTATGTTTTTGCTAATAAAAGCTTTTTAGAAATTTGGTTATAAATCAAAACCGTTAGCTGCTACCATCGGTAGCAGTTTGAGCCAGTTTATGTGTGGGTTTTGCCAGAACAACATTGTTTTTGTTGTTAGCAGCAGTGGTATTAGAATTTGAATCTCTCGCTTCTGCTTCTAATTCTGTGTCAGTTTCCGTCAACGTTTGACTGAGTAGTGTAGTACTTGGTGTGGACAAGGATTTCAGATAATGTGTAGGTTTAATAGATTTCAATTGCGTGGTGCCATTAAATTTAACATTCACCTCTCCAACCGTGCTTAAGGGATGCATGGCTGTTGGTAACTCTTCGGTTTTATTATTGACCTTTAAATCTGCTTCAAAATCGGGCGACAGTTTAATGGGTGAATCCATAATAGTGGGTATGGTGGTAAATGTTTGACGATTAGCTAGAGGTGAAGTAAATACAGCCGGTGTATTTTTATAACCAATGCGACTAAATAGACTACCAGTACTTAAGGAACTACTTTGACTGCTATTACTACTGGTACTGGGTGGACTGAGTGGTGTACCCACCCCACTATCAACCTCCAAGGGGCTCTTAATGTTAGCCATAAAACGATCCACATGCTCGGGCAGCTTCAGTTCATTTAAACGTGTTTGCATATCCTGCATATTGGGGCTTTTGTCATCATACAAACGATTGGGTCTTTGTAAAGGCTGTTGCTTTTGTTGCTGCGCCTGTTGTATGGAATTTTTTCTTATAGGTGACGTTGAATCTTCACCGCTACTCGTAGTTTCATAGCGTGTGATTCTTTGTTGCCTCAATTGCTCGTAAGTGTTTTCAAAAAAGGGTGTCTTCTTGATTTTTTGGGGCGAACCATGTTCTTCTTTTTCGCTCAGCTCTTCGAGGACTTTCAGTGGAAACCCCAAATGACTATTAACCGATACGGATTTGCCTATTTTACGTTCGGCAAAAAATGGTTTACGTCTTTGCCTTTCCAAATCGTCTAACTGTTGTAGGATTCTGCGTATTTCTTGTGGTACTTCTAAGTCAATATTACGTTCGGCCAAGTGTGAGACATAACGACCCAACGTTTGTATGGTCAACTCTAGAGATTGTACTTGACTCTGGAGATTTGTTATTTGAGATTGTTGCGAGAATCGGGTCTTTTCCAATTGGGCTATAGATGATTGGGCAAACTGAAAGGAAAAGAAAGTAAATATAAAATGTTTAGTTGAAAATGTATTTAAAACCCCTTTAAAGCAAATGAATAAACTATTAAATGTTGATTTTTTTCTGATGGAGCTTTTATGATCTAAAATAACCACGAAACTTACTTCCAATTTCACGATTTCGAAAGAACGCTTTCTTTCGCACATATACATTTCAAAAAGAAACAACATTTTAGAATTTCTTTTTGTTTTAAATGTAGTTGGTCGAAAGAAAGAGTTCTTTCGCATTAAGTGAAAGAGGCAATTAGATGTTTTTTATTTTATAAATATCTAAAATTAAAAGGTATATATTGGCATTGCAGACTTTGTATTGCTTTTTTTTGATAAAAACAAAAAAAATTTCTCTTTTTTCTTACTGGTTATTTTTTGAAATATGTACCACCAAAATATATTGACCAAATTAAATTTTCTAATTTCGGTTCGAAAAGTCAGGTATTTCACCTGAACCTCCACGAGAGTACTCTTAATTTACTGCCTATTTCCCTAAATGAGAAAGAACACCTTCTTTCGCAAACTACATGTAAACCAGAAACAAATTCTTAAAAATTTGGTTGTTTTAAATGTATTTAAGCGAAAGAAAGTGTTGTTTCGATATCGTAAAATTGTTAGTTAAGAAACATACGATTTGTCGCAAAGTTTTTTATAAAAAAATAAAATGTTTTTGGTGAATTTATTTAAGAAACTGTTGAAACGATATTTTTCTTCTCTAAACATCAAACTTTTTTCTGAAAAAAAATAAACTTTTTTTACATATTACATATTTTGTAATATGTACTTTTTAATTTTAAAAAAGAGCTACGTTACCAAAGCAGTTAAAACATTTAAAATCGCTTAAATTTTGCGTGAGTTGTACTTTTGTTGTTACTCTAACCTCAAATTTTTTTTTCATATAACCTCCAAAACTTTAAAGTTATTTTTTTTTAAATTTTTATATCGCGATTGCAGAATAGTTCGCAAAATAAACTTACTTGTAATTGTTGTTCCAAATGTGTATTTTTCGATTTTTCCTGATTTAACATTTCCAAGTGATGTTTGGTGGTAGTGATTTCCTCTTGCAAAACATTGTATTCCACATTATATTCCATAAGTTGTTTATTAACGTCCAAAGTAAAGACCTAAACAAAGAAGAATTTGAACATTTATTTACAAGAACATGTCGTCGCCTTAAAGTATAAACCTGCCAACTCACTTCTAGCAAATTTTTCAGTGCAGACAGAAAACTTAATGTTTTCTATTTCTAGCTTAAAAAACAAAATTATATACATATTTATTTGGTTTATTTTCTAATATTCTATAGAGTCCAAAATTAAAGTAAATATCGAGCCTTTGGTGCAATATCGTAGTAACTCAAAATTTGAATTTTTTGAGCTGGGTATGCAGAAATGATCTTTGGGGAAATATCTATCTAAAGAAAAAAGATTATGATTCCATCTCTAACTGTTCAGATTTTACAGCTGTCTTTGTTGCCTCTAGCTATTTCCAACCATATTGATATTAATATAAAAAAAATAATTAATATTACATATTAATAATTGTTCACCTTTTTTTAATTACAAAACATTCCTCTTTATTTAAAAACTTGTAAAAACATAACTTTGGTAAACAAAAATGCTATCAAAAATATGGCTGAAAACTTCAAATGCATTTTTCTCAGTTCACGATTTTTTGAATTACTACGGTATTGCACCAAAGGCTCGATATGTTTCTTAGAAGATGCGGCCGGCGTCTCTTTATCTTTCGAACGGTATCAAAATGTTAAATAATGTAAAAACTGGATTTAGCATGGGTCTAATCACCGCATACGATATCGAGCAAAATTGATCGAAATTATTTATTTTGGTATCATGAATCTCGATATAGAATGAAATATATTGAATTTGAAATAATAGCATTCGATATCGAGTAACTCGACATTACATTTCTCAAGTTTTCATTCGATACGTCAGTGTCTATCGTATGCAAAAACATTCGATATTTTATTCGATACGATAGTATCGAATGCGGTGATTAGACCCCAGGTCTACACTTTAATCCGAAGATATAAACATTACTATCAGCGGCTCATTTCTCAAATGTAAGAGTAAAATAAATTTGAAACAAAAACTAATACTGTAAAATGGTTAATTTTTGAACGTTTTTGACATGTACTATAAGATTTGTAACTTTAAGTCTTGTGAAATGGGCCCCAAGTTTTGAAATACGTAAAAAACGGTCAGTGAAGAAAATTTTAAAGGTTTTAAAAACCCCAAATGTTTTTCAAACTAGAAAACAACTATTTTTCTAGATTACATTTTAGTTAATTTTCAAAAATTAATTCCAAATTTCTTTCTTTTTTCCAAAACTTACCATTTTTATAACCTTTTCCATTGTCTTGGAATTAATTTTCGGTACCACGGTTTTTAAATAATCCATAATTTCCTCGAAATTATCACGGGCCAATAACTCGTCCTTGTGTACGGTGAGCAAAGCAATGGCAAATTTGAAAATAACTTCAGAAGATTCCAAAAACATTAAGTCAAAAACACGGGCCACAAAACCCAATGGAAATTGCGAACTAAAAACCGTTAAAATCCAGGGAGCCGCATATAAAGTTGGAGAGACATCGTTTTGATCTAGCCAAACATAAAGATCAGGTAAATGATCCTTAACCAAACGTGAGAGTTGATATAATTGTAGTTGGAATTTTTTCATGTCGGGCAAGTATTTGGTGCGCATTTGACGATGGAACATAAGATGTTTCAGCAGTTGAAAGGCATCAGCTTCTTCACACTTTAAAATGAACAAACGTTATACGATGTCAGACTTAAATATTAGTTATCTAAATAATCAAACTTACATGCAATAACAATATGCCGCATATAAAACCCAAACCCTGGCAATAACCCAGTTCTGGATCGAGTATAGAATAGGCCTTTAACAAATTAAACAATGACAATTGACCCAAACCCAAAGGATCTTTGTAGAATTTATGATTGGGAAAAGTTCTACCCAAATCTATGAATATGGCATGTTGATGTTCGGTAAGATTTTTCAAAAGCATGTGGTAGGGAGTATTGAAATTGGGAAATTTAATGGTGTCCACTGGAGCTGTATTCATGGAATACTGTTCAGCCAAGAAAGTCCAGACATCACCACGTTTTGAGCGAGGCACACCCGTCTTTATGGCCTGTGTCAATACTTTGGGATCTTTTTTGTTGCCAATTTTCATCGAATCTCTTTCAATAAACATTTCCCAACGATCGATAAGCTGTTTATCGCACGGTACAATTTCCTCATAGTCCAATTTCATGCGTTTCAATTCATTTTCATTTTGCCGAGCCTGTAACATGGCATTTTCTGTTTCCATTCTATTGAGTAAAATGGTCTGGCGTATAGCGGTCTTCCAAAGTTCGCGTAATTCTTCACGGGAACGTTTGCCACGTTTGGGTTCTGAAATTAAAAGTTATTAAAGAAATATAATTTAAATCATTTACCAATTCCAAACTTACGTGTTATTCTCATGGGTGATAAGAATTCTGATTGGGCATCCTGTTCCATACCTTTAGAGGGTGTTACTACACTATTTAAAATAGCTTGACGCCAAGAACCCTGATGGGTCTCCGATTCTTTAGGGCTATTACCTACTTTAATAAATCTAAAAATAATTTCGGAACTTTATTAAGAGTTGTTCTCTATTGTTTGTTTGTTCCGAACTTACATGTCCATCATGGGGCTCTTTAACTGCTCAGCTGTTGGCTTGCTAGGACTTGCATTTATCGAACCAATAGTATTTGATCTAGATCTAAATGCTTCCGGCGGCGAATCAACTTCCTCTTTGCCACCTTCCAATTTAGGTTCCGCCGAACATTCCCTTAATTTATGCTCCTTAACCATTAAACTATTCGCTCCAATATCATCTTTCGAAGCCTTTCGTTTCAATAAATGATCAAATGAATTCGTTAACGATCTTTTAGCCTTCATGAAAATCGTACTACCACCCAAATATTGATTTAAAAATTCCGATCTATTCTCCGCCGTATCGTGAACATGCCTTTGTTGTCTCGATTCACAATGTGCCCTTAAGAGCATCATTAAGAATTGATTTTGCTCCACCAGAGGAGCAGTCATTTTCTCAGAACCATAAAATTTAGCCCATATAGTATCTTGTTCATCATCGGTCAAGGTCTCTATACGTCTAAAAATCATATTCTGTGTTTTCTTATCACTCAAACCCTCCACATCGGTACACAACTTGTGATACCACAACATGGGACAATGATCACAGGAGAAAATTTGTGTAGCCTCTTTACGCTTCTGTTCGGCACATGTTACGAAAGCTTGTGAAATTGCTGCCACAATATCGTCACACACATGATCCGACTGGCATTTGAATACGTAACCAATATAGCCATCATTATGGGCCTCGCGACAAATTATGCCAAAGTGATCGGCATTTTTTTGGCCTTGAGCACAACTTGCCACATCTTTAAAATCCTTATAGAGTAAAACCTGTTTGCGATCAGGTGAGATCAAACGTAAATCAGAACGGCCGACTAAAAAGACCATTGTACGATTTTGTTCTACATAGGGAGGTATACAGCCATACGAGGCAGAGCGATCACGTTGCTTGGGTAGACTAAAGAGAAATTATAGGGTGGGGGGAATTAAAATGTGATTATAGAGTAGTAGACACAGTTTTGCTTTGAACTGTTTTAAAAAGGAAAAGTGAGTTACAATATTTAAATAAATTTTTTTATAAAAAATCTATTTTTAAAATTAAGACGTAGGTAAACGTTTTTAACTTAAAATTAAATATTAAAATATTATCAGTATTAAAACATGCTTGAAATCGGGTGTTAAGCAAAGTGTATAATATTTATAATAGTCAGCCATATTGTATTTAGAGTAACGTTAATTTAAATTTCGAGTTATTCTTAGCAAGCCCATTCTGTTATTATATTGTACGCATATTGTATACAGGGTTTAAAAGCATCTATCAGATGGATGCTTTTTATTTTTGCTTTTGCCACTGCTATTGAAATTTTTAATTTTTTTTCCAATAGCCAAGCCAATGTTTTGTTTTTCGTTTGTGCAAAAAAGCAAATATGTATCCTTTTTTGTATATTTTTATTTTTTTACAATTGCGTTTTTACCAGCTAGCGACAATAAAGGCCAGCCACATAAAAAGCAAAAGCCTAAAAGCAGAGCTAGTTAAAAAAGACAAAACTAAAAAAATCTAAAAATCAAATTTTTCCCTGGCTGGTAAAAACACAGAGAACAAAAAAAGCCCCACTTATAAGTGCTAAAAGCAGCCGATTTATGTGCTATTATGAAATGATCAGCATTTGTGATACATTCATACGTCTGTACATATTTGCACAAAAACGATACATGTGTCAATACCCAAATATCTATATGTATACCTATGAATGTGCATACATACTTAAATTTTGTAAATAAATTGTTTTTGGTTTTCATATAAAATGTAACAATGCAACGCACAAAATTTTTGAAGGGGTTTTTTTATTTAATTGTATAGAAAACAACAAAATAATATGCTTGTTGTGTTTGTTTTGCATGAAAAAATATCGAGTGTCTCTTCGCAATCATGTGCCACGGGCACATTAGTTTGCTTTTTTCGCTGCTTTTTTCTCCTGTTTGTGTGGCTGCTAGCCTACATTGGTTTTTGATTTGGCGGCTTTCAGACAGAAGCTATTTGTTTAATTCTTTTTCCTACCTATTTGTTCCTACAACATAAAAGTGATTGCCGTTGCTTTTTGAGTTCCATCAAATAAGAAATTTTTGCTTTTGTTAAAAAAGCAAAAGCTGGGGTCTAATCACCGCATACAATATCGAGAAAAATTTATCGAAATTTTTTATTTTGGTATCATGAATCTCGATATAGAATGAATTATTGAATTTGAAATAATTGCATTCGATATCGAGTAAATCGACATTACATTTGTCGAGTTTTCATTCGATACGTCAATGTCTATCGTATGCAAAAACATTCGAAAGTTTATTCGATACGGTGATTAGACCCCTGGAAAAAGCCAGTGCCCATTATTTTGTTGCTGCTTTTGAAAAATGTGGGCTTTTTTAGCAGTGGAACTTGTCGGCTTTTTAATTTTGATTTTTTTTTAATTAAGAAAAAGGCAAAATTTGCCTGCTTTTGCTAATATGGCGGTAGCATTTTAAACCCTGATTGTAGAAGTGCATTAAAAATAAGTAGTCCGCCATCTTGTTTGTGCCGCCATATTAGATTTAGACACACTACTTTATTTTTGGAGATAATCTTAGCATGCCCTTTCATTTCATACCCATATTGTTAAAGTGCATTAAAAATAACTAGTCGGCCATCTTGTTTGTGCCGCTATATTGCATTTAGAGTGACCACTTTATTTTTCGAGTTATTCTTAGCAAGCCCTTTCATTTGGTACCCATATTGTAGAAGTGCATAAAAAATAACTAGCCAGCCATGTGCGTAGACGCCATATTGGATTTATAATAACGTCACACAGTTTACCATGCATTGTCATCCAAATTGAATGTGTATACAAAATTTCAGCTCAATCGGTTGAATTTAACTGCTTCAAAATTTTGTTGCAAGATTTCACTCGAACAAACATACATACACGTAAGTTAAGTAAAAGCTTTTAAAAAACAACATCGTGTACGTCGATGAAATGTTTGTTTTGTCAATTAAAATAAACAAACATAAAAATTCTTTAAAACCTGATACGTAAAAACGGAGAAAATTTTACCAGGTTCATCCGCAACGCATCTTTACGTTTACGTAAATGTACCTATTTATTTAAAATCTTGGCAAGGAAAACGAAACAGCTGATCCGCAATATACGTTTACATAAGAGTAACGAGGCCTTAAATCTTGGCTGGAAGCTAAAATACGCAAGGGATTGTATGTAAAGTCTAGGTTGAAAGTATTCTTTCAGAAAGTCTGAGTTTATTAGTGAGTCTGGGTTTACACTATAAAAGTTTTCTTTCAGAAAATCTGAGCTCTATTGGCGAGAGGGAAAGGGACATGCTTTTTTTTCTCTTCTCCCCTCTCACCCATAAAGTCAGACTTTCTGAAAGAAAACTTTCAGAGTGCGAACCCAGACTAACATGAGAAGAGTACAGAATATTATTCGGTCCCCTCTCACCCATAAACCCAGAATTTCTGAAATAATACTTTCATACTGTGAACCCAGAGAAAGCAAAAGTGAAATTATGCATTTTATATAACTTTTAATATTATACTTTTAAATAATAAAAAAATAAAATCAGGAGTTAAGCAAACTTATATTTTTTTTAAAAAAATTCTATTCAATTTTACTTAAAAATTATTAAAAGTAAAATAACAACAAATTTTAAAAAAAATAAAGCAAACTTTTAAAAAGTGCCTTAAAAGGAGATCAATGTTAAAGTGTTTGCAGCAACAATTTAGAAATTCGAAAATTCATCACTTAATTGTCATTTTAATTAAAAATTGCCAGGGAGTAGAACATGCTTGGAATTGGGTAAAACGAAAAAAAAAAAATATTTTATATTTAAAATAATTCTACTTTAAAATAAAAAAGAAAAAACATTTTCAAAGCAAACTGTCAAAAAGTGCTTTAGGGGGAGGATAAAGTAAAGGGTGTTTTTAAAAACCCAAAAACAAGAGAAACTAGAAAACTTAGGGACACTGTGTAGAGATTCGGTCTACTACTACTACTCACTTATCCAAGCCATGTTGTTGCTGTTGCTCATTTGTTTGTTGTGTTAAAGGAGCTTGTAAAGGGGTTTGATTTTCCTCCTCTTGTCTAGGTGGCGAAGGATGTTTATTTAATATGACATTGGGAGATAAAGTTGCAGATTCCTCAACATTTTGTGGATCATTTGCAACTAAATGATCTCTATTTAAAAACGTTTTTGAGAAAAATAAACAAAAGTAAAAGTTCAATTTTGTTATTATTCACTTGCAGGACTTGCCCATAAATTTCATTACTATCAAAACTTTTGCGTAATTTAAACGATGTCTTTCCAAACATGTCTGTTTTCATGTCTTATTGTCTACAAAACAACATAAATTTAAAAAATTTTGAAAACTCATGTCGTGTCTGTTTGGCAACACCTCTTTTTTCTCTAACCCGTTCTCCAAAACCAACGTGTTAGGTAGACATGTCTGAAAAGACGTCGTATAAATTCCGCCTTTCAAATTATATATATTTTAAAAATTTTAATAAATATGGGTAGTTTTGAAAATTCCTATTACGGTTTAATGGCTTTTAATTATTCTGAAATTGACATTTAAAAGCTTCGAAATCTGTTTCAGATATTCTCTATTAAAATTTGGAGCCATTCCTGTTTATTATAGTTTAAAATTTTTCTAAATCAGTTTTAGACTATACTAACGCCCTAATTATGTTAAACGCAACGCAACGCCAAAGAATTACATTGTTGTTGCTTTCTACCGAAATTCACATTGCCTTTTAAAATGTTAAACGCCTTATAACTTGTGGCGTTCAAAATTTTAAAACGCTACATGAATTTCCGTACAAAGCAACAACAAAATTACAAAATATTTATGACTTTGTTTTTGCTTTCAATGTAATTCTTTGGCGTTGCGTTGCATTTTATATAAATAGGGACTAAATGTTCCTTTTTCCGAATTTTATATTCTAGAAATTATAATTTGCATTAGTAATTACGCATTCGTGTAAAAATAACACAAGACTCATGATTTTTCCCATGTTTTTTAAACATGATTTTAGTGTTCGTAGGCGAAGAAAGCGGGGTAAATAAAAATCAAATTTTAAGTTCTCTGTGTCTTTTTTATATTTTCTTTTGCACACATTTGTATTTTTGTTATGTTGTTTCATTGTTTGAACTTATGATTTCAATGTGGCAACCACAGATTACTAACAGATATATCAGAGACAGAAGATTTTGCGTTTTTTTATCTCTTTCTAAGAAAGCTGCCCTTTTGCATTTCTCTTTACTTCATATTTCTGGCGCAAACAATAAACACAAAGCAAACTGGTTTGCTTTTGGCAATTTTGTTTTGATCACGAAATTTGTGTATAAATTATTCTGGCTTGCTTTTTCACATTACCGCTTCACTGCAAAAAAAAGCTTTTTATATCTTTCTTCGAAAGCTGCCTTCGCAACTGATTTGGGCCTTTTTCACACGACACTTTTTACAGTTCTGTTAGTATTCTGTGGTGGCAACATCTCTTTAAAATACAAAGCACGTAGCGCCTTTAAATTGTTTGTTTTTACAAAAAAGCAAGTAAAGATGAATTGCCGATAACGGGAAAAAATTAACCCTAAAATCATGGGGGAAAAATCATCGTTTGAATCTGTTGTGTTTTTGAAAGCAACTTTTAAAAGGAATTAAAAAAAGACATGATTTTTAAATCACGGTCTCAATCGGTTCTAACTCTTTTTTTATATTTTTGCGGTTTACATGTAAATAGTACGTTTTGAATTTTCTATGTCATATTGAATTTAGAAATATAAAATAAAAGGTGCAGGATTAATGAGTAAATGAGACCCTTTAAGATGAAAAATGTTGGTAGTTTTTGCTTAAAAACTTCCAGAAGGTTTGCTAGAATTTATGAAACTTTTAAGTTGAAATTGGTAATTTCTAAAGGTATAATTAGATATTTTCGAAAGACAATTGCAAAACGTTTTACAGTTTAAAAAGATGTGAAATGCATTTAGTTTTTACTTAAATTTAACTACTTACTCCTTTCTCACATTTATCTCCAATTGACTAATGCCCCGCATAAGCCTGCCAGGCGGTATTGCATTTTCCTTATTATCCTCTACCGATTTAGTTTCCTCCTCATTGCTGCTAGTACCACCTGATGTTTCGTCCTCCTTTACTTTTTCCTCTATTTGCACTTTTACCACCACCGCTTCTGGTTGCTCCTTTTGCTCCTCTTGTTCGGCTTCTTCCTCTTCTTCTTCTTCGTCCTCCTCTTTAACATCATTGTCTTTGAGCGTACACGATTTTAAATCAATTGACCCATTGCCCACAAATGTCCCCTCACTATTAATGGACACTTTACGATTTGAAGACATTTGCATGAGGCGTTGCCTTTGAGTATCATACGCCTTAAATTTGGGCAAAGCATCATCGATAAAGGAGAATGGTACGCGTTTGTGTGAGACACGTATTTTACCCACATACATAACCTCAAAGAAGTGTGTATGATTGGGCGAGATATCGGCTAAGAGGGAGAGATTACTTTGAGCTGAGGTAGAAGTTGGAATGTTAACCTGTAATGGAAGAAAGATTATTAAGACTTTTGTTGTTTTTTTGTTTGTTTTGTTGAATACGGAATTTTGAAAACTTACCGTTCCTGCGGAATTACTGAGACCATGTGTATAGGATTTGGATGATTTCATTTTTGATGATGACACTAAATTAGGACTTCCATCATGCTGAGCCTGGCGTAAGGCTTCGCTAAGCTTTAGATTTGATGCTGGTGTTGTATGGACACCATTTCCAAATAAAGCTTTTTGAAGGGACAAATCTGTGCCTGAATTGCTATTGGCCACTAATGTCTGAGGTATGCTGCCAACAGAACCGCCCAACGTATGGGCGGGATCGCGCATTTGATGCATTAATTCGGCCATCTGAAAGGACAAACAAAGTTTATTTGTTTTATTAAATCTAGAAATAAGTTAAATTAATTAAAACCTGTTTATATTTTATGATTTTAATTGTTAATACAAATAAAACATGTTAATATTTTTATTAATAATAATAAAAATAATTAACAAATATTAAGCAATCATTAAGGCTGGGTTTACATTAAGCATTAAGTTTAGGGGGAAAGACCTAAAAAATGTCGGGAATAGCTTAAGTGGGGTACACACTGTCGATCATGAGCGACAGTTTTGCTTAAATTTTCGATTGCTCGAGTGTGGCCATATATTTTTGTCAAAGTCAAGCACACATTATTTGTGGTAGACAAAATTTTTGACTGTCAACCAAGTTCGATAGCGTGTTAGTATATCTTTATATCACAAATGTAAAAGAAGGAACTAATTACAAAAAACAAAACTTCCTTTATATAAATCGGCACTAAAAAAAGTTCAAGTATATCCTTAATGCGTTTTGCTTTGGGGAGGGTTGTCATTATTAATACGTCCTTAGAGAATTTTTAAAAAACAATTAATTTTAATTGTTGTATGTATGACAGACTCTTTCCTCTATCTCTCTCTTTCCATGAAATCGCTATTTAAGTAACTAGTAATCTTTTATAACCTTAAATACTTTTCTACAATCATTAAGGGCACACATGTAAAACCAACTTGTGGAGAAAGGGAACACCTAAATTGTTTTCATTTTTTGCAAACCTAATTGTTACATGTTTGTTGTGTGGCTTGTATTTAGGGGTTCTTATTCGTGTAAAAAAGCCCGGGAAAAATATTCCTTTTAATTTTTATAAAATTTCGGAAATTTCTTGCCGAATTTTTTCGACTTAATTACAAGTTTTTTTTTCAATTCCCTAAGCTAATCCTGCGAAGCTCTATGCTTGTCTGCATGAAACCAGAGCCTCTGGCGGGAATCGAACCCGCAACCCTGGCGCTGAAAGTTTAGCTCACTACCAGCTAACCTACCGGGGCACTCAAAAGAACCAACTGCCAGTTAAACAATGTCGAAAGAAGCGTCTCATCTTGTCAAAGAAAGAAAACAAAGTCGCAACTCTGGTGTAGGTGGTCGAAGTCGCAGTCGTTTAAAATTTTATTCGATATCAATAAAATTTTACTGCAACGGCAATGCATAGAAAATTTTTTCGAATTTATGACGTTTGTGACAGTCAGGATAAGTGTTGCCAAAACTCATTGAAGCAAAAATGCTTGATTTTGTTAAAAAACATGCTTAAATATGCTAGAATAAATGCTAACAAAATGTATATACAAAATAGAAAAATCTTCATTAAAATAAGGGCCAAGCACATTTTTTATAATATGCTGCATTTTCTCCTTCAGCTTTCGCGACAAGGTGTCAACTGGCATTAAACAAATGTTTTTCAGATGGCCGACAGGTGCAAATGAACTATGCGCAGCACATAAACTTAATACCGCTTTTGCTGAACGTTATAACCAATTCTTTTAAAGGAATTAAAAGGAATTTATGCCAGTAGCATTTTTGTGTTTTCTTGTTTCTGCATGTTGCTCCAGGCCACTAAATTTAGAAACAATCAGGTATGTTCTAGGTTTAGACTCGAATTGAAAACGAAAAATTTTTTGAATCAGCATAATTCATAAATTGGTGTTCTCAAATCCGCATGTTTTTGTGTATTCGAAGTTTTTGTTCGAAAACACTTTTGTTGAACTAATGATCGCTAATTTGCTAACCGAAGCATGATAGCAATGTCTAATATTTTTTAAAAATCGTGAAAGCTGTAAAGAATCACAAAAAAAATCGCTAACATGGCTAAAATTCTCAAAAAATTGCAAACTTTTAAACAAACACTAAAATTTATTTGAAATCTCTAAATGGGTTAAAAAAAAACAAAATGTCGGAATATAACAAAAAAAAAATTGCAAAAATAGCGAAAATTCGCGAAAAATTTTAATATATCAAACCAGCCATAAAATTGATTTAAAGTCCCTAAAACTATAAGGAATGGCAAAAAATCGGTAAAAATTGCTAAATTCAAGGAAATTCGCAAAAATTTGCAAACAGCGGCATGATAGCAAAGTCAACTATTTATTATAAATCGTTAAAGCTGTAAAGAATCAGAAAACTTACACGACCAAATCGCTTATATCGCGAACATGGCTAAAATTCGCGAAAAATTGCAAAGTTTAAACAAACCCAAAAACTAAGAGATCGCTAAATCGATTAAAGAAACAAATTGTATGAAAATAACATAAAAATCGTTAAAAAAAAATTTGGTAATTACACCAATATCAATGAAAACGTCGACTTTAAGTTTAGGGTTAGTAAGGGCCTTTTGCGTTTTAGATAACGATATATTTTTGATTAAATTGGATTAAGAAGATTTTAAGCTAAAAGCAATATTCATTTTTTTGTTAAAAATGTTTTCACATATTACAATAAAAGTCGATTCGGTTTACTTTCACCAACCCATATCTACTCTAATTGAAAACGAATAAAAACATGTGAATGTGAAATGCAGAACACCAATAATGCTAAAGTAATCCACTTTCGAGTGGATTCGGATTCTAGAACACACCCGAATATCGCATTTTCAAACGGAATTACAAAGGTTTATATACCCTTTTTACCTTCGGTGAAGGGTATAAAAAGAGTAATTTTTGGGGATTCAGTATTTCGGTTATAACTCAGCCATGTTTTTTAGCCCATTTTTCAAATCGATATATCTCGATTCCTAGACGTGACACAGCGAAATGCCGGGACACGTATTACTTCTTTTTTACCGATATAACTTTCCCCGGTAGTTTGAACCCTTCCCGATCACTGACCCCTACCATTTGTCGCACAGTGTAATAAGGCCGAATAAGCTTAACTGCCTATTTCACTAAATGCCAAAGAACTATTTTTTTCGCTCAACTACATGTTAAACAAATTCTAAAAAAGTTGTTTTTGTTTCAAATGTATTTTTGCGAAAGAAAGCGTTTCATTAATTCATATAATATTTTAGCACATTTTCTGAAAAACATCGGATTGAATTCGAGTACATAAATATTAAATTATGTTATACAGACAAATTAATATATCGATGTATCGTTTTTTTAACAATGTTTTATCCATGTTCTTAAGAACTATATTGTATCCCTACTTGAAAACCCTAACTATTTTTTGTGCGCCCACGCAAAAATTAGAAACCCTACATGTATTTCACGGATAATAGTGATGCAGGCAGAAAACAGCAATAGCAACATTGTTGTTTGTAGTCTGGTTAAAAATGGTTTGTTGTTGAATAATTAATGTGTTTAATGTTCATTTGCGTTTAGTTTTGTACTCGAATTCGTATGTGTATGCGATTTCACTGCGGCAGTATAAATTCCAACATTATTGTCATTCCCAACAAACACGAAGTCAAACCTTTGATATGAAATGACTTTATAATTTGACATCAAACGCAATTCTCAAACGTTTTTCAATTGTTTGATTTAACATTTAAATTCAAATTGATAATGATTTGAAAATAAACATTTGATATCAAATGTTTTATCAATTTGATGTCAAATGTTAAAATCAAATCAAAAATAAACTTGGCAATAAGCATTAAAAATGGCGATTAAAGTTACATTTTTTTCCTTGTGGTTACATGTGTTTTACTATTAAAAATAAATTTTAATATAAAGTGAACAGTTTATTTCTTGTAAAAAATAAAAATTATTTGTGAGAAATTACAATGATTAAAAATACGAAAAAAAAAAAATAAAACGGGAAAGTGAAGAAAGTTTGTTGAACGATCGCGGTGCTACAATCCTCAAAATAAAAGGGAGCCAAGTATTTTGTCTTTCCAAGAATTAGAGGACGGAAAGAACACTATTTCATCTTTAAGCTATGGTACCGAATGTTTATCTCAAAGTTTATTTAAATAAATAATAAATTTAAATTAAAAAAATTAAATAGTTTTATTTATATTCCACATTGTATTATAATCCACATTTGAAAAACATTTGAGAATTACGTTTGAAAGCAAGTTGAAAATAAAGGCATTTTTCAATTTGAAAATAATTTCCCCTTTTTGTTGAGAACGCTATGATTTTCAAATGATTTTCAAATCATTATCAAACGTTTGTCGTTTGAGAAAACGTTTGATTTCAAATCATTTTCAATTTGAAATCAAACCTCCGTGTTTGTTGGGTTAACATTACATTCGTGTATTTTACCTGTAGGTTAAAGTTCATATTTGTTGTTGTCGGTAGACAGAGTACTGAGAGCAAAAAGTTCAAGAGGTTGATGTTAAACTATTTAAGGTTAAAAGATAAACAAACGTGGTTTTCAGGGGGTGCCAGATGATTTGGATAAGAAATCGGCAATTTCAAAAAAAAAAACGGCATTATCGGCCCTTTAATTTAAAAAATTCGGAAAATTAAAAATTCCTTTTTTAATTACAATAAAACATATTTTTAGTAAAAAAAAGAACAGAACAATTCAGTCTTAACTAATTTTTATAACATCGACCATATTTGCACTATGCAATTAACGCCGCAACTTTCGCATGTTTGTTATAGGCTTTTTACACTTGCTCACATCTTACATCTTTCATCTTATCGCAAAGATGATAACATCTTCCCATAAGAATTATTCAGGGCTAAAAATCAACATTTTGCTTCATCTTTAAAAGATGTTCCTATCTCATGTTGTTTCATTCAACATCTTTCGATTATTTTAGTGTCATAACTAGAAAAAACAAATAATTTTTTACCATCACTAGATAAAAATACCAAAGAGCAGGACAGTAATATCATTAATTTAGTTTTTATTCGCTCTTACACGTGAAAATAAATATTTTAATGATGAAAGATGTTACAAATGTAAACAATTTTTTTTCATTTTCCACATCTTCCACGCATTCCTTGAAAAAATTTTAAATATAAATATGAAAAGAGTTTCGTAGCAACTGCTTTAAAAGAAAATGAAAAAAAACTCGGCGTTTAATGCGGTAATACACAATAACATAAAAATTAATAAAAAAATAAACGTTTAAAAAATAAATTGTAATTAATTAAAAATAAATCTTGAAAAAATCTTTACAACAATATCCTAAAGCCGTGATACAAAGAAGTTACGAAAATTCAATTAATAAAAATTAATATGTGTATCCTTTTTTAAAAAATATAACAAATTGGCCATAAGCTCGAATAAAAAAAAACTTCAAATTATGGATGGTCTAATAATATATAATAAATTATAGTAAAACAAACAAACAGTAACTCAAAATCAGCATTTTTTGAGCAAAAACCGCCAAATCGGTAGGCGGGTGGGAAAAATGCCGATAAATCTGCAAATATGGCAGGCCTCATGTTTTTACACAATTAAAGTATGTATGTATGTATGTATGCGAAAAGATTTGGTTGCAAACAAATGGCTGTTATTTTCGTCCTGATTAAGATAAAAACTGAAACCAAAATGTACCAACCATATGGACCATACATTTTTCCTGTTTGCTATTCTAAATATGTTTTTACAAAAAGGCGAAATTATGAAATGGATTATAAATAGATAAATCAAAGATTTAAGGCCTCGTTACTCTAACGTAAACGTGACGTTGTGTTGCGGATGAACCTGATAAAATTAAAATGTTTTTCTTCTCCGTTTTTACGTATCAGCTGTTTAATAAATTTGTATCTGCTTATTTTTTTGATAAAGTGATAATTTTGCCGACGCACACGACGTTTGTTTTCAATTAAATACAAAACGCACAAAAAGGAAAAATTATCTATTTTCTTGGCAACACATTTTAATACAATTATGTATTTTAAGTAACTGCCAATTATTGAAGTCGACCACAACACTTACGTGCCAGCAACATTTACGTATGTATGAGTAACGAGGCTTCTATGTTTTTTACTCTCAAATTGTAAGACAAAGCAGGTTGTCATTAAGGATCAAAGTTATGATATGTGTATAATAAATAGAAATGTAGACCATTCTTTTAGTATACCGATAGACTATTTTTAAGTTTTTTATTTTTTATTTTGTTTTTAAATTGTTTAATATTTTGTCTTCAAAGAAGCAATTTTTGATTTTTTAGGGCATACTTTTAACATTTTTGAAGGCATATTTTCCAGTTTTTACTGCATATTTAATGCACATAAAACGTGGTTTTTAGATCATATTTTCTGGTTTCCCTGGTTATAAAAAATAAAACAGGTTTATAAAATGTTTACTAAACAATATTCATAGAAAATCCTTTTCAAAAACCTTTTATAAATCTGTTTAATTTTTTATTAGAGGAATTAGAGGAAATGTATTTAGAAATTTGAAGAATATTAAGGGTCCTCATGATATCGTTTATAAGTCTCGTAATCTGTGCAAAGTGTGCATTTTTACGCCCTCGTAAATGAACTGTCAAAAATTGTATGAGAATTCATTTACACAAACTTGGTAAATTTGCCTAACAATTTTGTCTCGTAAACTTGCGCTGTTCAATTGTGCATTTATACAAACAGATCTTTTAATGATTTTAACGTCGTTTTCAATGAAAAATCCAAGTGTCTATAAATCACAAACAATAAATTCTAGCAATAGTTTCAGTAAATTGGTCTTTTGGCTTTCTTTGAGCATTTTTAAAAGCAAATTTCTCATACATATTAATCACAAATTTAAACAAAAATTTTTATATTTTTGAATTAATTTTTAATTTATTTTTGTATTGACGTTTCTTACAAACTGACATAAATTGTTTAAAATTACACAAAAGTAAAAAAGGGGCTTCATGAAACAAGACTCGTAAGTTTGCGCATTTGCACAAATGGCAATTTTAAGCGACATCATGAGGACCCTTATTGTAAAATTTAAATATGTATGTATGTATGTATGTATGTACATATATACGTGAAAGGCCATGAGCACCACGATCCAGAGGAACTTTGTGCAGTCCTGTGTCTCACCATGTCAGGTTTAGGCTGCGTATAAAGCCCATTACCCTGTCCGGTGAAAGATCATAATTTCAGTCGGGCCCACCATTTGCCCCCCGAAAAATTTCCGCCTAGAAGTCCCCAAGGCGGGACAGCAGCATCATCCATCTCGCAAAATCTGCATATTTTGGTAGATGTATTACCCAACTTAAACTAATGGTATCTAAAACCACAGTGCCCCGAGAATAGGCCAGAAAGCATTCTAAGTTCCGCTTTCTCAAGCAGCAGAAACCTGCCTGCCCTGCGCCAAAATTAAAATATATTCGTCCTCAATGATGTTCGATTAGGAGATTTGGGTATTTTGTTGGGGATATTTTTAGTTTGGAGATGTTTTTCTTATTGTATTTTTAAGGTATGTTCAGACCTAACAAATATTTGACAAAAAATTTCAAAAGAAGCGGGAAACTCATCAACCTTTACAGGGGTGTACTGGGAATCGCAAACGCAAAACGCAAGAATTTGGAAGTTGTATCTAATAAACTTAAAACCTAATTTTTATAATTTTATGTTTAAAATCCTGTTTAATAGGGAAAAGTTTGTTTAATATTTGTCATAAAATTCTTTTATTACAGAAATCTTACTTAAAAACGACTTTAAAAATTCTTGCGTTTTACGTTTGCGATTTTCAGCACACCCCTGTTAGCTTTATTTTTAACCATTTCTATTGATTTACCAAACTTTATTTATATAAAGATAATTGTATAATGTAATTAAGAACTGTTAAATGATGTTTGTTTTAGCCAAACGTTTTGCAAAAGCAAATTCATTTTTAATAAAACTAGGGGTAACGTGTAGGAAGTCAAACATTTAATAGGTATGAACATAGCTTTAGGCCCTAATTTTGTAAAACACAACGCACGCCAAAGTATTATATTGAAAGCAAAACCAAATTCGTAAAAATTTTGTAATTTTCTTGTTGCTTTATAAAGAAATTTATTTACCGTTTTAAAATGTTCAACGCAACAAGCAATGAGGCGTATGAAATCTTAAAAACCAATGTGAATTTCTGGTAGAGGCAACAACAAAATTACAAAATATTTATGAATTTGTTTTTGCTTTCAATGTAATTCTTTGTCGTTGCGTTGTGTTTTACAAAATTAGGGCCTTAGTTTCATTCGTGTTAAGGGTATTTCGTGGAGACGTTACAAAAATAATTGAGGCGATAGAAACATATTCCTTCTGCTTAGCTTTCGATGCAATGGATTTGGGCTACGATTTTGAAGTAGAAATTAAGTCAATAAATTTACGCCCTTATTGTGTAAAACGCAACGCAACGCAACGCCAAAAATTACATTGAAAGCAAAAACAAAGTCAAAAATATTTTATTATTTTGTTAGTCTGCTTTCACACGTTTCATCTTTAGATGCTCAACTCTTATGTTTTTAGGTGAGAGAAGAAAAAAGAAAGGGGGTTAGTATGGAGATGCCTGTGCTCGGTCAGTACGTTTTGTGTATTATTCGTTGGTATATGCACAACGATGATGCATGTAATTTTTTTCTTTTCTTTTTTTCTTTGATTCGCTATTAATAAAATTATTGTTGTTTTGTACCGAAAAAAGTTGGCATCTTTAAAAGGGAATTAAAAAGAAGTTGAATGCTGCATTTTTGTGGCGTTCAAAAAATTTTAAAACGCAGCAGAAAAAGCTATACAGTTTTAGAATTGCGCACAAGCAATGATGTTACAATTGCAATTCTGTGTATTTTGTTGTTGGATTGCAAACAAAAGCTACAACATTTTGCATTTGCAAGACCGTTTCTGGCGGCTTAAGATTGGCTTTCTCTGTTTTATGTTCTTAAAAGGTCGTCTAAAATATTTTGTGTGTGTCTGTTTTAAGTTTTTCCGATTACAATATGTAAATGATTTGACAGAAGCATGTGCAATTTTTTATAAACAGCTGCATATAAAAATCCAATTAAACCATAAATTATCAATAGTCAAAAAGTCTGAAACGGAAAATTTTCCTTTTAAAAATGTTCTTAAATTATGAAAAATAAATAGTGAAATAAAATAAAAATATTAAAAAAATAGAAAAAAAAAATAACAAACTTATACACCCCATTTGCATAATCATAAAACACTTAAAGAATCCAAAATTTTAGTTCTGACAAAGTAATTTTTTACATTCTTAAAAATTTTTTGAAAATAGTTCTCTTGTACATAAAATGCACATTGGGCTTAAATATCCTTTTTGCTTATCAAAGTTTATGTAAACACTGCATATTTGCATAGTGTCATGTAAATATTGTTATGTTTGTGTGTGTATTTATATCGGGTGTTTTTTTTGTTGAGCTGCATGAGAACTTTCCATATCGATAACTATAGTTTTATAGCTGAGTATGTCAAACTTTGTTGACATTTCTGTTCAGTAAGGTTTGGCAAGTCATCATAAATCGTATCATCAATAACGCTTCCAAATTGTGTAAATTTACTTTGAAAAAAAAAATCTCTTTGCGAAGTTTATAGAGCATTTCGTCCATTTTACTACGGTCGACATAATCGGCCTAGTGTGCAGACAATTCGTGCAGTTATTGATCGTTTTCGCAATTATTTTACTCTTCTCGATTCACGACCATCAACAACAGGGTTGTCAGATTTTTTTGAGCTCTATCGCCAAACCTGATGTCAGAAATCGCCAAAAATCGCCAAACGTCAATTTTGTTCAGTTTTTGTAAACAATTTTTTTTTATCAAATTTATTTTTCTTTTTTTTTAAATTAAATTTTGCATACAAAAAAAACAAGTATAATTTTGCAGCCAAAAATCGCCAAAAACTAAGAAAAAATACAAAAAAGTCGCCGAAAGTAAATTTAATTTTCTTTTTTTTTTTTTAAATAACATAAAATGAAGATCATGTATTCGGTTAAAAAACAAAAATTAAGAACACAAGTCTATAAGGTCGTTCACTTCAGCCTCACCGATTTTTGACCTATTAGAATTAAATAGTGACTGAATGTAAAATTCACTTCAAATGATAACAAAACCAAAATCATGTGACAAAAAGTTGTAAGTTTTTTTTATATTAGTAATGATAACAAAAAATGACAAACTGTTAAAAAATTGCTAAAATAATCATCCTTATTGTTTTTGGCGTATTTAAAATTCGCCTACGACTGTTTGGTAATAGATTGAAGAAAATAAGTTCACTTTCTCTTTAATCTATTACCAAACAGTCGTAGGCGTATTTAGAATACGCCAAACATAATAAAGGTGAATAAAAATGGTAAAAATAGCCAAGCAAATCGCCAGTTATATCAAAAGTCGCCAGTCCTGATCAACAAGACAAAAATGTTCAAACCTAAGAGAATATTGCTGCTGTCGAGCAGGGTTGTCAGATTTTTTTTTTTGAGCTCCATCGCCAAGCCGGATATCAGAAGTCGCCAAAAAATCGCCAAACGTCAATTTTAATCAGTTTTTTTCGTAACATATTTTTTTAAATTAAAATTTGCATACAAAAAACTAGTAAAATATTTCAGTCAAAAATCGCCAAAAACTGAGAAAAAATTAAAAAAATCGCTGAAATAATATAAATGGTAAAAATAGCCAAGTTAATCGCCAGTTATATCACGAATCGCCAAAAAAAAAAATTAGCCAGTCGCCAAATAAAAAAATCCCACCATATCTGAAAGCCCTACTGAAGCACGAAGTATGAAAGAAGGCGCTGAAATGACAATTCTTCGTCGTTTTCAACTTTTTGGCCTTTGTCATTCGAATACGTGGAAAATTTTCCGTTGGGATCTTGGCTTACGTGCCTATAAAATACAGCACGTGCAAGAATTGAAGCCAAACGACCACCGTTTGCGTCGAATTTTTCCTGATTGGACTCATTTGAAACTGGCCGAAGATGAAAATTTTTATCAAAAAATTGTGTTTAGTAATGAATCTCATTTCTGGCTAAATGGCTACGCCAATAAACATAATTGCCTCATTTGGAGCGAAGACAGTCCTCAAGCATTTAACAAATCACCTTAACCTTCCTTAAAATTGACTATTTGGTGTTGTTTACACGCTTTTTTGATTATTAGCATGAAGCTCGCATAAGTTTAATGGTGAGCGCTTTTGTACCATGCTGACTGAATTGTTGTGTCCGAAAATTAATCAGCAAAAGATCAACGACATTTGCTATACAGAGCGCTTAACAATCGATTTATTGCAAAATCAATTTGGTGACAATTTTATTTCCAGAAGTGGTTCTGTTTACTGGCCCCCTCATTCGTGCGATTTATCGCCTCTGGATTACTTTTTATGGGACAATGTATGTTAAGGTTTGGTTTATGCCGACAAACCAGCAATGCCATGAAACTATCTACCAGATTATAATAATAACAAACTTCATTCCAACCATATTTCTGTCTTGTATATTTATTTTAAGTTCTCATGTAGCTAAAAAAAACAACCTTTACAATAAATATGTTTTTGCTATACGTATGAAAATTGTTTGTTATATGTATGTATGAATACATGTAAACTGTTAACTGTTAACTGTTGCATATCATTTTTAATGTTTATTTTAGCAGTAAATTGAGTTTTTTTTTTTAAATTATTTTTCCTATTCTGCCTCAAAGTTTATATAGTTGAATAAATATAAACAATAAATGAAATTTTAAAATATTCTGTTGTATTTTATTTAAGTTTTTTAATTAACTAACGCCTTTGTTAATTTATGCAAAAAATGTCGACTGAACCAATAAGAACATGAAACATATATTTAAATAGATTTAAGTTTTTTTTTGTTAACTTTAAAAGGGATTAAAAAGTTAAATATGTATTAAAATTTAAAAAAAAAATTAAGCGGCTTATTAAATAAAATGTTATTGATAATAAATTGTAATTTGTTATAAAAAAATTAAATTCGAATTTAATTTATTTAATTTTGATTTAATTGTTATGAACAATGAACAAATTAAATGACTAAAGCGACTACTAGAAGGCAGTAGTAGGCAATTAAAAGGGATGAGATTTTCATGCACTAAAAAATCGAAAAAATATGCACTAAAAAATCCAAATTATGCACTAAGAAAATCAAAAATATGCACTAAAAACTGGAAAAATGTCCATAAAAAAATCGTTTTTTAATTTTACTTAAAACAAATATTTAAAAAATTCAGTCTATTATTATTCAAATATCTTTAAAAAAGAACTTAAAGGCCTAATTAAAATGTTTGTTAGTTTGAATAAATACATAAGTACTGTTATTTAAAAGTAAAACTTTAGGTTGAACATGAAGGAAGCCAGTGCATTTTGGACAAATTTATTTTCAGATCCCACTTTGATTCCAAATCAGATCAAAAATATTTGAAATTTATTTTATATTTTTTTGCCAAACGTTTTCTTTTTTTTTGAATATGGCGGCCTAATCTTCCTTACACATGGTTAATTTTACTTTTTGCAATATCAATTAATTTGACTAAGTATTACGTTAACTAAATACCTCCTAATAAGTTTTTGTTTCACCAATATATCCGTAATTGGAAAATACAAATGCTAAGTGACATTTGATGTTATTTAAATTTAATATTTCTGTTTCTTTTGTAATTGCATAATGATCGGTATGAACAAACAAGCCCTTCTAACATTCTTCTATTTTGTGCTTGTGTGCGTAGTGTTGCTTTCACAAATCTTGAGCAGAGACTGATGTTTTGAAACGAACAAAGTTGTTGTATACATGTGAATTGCCGGCCATGGCTGTGTGATTAAATACGATTATTGACTGCCTCGCAAGGCTATGGAGTGGCTATCACTGATTTAAAGCAAACTCCAAGGAATTTATTTATTTTTTTGGAAGGTTTTTTTATGTGTATTTAAAAAATTTTTTAAGAACTTTTTTTTAAAATATGAAAATTAAAAAAACACTCAAAAATGTCAAAATATGCAAAAATATGCATTTTCACCAAAATATGCAACTATATGCAAAAACAAATCGATGCCATTTTAACGCCATTTTGAGTGCCCCGGTTGGCTAGATGGTAGCGAGCTAGTCTATCAGCGCCGGGGTTGCGGGTTCGATTCCCGCCAGAGACTTAAGGATGTTTTACTATCACTATTTGGACGAAAATACATCTTTGATCTAACTTTTGTCTGAAAAATTTCAAAAAAAAACAATAACCACTTATCATGACAGGGTTGTATTTTGGTCAAAGTACGTAAGACTTGTGTGATAGTGTAAAACAGCCTTTATTTAGTAATTCCAATTTAGATTACATGTCTTAAGAGTATGTGTTGTTTCTAACTTCCGGTATAGATTGCTGTTGAAATTAAGCCAGATCAACAGCCTCACACTTTTACCCATAAACCTTAAAATGTTAAACTTTTCTATAATCGATGATCTTAATGTTTTCACTTTCACTTTTTAACATAGTGGGAAACCAGTGGTGAAAATCAACAAAATAAATTCATTCCAAAATATTTATTTTGGCTCAATGTTGCCCAAAGCATATGTGCTAGGAGATATTTCTTTTTTTGAATAGTCTCTCTCATAATAAGTGCTTTATAATACAGGGTGGCGCAGAATGAGCTATATGGTTTAAATTCTTTATAACTTTTTTAATTATTATTCTTTCTTTGATTTTTTTTCTCAGCATTTTTTGAAGAAGGTTTGGGGAATTATTAATGAATAACTATTCAACCGCAAAATTTCGCGAAAAGTTATGGAAAACATGCTAAAAATAGCGCGAGGCAGAAAATGAGCATCACTTCCAGGATATTATTTGTTAAAGCTAATTGCAAAAAATTCCCCAATATACTGTGTTAAAAAAAAAAATCATGTATAATAATCGCATAAATAAAAAATTTTTAAACCATTTAAACCATATAGCTCATTCTGTACCACCCTGTATACAAAAAATGTATAAATATATACATAGATTTAAATAAAGATTTTAGCAATTTCCCTATTTTAAAAGTGTCAAAGTTTTTTTAGAAATGAATTTTAAAACGATTTTGGCGTAATTAAACAAATTTAAATATCAAAAAAGATAATATTTAACATTTTAATTTGCAATTATGTAAATTTTTTTGTTGGCATTTTTTTGGGTTTTCTCTTTAAGAAAGGAACCATTTTTTGTTGGCATTTCTGCTTTTTTTTTTTTTTGCTCAACAAGAAGGAAAACCACTTTTAATTCATCATAATATGATGAATTAAGTGGTTATGTATAGTATTTAAATAGAAAATATGCATGTAAGCGATTTTGCGTTTGTTAGTTTTTGTTAAAATGCTATTTTAGCAATTGTTCTTGCTGATCTTTTCAGTTCTTTTTTTCCTTACGATTCAAGATTTTTTATGGATTTATTTTAATTTACTATCGGGTGTGTTCTAGAATCCGAATCCACTCGAAAGTGTATTACATAAGCATTATTGGTATTCTGCATTTCACATCCACATGTTTTTAATCGCTTTCAATTATCGACTTTTATTGTAATATGTGATAACATTTTTAACAAAAAAATTTATTTTGCTCTTAGCTTAAAATCTTCTTAATCCAATTTAATCGAAAATATATCGTTATCTAAAACGCAAAAGGCCCTTACTTACCCTAAATTTAAAGTCGAAATTTTTGACATTGACATTGATTTTGATGTAATTATAGCAATTTTTTTTAACGATTTTTATGTTATTTTCAGACAATTTGTTTTTTTATCGATTTAGCGATCTCTTAGTTTTTGGGTTTGTTTAAAATTTTGCAATTTTTCGCGAATTTTGGCCATGTTCGCGATATAAGCGATTTGTTCGTATAAGTTTTCTGATTCTTTACAGCTTAACGATTTATAATAAAAATAAGAATAATAAGAATTTAGCAATTTTTACCGAATTTTAGCCATTCCTTATAGTTTTGGGGACTTTCAATCAATTTTATGGCTGGTTTGAAAAATTAAAAATTTTCCCGAATTTTCGCTATTTATGCAATTTTTTTTTTGTTATTTTCCGACATTTTGTTTTTTTAACCCATTCAGAGAATTCAAATAAATTTTAGTGTTTGCTTAAGAGTTTGCAATTTTTCGAGAATTATAGCCATGTAAGCGATTTTTTCTTGTGATTCTTTACAGCTTTCACGATTTTTAAAAAATATTAGACTTTGCTATCATGCTGCGGTTAGCAAATTAGCGATCTTTTGTTCAACAAAAGTTTTTTCGAACAAAACTTCGAATACACAAAAACATGCGGATTTGATAACACCAATTTATGACTTATGCGGATTCAAAAAATTTTTCGTTTTCAATTCGAGTCGAAACCTAGAACATATGTACCTGTATATGTACTTTTCTGAATTTTGGATTTTTTAATACCAGCAATTTAAATTCGATTCGAATTACAAAATATTTACAAAAAAGAAAAATATTTACATAAAACCAAGACAATGTGAACATTCATACGACGTAACAGTTGCGCCACCGTTGAGTGTTTTTCTATGAATCTGCCCATTATAAGATAATGGTTGATTTTGCATTCAGACTCCAAATTCCTAAAGTAAATCAAGAGAATTGTGGCAAAGATTATCGCAAGATTTAAATGCTGCAGGTCCAGCTTCACATGATGGGAAAAATGGAATATGTTTAATGTATGTTTTAACTCACGAATTAAAACTTTTTACAAATGAATACGTTTAAAGGTGTTGGCAGACTATAGGCAGCACATTAAGTAAAGTTTTACCGAAACAAAAATAGCATTTTTCGAACTGGAGGAGGCATAAGTCAATATTGTTCTCTAACGCCATTAAAGGAAAAAGTTGCTGATCTAATGACTACATACGATACGTTTAAATATGGAGAGAGCACCATCTTATCTTCTTCATCACTTTCCCACAACGAAACAAAATCCATTTTTTTTTTATTAATTTGTAGTTAATTTTAATTTTTACCGACTTTCACAAGTAGTTTCTGGTTGTATTTTATTTTTAAACAAATTGCTTCCAAGTTTTTATGTATTAAAAATAGGCATTACAAAAAATTTCCCTTAAGTTTTTAAATGCAACTATGCAGACCTATCGAACGCGGTTCATTGAACGATTTTTTCCGAATCGGAAATTATTCTCAAATGTCTTTTCGATTCGAATCGAATTACATAATAACTGTTTCAGACTATGCGACATGACGCCCAGAAAAATTTCATTAAACAGAAAAAGAAGGAGGAAGTGGGGTAAACAATGTCGCACCAAATGAAAAATTAAGCAACAATTTAATGGTCCTCTTTAATATGTTACGTAAAAATGTTGGAAATAGTTAATTTAGGCCGGGTTTTTGAGATGTAGGTTAAGTTTAAACTTAGTTTAACGTAATCTGAAACTCGAATTTTAACGGCGAAATGTTATTTTTTTTTTTAATTTTTTCATTAAGGACCAACATTTTAAGCAAAGCTCATAAAAATTTTTTAAAATAACATATTTTTCCTTTTTTACGTATCAGCTGTGAAAGAATTTTATTTGCTTGTTCATGTTTATTGATAAAGCGAACCTTCCATTGACGTACATGACGTTTTTTTTTTAACATAAAACGCAGAAATAAGAGAAGCTAAAATTAGAAAATCTTCAAATTTTGACAAATTTTCTGTTTTGTTTTTAGGGCATTTCAACACGTCTGCGTATTTTTAGTAACTACTAACCATTAAAATCGACTGCAACGTATTAACGTGTCCGCATCATTTACGTATGAGTAACGTTAAATTACGGCTTGTAGCTTGCAAAAATATCGTAACTTCTGAACGTTTACGAGTTTTCAAAGGGACACCAGAAGAAAATACAAATATTAAGCCTTATTACGGTTGTCGTTTTTTATAATAGATTAAAGTTACTCACAACCTGTGGCCTTTAATCTAGTACAAAAAAACAACTTAGTGGTTTACGACAATGACAACCCTAATAAGGCTTATTGTTGCAGGGTTAAATCAAATAATCTGTCTTTTTAACGATTTGTTTTTTACTTTTTATTAATTTACAGTCTGCTGCTGTTTAAAAATTGTGGTTCTTTTGGTCAATTTTTCAATGACATTTTGGCATGATTGCCGATCAATCTCGACAACTCCTTTAATTGTTGCTGGTTTATTTGATAAAACGGTATCTTTTAAAAAAAAGACGGAAGAAGTTTACTTGTCGTGTAGAATATCATTTGGACATGTCCCCACTATACTTTCTTAAAGCCATACCTAAACAAGAGCGGAAAGCGTTTTCTAGCTGGCAAAAATTATCCTGCCCATACAATTTGTATGAAGCATCCCTAAATAGCGCACAATAAATATGGAGAGAGCACCATCAACGCTTTAAAATTTGAAAATCCAATTTTGACAAAGCGTTTAATAGTGAAGTTGGCCGCTATTAATAATAAATAATAACAATTTAGCTATTTTTTGTCAATCTTGCGGTTTCTTCTCTTCTTTTTATTTCTATTATATGGGTTTTGTTAAACAAAAAAGTTAACACTACTGTTTGTGGCAAAACGTTGACGCTCTTGTTTTGGTATTGCATATCAGCGTAAATGCTAAGCGGAAGAAAACGTTCCGCCTCCCGCTCTTGTTTAGGTACGGCTGTTATTGCAAAAAAGCATTTGTTTTTTTTTTAATAATTCTGAATATCTTAATATAAATTGAAGATCTCATCATTGTGATCTAAATTTTTGGCAAATATATCTCGTCATCAAACATGAAGGGAAATGAAAATGATTTTTGTTTAAAGACTTATTATGTCTTAAATGTTAAAATGGTCAATAAAAAAAAAAACAAAAATATTGTATCATCAAATCAAAACGTGATATCATAAATTTATTTCGTTATTTTTATTTTATTTGACCGATTTGTGTTTTAATTTTATTTTAAAAACTTTTTGCACACAACAACATTTTTTTTTTAATTCTTCCCTAACCCAAAAACAAGGCCATCTGCTTAACAAAACACACAAAGACTGAAAGAAAGAAAGAAACACATAAAATTAAGGAAGACGCTGTTTTGTCTACCAGTCTAGTAAATATAAAAACAAACAATTTGCTCTTCTAATTTTAAAATCTTTAAGCAAAAAAATCAAACGATTAAAGAATTTTATTTGCTGATCAAAATTCAACATTGAAAATTAAAAAATGTAAGAAGAAGAAGCTTAAAAAAGGTCGTGTTGCCTTTTTGGCAGCCATTAGGAAGATGAAATAAAGAAAAAGAGATTTATAGAACACACGACGACATTTCAGGTTTAGCAAAGCTGGTACAATTGTACTTATTTTTGGTACTATATTTGACACAATAATTAATAGCAAATGGGGATATAATGATTAATCCACTTTATGCGGTAATATGCAGCCGTATACTGTAATTCGCTAAGCTAAAATTAAATCTCGATCGCTAAAATGCCTTAAGCTAAGATCCCACTATCGGCGCAATGTAGCAATTTTTGTCGTATTTCATGTGCCGATAGTGTGAACGGTCAACATTTTTTAATATGCGACACTCTGTGCCGAAATTGTGCTGACTGTGCACAATCAACACTTGTGCGCCGATCACAATAAAATTTATTTGTGATTTAAATTATCAAAAGGGCAATTGCATCATCCGCTTCATTGATTTGTTCGCCGTGTGTAGAGAAATGGAACGCTTACAAATCACACAAACAAATCACTAGTGTGTGCCCAGCTTTAGATACAATTCTTATTTTTAAATTTCACACATTCTCGCAGTTCACACTGAATTTTTTTTAAATGGTAAAATTGGAAAGTTTTAAATAAATTTAAAAAAATTTTTAAAAGTCAAAGTTTCAAGTAAATTTTACAAATGGTAAATTTAGCATCACATTTAAAAAAAAAACTTTGTGCTTCGTATTTCGTGTCATTGTACTTTAAAATTCTACATTTTTGGTCTAGTACCAATATTGTTTAATGTTACACACATCGGAACAAACGCATTATTTTGGCCTGCCCAACTAGCATTTTGTATCATAATCGATTTTTTTTTAGGAATCAGCTTCAAGAGCAAAATATCCGAATATGAGCTAATTTTGATACTCTACTAATTGATTACCTTAAAGAATTATTTGTTATACAATTGCTGATTCGTTTTTGGGCATATTAATGACTGAAGAAAATTTTAAACATTTAGAAATCATATATAAATCTTTTTTCAATCACTCAAGCGATCGAAAGGGATCCGAAAAGACAATCATCACGCATATACCAGCTGGGTGTGTATAAATATGTTTTGGTACAATTTAGCTTAAAAAAGTACAATTTTGTAAGTCAGATTGCACTATTTAAGAATTGCCTTTGCCATCTCTGCGGCATACCCGTTATGTTTTGTTTTTAGCGCTCAAAAAGAACAAGATGCACCAACAAGTTAAAGAAAATCACTAGAAATGTGTCACCGATAAATTAATGACCATTTATCAGCCAGAAATAAGAATTTGCTTAATGTTTTTTTTCTTTTCTTTGCAAATAATGATTTAGTTTTAGATACACACTTATGCAGAAACTTACAAATCATTTTAAATTTAGTTTTATTTTTTTCTCTCTTAATTTATTGTTAGTTTTTGCAGTTCAGTCTAAAAATAAAAGTGTTTTACCAACCAAACCAAAGAACTTAAGAAACCACAATTTATAATTGTTTCTATAAGAAAAAAAGATATGTATGTAAACAATTTGTTGTATCATCCGCCCAATGAGTGATCGATCAATGATGAAATGGAAATTTTTATTCAAATAATTAAATTTTCATTGCATTATTAGGTTTTGGGTTTTTTTTCCGATGTGAATAGAATATCTGAAGACAATGTAGGTAGGTACATGGTGGCGCATAAGTAAGGCTGTGATTTATAAGTGAATATGTTTATTTTTTCAAAGTTATTTTCGGGAATACAAAATTTATTATTAATAAGAATTCTGTATGACGTGCTAAATTCCCAATTTTTTCATATTTGATAAATACACTAAAATTTATTGTTGAGGGAGAGCGAGCTTCTATGCGCATTTCACTGATGTCTTAGGCCAGCTCATTAGGAAACCTTTTCACAAGATTTTAGAAAAGCTAAAAATAGAAGACAAATAAAACCTTAAAGCGAATAAGAATTATAAACACTCTAAGTTTTACTTGCAACAATATCCAAACTTAAACAAAACACCAACAATAAACAGTGAGTTTATCTTTTCTTACATATTTTTTGTTTTTGTTTTTCAGAATTATCTTTAAAAAACTCGGTAAATTTATGATGAAAAGGCTCAGTACAGAACAAAGGATCCAAAATGTTCTATTTTATTTTGAAAGTCACCATTCGATTATTCAGACACAGAAATCATATCGAATAATAAGCAGTGACCCCTATTTTTACCTCAATGGTCACGTGAACAAAGAAAATTGCAGAAGGTGGTGCACACAAAATCCAAAAATCATTGTTGAACGTCAAATGCAACCATATCTTCGAATACGACGAACAAGTTGCGGTAAATGTAAACGGCATTCAATATCATTCAAATTTTTTCAAGGCTCGAGATAGAGAGAACAATCCAGAAATGTGGCTTCAACAATATGGAGCCACATCTCATCCAACTATGGCTCCCTTCCGCAACATTTTTGGCGATGGAACAATTTTCTTATTTTAATTGGTCTCCGCATTTGCTCGATTTAACGTCTCGCGATTATTTTCTTTGGGATTACCTTAAGGGTAAAATGAAGGCCAATAAGCCAAAAACCATCCAACAGCTTAAGGTGAAAATCTAAGAAAATGTATGGGAAATCCTCTGGAAAGGGCAAGTCAGGTCGACGCAAACAAGGGGCACCATTTGAAAAAATTATTATCTTCAAAACACATATTTCATATGAACATATTTCCCAACGTTAAATAAAATCAGAAAGAAAAAAGTTATTCATAAAAAAAAATCATAGCGTTACTTATACGGCACCCTGTACTTATGTATTTTAAATAACATTAAATCCGTTAATCACAATAAGGAAAAAATATTAACAAAACAAAACATGTTCAGTTTCTAATTTAGTTTAATAACTTTGTATTTAATATTGTGTTACACAGACTTTTAATTTAAGTGATAAAACTGTGCGCGAGAGTGTTTTTTGACTCACAATCATGTGCTCACTTACAAGAACAAGGGGAGGATATGTAATAACGCACGCTTAAGCTAATAGAAGGGAGCATGCTCTCACTCACGAACCATTTTCAAAGTCTTTCAATCACGCACCATCACTTTTTTCATTAAAATACGATCACGCACGCAAATTGCAATAACGCACCTAAAATTTATATTGCAATCACGCCCACTCTCTCACGCGTAATAATTTCTGAACCCCATATAATTAAATTGTTCATACAGTTCGCACTAAGTAGACACGCATAAAAAATCTTATAAAAACAAGGGGCCAAATTACGGCATTCGATATCGATCGAAATTACAATACACATAAAGACCCAGGCAGCTCCCAGAATAGTAGTGATCAACTACACTTTCGATTCAAAAGCAATTTTATTTCTTATTTTTTCAGTCAAAACTAAGCCAATAAAAATTATTTTTTCAGTATTTATTTATTTATTTATTTATTCAATCTATAGATTAAAAAGCCTTACAGACATAAGTGCTAAAATAAGAGTACAATAAATAAAGAATTAATTTATTAGTTAATTTAAATAAACAATAATTTTTCTTTTTAAAATATCGTTACTATCAGCAGAAAAGTCAATTAGTATTAGACCCATTAAAAACGAAATACTAAGCATTGTTCTTCGACTTTTTAAAGTTGGTAATTTAATAAGACCAAGTCTGCTTTCATATGTGTGATATTGTGGCATTGACAAAAGATTTTGCAGACATTTTTATTATGTTGAATAAAAATCTGTCCGACTATTTTGTGAATGAATCGTACGATTGTGTAGGATAGTGAATCCCGGCCTTTTTTTAACGGTTGATAATCACAACGGCGATAGCAAAATTTTAAAACTGCAGTCGCCAAAATTGTCTCCCTTTCGATTAATGTTGTACTTAACTGCCTGTTTTTCGAAAATTAAAACAAGTGAGTGAGTGAGAAATTATATTAAAAACAAAAACAAATTTTCGTTTTTTATTGTTGTTTTCAATATAATTTCTCACTCACTCACTTGTTTTAATTTTTTAAAAGCATTTAGTTAAACGGCTTAAAAACGACGATATGAACAACTTATTTCGCTCTCTGAAACTAGATGGCCAAACATGCTGTTCATACGTTTCATTCTTGTTTTATTTTGACATTTTTTTGTGTTGTTAGTGTGATTATTAAAAAACATTGAAAATGGATTCGAAAATATATCAAGATGTTTTTTAATTTTATTGAATTTGTTCTATTTAAATATATTTTATGTTTTTAAACCTCCAATAAGTTTTTCTTTCATGATTCACAAATTTGTAAAATTATTCTTTATTTTTGTCAGCTGATTACTTGTCAAAAATACACAACGCGTTAAAAAGTTCAACTTTCTGGCGCAAACGTCAAAATATTTTGCATGTAACTTGTTGTATGGAAAAACACTAGCATAACTTCTTTTTTTGACAGAAGTCTACAGAGCGCGCGTGCACTAACCACCTTTTAGATCTCTCTCCAAATAATCAGTCCGAACCACAAAAGATCCTTTTGCAGGTTTTCAAGCTTGTATAAGATCAGCTTTGATCTACTAAACATTTTCATATTTAAAGCCTCAGATAACTTTGTGGTAATATCCTTTATCTAGGGTGCAATGCCAAAAAGTGATGTTAAGACACATAAGCACAAGTCCCCGATACTGCAGGGTTCGTGTGTTTATAAAAATATAAACTCTACAGTTAAAAAATGTATTTAAAATGATTTTATCAAGAATAAAAGTTGGGAATTAAGCATGGCAAACAAAATCTTATTAATTAAAAATTTTTTATTCCCAAAAATTACTTTAATTATTTAAATATTTAAACTTAGTTTTGGGGAAAAAACAACAACCAAAATAGTCTACTTTTTCACACTGCGGCGTCACCTGTGCTAACATTTCAAAATGTCTGTTACAATTATTTTACAATTTCAAAGTTTAACTTTACATCGTTTTATTTAACAAAATCCCAAACAAAACTCGAAAAATTCTTTTTTAATATTCATAAATAATGAGATTTTTTTAACGCAAATAATCGTGATTTTATTGTTTTTTTCTTTTTATTTTTGCTTAATTCTCACTTTTTTTGTAATTAGAGAATTTGTTGCTTTTTTTTAAAATAATGTCCGTAAATGACTGATATTTAAATAAATTATAACTATAAATAAATTGCCCAAAGTTGAATTGAGATTTGTTTATATAAATGATTTTATCTGTAAAAATCTGGTTTGTAAAGGGGATTGTTGATAAACTAGATAAATGTATAATTAAATTGATTTTTTTTTATTTTGAAGAATTAATACAATGTAGATAAGTTAATATAAAAATAAATTAAATATTTATTTTTTTTTAGCTCAATAATAATTAAGAGAAAACTGAATAAAAAGGGGTCGGGAGGCTGGAGGCAGATGTGTCCAAGCTTAATGTAAGTTTCTTACGATGCTCTTTATAGCGAAGAAAATATTATGGAAAAAAACTAATAGAGGTTGGTCATACACATTACCGGTACTTCTAGAACGATGTGAGACTTTTTCTTTAACATATTTGTAGTGTGTATTAAAATTTTTTTATGGAATTCCCCTTAAATAATGGAGATGGCGGGTATGAATGATATAAACAAATGTTGGGGATGAAAAATAAATATATTTAGCCTGTCTAAGGGTTTCCAAGGATCTTTTACAATTTCACAAAAATTCATCAAATTTAATTTCCATTAAATTATTTTTATGAAGAAAGCAATTTTACTGTAAAATTTTTACATCATGAAATTAATTAAAATTAATTGATAATTTTTCATTCTTGACTGACCTGAGGCTCAAACCCAGGCGTTTTAACGGACAGGTAACCCTTACATGTTTCAATCGCAACCACTCGATCTCTTCAGAGGGGTTTGCCGTTTAACACTCGCAGCCATTAACGACTGCTGGCATCATCAACATTTAACCAAATTGTATTTAACACGGGGTACACTGATAGAAAAAATGCATCTTCATATTGATGATGCCCTTACATCAGAATTGTGACATCAATGTTACTACAAATGGCATCAATGATGCAAAAAGTAACATCAATCCAATGATTAACGTCTTCGTACAATTTTGTCATTTTTTACGTGACATCTATTTTATGACTATAGTGACATCAATTCGATGCCACATTTTGTATATTATTAACATTATTTCCATGATTACAATGTATTATAAGAAGCAAAAATTCCTTTATTCTATTTTTTTTTTAATTATTTAGTTAAATACATCAAATTTTTAAAGTAGAATGATTACGAAAACCATATGGGGCATGGTGCTGGTGTCTTATTATTGAGAGTTCTGCTGTAAACAATGGTCGTAATTCAACAAACGTGAAACAAACATATGTAACGGGTGAGAAAAAATAATAATATTCTCTCACTTTGACTTAAGTCAATTCCAATGACTTTGACTTAATGACAAACTGTCTTCAAATAGATGCTAATGTGTCCTTTCTCCGATGTTACTGCGTCATCGCTCTGATGACATGTTCGTCATTTCTGTGATGCCGATGTGTCATCCCATTGATGACATAATTTCATTTTGACCCTGATGACACTTTGGCCAAGTGATGTTAGGGTTGTCATCACAATGATGAAAAATGTCATGGGGTCAAAAACGAAGACACTTGTCATAGTGCTGATGTCAAAATACGTCAGCGTTATGACGCCTTTTCTATCAGTGTATATCGAAATTTGTTTTTTTTGAATGATTATCAATTTTTAGTTGATTTACATGTTCTTCCTTGCTTCTGTTTTTCGTACTTTTTGTCAAGAATTCTTCTTGAAGTCCAAAGTGGTTTGTTCAAAAAAAAAAAAAAAATGTCGTGAAGAAAAAATTAGGAGGGTTGGTCCTACATTGTACCCCTCTTCGATTGAGTCTGTGGCGGTTATGGAGTTTTTTTTTTGTAAATTTTTTGTTTTTTACCCAACTTTTTTGGCTTATGGATTTGTTTCCAAACCAAACAAAATACGGGACGTATGCATGCTCTTTCTGAAACTTAAACACTTGGACCATATTTACATTATGCAATTAACGCCGCAACTTTCGCATGCAACTTTTTGTTTGTTAGCAAGAGGTTTAGAGAAGAAAACAGGGTTGAAAAAGTTGAAAAAATGCTTGAAAAAAATTTAAAGGTAAATGTAAAAACCTACTTCAAAAGAAAATAGAAAAAAAAACTAGGCGTTAATTGCATAGTGTAAATGCGGTATTGTATATTAAACCTATTTTTTTACCTTTTTGACCAACGGTAACACCCCTTGAACATTTTAACATGGGTTAAAGGGTTATACAAATTTTCTTAATTAACAAAAAAAAAAACGCATAAATCAAATAAAAATCAAACAAATAATTAGCTGATAAAAACTATTAAAAGTATAGAATTTCTTTACGGATAATTAATAAAAATTACACACGAAGTTCCAAGAGAAGAACAGGTTTTAATTAAGAGAAATACAAAGCAAAAGCAAAAACAAAAACAACAAATAATATTAATAAATATTATAAAAATAATTCTATACAATCAAGCGAATGATTGGCTTAACGAAATTGAACTGCACTGTGCTGCTTTCAACGGGTTTATTATTTGCATTTTAACCGGTACAAAAGCACTTGCACAAATATTTGCACTCGGTACTTAAATGATCTTTGCAGCAGCAGCAGCCGCTGCAGTGCCTGTAGCACTTAAAAAAAAAGTTCGACCTTAAATGTTTTTGCTGTTATTTTTTATTTATTTGCTTTTTTCTATAAAACAATTAAAATTTTATTTCCGTTTTGTAGAAGAAAAACATATTTAAAAAACTTTTGCCAAAAATAAACAATTAAAACAGAAAATTGCCAATAAACGGGAAAGCTGAAAAAACAGCTCAACAGAAATTCTAACGGAAATTGAAAATTGGTTAAATACAATCAATAAAAGTGTTTTTTTTTCTTCAATTTTATTTATTTTAGTATTTTGTGTGTTTATTTCTGTTTATACACTGAAAGTAATCTGGGCTAGATTTTAGGAAAGAAAGTTTCGTAGCTACTTTTTTTAGCACACATTTACAAAGTTTAGTATGTAAAGGGTGGCCCATAATGAACCTTATGAATAATATTTTTTGTTTACTATTTTTTGTTTCAGAATTAATTTAAAAAAACTTGGGAAATTTAGGATGGAAAGGCTCAGCACAGAACAAAGAACCAAATTGGTTCAATTTTATTTTGAAAGTCAGCTTCCGGCTATTTCAACACAAAGATCGTATCGAATTATGAGCGATGATGTGCCCATTTTCACCTCAATATAAAATACCGAAAATCCATGAATAATTGTTTAACATCAAATTCACTCATTTAGATGTACAGTATGGTGTGGATCCACTTCAGAAAAAATCTTTGGAGTACATTTTTTGGAAAACGACAAGCAAGTTGGGGTAAATGTGAAGGCATTCAATATAAGGCAATAATTGAAACTGGTTTAAGGCACGAAATAGAGCAAAATACAGAATTGTAGTTCCATCAAGATGTAGCCAGAGCTGACACATCTCGTCTTACTATGGCTATATTTTGGCGATCATGGCGTAACTTATGCGCCACCCTATACACTTGAATGTAGTATAAAAAGAGTTGCTCTTGCCCTTTTAAAGTTCTACGAAACTAACGAATTCGTTTGTATAATAGTTTTATTCAATATCGAAAATCTAAATCGAGAAAATTCGATTTTAAACGTCAGAAACAATTTCATACAAATTGTTGCTGAAACATTCGTCGATGGCTGCGAGTGTAAAGCTGGGATCACACGATTGCCGCAATGTACCAATTTTCACACTTTTTAATACCCCAATCGTGTGACCGCACAACCAAATGGCTCATGTACCAATCGAGGACAATATTGTGCTTACTTTTACCAATCAAATGCAACCCTGGTGCGGCAATCGTGTGACTGTTTGCTATGCAACCGCGCGTCAATAAAAATGACAAAAATGTACCAATATTTATTGTGTTCTTGTGCGGCAATCAAACAACACAATACGCGGCAATATTTGCCTTTTTTATGAGATTTGCTTTTTTGTGTTTCTTTTAGTAGGTAATAAAAATAAATATGTATGTACATATTTATTTATTTTGCATTTAAATTTTTTTAATTAATTTTTTTAAGTATGTGTGTATGTTCACAAGCATATTTAGCTGTTCTGTGCGAATATTTTTATTAAAGATTTTTCTATTCGAAACTAAATTTACGAAATTGTTGAACAGACTGTTAGTTTTTCGAATGTCTTAAAAAAATTAAATAAAACTATTCAACAATACATAATTTGTTTAAGTAAATGTTACAAATTTAATTTTTTTCAATTAACAAACCAACAAGAACTTTCAAACAAATAAAAAAGCTACCACAACAGCTGTTTTCGCAGTTAACACAAGTAAGAACAATCGTGTGACTGTGCTGCGGCAATTTTTGTAACCATTTCGCTTTGTACCAACTAGCGGCAATTAAATTTGTTTAAAACAGGGCAATCGTGTGATTTCAGAATATTTGATTGGTGCAATTTCATTATTGTGCGTCAATAAAGCACAATAAAAATTGTGTCATATTGGTGCATTTGCGGCAATCGTGTGATCCCAGCTTAAGACGGCAAATCCATCTGAAGAGATCAAGTGGTTTTGATCGAAACATGTCATGGAAACCAACCGCCTGGGTTCGAATCTCAGGTCAGTCAAGAATGAATGATTATCAATAACAATTTTAATTGATTTTCATGTTGTAAAATTCCTTTCTTCATAAAAATAATTTAATGAAAATTAAATTTGATGAACTTAAGCCTGATTAAAATATTAAAAATTTGGATTAAAAACCATAAATAGTTCAACAAAATAACCACAATTCTAATTATTTTTAAAAAAAACTTTAGTTAAATTTTTGTTTATAAAATTAAAGGAAAATGAATGAACGAATCAAAATTTTTTTGCACGTTGGTGGTCTGTCATTTCTTTCTATAATTTTCTTAACGCTAACGTGAAAAAATGTGATGATTCGCTCATTCATTTCTTGTAGGGAAGTTGAGTCTATTTCAGCAAGAATTTGTATGAAATTAAAACTGACGTTAATAATTACTTTATTTAGTTTTGAATGAAAATTTCAACAAAATGTTTTAAAAATAATAATAAATACATCATTTTGCTGTGGGAAAAATTTGCAAACGGTTTCTTAATTGCAAATGTGTTTTGTTGCGAAAATAAAAATTGTTTCTCTATTGTGAACGAAGCTTTATTGTTTTTTTTTATTTAAACATTTCGCACGTTTCATACAAATTTCGTGGTTTCGCACAACGTACGATTAATTTCGAACATTTGTACATATAAAGCATGTATTTGATTCGGTGTAGTTTAAGTTAATTTGTTTAGAATTTTGTTTATTTATATTCGTCTTTTTAACGGTAAAGACATCAACGACAATTAATGGCGGACTTCTGGCATATAAAGCCGCTGGAATAATCAAAATATCTCAGCGCACAACAGCAATATGAACAAGATTTCTAATAGCAACTCTGCAAACATAGCAGTTAATAATAACCTAAACACCATATAACAACACCAACGTCGACTGTAATCTCAGCAACAAGATAGTACCTACATATCACCAACAACATAAGTAACATATACTACGTTTATACGCACCACTTATTCGCAAATAAATATATTGAAAGTAGAGAAAATTACCGCATGTTTAGTGAATTAAATTTTTATTTGCGAAAAGCTAACTTACGAAAACAACTCCTAATTAACAACACTATTTGCAAATAAGATTAAAAGCATTGCCACACTTTTAACCGTTTTACGTTTTTATTTCGATGTGGCACATTTCTACGACAACAAAAGTAAAATTAATTGAAAATTGTGGAAATAAAATTCACAAATACACAACAATTTTTAATTTTTTCATTATTCATTAAAAAAAAAATAAAAAGTTTATATACATACAGTGGTACCAAATGCATAACAACATAACCTTCAATACCAATAACACTAATAACAGCATCAACAACATCAGCATAGACAACAACATCCACAACAGCATTGACATGAACAACATACACAATAATATCAACAACAACATCAAAAACCTAAACAAAAAGTTTGAATGAAAGTTAAAAAAAGGTATATTTTTTACAAAAAAAAAGGTATGTTTTATAAAAAATCAAAGATTTATTTTTGTTTTAAAAAAAGTACTAAAAAGTAAGATAAAATTTCACAAATAGATTGATTTGTTCAGTGTTCAAGATACCTTTTGCCAATGTTAATTTTTATAGGGAAACATTAAAATTACAATCCTTCTTTGTTCCCAATAAAAAATTTTATCATTTTGCGAAGCACTAATGGTACAGTAGAATCCCGATAATTCGTAATCGCAAGGGACCGGGCATTTTTTACGAATTATAGGGGCTTTCGATTTAGCGGGTGTTCGATTTAACGGGGTTAAAATAAAATAAATACGAATTAACGGGGTTTTTCAATTTTATTTACTAAAACGATAAAAAAAACCTAAAAAACAATTGTTAAAAAAAAAATTATTAATGTAAAAAACTGATCTTAAGAAAATAAGAAACACACAAGAAAAAACTCACGCAAAAAAAAAAAAATAGCGGTAAACAAAAAATCATTCTTTCCATGTTTCTGTTATTTTATAACGAATTATAAGTGATAGTTAGCAAACAATTACGATTTATAAGAGGTAAAGAAGAGGAAAATACGAATTAGCGAGGGGACCAAAACGTATGGAAATTTTACGAATTAACGAGATTTTTTCAAGGGACCGACAGTTTATTACGAATTATCGGGAATTACGATTTATAGGGGTACGAATTATCGGGATTTGACTGTACATTTAAAAAATAAGCGCTCAATGATGCGCTACGCAATAAGACATACAGAAATGCAGTGAAGTAAGTGAAAGAACTCTCAACAAATTTTATAAAAAAAAATAACATTTCAAGTGCCACGGCATTCCCTTACTACGGAGCAGGTTTGTAAGGGAGAATACTAAAAAATTACTGTATCAAAACATTCAGTGTGTAAACTGATCGTTACATACAACAATTTTTATGTGCGCTGAATAATGCGATTTATGTGTCAAAAATGTATTGCTTCAAAGTGGGAACTCGCCATATAAAATTCATGTCTTCCGTAAGCGCAATGGTTAGCGAAACTTTTATCTTTCTCCCTTACAAACCAGCTTCGTTGGAAGCTCCATTTTTGATTGGGTTATAAATATCACTTTTAAATAATTTTAGAATACTTTAAATTCGTGCCTGAATTCAATTATTGAAAGAAATTTTCTAATAAATTTAATTTCATCAGTTTCGTCGTACAAATAAAAATCTAACAAAAAAATCTACAAATAAATAAAAAGCCAGTTGTAAACAAAAATTCCATTTAACTTTTTGCAAACAATTGTTTAATAAAAAATCACGTTCACACATTAAAAAAAAAAGACAAAACTTTATTGTAATTGACTTGAAAAAGGTGAATTTCTTTGAAAATAAATTCTCACTCGTACTTGTAACTCTAACCGCACAAAATGTTTTGAAAAGGCCTTTTCTTTTGTTGAATATTCACATTTTTTTTCATTTATTAAAATAAAATACGAATAACTTCTCCTTTTTAATGGTCATTTGATTTAATGCAGAATGCATAAAAAAATAAATTAAAATTATATGGAAAAAAATCTGATAACACACAACTTGTAGGTGCCAAAGTAACGAATTTTTTTATATTAAAAAAAGCCACAGAGAAATAAATACAGTTTAATCTTTCTTAACGGATACCTTTCTAAAGGGGGCACCCCCTTACAACGGCTACTGTTCTCTGTTTATTGCATTGCGTTCGGAAGAAAGGAATTAAGTTCTTTTTAGTGGACTTTTGTACGTATAGATTTCAATGGTCCCTTCAGTGTCCGGTCATGAGAGATATGACTGTATTATTGTGTGTCGAAAGAGTTCTAACACAAGTTTGCAGTTTAAGTTTCATTTAAGATACTCTGGCATTTTAAATATCAAAGTTCTTTATAGCAGTAATTGAAATTATTTCAAAATGGACAGCTTGAGAAAAGCATACAGTGGTTCGTAAATAAAACTTTTCAAAACGTTTTTACCAATTACATTAGAGGTTTTTTCGAAGAAAGTTAATTTGTTCTTAAAAATTTTAAATTTAAACATATTGCACTAAAAATTCTTAAAGTAGTTTTTAACTATGCATTGTACATTTATGCATAGGGGTATTATACAATCCCTATACCTTCCCTAAAAATGCTTAAGAGCGAAACAATCTCATACAGATGAAGATATCTTAATAATATTTTGTACAAAGAATATGAATATGAATCTTAATCTTATAGATTTATCTTCTTTTGGCGGGTCCATGATCATCCATGGGTCTCAAATAGGCTTCACTGTCCAAAAGTTATCAATAAATACTGTGGTATAGGGTGTTATTTGTTCAGGCTTGATCGATTTCTATTTCAAAAATAATATCCAAACAAGTCTAAACAAAAAAGAGTATTACATTCGGCTATGCCGAATCTTATATACCCTTCACAATGGTTTGATATGAACATATCGAGCCCTAACCGCGAAAATAACGTAAGCGACATCATTTTAAATTTTCGTTTTTTTTTCATTTACTTTATTGGGAACACTTGCATCACCTCCTAAAATGTCTTTGTCATAAAAGGTACCGTTACGATTTTATGATTCTCTTTTTAAAATTTAAGTTTTTATAAAAATCTTAATGTTTCTTAGCTAATTTTTGGAGTATTTTGCTTTTTTTTTACCGATTTTACAGATTTTTATACCGACGTGTTTAAGAAAAAATTTACTTGGGTTATAAAACGTGCACTCGGCAAGATTTATGGTTCAAAAAAAATTTAATTTTTTTTTCCAAAGATTTTGTTATTCGTGCTTAATTCCCAGTTTTTATTATTGATAAAAACACTTGAAATTTATTGTTGATGGGATAAGCTATTCCTATGCGCATTTCACTGGTTGCTTAGGCCAGATCTTCAGGAAACTTCATCCATAAATATTTTAGAAAAACTAAAGATATTAAACCAAATAAAACTGTTAAACGTATAAGAATTATACGGGGAATGTAAGATGAGATGAAGCCACTGTTTATTGTTGATGTTGTTTTGTTTAAACTTTGATATTATTACAAGTAGAACTGTTGCTATAATTCTTATACGTTTAACAGTTTTATTTGGTTTAATATCTTTAGTTTTTTCTAAAATCTTTATGGATGAAGTTTCCTGATGATCTGGCCTAAGCAACCAGTGAAATGCGCATAGGAATAGCTTATCCCATCAACAATAAATTTCAAGTGTTTTTATCAATAATAAAAACTGGGAATTAAGCACGAATAACAAAATCTTTTGAAAATTTAAATTTTGTATTCCCAAAAATTTAAATTACTTTTTGATAAAAAATTTAATTTATATATTTTCTATACCGTTTTTGGAGTATTTTGTTCATTACTTGGCTATTTTTAAACGTATCCCACAGATTTATATATCGACTTTGGCTCTTTTCGTTCTCGAGATATTGAAAAATCTATAATGTCTTTGTTCGGGAGGTTCCATGCCCACTTTTCCATTACCGCCCATTCTTTTAGAGGAGTTGTGCATTGAAGTTGTTCATTTTACATAATGAGGGCATTAATCTCGTTCCTTGTAAGACGGATAAATGAATTATGTTGTCGACCAGGCTGACGTTGACCTTGAGAATTACAGTCTAAGGCAGCTCTTGCAATATCAGTTGATGGACGTCGGACGCAGTTTCAATAGGGCAGCAATGTGCCTGATTCTAATGGGTTTCATTGAATATCCAATGCGGTCAGTAAATCTGTAATATCTTATTCATATACGTGACCTTCTCCGAGGAAAGGAACCTACTGTGTGAAAATTAAGTTTTGAGAAAAACGCACCTCATCTTATTCTGTACCCTTTTATGAACCAGAATCCACTCCTAAGTCCCTTTTCTCGGAGAAGGTCAAATATACTAAATTTATTAGTTAATTTGAATAATGATTCGTCAATTTAAATCAAATAGATATTCAAAATAACTACATTTATTAGTTAAAATGAATAAAAATTCTTCAAACTTAAAAAATATTTAACTACCATAATTAGTAAATTTGACTAATTTTTCTAATCAATTTAACAAAAAAGGTTAAAATTAAATCGAAAAAATTTCTTCTTTATAACTATTTACGAAATTTTTCTGTGTTTAAGAAAAACGTCTGTAGACGTCATATATCAACCAATTCTCCATCACATCATGGGTCTTCGTAAAAACCATTTCAACAGACGAACGGTAAATCGGATTTGAACTTCTCTTCTCATAAGGATCCAGAATATATATACATATGTACTTCATACTGCCTAAGATCAATATTGTAGAAATTACAAACGGAATAACAAAAAAGGTATTTCTACAAGGAAGTAACAATTTAACGTAAGCCGACAATTTCTGTCAAATAGGATTCAATCACAATAGAGTCAAGTTTATGATTGCAACAAATTAAATAAAATGTTGTATGAGATTCGGCAATTTTTATTTAAAGAAATATTTATCTTTAAAAAATTAAAATTTTTACAAGGAATAAAAGTAAGAATTCTATTAAAACCGACAATTTCTTTCCAATTCGATTCAATCACAATAGAGTCAAGTTTATAACTTCAACAAATTAAATAAAATTTTGATTATGTTTGTAAATTTATATTTAAAGAGGTGTTTCTGTTAAAAAAAATTTAACAAGGAAGAAACCCGAAAGTTTTTTTCAAATCCGATTCAATCACAATAGAGTCAAGCTTATAATTTCAAAAAATTAAATTTTAATTGTGTTGGCAAATTTGTATTTAAAAATGTATGCATGTTAAAAAGAAATTAATTTCTTCAAGAAAGAAAAGTATCCATTAAATTAATACCAACAGTTTATTCCAAATCCTATTCAATCACAATAGAGTTCAGTTTATGATTGCAAAATATTAAATAAAATGTTTAAGGTTTGCAAATTTTTATTATTTAAAGAAGTTGTTTTGTTTATAAAAATATTATTTCTAAAAGAAAGAAAAGTAACCATTTAATTAAACCCGACAGTTTCTTTCAAATCCGATTCAATTACAATAGAGCCAAGTTTATTATTTCAAAAAATTTATTAAAGTTCTGAAAAAGGTTTGCAAATTTTTATTTAAAGAATTATTTGTGTTTAAAAAAATATAATTTCTACAAGAAAGAAAAGTAGCCGTTAAATTAGAACCGACAGTTTATTTCAAATCCGATTCAATAACAATAGAGCAAAGTTTATGATTTCAACAGATTATATAAAATTTTGATTAAGATTTGACAATTTTTATTTAAAGAAATTGTTCTGTTTAAAAAAATAATAATTTCTACAAGGAAGAAAAGTAACTGTTCAATTAAAACCAACAGTTTCTTACAAATCACTTTCACTCACAATAGAGTCCAGTTTATGATTTCAAGAAATAAATTGAAATTTAATTGAGATATAGAAAATTTTATTTAAAAGTAGTATTTCCATGAGGAAATTGTATATTTTAGTCTGACGGGGGGAAAGCTTTTTGAAAAAAAAAAAAAAAAAATTTTACTTTAGAAACTCAACATGCATGCACAAACAAAAACAATCATGCTTAAGATAAAAACTCAAATTTCATAATAATTTTATACATACGGCGCGACTTTTTGCTAAAACCGATGCATCGCTAAGCGATGTCGTTAGAATTGTATCACGATGACAAGGAACAGTGAACATTTTTGTGCGATTTGCAAAGTAGACTTGATTAAAATTTTATAAAAAGTAAATAAAATTCTTTTGTTTTTTTTTTAAGATTTATAAACTTGAACTCACTTTTATATTTGTTTAATACTTTTTTTTTAACTTTTCTTCACTTAATTATAAAATATAGAAGAAAGATATTTGAAAATCTTTAAGACTTTTTTTTAACTATCAATACCTTTTATTTTATTCTTCTTTTAAATGAAACATTTTTCTTAGTGACTTTTTTTTAAACAATTCTTAAGAAAAGATTGCAAACTTAAAAAAATGTATTTGTAGAGTTCTTTTATTTTTAAAGTCAAGCGTTTTACTTGTTTTTAATTTTATGAATTTCAATTAGATTTTATTTTTGTTTATTTTTGTATTTGATTTTGTTTTTAAATTAACAATTTTTTTGTTAAACCAGACGTTTTATCACCTTGAATTTTTTTTTAAATAAATATTTAAATTAAATATTTATTTTTGTTAGGTTTTAGCCAGCAGTGTTTGTATTTTTAGTACGTCTTTTATTTTTGGAAAGTATTTGTAACTTTTTTAGGTATTTTTTTTATCACATTTATTAAAAATTTTATTTTTCTATTAATTAAATTTTTTATATTTTCTTTTTTTTTCACCGTTGCATGTTAAACGTTAATTAGAACATTTTCAACTGAATGCTGGCGAACGTGTGCGATTTTTTTTCTTAACGATTTGCAAATGATTTTCTATTTTGTTCGTACTTTAATAATAATAATAAAAAAAAAACAAAGATACAAATGAAAAATTTATAAATAATGATCATATATGAACTAAATGCTCACAAATACGTTTGCAAAAAAAAAAGAAGACAATTAAAGAAACTAATACGAGGGGTTGACAAGAAAGATCAAATCGAATTTAGTAAAAGAAATCCTTAAAAACTGTTTCTAATCAAGTCAAAAATTAACAAATCCGAAAATTGTTTTATATGTACTTATGAAATCCTGTAAATCGATGCATTTTGAAAGTAACTTCATATTCTTATATTGTTATGAAAGCTAAATTTTTTGGCAATTTATGTTTAAAGTATTGCACAGATCGGTCCAATGGTTTAGGAAATAAAGTTATAGAAATTCTTGAAAAACTGATATTAACTTTTTTACGAGCACGGTAGCGTGCTTTAAGTAACTCTATGCCCTGAAACATTAAATTTTATTTTAGTTAGGTTAGGTTAGGTTAAAAGGAGGATGCAACCTCATATCAATACGATATACACCGAGGCCTCTACCAGACCTGTTGTGCGCTCCTTACGAACATGGAGATTCAGGGAAGAGGCTTACGTCCGGCGTTAAGAAACTCAGTTTCCCGGGTTTCCTTAAGGGATCCTAAGTTCAACATGAAATCACTCCCAAAGTCCCGCATGACCAGTCAGGATACGCACCATCATACTAACATCGGACTTAATTTCATTTAGGAGGCTTCTTGTCCTCTTCTCGGCTGGGTTACCCCAAAGAAATATTAGTTGTTCTACCCACAGTTCCACTGGTCCAACTGGCTTTTCCCTAGCCCACGTCTTCAATTCCGTTGTCGTTGCCTCAAACGGCTTTGCATTCGCCAGGTTAACTGCTTCAAAGTTATCTTGCCCCGATAGCAAGTATATTGGCCCTTTCGTTACCGGTAATCCCCGAGTGGCCCGAGTTTGTTAATTGTTTCAATTATTTCCAATAGTTGGGGGAACGCCGTTTGAACAAAAACGTTCGTGTCTTTCGTTATTTCACCTTATAAAATATTACCACAATATCAATATTTGTTGCGTTTTAAGGTTTATTTAGCTGATTTTTGAGACTCGGCTTTATAAGGAGCCTATGGTAAATCATATACCAATCTTCAAGAAATTTTTTTCAAGTCTTATTATTTTACAAAAAATTTTAAATTTTTCAAAAATCTCATTATTTTTAACGGTTTTCCGGAACTGGATTTTATATGGGGCATATGATATCGAGTCTTAACCGCTAAAATAACGTCAGCGACATCATTTTCAATTTTCGTATTTTTAATAAATGACTTTATTGGCATCACTTGCATCATCTCCTAAAATGTCATGGTCACATAAGGTATCGTTACGATTTTATACCAAGAACAATTTTATCGCAAGTGACAAATTTCATACAAAATTTATATGAAATAAAATATAAAAAATAAATCTCTTCTGCAAAATTTTATTTTTAGCGCTTAAGTTGTTTTCGCGGTTAGGGCTCGATATATTGATGTGTCAGAAGCTAAAGGGCCTAACTCCACAAAATAAATAGGAGAGTAAATTAGTAATTTTTGAAAAATTGATTTCCAAAATTTAAGATGATACAAAAAGGAAGTTGCCTACCATGTGAAGCGTAGTAACTCATATTACAGGAGTATATTTTAGCCTAATTTTGTCATGAATATTTTCCTATTGTCTGGCTGGTAGCCTTTGGAAATATTCAAATAAGATTCAAGACCTATACCAATTTTTTTATACTTCTTGAATTGAATCTGACTCTGGTTCAGAACTTATGGTGTCCACAGGCACGTTGCTTCAATGGCTGCCATCCACCATCAGCTTTTTTTTCCTTCAAATACTTTATTAACATCATCCACTCACTGCGGTCGGTGCGTGATCGCGTGATTTCCTTAGGTACATTTTTGTAGTTGATTGTTTCCTTGAATTTTCAACGGTTTTTTACCTATGGACCTGAACAGGAGAAACAAGTTAGTGCCGGTTCACACACGTCAAGTTTGGCTCATCAAGTCTTGAGTTTTTAGGAGAGAGGCGAAAAGAAATGGCATACTCTCTCTCTCTCTCTCTATCAACTTACCAAGTATGACCGTCTAATAGGTGCTTTATGAAACTAGATTGCACCAAGTTTCACTACAAGGCAATATTCGTTACGGTGTTAACCATTGTAACGTGATTTCCGAAAGGAGTGATTTTTATACTTAGCCTAAGGTAAATAAATAATGGACCGATCTTCATGAAATTTAATGGCGTGTTGAAATTAAATGCCAGTCAGCGTAATCCGCCACCAATTTATGGTGGTTTTGATAAACAATTTTAGGAAGGTTGTTCCACATTTGGGTGCATAACTCTTTTCCTAATGAACTTATTCTGATGTGTTTCAATCCCAAACTGCTTAGGAGAACTTTAAACAATTTGAAAACCAATGTGTTCTTTTCTGTTAAGTCGTTGGCGTGATTTGAACAGAGTGACAAGGCTTAATCGACAAAATCAATAACTTGAGAACGGCTTAACCGATTTGAACGATTTGTTCTTTAAAATGATCGCCATGGTCCAACTCATTCTTTTTTGATTGAGCCCATATCTACACCATATGTAAGTTATTTTGTAAAAAACTTTATGATAGGTTTTCCATGGATTTTTATTTTAAAGGCCGTAAATTTCGTTAAATGCTCAATTTAAATCGTGTGGTAATATAACACTAATGTTTGCTTAGGGCCAACAACGTGGACCGGGGCAGCTAGTTAGTTTTAAAAATGTCACTAAACGAGCTCAACCGTCGCAAACTAATTTGTAAATTTTGTGAAGAAAATGCAAATAAAACCAAAAGTGAAATTTTTAGCCATTTTAAAGACATGGATTTCAAAAAAAAAAACGTTTATCTACAATACAATAAAAAACCGATCGAAAGAAAATGTGGATCAGGTCGGAAATGTAGTTTGCAAGACTCTAAAGTTCGGTCCAAACTAAAACTTGAGACAACAGGTTGTAGTGCAAAGTCCTATTGCCAATTGGGTAAGAAATATAATTGTGATAAAAATACAATAAAAAAATATTTAGAATCGATGGGAGTCGAGAAAAAGAAGAAAAAACCGCACCATTTACCACTGAAAGACAACAAAAGGCTATTAAATGCAGACTACGCGAGCTGTCCAGAAATTACTTTTCTTGCTCATCATTATACAAATTCGTGATGAATGATGAGTCATATTTTACCGTCGAAGGCAATGAATGGCAGCCAAAATATTATTTTGAGTCTTCCAGTCGCAAAGCACCTGAAAGAGCTAAATTTATACGGAAGACAAAGTTTCCAGGTAAAGTTCTGTTGTGGTTAGCCATAAGCAAACGTGGCATCAGTGAACCAGTTTTTTTTAAAGGTGGTTTAGATGTGAATGCCCAAGTTTATAACGAAAAATGTGTACCAGCACTTAGCAATTTTATCGAAAAATACCACAGAAAAGAAAAAATAGTTTTTTGGCCAGATTTGGCTTCTTCACATCACGCGAAGTCCACAATAGAGAACTTGAAGGATAAAAAAATTGAATTTGTGTCAAAGGAAATGAACCCCACAAATGTTCCACAATTGCGACCCATTGAAACTTTTTGGGCTAATTTAAAAAGAAAAGTATATGAAAACGGATACAAAGCCAAAAATGTTGATTCCTTAGTTTTAAAAATAAAAAAGGAGCTAAAAACCATTAATACAGTGGGCATTCAGAGGTCAATGAGTGAACTACTAAAGAAAATCAGGAAAGCAAATCGCAATGGAGCCAATTTTTTTCTGTAAATTTTATCTTACATATAATCATAAAAAATAAATATTACTTAACTTAAAATAATTCTTTTTAAAGTGTTTTTTCTCAATTTTATGATTGTTCGTATTTTATTCACCATACGTTATTATTTTTATTTGCCGGGAATCAAAAAAGTGCAGAGAATCAAAAACCATAGTTAATAAGGGCGTCTAAAGTAGAAAAAAATGTGATACTTTTATGTCTTGTATTTTAAAATTTGCAAGTTGAAGTTTTTAATATTTTAATTAGGCTTAAGTTCGTTAAATTCAATTTGCATTAAATTATTTTTATTGAAGGAAGGAATTTTATTCTTGACTGACAACGGAATTGACCTCGTGTCGAATTTGTAAGTTTGTTGTAAAATAGGATCGTAACGTCAAACTTTCTTATATAACGAAAATAACACGAATATAGCGAAAACTCGGGTTATTCAGGTTAAAATATCTCAGAAACGGAACAGGATATAAAAAGGTAAAACATTTATTTTAAAGGTAATTCGTAGCACTTTTGGACGGAACGACATAGCAAATTTTATAAATAAAGATGAATTGGCACAGTTATAACGTGTCGAATATGGCGAAAAATAGGGTTTCTTAACTTTAAGCTGAGATATCTCGAAATCAAAGCAATGGAGAAATTCTAAGAAGAGGTTTGGATTCTAGCCCCTTATACAATAAAAATTCATTTGCTGTTTTAGTGACGCTGATAAAATTAAGAAATTTTTTGAAACAAGAACATCGTTACAACATAAACAGGTTACACAAATGAGAAGTCTCTTAATTAAAAAAAATTGAGCGAGCCACTTGTTACTATTTGGTTTTAAGACCAAAATCAGCGATGAATACCCTTAAAACAAATGGTTATTCAAAAGAAAGCTTTAACTTTATTTAAAGATCTAAAATAAACTTATCCGCTATAAAGTCTATCAAATCAAAATTTATTTTTTCAGCTAAAATTATGAATCTCGGAACAAATAAAATGAAAATGAATACAAATGAATGGGAAATAGCGCTACGCTCTGCGACGTTTCGGTTCGCGTCGAGTTTTTCCAGTCCCAATTAGCGACGCAAGCCGGGGTATTGGTGTATTTACAATGAAACCTTAAATTAAAGAGTTGTAAAACTATTTTTTTTTATTTTGGAATATAAAGGAACTGAAACTAGAAGATAGACTTAAGCGTCGTTACCCACACGAAAATGTTGCGTTAAAAAGAAAACGGAAAATTTGTCACTATTTGTAACGAAAAAAAATTTATAAATGTTATATATTGTTATTTTATGCTTTTTTTTATAAGATATAAAAACATAACGTTGTGTGCGTCAATGTCAAATGTAGCATGTCAAATGTAGCCCACAAGTGACTAGGACTAGTCCAAAGGTAACCCTAATGTATGGAAAAAACATGGTATATTTAAGATTACGATGTCCTAGGGCAGGACCATGTAACCCAGCTTTGCATTACAAAGGAGAAGTCTTAAAACTTCTCCATGGTAAAGTTAAGAGGATTAGTTTTGAAGTCGTTTAAAAAGGAAGACATGTCGTTAAAAAACGTAAGAGAAAAACGCCTTTTAATTTTATGCAAGACGTAAAAGTGTAAATTCTATGTTAAAACTTATACGATAAAATCAATTGTTTTCAACTTATCGACCCTCGTATATAAAATAAAAAATAAATTTACATATTACTTATTGTATATTGCAAATTACGAATGTGGTCTGGTATTAATTTATTGAGTAAATGTTAATGCTTTTACTTTTTTTTAGTTAATTTTTTATTTATTTTGTTTTATTTATCTTACAAACAAAATAAAAATGAACATTATTTGATTTTAAGACTCTTTGAAAATACAAAAAACAAATATATATTTTGGCAAAATTCTCGTTTTTTTTATTTTTTTTTTTAACAACAAGAATCGATCACAAATGAGTAAAAATAAATGGAATCTCTTTGTGTGAGTCAATAAGTGAATTAAATAAAACATTATGTAAACAACTGCAACGACAACAAAAAACAATTACTGAATAAAACTGTTTATTCAAATTTGATGTACTACGTACGATATTTGTCAATAACAAATCGAATAGTAGCAGCATTCAAAACTTTTGTTTTTCGAAACTGATTCAAATTGTCCTTGAGAAATTTGCTGAAACGTGTTTATAAACATTTGTGGGTGACTGTCAATTTAAAAGATTTTGTTAAACGATTTTCTTCAACTTTATGATACAAATTATTTCCTTAAGAAACTAAATCGATAATTTTTGTTATTGTAAAATTTATAAAGTCAAACTTGGCAATAAGTTTTTTTGCATAATTTCTTTACGTCTTAGAGAAAATCAATTGAAATCTGATATAACAATTTCTTAATTGATATTGAATTTTGTCTTCAATTTGTTTTCATTGACTCTTTTTTAATAAACAAAAATAACCGACCATAAACAATTATTTTTTATATTGCACATTGTGTACATTGACATGAGATGACGATCATTATTGAAAAAATGCGAATGTGATGGGAAAACCACAATTAAACGATACCCAGCGAACATTTAAAAAATTTTTAAATTTTAAAGAGATAATTTTAAATGTCTTTATATTTCCTAAAGAATATTTTAAAAAGACTTTTCTAAAAAAAATTCTAATATTGATAAGATTTCATAAAGAAAATTTCAAATATCGCCAAATTTTTTAGAGAGCATTTCAAATAACATTTAATAATTACCAGCGAAAACATTTTCTAAGGACGATTGCAAATATCGGTAAATTTTCAAATACAGTAGTGTTTTCCTGTTTAACGAACCTTCGATTCTGCGAACATCGCATTTAACGAACACACAAGTTTTCTCCATTGAGTACCTTATATAGCGAACAGAAAATATTTTTTTGGTCAATTTAGCGAACAGATAAGATTCATAATTTTAGTTTAAAAAAGCATAATGTGAAGTAATTTGTAACTAAAAACAAAGTGAGTAGCAAAAAGTACCGCTATGTTAGGTTTTGTTTATGTAGCATTTTTGTTTGATTATTCTGCAATGATCAGTTACGCATATTCTTTCGATCATGAAAAACATTTGGAGCAACAAATCAAACTTCGAAATTTGTATTCAAATGGCTTTTTACCCACTTACAACTACAATTCGAGTCGGAAAGAACCCGACCAATTGTAGGGGAATGTAAGAAAAGATAAACTCACTGTTTATTGTTGGTGTTTTGTTTTGGCTTTGATATTGTTACAAGTAAGACTTTGAGTGTTTATAATTCTTATTCGCTTTAGGGTTTTATTTGTATAATATTTTTGGCCTTTCTAAAATCTTTGGAAAAGGTTTCCTGATGAGCTGGCCTAAGCAACCAGTGAAATGCGCATAGAAGCTAGCTTTCCCTCAACAATAAATTTCAGTGTATTTATCAAATATGAAAAACTGGGAATTTAGCACGTCATACGAAAATCGTATTAATAATAAATTTTGTATTCCCGAAAATAACTTTGAAAATAAGGTTAATTTGTCAACTTTAATGCTTTTAAGAGAACTTTAGGAAGATGCCACAAAATAAAATTTTTTTGTTCCAAAAATATGTAAAATTTTCAAAGAAATTGAAAATGAATGTGAACCTATTTTTCATTAAGATTATTTTAGGTTTTATGCTACCAGTGTAATGAATTGTACCTTTTTTAATATATTATACACATCTCAAAACATATTTCAAGATAAACAGTAAATAATACAGTTCTAGATAGTTATTTATTTATAGCATGGGTACTAGACATACGTATGGCATATATCTGGTTCGTTAAACCGGAAAACTACTGTATCGCCAAATGTTTTAAAGAAAATTTTAAATATCATTAAATTATAACCAGCGAAAATTTAGAATATCAAGAAATTTTCTAGGCGGTTTCAAATATCGATAAATGTTCTAAAGAAAATTTGAAATATCGATAAATTTTCTTAAGAAAATTTAAAATATCGATTAATTTTGTGGAGAAAATATCAAATAACGATACAATTTCGAAAAAGTGTTAGTTGTCGATAAAAAAATTTATTTAAGTGATTAAAATTTTTAAAGAAAATTAATAATATCGATTGAATTACTAATTTAAAATATCTAAAATCGATAAATTTTCTAAAGAAAATTTAATACATAAATAAATTGACTAAAAAAAATTGTCCACTTATAATTTATAAAATTGGTGAATTTTCAAAAGAAAATTCAAGTAATCGATAAATCTTTAATAAAAATATAAATAATCAATTAGTTTTCAATAGCAAAAACAAGTAATTAATAAATCTTTGATGGGTAATACAAGTAATCAATTACTGTTAAATAGAAAATTCAAGTTATCAAAAAATTTTTGATAGAAATTTTTATAAATTAATAAATTTTCTATAAAAAAAATGGAAAAATGTATAAAGAAAATTTCAGTTATCGATAAATTTTCCAGGAAAAAATCATATAATCGATAAACTTTCAATGCAAATTCCATAAAAGCGAATAATAATTGATAGAAAATTTATAAAATCGATAGATTTAAATGTGAAATTTAAGTTATTCATATATTTTCTATAAAAGTTTCAAGTTATCAACAAATTTTTAATATAAATTTAATAAAATCTATAAATTTTCTAAAAAAAGTTTATAAACTCGATAAATTTATATAGAAAATTCTAATTTTCGATAAAAAAAATTTATAAAACCATTAAATTTTCAAGAAAAATTCTATAAAAACGATAAATATTCTATAGAAAATTTATAAAATCGATAAATTTTAATAGAAAATTTCAGTGTATGATCCATTTGCTAAAGAAATTTTATAGAATAAATAATAAAATCAACAAATTTACAATAGAAAGTTGAGGTAACGGAAGTATTGTCAATAGAAATTTCATAAAATCAGCATATTTTCTATTAAACAAATTATAAATCCGATAAATTTATATAGAAAACGACGTAATCGTTAAGTTTTCTATAAAACAGTCAGTTAATTTTTAATATGAATTTTACAAAATCGATAAATTTTTTATAGAAAATTCATTAAATCTATAAATAAATAATTTATAAGATCAATACATTTTCTAAAAAAATTTTAGTTATAGGAAAACTTTTCATAAAAAATTTCATTAAAACAATAAATTTTCTATACAAATATTTATAAAATCGGTAAGTTATCGATGAATTTGCAATTGAAATTCCATAGAAAATTTTGGAAATCGATAAAATTTTAATAGAAAATTTCCGTATTCGATAATTTTGCTATAGAAAATGCATAAAGTAAACAATAAAATATACAATAGCAAAAACAAGAACTCGAATATGAATACAATTAACTAGATATGTATACATAAAACGATAAAAATCAATAAATAAATAATTTTTAAAATCGATACATTTAAAAATGAATAAATTTGCTAAGAAAAAATTTAAAATCGATTCATTTATATAAAAATTCCAGTTTTCGATAAATTTGCTATAGAAAACCGGGTTTAAAAAACTGCGGTCGAAACCAAAAACTGTCGAAAAAAAACGAAAATTTGTGTATAACTTTTCGCTAGTTAAGTTGGTTTCAGAGCGACTGTTTATATTTAATGAATCAAAAGTAAAAGCAACAGTTTTTTTTTGCCAATGACAAATGAAGAAGTGGAGGAAATGGCATTTTTTCTACTTTGACAGCAGTTTTTTAAACGCTGATAGAAAATTCATAAAAATAATAACAGTATCAAAAAATGTTCGATAGAAAATGCAAGTAACCGATAAATTTTCATAAAATATAAAAACAAAATATTTATAAAAATGACAAATTTAAGTTATGGGAAAATATTCTCTATAAAATTTAAGTTATCGATTAAAGTAATAATTAAATTTTTTGATATATTTTCTATCGAAAATTATATTCATCAATACATTGTCTTTATAAAAATCAAGTTAATGATTCAATTTTTAATAAAAATTAACGTTATCGGTGTAAATTTTCTATGAAAAATTTAGTCGTTCAATTTTGTACAAAAATTTCAAGTTATAATTAAATTCCGTATACAAGATTAAACTTAACTATAACAGTTATTTTTACAGAAAATTGATTTGTCTTCTTGTTTTTTGTTAACTGGGTTATTCACGTGTTGCATGAAAATATTTCAGCCACCTATTTATATCAATTGAAATGCATGATTTTATTACATTTCTATTTGACTTCACGAACAAAACATGTAACAATTTTTTTAATAATTTTAAATAATTTTAATTTATTTAAATTGTTTTTTTTCTAAAATCAATTTATGTTCGTATAAACAAGTTTTGACAGTTTTAAAATACGCAAAAAATTAAATAAAAAAAACACAACGGCAAATCACAAAAAATTTAAGAATAAAAATACCACAAAAGAAACAACTATTGTTACCGTTTATAGCCAAAATCCATAAAAAAAAACAATTTATTGTTTAAATAAATAAACAAATAAAAAAACTCCAAAATTAATTAGAGCAAAGTTCTACGGGTAGCTCCGAAGCAAGAGGATGTGGCATACAGGAAAAAACGCGCTTTTTAAATTAAGCGTTTTTTGTTTCGCTTTTCCTTCAATTATAACTATCTGTTTTTTAGATATCAGTTCATTTGCACTTGCTTTAATTTTTTATTCAATTTAATTTGTTGAATTAATTATTAATATTTCTTTTCACAATAATTGGAAAACAATTTTCGCATTTGTGGTTTTATGATCATTTCTCTTTTTTATTTTCAACACGTATTTTTTTCAATCTGTTTATTTGTTTGGTTCAATTATTTTTTCAAATAAAAAAAATTTTGCGTTTTGTTTGTGTTTTTAGCGACCGTTTGTTTATAACGTGTTGTAACAACTGATTGATCTTTAAATAAAATGTAGCTTTCGCTGTGGGGCTATTAGCCAAGTTATTTTTATAATTGTATACAGCGAATTGAAAATATAGACACACACTCTCTCATATACACCCGCCGCCCCAGCCAGCTATTTATTAAGGTGCGCAGGTTTTTGCGGCAAATTCATTTCACTCACACACAGTAAGCAACGCAAAAATCGATCATTAGTGTAGATCAGACTTCTTAAACGAAAGCTAGTTTTTGCCATTAAATAATTATTAAAAATGTATAGCGCAGGCGATCACAACTACAGTTAAAACGAGAATCGGTTCTACGCACCGAAACGATTTGGAGTTTAACGATTAGCGAACAAAAATTGTCATCTTAGCAATATCTTTGCTAAAACAACAACAACAGTTAAACCCAGGAGAGCTCTAAATCAGGTGGCAAATTATGGCAGTGGTGATCGAATACTTTTCGATTTGAAAGCAATTTTATTTCTTTCAGTCAATACTGAACGAATCTAATTATTATTTTTTCAGTGTTGTAAAAACTCAAATAAATGCTTAACAACACTAAAATATAATTTCGATCCGTTCGGTACGGTCAGAAAGAATAAGAAATAAAATTGCTTTCGAATCGAAAAATTATTCGATCACGACTGCATAATTTGCTTCGTGATCTTTAAAAAGTAATAAATAAAATAATTTTTATAGAAACTTTAATATTTAGATTTAATAAAAATATAAATATTTATCGATTTAAATGAATATTCTACAAAAAAAGTTTCAATAAAATTTATTCATAACATGATCTTTCTATAAAAAAAAACTAATCGATAACATAAATTATGTTATGAAAATTAATGAAGAGCATAAATTTTCTGAACAATTTTTTTAATAACAAGAATTTTTCTACGATAATAAAGATTGTTAATAGATAACATACATTTTCTGTTGAAACATTTTAGATAACATGAATTTTCTATATTAAATTTATCGGTAACGGAAATTTTCTACAGAAGTTTCTATACACAATTTATCGGTCATTCATTTTCTGTAGAAACTTTATCGATATAGTTTTATTTTTGATTGCATGAAATTTATATAGAAACATTTTCGATATCATGAATATTTAATAGAAACATATTCCATAACATAAATTTTGTATAGAAAATGCATGGAAAAAATTAATTTTCTATAGAGAAGGTATTGATAACTAGAAAAAAGAAAAAAGAAAGAAAAAATATATCGATAACTAATACATACTTCCTAAAAAAATATTTCAACATGAAATAATAAGCAAGATTTTTCAATAACATAAAATTTATGTTAACGAAAAATTTTCTATATGCTTTGGAACATTTATTGATAATCAGAATTTTATAGTGAAACATTTTCAATAACATGAATTTTCTTAGCAAATGATCGATTTGTTTTGGAACATTTGTTTTTATTTAGAAACATTTTCGAGAACATGAATTTCCTATAGAAAATTATCGATAAGCTCTGGAACATTTATCGATAACCCAAATTTAATATAAACATTTTCGAAATGATCTATAGCAGAAACACATATTTTTTTACAAAATTATCGTTAAAAGGAATATCATATAGAAAATTTATCGATTTCAGGAATGTCCATAGAAATTTTATCGATAAGTCTACTTTTTAAGACAATTTATCGATGGCTAAAACTTTATAAAGGAAAATTTTCAGAAACATTTCTATAAAAAATTTTCGATCACATGAGTTTTCTTTTTATAGAAAACTTTTCCATAACACAAATTTATAAAAAAAATTTATTAATAACATAAATTTTTAATGGATGTTTTGACTTTTCTTAAGAAAAAAAAACAATTTCTTTAATTTTCGATAAAAAAGTGGGCAATTTCTATAGTCTATTTCTCTTTTTATAGAAAATTTTTTGATTTATTTAAGTTTTTACAGATTATTCATCGATAGCTTTTATTAACTTAAGAAAATTCATCGATAACTATAAGTTTGTTCAAAAAAGAATATATTTCTTGAAATTTCAGGAAAAAATAATTGATTTCTTAAATTTGTTTTAGATAATTTTACGAATTCTTTAATCTTCTATTTAAATTTTATCGATTACAGTATCGATAACTTTAATTTTCTAAAAAAAAACATTTCAATAACATGAAATAATAAGAAGGGGTTTTCAAACACATGAAATTTATGTTAACAAAAAATTTTCTATAGAAAATAGTACTTCCTGTAGAAAATGATCGATAACATACTTACTTCATACAAAATTTATCGATAACATGAATTTTTTTTAAAAATGTATCGGTAACTAGAATTTTTATAGGAAATTTGTCGATAGCCAAAATTTTTTAGGGAAAATTTTTCAATAACATTCTATAGAAAAATTTTCGATTGCATGAGTTTTTTTTATAGAAAATTTTTCCATAGCATACATTTTTAATAGAAAATTTTACAAATTTAACTTTTTTTTACAAAAATAAACACTTTCTTTAATTTTTCATAAAGAAGTGGTCAATTTCCAAATCTTTTTCTCTAAAAATGTTTTCGATTTATTTAATTTTTTATAGATGATTCATCGATAACTATAAGTTTCTTAAAAAAATTATTTATTTCTTGAATTTTCTGCAAAGATAACAAAAATTTTTCGATTTTTTTTAATCTTCTATTAAAAATTTACCGATTACGTGTAGCTTAAAAAAAAATATTTTATATCTTCGGTTTTCTACAAACAATTTATTGATTGAATTTTTAATTGAAAAGTTTCTATTTTTCTATTTAAACAAAATTTTACGTTTCCAACATTTTTTTAAAAATAATCGATTTATTTAATTATCTATAAAAAATAAAAATTTTCTTAAAATTTCTATAGAAAATTAATGGATTTCTTTTAAATTTTTTTGTGGATATTGATGGATTTTTAAAAAATTTAATTTATGATTGTTATTTTGTACATTAATACAAATTTAACAATAACTCATAGTCATCCAATAATTTTCACTTCTATTGATAGAAAAAAAATACAAATTGCAACAGTAAATTAAACTTTGTTTCTGTTGTTCCCCAACGTACAATAAAAACCCCCAATAATAAACCAAAAACTCAGTTACTCAACGAGTCATAGAAGCAAAAAATTTAAAAAAATACCACACACACCAAAATCTAATATTTGTTTGGAAACCCCAAAACCAGGGCTGTTTGTAAAACTAAATGAACTTTAGTGGTAAACTAACACTATTCCGGGTAACACAGAGCAATGCAGGCGATAATTCAAATTTTGTCGAAGAGGTGGGCAGAGATGGAACTTAAAATACCAGTAAATAATCGAAAATTGAAGCGGCTTACAAAACATTTGTTATTGCACATTAACGGCAACAACAGAAACAAACTGAATCTAGACTTAAAATGTGTTCTTGATTTGATACTCACAAACAATCAAACAATAGGCAGAACACATGGCACAGTGGTAACGGAAATAAAATATTAGCAGGTGGCAATTACGAAAGTCAATTTTGGTAGTTTTTAATTTAGTTCGATCTTTAAATTAAGCAACTATGCGAATTCTTAGTCTTATTTATTTTCCATTTGTTTGTTTGCTTGAAATTCAAATCCATCAGGCCCATTGTGCAACGCATTAAATTGCATGTGGTAGAAAGTGTGAGCGCTGTGCAAATAATCTTATTTATTTCCAACTAAAATAAACTCATATGTATATGTTTTACATGTGTGTAAGTGTTTGTGTGGATATGCTTGGGAGTTTGTTAGAAAAAAAAACAACAATTTAACTTTGTAACAAAAACATTGTTCAAGTATTCGTTTTTATGAGGTCAATCTGTACAAAAAGTACTTTTTTCACACGAGTTTCAAAAGTTGTTTACCAAAATTTATATAATAGTATTTTTTGCAAAAAAAAAAAAACATCAGCGTTTAATTTAAGATTAGTTTTGGAAAATATTTTTTTTTTAATTTAATTTTACAATTCGTGTCATATTAAAATGTTATTAAAATTTATAAATAATTCTACGCCAAAAAAAGAAGTTTTACAAATTTAATTAGAAAACAAGTTTAAAAAATATTCAAAAAAATTTTTAAATAAGAGAGAAAAATATCGATAACTTAAATTTACGTAAGGAAATTTAATGATAGCTTTGGGTTTTAAATAGAAAATCAATTGATAGTTTTAAATTTGTTAAAATCAATTTTATGATTATTTTTAATAATTAGAGGAAATATAACGATAAATTGAACTTATAAAGAAAAAAAATGATATCAATTTCCTTTCGAAAATGTATCAACAACCTTAATTTAACGATAACTTCAATTCTTTAAAAACATTTTCAACAGCTTTAATTTTGTATGTGCAATTCAAAGATAACTTTAAACTTTTATAGAAAACTTAACAATAACCATTATTTTTTATAAAAATTGTATCGATATCTCTAATTTTTACTATAAAATTTACCGATAACTGTAATTTTCAACAGAAAAATTAACGATAGCTTAAATTTTTTTTTTGATAACTCAAATTTTCTACATTCGATAAATAAGATAAATTAAATTTTTTATAGAAATTTTCTAATAACCTTAAAACCTTTACTTACATTTTTTTAAAGAAAATTTATCGATAACTCAAATTTTCTACAGAAAATTTATCGATAACCAAAATTGTTTATAGAAAATTTTTAAATCCTTTAATTTGTCAAAACAACCTTATCGATGTTTATAAAAAGAATTTTTATTATATCTTTAATATTCTTTAGAGAATTTTTCAACAGCCTTAATTTTCTATGGGCAATTTAACGATAACTTAAAACTTCCAGCGAAAACTTAACAACACAAAATATGTATCGATAACTTTAGTCTTTAATTTTTAATAGAAAAATTTACTACGGCTTAAATTTTAATAGAAAACTTAACGATAACTTGAATTTTTTTTGATAACTAAAATTTAAATTTGTTATGGGTGTTTCCACAGAAAATTACCCCTTATAGCTCAAAATTAAAATTATTATTTTGAATTTTTTTTCGCTAATATTATACAAAATAAATGTATTTGTCATTTTCCGAAAGATTAGCTTTAATTTTCGTTATACTAACAAAAATATGCTACTTTGAGTTAATAAATGAATTCAAACACAAAAAACTGTTAACTATTATTTTTTTTTTTTGGTAACTAATTTCTTTGGTTTGAAAATAATTACATTCCTTAAATAAAAAATTTTTAAAAATTTAATCATATATTTTACTTGACATATCCACCGCAAAATTTTACAATACATGATGTTTGTTTCCGACATTTTAAAACAGCAAATTTTTAAAGTAAAGACCGTTACATTTTTAATTGTCAAAAAAAGTATTAAAATTCAATTTTTTATGAATTCTCTCGGTTGCTGCCATTGCTGGAACTTTCGTAAGTCCAAAATGGAATAATCCTCGTGGCATATTTGGGTAGGTTGCAATTTTATTTAAAAAATCTCCGAAAATCGTTAACGACCGTTACTTTGGAAACACACTTATAGAAATTTTTTAAAACCTTTAATTTTCTATGACAACTTTATCGATAACTTAAATTTTCTAGACATTTTTACGATAACTTAAAGTATCTTTAAAAAATGTATCGATAACTTAAATTTTTTATAGAACTTTATTATCAAACTAATTTTTGGGAATACAAAATTTCCAATTAAAAAATTTTGTTTGTCGTGCTGAAATTTATTGTTGATCGGATAAGCTATTCCTATGTGCATTTCACTGGTTGCTTAGGCCAGACCATCAGGAAACTTTATCCAAACAATTTAGAAAAACTTCAGAAAAAGATATTAACCAATAAAACTGTCAATCGAATAAGAATTATAAGCAACAGTTTTACTTGTAACAATATCAAATCAAAGCTTAAACAAAGACAACAATAATAAACAGTGAGTTTATCTTTTCTTACATTTCCCACTACAGTGTTTTTGTTTAAGCTTTGATATTGTTACAAGTAAAACTGATGCTTATAATTCTTATGACAGTTTTATTTGTTTAATGATGGATGAAGTTGCCTGATGATCTTTCATAAGATTTTAAATTTCTATGAAAATATTATCGATTATTTATATTTTCCATGAAAATATTATCGATTACTTAAATATTGAAAAAAAAATTACTATCGAGATTTTGTAGGAAATACTATCGGTAGTTTGAATTTTCAATAGAAATTTTTTCCCAAAATATTATCGTTGTTATGATATCATCATTTATTTTCTTAAAAAATGAAAAAGTCTTTCGCAAGGCTTTAAATTAAATTTTTCTTAAAAAATGTTTTACTAACCATAACCATAACTTAAATATCTAACCAAACAAATTTAATTTCTCTGTTATGAGAAGAAGCTTTTTTATATTAATATACTGTAGTTCAATCAATCTTAAGAATGAACGATTGACAAATTCATAATCGAATTAAAATACGTATATTTACAAGTTCACATGATTTATATCCAAATAAAATGTTAAGTAACTGAGTTAAATGAGGAATTTTCTAAAATGGTAAAAAATAAAAAAAAATATAAAAATGAAAAATGACTACAAAAAATAAAATAACGGTAATTATTTTCGAAATAGTTTTTTATTACCTCTTCCAAATAAAAAGATATTTCTAAGAAAAACTATAAGTTTAAAACAATTACCTGTCATAAGAAATTTAAAATAATTATTTAAAAGATCTTTGAAAAAAAATGATAATAAATTATAAATGTTTTAAAATATACAAGCCTTTAGTTTTAGACTTTGTATGACTCAATCTTTTTTGTTTTTGTTTTTTATTCACACATAAAAAGTTTCGTTTACAAAATGCCAAATTTGTCTTCTGCAAACTTTTTAAATAAATATTATTTATACTTTAGATAAATATTTATAATCTTACTATCTGTACTTTAGATAAATACTTATAATCTTACTATCAAAAACAACAACCTGAAAAAAGAAACTAACTTTAAAACAATCAGGAAATGAAAGGAGAAGAAAAGGGAAACAGGAAATGAAAAAAAGACATTCTCTTTTACTCACTCTCGCATAGACAGACTGACAGTTATAAATACTCGCACAAGTTCATGTCACACACAGCAGTCACAAACATGTGAGTTAAAAAAATTAATAGCAAATTAAATTGTTTCTTACAGATATGCCAACTCTATTAGTTGTATACAAAATACTGCAGTTTGTATACAGAATAGATAAATAACAAAATAAAGTTGTGTGATAAACAAACACGTACACATACATACATACATACATACATACAATTTTATATTAATTTAAGCATATGCAAAGAATGTTTAATGTTGAATTGTCTACAGAATATTTTTAAGTTCTCAATAAATATTCTTTAGAAAATTTAAATTTTTGCTAATTTTTTTTTTTAATAAATTTTCTATAAAAAAATAAAGTTTTCGGAAGTTTTTCCCCTGAAAATAAATGTTTTTGATAAATTTTCTATAGAAATTTATTTGCTCGATAAATTTTCTGTAGGAAATTTCAATCTCGTCAATTTTTTTTAAAGAAAGTCCAAATTTTCCATAGAAAACTTATGTTTTCGCAAAATTTTCGTTTAAAAATGTATATTTTCGACAAAATTTCCGAAAAAAAATTTTTTTTTTCTCAAATTTTCCATAAAAAAATTTATGTTCTTTACAACTTTTTAATAGAAAATTATATTCTCGACAAATTTTATATAGAAAATTTTGACAAATTTTCTATTGCAAATTTGGATTCTTTACAAAGTTTTTATAAAAAATTTATATTCTTTACAAAGTTTTTAAAAAAAATTTATATTCTCGACAAATTTTCTATTAAAATTTACCTGACATAAATATATGCCAACCAAGCTCCCATCATATTTGGGGGCTTTGGAAAACCCACTTCAACAGACAGTTGGACAACTGGATTTAAAATTTCCTTTCATAAGGATCCGGAATATATATACTTTATAGGGTCTTAGATCGATATGGTTGAAATTGCAAACGGAATGACAAAGTTGTATATACCCTTTTACCTTCGGTGAAGGGTATCAAAATGTGGGTTCTCCATAAATTTTCTTTAAATAATTTAAATTAAGCAATTCTTCATTATTTTATGTGTGCTAATCATTACAAAATGTTTTTTGCAAATATGATTTAAAAAAAATTTATTGAGGCAAATTTTCATACAAAATTTGTTTTGTAAGCCTTTATTAAATTTAAAATTTTTTATAAATACGGGCTTAAATATTTATTTAAAACGTTAAGTTAAACATGTTCTTAAAATAAAATATAAAAGATCTTTTTAAAAGTTGCCGGCATCTTGTTTGAAGTGTTGGGTACTAAAGGACATACATAATTATTTTTGCATATCCCGAAGGGAATTTGGAAAACAGCATAATATAATCTTCCTTTAGGACAATACTTTAACAGAAATTCATGTTTTTACAAACATATTTACATTAACAACTACAAACCGTGTTGGTTGAAAACAGTCTGTGAAAGAGTGTGTGTGCGTGTGTTACAAATTAGTATGACTTTTAAATATTGACGTCAACATTTTATAGTTTTCATTTTCATGTAGTTGTAATTGAAGTTGTTGTTGTACTAGTAGTTGTTATTGCTAAAAAAAAAGAAAACAACAATGAACAATACATAAAAAAAATATATAAAACATGATTTTGTGATGTTGTATTGTATAGACTGGTCGCCATCAAACAGTGGGTCCAAAAGGGAAAATAACAAAATGCTTTAGACCATTTACTTGATATTATTTTTTGTTTTTCCTATATTAAATTAAATCTGATTTATTTGAATTTGCTTTCTTTCCTGACCCACTGTTCCTTTATTGAGTATGTGTGTTAGTTTCTTTTTCAACTTGTTAGTGTTCATTGGTATGTCACATATTTTGATATCCTTCTGACACTCGATTAGTTTTTTATTTTATTTTTTTTCTCTCTGTTTTGTTTCATTCCTTCTTGTTGCCTGTCATCAGCAGACGTTACTTGCAGTTCTATTTTCATTTCCTTCCACTTTTTCCTCTCCGTTTTTGTTGGGGAGAAATTTACAATATTTTTTTTTTTTTTTTGGTTTCGTTGGTTTAAAAGAAATAAAAGGAAGTTTTAATTTTTCTTGGAATTTTAAGGGCTGTAATTTTATGTTCTCCCCAATGATACAAAATATAGTTGCTGTTGATATTTTTTGTTTATTCATATATTTTAATCTTTTTTCTTCGGGGAAATAAAACAAAAACTTAATGTAGAACGTTTAAAGGACTTTTTTTAGGGATTTGTGATATTTAAGAAAATTTATTTAAAAAATAAAAAAAGAAATTTGTTTGACTGGGATATTTTTTACTCTCTCAAAAAATTGCTTGATTGTTGGCATTATTAAGGAAGAAAATGTAAATTTTACATAATGTAAATAGTACAAAAACTCTTGTTAAAAGATAAAGAACTAAAAATAACAGTAAGTTTATACATTATTAAACTGTTTACATTTTTTATCTTATGTAAACAATACAGTACATAAATAATATTAATAGAATCAAAATATAAAATATGGGTTTTTAAGTCTACCAAAAATATAAACTTATCATAATTTACATCGTACAAACAATTAGGTAATTAGAGCAATCACAGTTCTTGTTTATTACATAATTAAAATTTTTTTAATAATGGAAATTTTCCATCAAGTTTGAAAATTTTAAGTAAATAAATGGCAAGAAAATAAAAAAATTTAAGTTGTAATAAAACGTTTAACAAAAATATAAACATTAAATTGTTAAGATGGTGTAAAGAATTGTAAAATAGTGTAAAATTTACTGGTTTACAACCTCTTTTAAATAAAGCGTTTATTTTGTAAACATTTTTTAATTTAAAATTGTTTACTTAACATTGTTGAGAGCGTGTAGCAATTAAATTTAAACATAAATTTTACACATGTTGTGTTTAAAATTACAAATTTAACACAAGTCCGGTAAACTATTTTGTTAACAATGAAAATTTAACAATTTTTGTAAAATTCAGAGTTTAAACTGATAGTTTGCTAAAAAATTTATTTCTCAATGTTGACATTATGTTAAGAACTACATATGTAAATAGTGTAAAAATTCTTTAAAACATTTCGTTCTTTAGATTTACTTTAAAACTTGATAGTATTTAAATACTTTACATTGTTTTGTACATGTATACTATTGATTTTTTCAGTCAAGTGGCATACTTTTCTGAAATCTAAAAACTTTGGGCAACAATTTCACGTAAACATCTATCTAAATTGTAAAAAAACTTTACTTTAAAAAAAAGTTATTTTATTTTTTTTTAACAAATAAATAGAAATACATATGTATGAAACTTTACATCGTTGATTGAAGAACACAGTACTTTAATCTATAATACAAAAAACGAAACAGACGTTTACGACAACGATATTCGTTACAGTTTTAGATAAATAATTTCACAGATATTTGAAATTTTAAATGGTTTACTTTATTCAAAACTAATTACATTTAAGTAAAAATAAATTTTATTTTACGAAATAAATTAAAAGTAAATTGAAATTTTATAACGCCGGCATGATGTTAACAACTATGTAAATACATAATGTAAATTTGATATTTTTGTGTAAAATGTAAAGTTTTTGACAGCTTTACTTTAAAAATCTAGTATAAAGTGCAAAAATTTTAAAATTTACATTGTTTACACTATGTAAACAATCTTATTGTTTATGTAAAATATGTAAAACCGGCTACACTATGGTAAACTTATTATTTTATTAAATAATTTAATAAAAAATAAAACTTTTACAGTGATGGCATTATGTAAAATTTATGTAAATTATGGAAAATTTACACTTTTGTGTAATACTACAGTTTATTTTGCTATTTTTAAAGCTTTACTATTGATTAATAATTTTGGTATGCATATGAATTTTAGTTTATATGTATGTAGTAAATATATGAATTTTGATATATAAATCTTGTATGTATTGTTTATATCATGTAAATATTTATGTGATTTATTTAAAACGGCTTCTTTTATTCGAAACAATTTTTTTCTATATCAATAATTAAAAAAGAAGTAAAACTTAAGCATTGTTGACATCGTGTAAACAACTATGTTAATAATGTAAATTTGATACTTTTGTGTAAAATGTAAAGTAAAGGCAGCTTTACTTTTAAAAAAAGAATAATTTAAAACAAATATTAAATTTACATTTTTTACACTATGTAGACAATCTTAATATTTATGAAAAATATGTAATACTGGCAAATATAGGGTAAAATTATTATTATTGATATAAATATGCATTTTTGTATGAGTATGGATATACATATCATGGTTAACATCATGTAAATATTGATGTAGCTATGATATGGCTTCTTTTGTCAAATTAATTTTTCTTTTATCAATAATTGCATAAGAAGTAAAACTTAAGCATTGTTGCTATCGTGTAAACAACTAAGCAAATAATAAAAAATTTATGCTTTTCACATAAACTAAAATTTTTGGCTGCTTAATTTAAAAAACGCATATTTTGTTAAATTATTGTTTGTAAAATATGAACTTTGCACCATGTAAAATTAAGAACGTTAAGGTAAGCGCTGAATCGAAAACCATATAAAATATTAAGAGTTCAAACTTTCGTTTAAAAAAATTGTGAGATAAATGTAAAGTCCAAAAACCTATGTAAATAACACAAAATTTAACACTTTTCTGTGAAATTTGCGATTTAAAATGCAAAAGAAATAAAAAAACCTTACAATGTATAATAAAATTTTTTTTTACAGTTTGCCTGATCTCAGTTCTCCATTTCGAAAAAGGGATGGCCAGTTCATTGCGCCAGAGAAGGATAAAATGATTTAATTTGTTGCTTTATTTATTTTATTTTAAATCTTTTTTTACAGTTTTAATATTTGTACATCATTTTAGTTTTTTTTTTAACCACAACACGCTTTCGAAATTTATATTAACCCTTTAACCACTGAAATGGAAATATGCATTATATTATTACATAAATTTTGGTTCTAGGATATTTTTGGGCTAAAAAACTCGAATTTGATGTCCATTTGCTAAGAAAATGCTCCTGGAAAGCAACAGACGCAAAGGATGAAAGACCGCCTGTAGACGGTCTTAGTGGTTTAAGGGGAAAAAATTTATATTTAAATACAAAAATAAATTTATTTTATTTGCAATAATTTCTCCATAAAGTTAAAACTTAAATTTAGCAATAACTTATAATACAAAATTGCAAAACTAGAATTTCATAATCTGGGCACTTATGCAATTTTAAAGCAGAATTTTTAAAAATTGCAGCAACAACAATTCCAAGTGTGGACGATGACTTAGTGGTGAAACACTTTTGTTGAGTACATCTGCTCATCTATACATAGACGAGCAGTTTTTGAAACAGATTGTAACATATCTTAACATTCCATTATCTTCCGCTTTTAGTTTATCCCTTGATAAGGTTTTCGATGCTGTCATCATCATAATCAATTGTGTTCATCAAATTAGTGATTTCTTCACCGCTCAGTGAATTAAGCTTTATTTTTTTCGCTTACCGCTATCTCTAATTTTTGATATCTTTTTTTTATAAGAAAGCCGGGAGATTTCCCCCACTAGCGATGGTACCGCGAACAAGTTAGGTCTATTGTAACCACTCGCCATTAGCTGGCCAAAAGACGCACTGCTTCCCAAAGAAACCCCAACAGGTCTTTTGGCGAAATTGCACCAACTCGGGACGACTTGCCCCAAGTGTCTCCTTCTGGCCCACGCCAGCACCGGGCAGTCCCACAGTATGTGCTTCGTAGACCGGTCTTCATAAAGACACAATCTTCATTCCTCATCATCCGCCAGGCACACACGATAAAGGTGGTACTTGATCGAGTAGTGACCAGTCAAATACGCCGCCAATAGTCGCAGATCCCGTCTGCTGAGACCCTTCGTCATCATTACATTTCCGGGACAGATCAATTCCATCGCCTGGCGCATTCCCGGAAGCGATACCCAGTATCTCTATGTGCCCTTAGAGCCCAGTCTCCTAAAAGGGATCGTGAGCCAACTGAGCCCACAAAAAAGCTCGGGACCCATCATCCGGGCGTTTGAACCAACCCTAGCCAGCGCATCAGCCCTAACATTACCCGGTACCCCTGAGTGACCCGGCACCCAGCAACGCGCTACCCTGCTCATTGCTCCAGCTCCCGTACCCTTTCCGGCATTCCGCCACCAAGTTCGATGATGACATCTTCAAAGTTTTATGTTTTGATTTTTACCAGCCAGCAGACGAAATTATAATGCGCATTTACTAGCGTAAAATACTTTAAATTTTTTACATTTTTTTTTTCCTTAGCCACTAAGACCGTCTACAGACGGTGTTTACGAAAAATACAATTTGAACAAATCTGCTTTCCCAAATCTTAAACTAAGAACAAATTATTAAAGTTAACATTATAAATACTTATTATAAAAATTCCCAAGTCGATTGTAAAACTCTAAAGTATTTAAATTTTTATTTAAATTTTTGGTAAAATCACAAATAATTTTCTTGCCTTTTTGTACTGAAATTTTTATTGTAATGGTTGATTCTACCAAACGAATTTAGTTTTCGCGTTCAAACTGGTTCCATTTGATAAGTTATTTAGTACTGAATAATAAAGCTTAGGGGCCCTAAAATGTAAAAAGTTCGAATGTTGCAGAAAATGGCATTTATCGATGTCCGTCTGTAGACGGTCTTAGTGGCTAAAGGGTTAAACCCTTTTACGGAATTTTAATTCACATTTTATATGTTGTTGACATTTATTAAACTAAAATTATGTTTTATTGTTTTAATAAACAAAAAATCAACCTTTTTTCAATATTGAATTATCTATGTGGGCCAGCCAAGCAGCCTGACACACGCATATATATGATTTTATTATTTATGAAAATTTTAAAGGAAACCTGAAATATAAGCGATTTTTTTTTAAATATTCATAAATTAATGAAAAGACAAATTTCAGTTTCCAAAAAATTTTGAATTTTCCCCAGATTTTTTTTAATTTCTCAAAATCAGGTTTCCAGACAAAATTACTTGTAATGATCCAAAGATTACGATACAAAATAAAATTTTAATTAAATTACATATATTTGTTTTAAAATATTGTTTAAATTCTATAACCTTTAAGTTCCCAAAACCTTTTAAAATATCCCCAGATTTTAAAGAGGGTGTTTTTCCTTCTTTATATTAAAAATGGTGGTGGCATGGTGTAGTGTTTAAAGGGCGTGCCTTCAAAAGCAAGCACCCCAGTTTCGAACCCTGGCAAAGGACGAAACATTTTTTATCTTGGTTTTCGAGTTTTAAAAATTAAGAAACTCCAGCCCACCTCCCAATAATCCATCCAAGAAGCTCCTGACAAAAGAGGAGAACAGCTTCCCCACCACTAAACCAAATACACGGAGAACGTTATATCTACGCAACGACAGATGACAACCCCATTAAACTAGGACCTGCTAGAACAACAATCAAATTGCCGAAACTGATAAAAGGCAAAATAACAATACTGAATGGATCGATACTCCATTAACTAGGAAAGTTAAATCTTACTGTGGAAAACGCGAAAAACAATTGCAACACATCGTGGTAGATAGAGATGCTTTGTGGAAGCCATATGCTCCCATTATTACATGTCCAAAAAAATTATTTAACAATATAAAATTAATTTTTACCAAATAATTTAAATTATCCCCAGAACTCCTAAAATGTTTATTCCTAGTTTCTTTTAAGACAAATTTTCTAAAATTAAAAACTTAGCTGTTTTTGTTTTTATTAAAATCTATTTTTATGTTTAAAATGGTAATTTTCCCCAGAATTCCCAAAATTTTATTTTAATTTTAATACCAAAAATTGTTTTAAATTGCCAAAAATAGTTTTTAAAAATTAAAAAAACATACATTTTTTTCTAATTATTAAAATTTTTAATAAAAATTATAAATTTAAATTCTTAAAAATTTTAAAAAGTCCCAAAATTCCTAAAATTTTAATTTTTTTTCTGTTCTATTCTCTTTTAATTAAAAAAGTTTTTTATTTTTAATGAAAAAAAATCAAATAATACAGTTTCTTTTATAAATTTTGAGTTCACAAAAATTTTTGATTACCCGAGAATTTCTAAAATAATTTTATATTAAAACTAAAAACAACGTTAAAAAAATAAAGCCAATTTCACCCAGTTCACTTAAAACTAACTATTACTTTAAATAATGATAAAAATTTTAATTTTTAAAGTTTTTTCCTAAACTTGTTTTTACAGATTTCCTTTTCTTATAAAGTGCCAGTTAAAATAATTCAAAAATGATTATGTTTAAATTTGTTTTAAATTCCTGAAAGTTTTAGTTTTCCCAAGAATTTCCAAATTTTTTTTTAAGTTTTTTAAGAAACTATTAGGAAGTCAACAAAACAAATTTATTTTTCATTAAAATTATTTGTATCTATTTAGTTAGGGCATTAAAGAATTACATTTTTTAACATAATTTCTAAGTTTTTCCACAGAATTTCCACATATTAATTTCTTACTTTGTTTTTTATTTTTATTCGAAAGAATTGAAAATTTAATATTTAAAAAAAATAACTGAAAATGTACCAACTATGTATGTATTCCTAAAATAGTTAAAAAATAGAATCTGGGAATTTATTTCTCATGGTGAGTAACATTTATTATATGTATAAATTTTATTTATTTTATTTTATTAATGGAATAAGACTATTAAAGTTTAAAAGCTTTTGAGGATTGTAATTTGAGTTAGAATAAACATTCGAATAATATTAAAATTTATTTAGTTAAAAAATAGAAAAATCTAATTGCCAAACATATTAAACTTTCCCCCAAAACGCAAAAAAAAATTATTAAAGCAAAATTCCTAACAAAATTTAATTGAAATTACATTACGAATTTCTAAAAAATTTCCAATTTCCTCAGAATTTTTGAAAATAAATAAATATTTATTTTGTATATTAATTTTGTTTCTAAAATTATAAAAATTAAGTTTTTTCATTAAAATTGTTGGTTGGTTAAAAAATTTTAAAATTCCCAAAATGTCCAAAGAAGTTGTTGTACTTGTTTAAATAAAAAAAGGTTTGTATGAGAGCAATTCCATATGAAAGCGATCACCTTTTGGACGACCCCTATCCGATTTTAAAATAAATAGTCTCAATCGATTGCCCAGCAAAAAATAATGTACCTACATTTTTTTTTTTTTTATAGTGACTGGTTTAGTGGTGGTGTACACCACTGTCATGTGACAAAATTGAAGAATTCTTCATAAGGGACCTCATTGAAAGTTGTTTAAAAAAAAACTACTAAAGCGATCGCAACGAGTGATAGCTCGTTGGAAAGGTATTGAATCAGGCTTTAATTGAAAAATAAAATTTTCCTAATTTTTCTTAGAAATTTACCTTTAAATTTTCCCATGAAAATTAAATTTTCCGATTTTCCACAGAAGCTCCTAAATTTTTTTTTGGATTCCTCATAATTTTTGCTTTAAGAATGAAACAAGACTCGTAAGTTTGCGCATTTGCACAAATGGCAATTTTAAGCGACATCATGAGGACCCTTAATATTTTTTTTTAAAGTTCAATTTCCAATGGACTCCGTTAATAACTAATATCCAGAGAAGCCTTAGGAAACACAATTTATGATTTTTTTCCTTTCCCTTTAATGCATGTTTATTTATAAACAATTTTGTTTTCATAGAAAACCTTATTACAACAAACAACTTGAATGAGTTTTAGTCATATTTGTAAAATACAGTGTAGTCTCCTTTAACGGTCGCCATTCTTAAGCCGACACTCCCTTTCGACGAACACTGTTCCCTGGTACCAGCAGAGATCTAAAGAAAGACATACAGTTCTTCCGATGGTCATTTCCCTTGTACGGACACATTTAAATGGACATAAGAGATTCCACTTTATTTTATCGGTTTACACTGGTTCCAATAAAAATTTGTTTGGATATAAACAAATTGTCCATCGAAATGGCGATTTGGATAACGATTTAGGTTAAAGTTACATAAATAAAAGTTTTTATAACAAAAATTTTGCTTTAGAGGTCGATTTTTTTTCTTTAAGAAGAGTTTTCAAAATTAAACTTTTGAAAAGTTTTTGGAAACGGTATAATTTCTTTTTTTCCTGTCCTTATAAACATTGCCTCAATATGTCCAAATATTTCAAACATTCTTTGAAGAAATAAAAACATATTGCACTTATTGTTTTGAGAATAAATAAAATGTTTTAAAAAAAAATTTCTTTTCAGGGACATGTTAAAATTTGCTCAAACGTGCTCGAGCATAAACAACAATCTTTAAATAAAATTTAATTTGAAAATTCAATTTTTACTCACCTCCTCCACCGCCTCACATTCAAACAAATAAACATGCAATAGTGGATCTTTGGGTTCTTTCATCAAATACACCAGGCCAGTTAGGGGACCTGTGAATTCCATAAAATTATTGGGCACCGCATTCTGATCATCATTCTGGCCATTTTGATAATGTTGTTGCTGTTGCTGCTGCTGCTGCTGCTGTTGTTGGTGCTGATAAGAAGCAGCTGCACTTGAAGACAATGAGCCATACGAAGTGGAAGTCTTTAAAGTGGATTTAATGCCTCCACCTAAACTCAAACCACCACCAGCACTCTGGCTGCCACTATTCGAGTAAGGATGATGGCCATTGCTGCAATTCGATTGCTGCTGTAGCTGCTGCTGTTGTTGGGATGATTTTAATTGCATAAAACCGTTGCCAACTTGTTTGCCTCCTTGTTTGTGCACAATGCGACACATGCCAACAATATTCTTTAGAGGATGACTGAATTGTAGTTCAAAGTCAGAATTATAAGATTCCAAGTTGCCATTTTCAATGCCAACGGAAAGCTGCAAGAGAAAACAAAAACAAGAAAGGAGAATTGTAGAGAAACAATGAGTTTTATAAATTTTCTTATAATGGAATGATAAAATAAAAAAAACAAAGAAGAAGTTTAAAAAAAGGCTGCTCATAAATTAAATTGTTTTCCTGATGCAGTCTCAAAGGAAATGAAAAGTTTTGAATTAAAAAAAAAAAATTTTTTTTATCGGTAAAGGGTTTTATTTAAAAACAATTGAGATTATTTTCTATAACAAAAGAGCAATATTCATATAAGAAGAAACAAATTTAAACGCAGTTGACTAAATAGCAGGACAATTAGGACTTAACCTTCAAGTCATAACCACCTTTTATTTGTTTTAATATAAATAAAAAATATCTTTAACTGAGGAAAAATCTATCTATATATATAAAATAGGATGTGTGTATGTATGTTTGTATGTATGTAACGTATGGGCTCCAAGCCGCTGGGCCGATTTTGATGAAATTTTCAGGGAAACTTCAGAATATTCAGGCGGGTGACACTGTGAAGTCTGATTTCTGATTTTCAGTCTGCAGGCGGAGGGGCGTGGAAAAATCCAATTTTTATATTGCACCACCAATGACATCTATATAATTTGGACGATTTTTTCTTTAAAATAATCGCCATGGTCCAACTTAGATTTATACGAAAAGAAAATTTTGCCCCGACCACTTTTACGGCCACTTTTTTCGAATTACAAAAAACCAGAAATGGCTCCATCGATTTGAAAATTTTTCTTTCAAATGTTCGTATTAATCCATTTTAAGTTTTCATCGAAAGAAAAAAATTAACCACGCCTACTTTTACGCCCACTTTTTATATTAAGCGCATAAATTGAGAACGGCTTGGCCGATTTGGACGATTATTTCTTTAAAATGATCGCCATGGTCCAACTTGGGTTTTTACGGAAAGAAAATTTTGCCCGGCCCACTTTTACGCCCACTTTTGTGATTTACCTAAAATCAAACAACTGCTCCATCGATTTGACTGATTTTTCTTTTTTTATTAAACCATTTTACGTTTTCATCGAAAGAAAAACTACTTTTACGCCCACTTTTTCTATTAAGACCATAATTTGAGAACGGCTTGACCGATTTGGACGATTTTTTCTTTAAAATAATCGCCATGGTCCAACTTAGGTTTTTACGGAAAGAAAATTGTGCCCCGCCCGCTTTTTCGATTTACCCAAATTCAGAAAACGGCTCTTTACACCAAACAAACAAAAAACATTGTCTATGCGCTGGCCTTAAGATGAAGTAATAAATAAATATAATTTAGAAACGAGTTGATCGATGAGGAACATTAAAATTTACGTTGCCGGGTAGGAAGTCGGAACAGACTGTATCATTTTTAAGGTTGAATAAAAATGAAACGCTAAGCATAGTTCTTCCGCTCTCCAACGTTGGTAATTTTATTAATGCAAGCCTTGTAGTAAAAGGAGGAATAATTACGTTAGGATTCCATGTTGAATTACCTAAGCAAAAGAGAAATAATTGTTTTTGGACTGATTCTATAATGTTTTTGAGATAATCCGCATCCGAATCCCAAATAACAGATCCATATTTCAAAATTGGTCTGACTAAAGATGTATATAGCCGTTTGGTAATGATTGGTTCAGTAAACTGCTTAGCCCATCGTTTTAAAAAAGCCAACACACCGCGAGCTTTGTTTATTATCACATAACTATTTATGTGTTTCTTGAGATATAATTTAGGATCCAAAAGTATTCCTTGCTTTAATTCTTTTTTTTCTTACAGAAATTAAGACATTATTTTGTTTTGCTTTTGCTTTAACTACTTTTTTTTTCTTACGGCAATAAAGCAAAGCAAGAGTGAAATTTATTTTGTACGTTTTTGTAAAAGGAAGTTGCTTAAATTGCCAAACAGTGGCGTGTAGAGCAAAACAATATTTAAAAAACCTTTAAAAAAAGTGGATATAGAGGGGTATAATGGCCGCATACGGTAACGAGTAAAATTTATCGAAATTTTTCATTTTGGTATCATGACACTCGGTATCGAATGAAATGTATTGTAATTTGAGAAAATAGCAATCGATATCGAGTAACCACAGACATTACAATCCTCGAGTTTTCATTCGATGCGTCAGTGTCTATCGTAGGCAGAAAAAAACGATAGTTTCCCCGATATCGAATGTGGTGATTAGACTCCAGAAACAGACAAGAAACAGGTATTCAAAATAAATAAACCACATACCTAACTTAACATTTTTAAAAATGGTCGGTAGGTCAAACCAATAATAAACTGTTGATATATAGATAAAAATAATATAGTTGAAGACATTGATTTAAAGTTAAAAAACATATTTTTTTTTTTGTTTTTTGGTATTAAGTTTTTTTAATGCAATTTCTAATAGTCCATTGACTATTACTGAATAATACCTAAAATTCCCAAAGCTACAAACTTTCCATTTAACTTATAAAATAAAAAATTTTTAATCTATTTATGATTATTTAAACCAAAGGCGAACATTTAAATCATTAAAAGCATTAAAACTTTTCCTTTGCTCAGAATTCTTAAAACCAGGATTTTCTAATTGTTCTTCAAAACAATTTAAAAATAAATTTTTGATTAATTTCCCTTTAAAAAATCATATAATTTATATTTTCTGTTTCAACTGGTACGAAATTTTAAAATAAAAATGTTTTTCCCAACACAAATCACTTGAAACTTTAAGTATCACTTAAGTTTCTGTACCAGATACTTAAACAATAAACTGTTAATCAAATTAATTATTCACTAACTTTTTTTCTCAAATGATTTGCGTCATAAATTTATTTATTTAACAATAAAAAGCTTTTTTTAAATCAATTAGGGATGATATGATAAAACTTGCAACAAATTATTGATATTTCTACTCGAAAAGTATTTATGTACAAAATAACGTGTGTACATGTAGTTGGTACAATAACAAACAGTTTATTTATTACCATTTAAATTAGATACAACCCATAATGTTGGGTCAATTTCACTGACAATATGTGTAATTATTTTGCTAGACAAATGTGTTTTATGTTTTTTTTTTATTTTTCTTAACTAAATAAATTGTTTAAACATCAACTTATTTTCAATACTGCAAATAGAACAAAATTGCTGTATGAGTTCAATGGGTATTGAATTACAAAATAAAATGAAATAGCGAATAATTTGCAGAAATAAAATGTTAATACGATTATTTGTATTGATTTAGATACACAAGAAAAGGGATAAAATGATGTGTGGTAGAATGGTGAAGAGAAGGGAAAAACAACTTATGTAACTGAATCTTTTAACCTTAAAAAAGTTTACTTTAATACCCTGTTTCTCCTTCTGTTTTACAACAGGGTGATAACAAAGTATATTTATGTACAAGTTTGTCTAAAACGAAAATTTTCTTAAAAACAAAATGAAATAAAAAACCATCTCTCCAAACTGCGTATTTTATACAGTATATATCGAGCCCTTAGCGCGAAAATAACGTAAGCGATATCATTTCAATTTTCGTTTTTTTTTTAATAAATTACTTTATTGCCAACACTTACATCATCTCCTAAAATGTCATGGTCACAGAAGGTACCGTTACGATGTTATAGCAATAACAGTTTTATCGTAAGCGACAAATTTCATACAAAATTTATAATCAATAAAATAAAAAAAACTCTCTCCTGTAAAATTTGATTTTTGGCGCTAACGTTATTTTCGCGGTTAGGGCTCGATATATATTCTGTGTTCTTATGAGTAGCGATGTTGATTTACCGGTGTCCATCTGTCCGTCTGCCACAAAATTCGCCTTCTTATAATTTTATTTAAGAGTTACAAATACAATTACAAATTATATTCTAACTTAATTAACCGAGCAATAGTAACGTAGACTTTTAGCCCATTGTAGAGAAACAGACAAAAGTCTCTGGCGGGAATCGAACCCGCAACCTCCGTACTGATAGACCAAATCACTGCCATTTCTGCAAAAATTTAAATGATAATCAGGGGGAAAATTACGACATTCGATATTGATCGAAATTTCTATTTAACTTGCATTGCAATTTCGATCGGTATCAAATGTCGTAATTTGCACCCAAAGAAAGCTTTTCGCTTGAAAAATAAGCTTTTGCATATACATATTTGCAAATTTTTTAGAAAAATACCTGTTTTTGCATAAGTATGCATATTTTGGCATTTAACAATCAGTATTTTAAGAAACATTTCGTTTTACACTCTCTTCGAGTTGGAGTCTTGGAGTAAATCTTGGAAATACTTTCAAAGTTTGCTTAAATATTTTTTTTTACATATTCTATTAATCTGTAAGATATCAAATGATTCAAATGCAAAAACTTTGAAAAAACTAATTGTCTATAGGCTTAGTGCTAATAACAATTAAACGTTTATACCGAACTCCATTAATTTGTGCCCAAAATCGCGAGATGTACTCAGTGGACAAGAAACATCGTCAGATTATTTAGAAAGTGATTCTGAGTCGATTGGTATACTTAAAGGTGAGTGGGTAAGAACCAATATTTCTATGTGTAGATTTAATACCCGACCCAGTGATTTAGGGTATTAAATCTACTCTTGCAAAAAATTTTAGTTAGTTACTGCAAATTGACTTATTATCTCGTTTTAACGCTTATTTACCATATTTTTTTTATACATTTTTCGTTTATTTTCAACAGTTCCAATTATCTTTAGGGACAATTAATTAAAAAGTTTCAATTACAGTTTTCCCTTAACACTTATTTTTACCTTTCTTTCATTCATTAAAGTTTTCATAGCTTTTATGATAAATTTTTGTTTTTTTTCTGCCATTTTATTGCAGTTCGTTAAATAATCCTAATTGACCATTAAACTTAAAGAAAGAACAACAATAACAGCAAAAATAAAGATAAAAGTGAGTCAATTATAGCGCGTCAAAAAAGTTCCACTTTTCAAATTTGCGTTGTTTATTCAAGTTATCAACACTGTTTTATTATAGTGTATTTTTGTTTATTATTATGTTGTTACTCATAATTGTTGGTCCTTTATGCCTGGAATATTTTTTAGTACATTTTTTTAAATTGTTTTCTTGTATTTTTATAAAACATAATTGTTTTATGTTGCTTTTCTTCTTTCAATTTATATTTTTTTTTTGGCATTTCGTCAAGTTAAGTTAATGAAGAAAAGGAAAATATTGTGAAAAAAGGACAAAATAAATGTTGCAGTTGTTTTTTTTCACTTCAGAACTTAACGATAGTACTGTAAAAAAAATAAGAAGACCACTGCAGTAAAAATGTGTTGTAATTGTTTTGGTTTTTTTATAATTTTTTTTTTGTGTTTTCGACTCCAGGGACAAATATCCATACAAACTAGAATTATTTTTTTCTTTTACAACCAACAACTTCAAATGTAGAATAAGAAATTTTTTTCTCTTGAAAGTGTTTCTGGGTACGTTTTGGGTATGATGGGTGAAAGCGGGGAGGGAGGAGGTTTAATGTTTAAATGAGGCATTATTATAGCGAGTAGTTTGTAGCAGCGATTATTAATATTTTAACATGGTTAATGTGCTTGGTTTAGCATAAAAACTAAGTTAAGTTGTGAAAAAATACACACATAAAATAGACTTAAAACACAAGCACAATGGGTGATTTTTGAAAAATAATAGGGAAAATAATTATAAAGTTTTTCTGCCGTGTTCATAAAAATATTTTTTATTTAATAAAGGTTTACAAAAAAAATCTATTGAAATTTTACCTAATAAACGTTTGCTTAATTTAATAGTCGTTTATGAATACGTAGGCTTTAATTTATTGTTACAGCTAATGTTCTTGGTTACGAATAGGGGCCGAACTATATGTAAATCAATGTTTGTAACTGTAATTGCTCGTTTACATTACCACAAATTCTAGTAGAGTTGATTTGAAAATTTCCTCAAAAAAGTTCTAGATTACTCTGCAGTGTAAACGGGCTTCAAGGGAAATTTTCCACATGTTGGGATTTTGGTCTAAACAACCACTTGTAGAGACAAAATGACAGCCTTTTTTTAATTCAAGAGAATCCAAGCCAATCAATGAAAAAAGTGGAATACATTAAAAGTATCCTTAAAATAAAAATATGCAGTAAAGTTTAATGCCAGACTTTGCTTTGTTTTAAAAGCATTCCAATGGCAACATTGCAATAGTGTGCTGTGTGAATCACTATCATTTCATTTGGCTTTGCTAAATGTCATGTTTCGCGCGTTAAATTAACGTTTTATTTTATAAAAAAAAAGTTTTGGAAAGAAGAAAACCACAACAAATTTATTTAAAGGAGATCAATATTAGTAATTCTAGAGGATATACTGTAAGAGATGGCCATTTTCTGCTTCGCATGTACTAACGTGTTTTTTTTAACATATTTTCTATAAATTTTCGCAACATTTTGGCTGCAATGGCCATGACTTTGTTTCCAATGACAGGCGGGGGATGGTTCTTGGCTTGTTAACATACACTCTTCCCTTCAATTATAGCCAAAGAAATCTTTAAGGAGCTGGTAAGTCCAGTGAACACAGAAGACAGTTAAAAAAGCTAATACGTGAAATAATGCGTGCATCGAATGTGTCCGGAAGACACTGAGGCACCAATAGTACGTGCTGTGGCTCCATCTTGTTGAAACCATAAGTTGGATAATACAGATTCAAACACCAATCTGTAGAAAGTTTTTTTTTTTAAAAAACATGGGCCAATTATCCAATCAAATTGTAACCGGGGGGTATTTTTAAGTTTGAATTCCTTTAACCAAAAAGCATCTGCAAATCTAAACTAAAAGATGGAAATCAAGCTAAGGGATATCAAATTACACTAGATCAACAATTAACCCCCGCCCTTCGCACGATAATTAAAGTTACAAATTCGGGTTATTACAAGGGATGCCAATCCCGAAATCCCGACCCCGAAAAACGCTGAAACTTTTATAATTCCGAGATTTTTAGGATTTTGCCAATTTTTTATTTTACCTTTTTCATAAAAAGAAATTCATCGTGCCATTCCCCCTTGAGAAGATAGGAAACACAATATTGATCTTTAATATTTATTTATTTAACTCTGTTAATACTAAAGATATTCACGTTAATTTTTTCCCCTTTGCAACTGTGCAAAATAGCATTATTTGACGTGATCAACATTTTTTGTTTGCACCTTAAATTTTCAGCTTTACCGAATTTTTTTTTAAACAACTCACCTTTCATTTGACAATATCCCAAGATGCATGCACTTGCAATTATTTAAAAAAAAAAGTTGATTTTATGAGGACATTTTAAATATTTTTTTTTCGGTTTGGCAATGCAATAAAAAGTTGCAACATTTTTATGTTTTTACTCTGATAATCTTGCACTTACTTACACCCCGGCAATTTTGCATCGTTTGTGCGAAATAATTGTCTATGTGGTGGTTGGTATGTTTTTGCTCTTTTGCTTTTTTGCAAGAGTGCAACTTTTAGCGTGAATACCTTTACATTCATTAAAATCGAAAGAAAAAAAAATTAAGCTTTGTTATTCTTTTTTTTTTTAAATTAACAAAACATTCCATTGGTGTACCAAATTCAAAATTTAAACTTTACTGCTTACAGGGTTATGATAATTAATTAAAGTGTTTTCCGGGAGTGGGCATAGGACCTGCGGTAATTTATGAAGCGATATCATGAAATTAAGTAATGTATTTTATTCACTACAGAACTCCTTCCACTAGTTGTGGTGGGTATTAAAATTTGTTGTTGTTAAAATAAGATTTTTATGGTTAACTAAATAAATTGATTGTTAATTAAGCTTCGTTCACAACCGGAGCAACAATTTCGTTTTTTCTTCTATCTTATTTCTTCCTAAAGTATTTCATACATTTTCCTTTCATTTTATAATCAAAAATGTAACTAAAGTCAGCTAGAACTTCAGCAACAATTTGTATGAAATTGTTTCTGACGTTTAAAATAATTTTATTTGGTTTTGAATGAACATTTTAAGATAATGTTGTAAAAAATATTTATAAATGCATAATATTGTTGTGGGTAAAATTGGCAAACGGTTTCTTAATGGAAAATATGTGAGGTTGCGAAAAAAAATTGTTGCTCTATTATGAATACCAAGTGGAAATGTTTCTGGGATTGTGAACGAAGCTTTAATTTTGAATTCAAATTGTAATCATAAAAAACTTGATTTATCCCGAGTGTTTTTCTTTCTGTGCAGGCATTTTAATTTCATTAAACCTTTTTATGGTTTAAAACACTAAAGATTTATTCTCATCTTATTCTAAAATTTCCCACTGTGTGTGGCATTCAAGGGGGGCGCACAGGGTAAAAAGTGGTCAAAAAAATAAAAAATTGTGTAAAGTACTTTTCCACTTAACATCAACAGCAACAGCCAGAAAAAAAATAAACAAACAAACCAACAACTACTGTTGAAAGTTACTTGAGAATGAGGAAAGTCTTTTCAAGTAGCTCCCTTAAAAACTATTGTTTTTTGGTTCTGGTTTTTTTTTTTTTTTGTCTTCTTGCATTTTTTGATCATATGAATCACATACAACTTAAGCGCATTTTTTGAAAAGAGAGAATTATGACACTTTTTTTCTAGATGAAGCCAATGAAATTTTGTTTCGACACGAAATGAAATATGTGGTCATCAGATTTACTAAAAACTAAAATGTAGGCGGTTTATTACTAAAAAAAACTTATGAAAACTGTTTTAGCCATTACAATTTTTCATTTTCTTTTTTTTGTTTAGGACAAAAAAAAGTTTCTAAAACAGACTTTAATGAAACTGTCATTTTATCCAGAAAAAAGAAGAAAAAGTTAAAGAAAGTTGAATTATGAGTTTAAAACATTTACTAAACTAAAAAGGAAACTCAAAATTTAAATCACCAAAAAGCCGAATTTAAGAGTTTTGATCACAAATATCCTTTAATAGAACGAAATTTTTTAAAAAGTGCCTCATGCGGCGAATAGAAAAAGCGCTGTCAATTTAATATGATAATCAACACTACTGCTACAGAGAACAAATTCTCGACAATTTGTTTAATAAATCTATTAATCAAATAATAAAAGCAGTTTTAATTAAAAATTTTATCAAGTGAATGAAACGTTTACTTATGTTTTAAAATTTATGAATATCAAAAAACGTACAATTGAAACTATTGATATGTTTACTGGTGCAAATTTAATTTACTTTTCAATTAAAATCACAAATTTTTTAATGTAAATCAAATTTTTTTCGGTGTGGATGTAAAATTGTTTCATTTGGATCTAGTGTTAGTGAATGTGAAAATAACTGCATATTGACATTTAGTAAGTATTAAAAAAAGTTAAAAAAAAAATGTGGAATTGTTGGTATATGTTATGGAACTACTCAGTAAATTTTACTGTATTATGAACCAAATATTTAGAATATAATTCAGAAATGGATTTTAAAATTGCTTGAAATGTATGACCTCTTTTAAAAATGATCATTTGAAAATCGGTCGATTTTCATCTCATTTTAAAATAACATTATTCTCCCAACAAAAAACAAAAACAAACTAAATGAACCATAATATGGTTGTCTGGTCGATGACAGTTTTGAAATAATCATAATATGGTTCTTCTGTTTTCTCTTCGTGTGAAAAATTCACTGTTTGTTTTTATTTACGCCTTTAAAAAGTTTCAATCTATAAAACTTAACAAATTATTGTATAAAATAAAAAAGTAAAACTATGAAAACTTATGATTCTAAAGGATTTTATTTCGCAAAAAAGCGTTTTTATTCCCTCCCTAAAAATAAAGAGGAAATATTCAAACTAATTCCCATCTAAACGTTAAATATGTAAAATTTTATTGCAGCAATTAAGAAAAAGTTTCTTTTGGCAAAAATACTTTTGTTGCTACAGTGTTGCTACGTAATGTCACTGTATCTTTGTTTCAATGAAGTTACCGTGAAAATATAATTAAGGCAAGACTAGAGCACAAAACGCCTGACATACGCCCAGATACTTATAACATTCCGTACCCCCTCAACATAAAATTCACCAACCATTTTGTTTAAAGGTGTCAATGAAAACAGCGGAAAGCGCCTAGTGTAGACGGACGCTTTTCCCATTTTGTTTTGCACAGGGTGCTAAAACTGTTAGCGGAAGTTGAGCATGGGTTGGGGATATCCCTTAACACACTTTGTTTCGGAACTTTTGCAGAAACCTTGATTTTGTTCTTGGTTTGGGGAAGAACAACCATTCTAATTTTCAAGGATGCTTATTTTTAGTTAATGTAGATTTTTTTATTCAGTTTTTGCTTTTTCGAATTTGAACAAAAAAATACTTTAAGCAAAAAATAGGCTTTTTAATTTGTTAAGTTTGTTTCATATGCCCTGCCTTTTGCTAAAAATATGAATGTGATACTAAAACATTATCAAATTCGCTTTGGCAATCAGTCACAGATGCTAAATTAATGGAATTTTGTTTTATTTTATGTATTTTTGTTCTTCTAGCAATTAAAAGCATTTTTCAGTTTTCATGCATAACAATTTTTAAGGTATTCTTTTGTTTTTTTTTTTTATTAAAGTATCCATCACTAATGGAAACCTTTAAACGTGTACGTTTTTAGCTGTTTTGTTTTATTTATTTTTTTTTTTTTTTTTTTTTGTTAATTTAGAAAGAGAAAAATAAACCAAAGGAGTCCTTATTATAGAATAAAATAACTAGAGGGAAAGGTTTGATGCAAAAAGAACCCGGATGAATGTTAGAAAGGAATTTATATCATCGAACACAGAAAAAAGTAAAAACTCATTTCAATTCAAAAATGTGTGATATTAATTTAAAAAATAAATTAAATTTGCATTATTAAACAAATAAATAGTATCAGTTACATATTTTTTGATATAAACAACATTTTTCTGGTAAAATGTTGTTGATATACATAAGTAAATTTTTGATTAAACCTGATTTTATTTTTGATTATGGGATTAATTGAAAAAAAAAATTGGAGAGAATATTTTTTGTGAAGAACAACTTTAAGATTGTGTTTGTAAGGAATATATATTTTATATTTTGTTTTTGTACCGACATTAAAAAATGCCAAATGGAATAGATTTTATACCCCTTATCAGAAGTGAAAAGGGTATATATAAGTTTTTCATTCCGTTTGTAATTTCTACAATATTGATCTAAGACTATATCAAGTATATATACGCTGCTCCTTATAATTTTCCTATTGAAATTCAGCCAGATCTCTCCATAAATGGCTGAGATATGAGCAAAAAACCACGATAACGTAAATTTTTTTTTTAAATCCCATGTTGTCTGTTTTTTTTTAACCCATCAGAGGTAACAAAGTATTTTTTACCTTGTATAAGTTGATTTTTTTGCTTTTTTTACACATAAGAAATACATACCTGTACACTAGGGTAATAACCAAAAAAAATACCTATCACGACGGGGTGGCCACTGATGTATATATCAAGAAAACAGTTTTTTGAGTTCAATTTGGATAAAAAACCTCCCCCCCAAACCGTTTTTTCTAAAAGCTTTTAAAAAATAATAATATTTGAATTTTTGTTATTTTAACATAATTTTAACTGTTTGGATGTAGTATAATTGGTGGTATAAGGCTTATTTGTGAAATAGTAAAATAGAACTGAATGTTTTTTGTTTTTACAATAGAGATATTGTATTTTTAATTAACAAAAAAAAATACAAATACTAAACTTCAAAGTGATTTGGGGGGGAACTTTTTTAACGCCCGCGAAAAAGTGACCCCAATTTTTATCATAGATTTTCATGGTCTATATGGCATGGATAGGTATTTTTTGATAATTTAAAAAATTGTTCAAAAGTTATACCCCTACTGAACACCTTTCCGCCCAAATTAAGTACAAGCATCTTGGTTAAGGAGCATATAGACGACATGTTTTTGTCATCTGACATGTCAAATTTTCAAGTCACATGTAATTGTGCATGTCTGTCAAAATCGGTGTTTTACATAAGGTTTATAATATTCGGTCACAAACACACATGTAATTTGCTTCTGACATTGTCTATGTTTTTTCGCATTGTAATTGCAGAATCCAAAGTAGTGCTCGGTTTTAAAATAGCTTGCTGCCGCCATGAAATTTTTATTTGCGCCGTAAAATAGTTTCGCCATCTTAACATTTTTTTCTTTTAATTCAAAGATACCAATTTAGGATTTTATAATAAAACGGTTTTTTTATATGTATATATTCACATAAATTCTATTCAATGGTAAGATGATCAAACATATCTCGGTATTGTAAAAAATTAACTTCAGCCGGCTAATGATTCCGTCAATAGTGGACGCCGCTGCCGGTTTCTTCCCGGCATAGATTTCTGATGTCAGATGGTTTGTCAGAAGAAAATAGAGCACGCTCTAATTGAAATTTTGTCAGATGATTTTGCGTCTGACTTTTACAGAAGCAAATTTAAAAAGGTAACACACGACATGTATGTATTTTGCAGTGGGAAATTTGACATGTCAGATGACAAATACATGTCGTGTACGGTCGCCTTTATTAATAAATAACATCCGACAAAATGAGGGCGGGATTAGAGAATTATTTATTTACATCTAAAGATCGGTAAGAGAAAAACTGTCCAAGTTTGGAAGACACAGAAACGTTATCAATATACAACCTCTCGAAAAAAATGGGCAGGATTGGAGAAGTGGGCGTGGCACATCCCATACAAACCCATCAAAGTTTTCTGTATATCTAGAGAGCGGCAACAGCCAAAGTTTACAAATTACGTACATGCATTTAATTTTTTAATACACAACATCCGACAACATTTGGGCGGGATTGTAGAAGTGGGCGTGGCACTAAATATAATTTATTTATATCTAAAGATGACTCCCGTACAAAAAACCGTTCTGAGCCGAAATTGGTTTTTAAAACTTTTTTGGTGCACTTTGGGACAGAAAACGACTTAAAATTTTACACGGCTGCATTGTAGAATGCATTTTAAACATCGGTAAATTATACACTGCTGAATTGTAGAATGCATTTAAGAAAGTGTGTTGCCTTGCAGCCGAAGTTTCAGGACAGCCTGCGCTTATTCTTTTTTGGATTTTTAATGATGTTAAAAGGTGACGGTGGGGTATAATGATTAAAGTGCTGGCCTACAAAACCAAGCATCGCAGGTTCAGTCCCTCTCAGGGGACAAAAAATTTCAACATGTTATTCGCGCTTTAAAAAATTTACAATCCATTCAAGAAGCCTGCTGGCCACCCCTCCCTCTGGAAAAGACGATAACATCATGGAAAAAAAAAGGTAGGAATCAAAGATTAGCAATGTTTTCCTCTACTGCCACTGTTGAAAATTTCTGGGTTTCTCAGGAGACATGTTACGAAGGGTGGAATATAGGAAACTAAAATAATTAAAACATCAGTTTAGGGCGCTTAGAACAGACCTGAATGGGGTTTGGTGATATTATTTACAATTTCGCTTTTTATTAAAAAAATATTCATTTTTAAAAATTTACCATATTTAACAGTGTGTGGAATGAAGTTAACAGAGGTGTGGGACGTATTTAACTGACGAATTTATCTTTACACCCTTAAGTATATATCAAATATAAAATAGTGTAAAATTTCAAATCGATTGTCTTGCACTTTGGTTCGTTATAAGTTGCTCTGGCCGAAAATCTTTCTTGATTTTTTGACATTAAAAACTTGGAATTAATATCATTTAGCTTTTTCGTACAGACCCTAGTATAGGGTGGCTCATAAGTAACGTTAGGATCGCTAAAAAAAGAGCCATAGTTAGACGAGCACGATGAGCTGTGGCTCAATCTTGTTGAAACCACAATTGTGGATTTTCTCTATCTCGGGCCTTACTTTAATTCATTGCCCGGTATTAAATGCCATTCACATTAAACGCAACTTGTTCGTCGTGTTCGACTTGGGTGATAGTGTATCATGGTCTTAAATAGGTCAGCTCTGTAAAATACGTCGTACGGTCGGATGAATTCTTTTGTCTCTTTTGTCACCAAATAAATCAGCAGCATGTCTTTAAAATATATTAACTGATGCTTTTTATAGAGTGACACAAGTATTAGAGGGAGTTCACACGGTGTCTTTTCAGAAATGTCTAACAAACATGTTTCTTTTGTTTGTAGGCCATCGGGGTAGAGAAGAAATAGGGGTTGCCAAACAGACATGAAATGAGTTTTCATGTTTGTTAATATGAATTTTCATGTTTTTAATTTGCATGTATGTATATGTGTATTAGACTATTACATAAGAAAACAGACATGTTTGGAAAGACATCGTGAAAAGACAAAAGGTTTTTGGTAACATTTTCAAAAGAGAATGTCAAAAACAGACATGTCTGGTAAGACACCGTGCAAACTCCCTCTAAATCATAATAAAATAAAGATATATATTTTTAATATCAATGAAACGGGCTTTATTGGAAAAACAATTGATGAAATTAATGTTTAATTATGATTTCTACCAAGTGACCGCCAAGGCTGGCGCGTACAAAGCGCAATCTGGAACACCAATTTTCAACAACTTTTCGCAGCATTTGCGGCCGTATTTTGCCGATAACTCTTCGAATGTTGTCAATTGTTTTTGATTTATCGACGTAGACAAGTGACTTAACATATACCCCAAAGAAAATAATCCAATGGGGTTAAATCAAACGATCTTGGTGGCCAATTAATTGGGCCGTTACGTGAAATTATTTTTTCATCAAAATTTTCTTTGAGTAAATCAATTTTAGCGCCCGCTGAGTGGCATTTGGCTCCGTCCTGTTGGAACCACATATCAGCAAGATTAATGCCACGCAATTGAGGTACGAACAAATTTCGAATCATGTTCCTATACCGTTCACCATTCACCACAGTAACATTCTGAACATCATCGGTTTTGAAGACATATAGGCCAACTAATCCGCCAGCCCATAAACCGCACCAAACAGTAATTTCCTGTGGATGTAATAATGTTTCGACAAAAGCTTGTAGATTCACCTGAGCTTGACGAATAGAAAAATAATTTTGATTAAAAATTTCAACAATTCGCATGCGTTGCTCTGGTGTAAGTCGATTCATAATGAAATTTCAAAGCAAACTAAAAAAAAACCAACTTTCAGTTGTTAAATGGGTGCTCAAATAAAGCAGTGATGCCAACTTAAAGTTGTGACACTCTAAAAAAAACACGCTTTATATTGAACTTAGTAAAAATGGTCATAATATAACCATTAATCCCCCCAAAATTTCTTTTTAATTTTCTATTTTTTTAATCCGATTTAAGTCTTAAGCCTTTTAGTTAACAAATTATAACTTTAAACAAAAAATAAGTTTTTTAACTATTTTTTTTTTTACCTAAATCAAAACGAAAAACTTTTTTTACATTACACTAATTAAATTTTAGAGAATTTCTTTTTTCTTCTTTGTTTTCTAAACAGATTATTTTTGTTAAGAAAAGTTTTAGAACAATAAATGGGATATCAGCCAAAAAAAATTAAAAAATCTTTGTAATAGTTCTTCTATTGTGTTTTTGTTTTCTGTTCAGGGTTTTTCATTCTTGGCTTTTATTCATTCATTCAAGTATGGAAATTGTTATCGAAGTAATGAAAAATCTCGGCGATGAAGATTTTATATGAATGGAACTTTTTCTTCTGTATGTAAGTATTACACACATAAAAGTCAAAATTGAGTACAATGCAAAAGAATAAATGAATTTTTATTTAAAATATTTTTCAGTTATTAGCAGAAATTTGGTTTGGTTGAAGTGGGTAAAAGGGGAATTTTAATTGTATAGTTGTTGTAAAAAAGCAGCCCGAAAAGTTTTAGGAGCTGTTATAACTTCCAAATCAAAAATGGTTTGCTCTGTTTTGTAGGGAAAAAGAAATAACGGTCTGAAATTGAACACTGGCAAAAAAAACATTGAAAGGTGACAGTTTTCGGCCAATGACTTTGGATTTTTTTTTCTTAAGACCATAATTAAGACAGAATTTGGGTCTTACAATACCACATAACTTTCCACACAAATTGTTTTAATGCTAAATAAACCTTTGGAATTCTTATTGTTTTTTGGTTCAAGAACTCTCTAACAAATTTTTACATTTTCCGCCTATTAACAAATTTATTTTGATAACTAAAGTTTTGTTATAATTTGTTCAATATAACATGACATTACTTGAATTCTGAATTAAATATTAAAGGCTGCATAAAAAGCATCTACCAATACCTCAATGTACAGTATTTTAACAAGTTAAATGTCTGCGCTTATATCTTTCCAAAAGCATCAAGAGGTCGGTGGGAATTTTCCCACCAAGTGCGTGATAACTCTTTGTTTTTAATTGAGTCGTCGGAGTTTTGTCTCTAAGGAGTTCCTTAATTTTGGAGTTTTTTTTATAAAGGATGGTCCAGCCACAATGCACGATAGAAATTGTAAATAAAACAAAAAGTTTTCTGAGAATTATTTTAATATTTGTTATTATTATAGGAACTATAATAATTATGTCTGAAACAAAATATCGGCCAAACGCTCGCCACAGCTTCGGTGGCATACCTCTATCCGATGATCCATATTTTCAATGACTCTGAGACATAATTGCGGTTCAACGTCGTGAGTGTGAAGAATTGTACCATCCTATTGCTCTCTTTTCCCCCTAAGCTAATCCCGCGAAACTCTATGCTTTTCTCCAGGAAAGAAACCAGAGTCTCTAGCGGGAATCGAACCCGCAACCGCTGCGCTGAAAGTTTAGCACACCAACAGCTGGCCTACCGGGGCACTCCTAAATAGTTCTTGGCTTATTGACGAACACTTTTTTTTTAAATATTCCCAATTTCTGGTCACACAGGGTCCGTTATCGACTGCTTGGTCGACCTCATTTTCAAAGAAGTACGTCCCGATGACGTCGCCAGCCCATAACCCGCACCAAACAGCCACTCTTTGTGGATGCATCGGCTTTTCAACAATAACTCGTGATTCTCATTTGCCAAAAGGCGGCAATTCTGCTTGTCAACGAATCCACTGAGGTGACCAAAAAAATAACGAAGTGCACGAAATGCAAATTGATTTGAACGTCCATTTTCATAAAAGGCTTCAAAAATTTTAACGCGCTGCTCAATTGTGTACCTCTTTATAGTTGAATTTGTCAAACACTATTCTATTCTATTCTATTCTATTCTATTCTATTTTATTCTATTTGAGAAGTGCTATAGGTCAGTTTATAGGCGCAACATCCACACACTTTACACATCCATGGAGAATATTATACAAAGCAACAACAAATATTCACCATGTATCCCCAACAATTCTGTTAAGAACCCTCAAAACTCCTCGGTATTTATTTCAATTAAAGCATTTTTTTCTCGATTTCATTGGGTTTTCGTCATGCTCCTTCGCTTTCTCTTTCTATCTTTCACTGTTTAATTTAGTTTGATTAATGGGTAATCACGTTAACCTGTCCAGGAACATTAATTCGATTCTTTTCAATAAATTAAGTTTTATTTCGAAAATGAAAATAAATTACAAAGCATTAAAATAAACAGCAGCAGCGGTAAAAATAATATAATAAATGTCTTAACCTCCATATGTTGGCTAAAAGAAAAACATTTTAATTTCATTTCGGGTCCTGTTTACATTAAGCACAACTCCTGAAAAGAAAGTCAAACTCCCATAGAAATAATATAAAAGCAAATCAGGGTTGGCTAACAAAGTCCTGTCTAGTATAAACGTCGCATTAAAAAAAAGAGATCTTTAATGTGCTTCAAGATATTTTGGTTAATGCTAACAAGGAATAAAATTTAAAAAGGGGGAGAGATCGAGTAAAATAAATAACGCAAAAGCTCATAAACAACATTTTCTTGTAGCCGATTTTGTTGTTTTTAAGGCATTTACTTTATTTGCCTTTTTTCTACAACCATGAACCGCACACATTTTTAAAACGAAACTCGCAGTAAGTAAAAGGCCGGAGGCATGTTAAAAAGGATATTTTCTTTACTGAACTAAGTAAATATTTTATGGGATCTCATAAAAGTAATGACGTTTTTGTATGTTGATTTTTTTTAATGGAAGGTGGAAAAGGAACTTAAATATAACACAAAGTAAAAGCAAAGAAATTAAAACAGTGGTAAGGACCTCATTTGGCAGGCTTCCTGGGAGAGTTTGACACAGAGTTTCTTACTTTTTCTTAAATAAATTCTTACTTTTTCTTTAATAAATTGATGATATATTGTGCGACATTTAAAGATTTATAAACCTATTTGTGTATTAAGTCGTAAAAATGGCAACAAATAAAGATAGAGTTTTTACAAATGTTACAGATAACTTTCAAACAAGGCGAATTCACTAACGAAAATGCACGATTGCAAATTGTAAATAGGACAAAAAGTTTTCAGAGAATTATCTTAATATTTTTTATTATTATAGAAGGATCTATGACAATAATGTGTGAAAAAAATATCGGCCAAATGCTCGCCACGGCATCGGTGGCATTCCCCTATCCAAAGGTCCATATTTTCAATGACTCTGCGACATAATAGAGGTTCAATGTCGTGAGTGTGCCGAATTGGTTCATCCTTTAGCTTTTGAATTGTTCTTGGCTTATTGACGTACACTTTTTCTTTTTAATATCCCCAAAGAAAGAAGTCCAACGGTGTCAAATCACATGATCGTGGCGGCCAATTAACATCGACACGAGACGTGAGATAACACGCCAATTGAATTTCTCGCGCAAAAGAGCCATTGTTTCGTTGGCTGTGTGGCAAGTGACACCATCCTGTTGGAGCCACATATCGTCCAAGTCCATGCCCTTAAATTCTGGCCACACGAAGTCGGTTATAATCTCACGATAGCGAACACCATTCACGGTAAATGATTGGACGACCTCATTTACGAAGAAGAACAGCCCGATTAAGCCGCCAGCCTGGGCAATTGTGCATTAGTTATGGCGCCTAAGATCAAACTTTTTTTCCCAACCCTGGGACAAGCGTATACGTTTTTAAGGGTTTGAGCTGCGCTGAATCGAATTGTTCGTGCTCTTAAATATCTCAAATCGAAGTTTGAAAATCCGGGGTTTCGCTATATTTATTGTTTCTTTGCGTTTTTATTTATTTTTTATAATTTAGCCTGATTTTTATATTTTTAAATTTTTTTAATTTCTTTTTTTGTGATATAAAAAATAACAAAAAATCCAAAAATCATGTAAGAAAATTGTCTTGAGGTAAAAAGAAATTAATCTATGGGTTAAAAATTTGTTGGCTTACACTTCCTAAATATCAAAATTGACTTAGCAGCCTCCAGAGTTCACCTCATCTCTTTCTTAGAGTCTGTTTCCGATTTTATCGTCACTCTCGTAGTTATGTACCCACGGTGATATCTTCAAGGGAATTTTTCTAGGTGCCACTTAAGGACTTAAATTCGAGTTTTAGTTTGGATTTAAGGGAAACTAAAATACTTTTTTAAGCTAAATAATGGCAAAAAACGTCAAATGCATATAACTTTTTAATATCAAAAGATTTTTTCACAATTCTTTCAGTAAAATATTTGTCGAGTTTCAGGCAATTCATATGAAAATGTTTAAAAAAAATTTGGGATAAGTTTGAATCTTATCTCGCTAACTTTTTTGTGGAACTCGACTTGAACATCCACTGCGTTGAAATCGGGCTAAAATTAAGAATTAATTTTCGCAATACCCAAGGTGCCCTACTCGGGAAACCCGCCCTGATGATACACAAAATCCAAAATTTAAATTTTTTTTTTTTAATTCTTATATTATTGGCAAAAGGTTAAAGGTTCAAAGTTTCTATATACTAATAAAAAAGTAAGAAGCTATAGTCGGTTATGCCCGAACATATGATACCCTACACCACAGTATTTAAAAACACATCATGCTTATGGTTCCATATAGACATGGATTTATCTATGGATAGAAACTTCATTAAAATCGATTTGAAAGTTTGTGAGAGGCAGAAATTCCCCTATCTTCCCTCGTAGTCCTACGATTCGGCCCATTTTTAAAATTCTTAGTCCTTGTGCCAATAAGAGCCAGCCAACCAGCCTCCCAGCCAGCCAGCCGGACGGACATCGTTAGTTCGAATCAGAAAGTGATTCTGAGTCGATCGGTATACTTTGAGGTTGGTCTAGGACCAATATTTAAAGGTGTTACACACATCAGCACAAATGCATAATACCCTCTCCACTACTGTTTTTTTTCGATTTAAATATTCGCATTCATTGTAGCGAATGCAAATTTATTTATTTATTTAATTTATTTATTTATTGTGGTGTAGGTATAAATACTATAACAATTTGTGGAGAATTTTTAAGATAATACAGATCTCCTTAGACTCCAACAATCGTAATACAGTTTGAAACACTTTTAATACTATAAAATTAAACCTTATACTTGCTTAACTAGATATGGGTATTACTAGCGAAATGTCTACTTTTTGTAACGTTAACACCAGCAAGTAAATGAAATTGCTTCTCAATAAATTTGATATGTATAATATACTTTTTTATTTTAGTGCAACTCTACATTTTGTTAAAAAAGGGATACCATTTGAACAACATGGCCCCAAAATACAAGTGTTTTTGCTTGCTAGCGTTACGTTACAAAAAGTAAAATTTTCACTGCAAAGGCCCATATACATACGTTTATATACGCATTTTCATTCATTAGTTAGTTGAATATGTACAATACATTGTCATGAAAACTAATAGGCTCTCACAAACAAACACACATAAGCGTTGGTACACATTTTAATTATTTAAGGACCTGTAATTCACGTGCTATTAATTCAACAATGAAAGAAAACAAAAGAAAAAAATGAGAAAAGCAGAACTTAAATAAATAAAAAAAAAGAATAAAAAAAAACCTCAGCGAAAATAAAACAATAAAAATAGAGAAAAGTACCCATCATTGACGTCACTTGTGCAATCGACCAACGAACATTTCACATACGCACCCCACCGAGCACTTACTCATACACAGATACATTTAAGTATCTGTGAGTGTTTTTGCAGTAAATAAGAGCACGAGTCTAAAATAAAGAAACCGTTCACATAAATAAAATCAATATTTTCTATTTATTATGCAAAAAATAAAGAAAAATGCAATAAAAACCAAGAAACAAAAAAAAACAAATTCTTTTGCAGCAATAGCACTCGGTATCCTTTAAACAAATATATAAGAATGTATGGAAGTGTGTTCTATTAAGACCACACTTGCACAGTCTAACAAAGTAAACCAGGGTTGGGAAATCTTCTTTTAAAATCTTTGAATTTCTACCAGTTGGTGTCATGCCAGTATCTTTTTCCCATTTAAAATTCAAGCCCAATTTGGTATTTTTAATACAAAGACATCAAAAAAAGACTTGAAAAATTTAAAGTACTAAAGTCTGAAAGCAGTCAACTTGGCGTCTTTAAAATTTTATCCCTGACAGCAAATAACTTGCTAAGCCAGTTTGGCGTCTTTTAGACTGAAACGTTGCTGTTCTTCTCATCAAAGACTCTGTTTTGATATATCGGTTAAATATCCGGAAGTTAATTGTAGTCCAATTGATTTTGACGTCACTAATTTAAACAACAAGTCCAAAGCAATTTCAAAATCGATGTTATAAACAGCTGAAGATTTTAAATTCGTTTGAAAGTTTTGTTATGACATAAATAGACAATTTGCTTCTAATTTACTGCTTTAGAAAGTCGAAGTTAAAAAGTTTCCAATCGAAAAATTAAAGTCAATTCGTAGGTTTACACGCAGAAAAAAAGCATTTTTCTATTTGGGAACAAAATTACGTAACTTTAACGAAGAATTTTTAACATATTATTGTTAATTTAATCATATTATTGTCCTGCTTAAAAAAGCCACAACTATACAATTATAAGTGGTAAATATATTATTGGTATAATTAAAAAAAACATGTTTGGAGGCAACCAAATACATTGATAGAAAAGGCTTCATAACACTGTTTTATTTTGACATCAGTACAATGGCAAGTGTCTTCTTTCTTGATCCCATGACACTTTTCATCATTGTGATGTCAACCTTAACATCAATTGGCAAAATTTTCATCAACTAAATTATGTCATCCGTGGGATAATACCTCGGCATCACATAAATAACGATAGGGAGTCAATTTAATAATAAATGTCATCAGTGCGACGATCCAGTAACATCCATGACTGAAGTCAAAGTGAAAGAATATTATTTTTTACTTCTGCATTACACATGTTTGTTTCACTTGTGTTGTATTCCGCCCTTTGTTTACAGAAGAACTCTCAATTATAAGACACCAGCAGCATGCCCGATATGTGCTTCGTAATCATTCTACATTAAAAATTTAATGTATTTAACTAAATTATTTAAACAAATAAAACATGGGAAGTTTTGCTTCGAAATTTACTTTTAAAACATGAAAAGTAATGTTAAAAATACACACAAATTTTGCATCGAATTGATGACGCACGCATAAAATAAGACAAAATTTTATGATGACGTTTTTTTGTTCAACGCTAGTTTGAATATTTATCTCTATTTTTATTTATAATTTGTGGGTTTTACTAAACAAGAAAGCTTTAACTACTGTTTGTGACACAGCGATGATGCTCTTGCTTTGTTATTGCATATCAGCGTAAAAGCTAAGCGAAAGAAAACGTTCCGCCTTCCGCTCTTGCTAAGGTACGGCTGTTAAACAAGATTTAAAAACGAAAATGTAATGTTTTATTCAGACTTTGGAGACGGAAAAATATCGTCACTTATTAGAAAAAAAATCAGCAAATCGGCACTTTGCTAATTTCACAACAAAAAATCGTCAAAATGACGAAAAATCGTCAAATCTGGCAGCCCTGGTCACAATTCTGTTGTTAGATGAGTGTATGTATGTGTGTGCCATCTTGATGCAGGACCATTTTAATTGTAATATGGTTGGCAGTGCCAAAAATATGGTTAAAGTAATTTTACAAATTTTTTATTAAAAATAGTTTGTTTCGTGGTGACCATATCGGAAAATGTTTTTTCTATACGTGTATATTTTTATATGTTAAACGTCATAAATAAATGAAAGATTGACTAATAAAAAATTTACTTATTACTACTTTCTTTTCAAAAAGATGACTCAAAAATTATTACACTCCTGCTAAAATCACATTAAGATTTTTATCTGTACGCAACCCTCGTACTTACACATGTTTGCGACAAACAATAAGCCATTTCAAGAAATTAAGCTAATAAAACTTGTTCCCAAGGAACAACTATTTTTAAGTGGCGTTCGTATTAACAAGGGTAAGTTAAAGATAAACATTAAATAAAACAAGTTTATTTTAACAAAATCTTTTCGCAAGTTTTAAACACCACATTAAGGGTACCATTTTTTTTTTTGGAAATGATAGAGCAGGAAGATTACTATATTAACCAGATGAAGAATATTAAATAAAAATGTAAAACTAGAGTTTGTTTTATTTGTTTACTACGATGGAGTAAGATTGGATATGAAAATATATCTAAAGTATCAATCAGGCTCCAGTTTATTCAATGCAGGAGCTTGAAACTTTACTATAGACCTCCTTAACTTATATTTATAACATACAAATTTTAATGAATAAATCTGTGGCATTTTGACAAAACATCTTAAGTCGAGATAAGATAGCTAAAAAGTTTTAAAAAAAATCTCGATGAAATGATTTTAATCAAATAATAAAACAAACCAAAATTAAAGACAAATTTCGTTAATAATACAAAATTTTAAAAACGTAAACAAAAATGTTTTTTGAATGAAAATTCGCATGATTAACATTTTTTTCAACTTTTTAAATTTGATTTAAGATGTTTTGTCAAAATGCCACAGAAATATAGAGGGTATAAAACAAATATGTATCAATTTTTAAAGATATTAAAAACAAAATTTTCCTTTTTAAATCGTTTGTTTCTAAAATCGATTTGTATCACATAACTGATTTTCTGAAATTTATTTTTTAGCAGACAAAACTTATTTCCTTAATTTTGATATCACTTTCCCTTTTATTTTTTGACTTAAGTTCGTTTAAAGTTAAAATACATTATTTATTGAAAAAACTGGGGGGCGATTCTATTCTGACGGGTGCAACATTTAGACGATTTAAACGTCTTTTACTAATAGAAAGAAACACTTTTGCAATTAAGTTATTTCTAGAAGGGGTAACATTTTGTTATATACTATTGTTATCTATTTACAAGAATTTATATGATACGATCAAATAGCCACGAGAGAGCTTTAAAGTGCATGACGGGTGCAACCAAATTGGCTAACTTTCATAAGATCATACCACAAAAACACAAAACTCTGCTAATTTTTTAACTTTTTTTGTATTATTCTTTTTTATTGTGAATTTTGAGATATCAAACGATGATTATCAAATCAAACATCGTAGAGAAATATAATCCAATAATAAGAAATTTGCTCTTTAAGCCATGACGGGTGCAACATGCAATGAATTTTCGGTTCGCGCCTAATCTATGAATCTTAATGCTTCGAAGTGCACAACAAATTTATATTTAAGCTTACGTCTATAAAAATCATATTATTATAAAATTTAGATATTTCACTTTAAATTGGCATCAAAATAGTATCAAATAGTGTGATTTGAAAATTGATGTTAAAAGTTGTCTAGAATAGAATCGATCTGGGTTTTTGTGTTTTTCCCCTACACAGAAAAAAATATACTCGTATTCAATTTAAGATTTTTCCACTAATTTCTAGTGTGAATCTTACATAAAAATTTAAGTACAATTAACACCAAAAAGTAAGAAGACATTATGAATTTTTTTCCATGTTTAAAAAGTAAAATAAGAAGCAACAATTCCCGAATTCTATTTGCTAAAATTAATTCGTTAAATACATCCAATTTTCAAAGTAGAATGATTTCGAAAACCATAACGGGCATGCTGCTTGTGTCTTATAATTGTAAGTGCTTCGCTAAACAAAGAAGCTCATTTCTTTTCTCAGTGCGAACATCAGTGATCAAAGACAATATCCTTTCACAATCTGTATTGGCATGTGAAAGTGATAAATCAAAGATGGCTAATTTCAACTAAAGATCGAAAATGAAATCGTCAGTGAAATTTTTCGTTTTGGTGACTTTAATCTAAAACTTTTCGTTGTCCAACTTTTACAAATTATCTATTTCTTGCTCTTGAAAATTGAGTTTAAAAGACTTCCATTCTTGTAAATATTTTTATAAATTTGACAATTTGTAATGTTGCCGTATTAACAATTTTGTAAGTGTGATAGCACAAATTAATTTTAACATTTTAATGATTTAAAAAATCTGTGCTTTTTCCCCTACTCCCATTTTTTAAGAAAATCTTTGCGAATAGGGATTTTTCCTCCTGCAAAGGAGGAACTACAACAAATGTGAACCAAACATACATATGTATGTGTGAACGGGTAAGTAAATAATATTATTCTCTCTCTCTCTCTCTCTCTCTCTCTGGTTCTCTAGGATTATTTCAAGTACTAATTTGGGATTAAATTTTAATCATTAAGCATTTTTTTAATCATTAAAACAATTTTAGAAATTCCTTGAATCAAGCATAGTTTAAGATTAATTTTTATCTAACTTTTACTTAAGTCCCGTTTTCGGATTATTTTAAGTAAGGGGCAGTTAAATGATCCGCAGTCTGCACCTGCTTAAAGGAAATGCGTACTTAACGTCGAATTTACATGTTTCGAGAATAACCACATTCCCATCATCAGAATTCTTTTCCGTTCTACCGTTTGCGGCACCTACCAATCTATAGTCAAATATCAATCTTTAACCAATGGTGTTATTGGTGGAACGGAATTTTTCTTTAAATTGATTATCAATTTTAAATTTTATTTACATGTTTTCTCCTTACTTTTGTTCTTCGTATTTTTTGTCAAGACAAAGTCTTGAGGTTATTCTCATGTTAATTCGACCTGAGTCCAATCCCGTTCAAAATTCTAATTCATTTCATGTTGTAAATTCCATTCCTGCATTAAAAATAATTTAATGAAAATTAAATTTAATAAACTTGAGCCTAATTAAAATATCAAAAACTTCAATTAGAAACCAACAGTTCAATGAAAATTACACAATTGTCAATTCTCTACTTCTTTTAAAATCTTTCAATAAAACAAAACATTAAAAGCCAAACTTAAACACAAAAAAAAACAAGGAAATATTTAATTTTTGAAATACATAAATAAATTTCTGGAAAATGTTTCATTTTATTCTACATACCATCATGACCTTTTTTATCATACAATTATTTTTCATGCGAATTGGTTTAAACCCAAAAAACCAGCAAAATAATTTCCAACAAACTGTAAAATATTTTAAATTAATTGGCTCCTTTACCTTCTGCCACCAAACAAATACGAATGTAAAACAAGGACTAGTATCCTTTGGACCAAAATTAAATTGTGTCGGTTTTTTGTGATTTTCTGCGAAATTCATAGGAGACTCAAGGGATTTGTTGGTGTAATTGTCCCTACCAAAACACTCTCAACTGTAATTTTGGAAATCTTTTAGGAGGGTCGGTCACAAATATTAAACAATGGGGTGTAATTAAATCTTCTTCAAACTAAAGGAAAATGTAACTTAATTAGTGATCAAAAGGAGAGGGAAATTGTAATAAAGTTTTATTAGGAAATTTCAAAAAAAAAAAATCTAATTTAGTAATCAATCACTGGGTGGCTTGTGTATTGAGTAAAATTTATTTTCTATTTTAACAAAGTTTCATTTGATTTTGTCATAATTTAGGTTTTTAGGGACACAAAGTGTAAATTGGGGTTTTTCTTAATAGTTCTTTAATTATTATAAAGATGACCTTTTAACTAAATAGAATTATCATTTTTTATAAAACTATGAATGACATCATTGGATATTTAAATGTTCACAAAATCATTTTAGAGGGGTTTTCAATTTTGTATACAAGTTAATTTGTGTAACACATTGTTTCTATTCAAAACGAATATAAAGTATTATTGTTAAAGTTTATGAGACAATTGTGCTTAAAAACAAATAGGTTGAGATATTTTCCTAACTTGAGACATAGAAATATAAAAAGAACTCAGTTTAAAATCGTTTTGTTGTTTTTTAAGAAGTTCTGAAAAGAAACATTTCATTTATTTATTTGCCAGAAGTAAAAAGTATTCGATTTTTTCACGTTATAAATAAGAAATCCAAAATTTTTTTTCATTTTCATTAAATTATTTTTATGAAGAAAGGAATTTTACAACATGAAATGAATTAAAATTTATTGATAATTTTTCATTCTTGGCTGACGCTGGGATTGAACCCACGTTTACGCACAGGTTGAACTGACATGTTTCGATAGTAACGACACTAACTCCTCAGAGATGGCGGTCAATAGTCAAATATCAATTTTTTTATAAATTTTAAAAGAATCTTAGTGGAAAATCGGGTACATATTTAAAATTAAATAAATAGGGACTTTTAAGTGGTCTCGTTTTTAGAAATTTTTTTAGTTATCAGCAGGGCAAGGAAGCTCATTACCACGGAAACCAAAAATATGCAATTGCATGTTTTTTCTCGTGCGACCAATGAAGGCAGAAACAATATATTTATCAGTTATAAAGCTTTTTATGAATTTTGGCATCGATTTGTTAGTGCATATGTTTGCATATTTTATCGTTAATTTTTTGTTGCCTTATTAAGTTAAAAGAGCATTTTTGCAGCACTTTTTAAGTTCTTAGCTCAAAAAGCGAAAAGTTGTCACAAATTTTCGTTTTCTGTTCGAAAGTTTTTGGTTTCGACTGCAGTTTTTTAAACCCTGTTTAAAACTATCATCGACTTCAAATTTGAGAACATTGACGAATGAATTGCTATATATTTTCTAAATAAACTACATAAAAAATATAAACAATGAGTTTTGAAGATTTATTGTAGATTTTTTAAACTTGACGCAGATTTTGTAGTGTTTTTGATGAAAAATAGTTTGACAGTTATAACTGACAGTTAATTATAAATGAACTTGGTAAAATTGTCTGTAACACCCATATGTGTGCGGGATGTTTTAATGTTAAAATCATTTTCAGTAGAGAGGCCTTTGTGGGACTTTTGATGAATACTGAACAAATGTAGGCCTGCCATATTTGCCGATTTATCGCCATTTTGCCGATTTTTTGCCTCTAAATTATCAAAGTGCCGATTTTTGCTCAAAAAATGCCGATTTTTTGATAAACATCTTAACCAAAGTAACCTTTTGTTGGATTTAGTACAATTTATTAATTTTGGGTACCATTGAAATACTTGTTTCATTAAAAAGAGAGAACTGTTATTAATTTAGCGCTTTTGCTAAGAAAAAAAGGTTAGATTTGTCCTATATTATATGCAGTGTTTGTTATGTATGTTTACCCAATACACACATGTTGCAATTATAAAGAATAAAAGAACTTGATCAAAAACAAAAAAAATATCAGCAATTTTTTTGACAAAAGCTAAAAGAAGAAAAAAAAGTTAAATTAAAAAATATAAAGTACTTTATATTTGAATTTGGAAATAGATTTTTACCTACAAAAAAGTTGAGACAAGCTAAATTCAAAATTCACTTTTAATGAAGAAACTTAAATCAAAAAATGATTTTTATAAGCGCATTTAAGAATGATGCAAGTTCATCCGATAACCAATCTTTTGTAAGAAAATCAAGTAAATTAACAAACTTTTTTGGCAATAAAATTTAGATTTAAAAGTGAGAATTCTCCTGGTTCATTTCCAACAATTTTACATTCTTCCGCCAATGTGGAAAATGTTAAGCCAAGTCAACCTTAATAAAACGAAATTTTAATGTACCACGCAAATTAATCTTTGCATAGAATTCATCATTCCAAAAATTATTTAAAATTTTAAACTATTTTCATGCTGATATTAAAATTAAGGATTTAATAAAAATGCAAGCTCATATGAATCTAAAATAACAAAAAGTACAAAACTTCAAAATAATTTACCCTAAAGTACAGAATATACGTATACATTTTTGTTTCTAATTACTTACAATTTATTTGTAAAACGTTTATTTTTTGTTGAATTTTATGCTATTAGCATAAGGTAATGCAAAATTGTTCTGTTTTGATATTTTTTTCCACAAAAAAAATTGTTTTACTGTATTTAAAATAGGTATTTTTGGTTTGGCGATTTTTTGCCGATGTCTTTAAATTAAAGTACCGATAATGCCAATTTTTTTTTTTTTAAATATGCCGATTTCTTACCAAAATCACCTGGCACCCCTGAACAAATGGTTACAAATAATTTAAAGACTGAAGTCTATAACAGGCGTTTGTACGCGAGCGCGCTGTAGACTTCTGTCAAAAAAGTTAAACCAGATTTTTTTCATAGAGCATGTTATATAAAACACATTTTGATGCGTTTGTGGCAGAAAGTGGGTTAACTTTGAACTTTTTTAAGCGTTGTGTATTTTTGACAAGTAGTCAGCTGATAATAAAAAATAATAATTTAAACAAAATTTGTGAATCATGGAGGAATAACTTATTGAAGAGGTAAAAGAAAAATGCTGACAGTAAAGGCTCTTATAAGAGGCGTTGTGTAACTTGCCCTTTGTTCATAATTAACGCGTGTTCTGTACAGCGTTACCGTAATGTGACTTTAGTTGCAATTTGCAACCTTTTTGACGCTCTGACACTTGTTGTGCGACTTTTTCAAAATCGTCTAATTTTGCAACTTTTTCCAACTTTTTGCCCCTTTTCTGTAAGTGAAATACTTTTTTTTCACTGCATAATTTCACATATTTTCCCTTAAAAATGTCAATTTTGTTTTAAAAATTCCCCGGGATATGTAACCTCATTCGATTAATCAGGTGATTATTTTGTATCCAGACAATTTCAACTACTTAACTGCATATGCCTTGTTTTGTATCGTGTTCATTGAATTTCCATGCCAATCTAGGTTCATCGGCATTATTATTTAAGCCGTTTTAAGACCAACTTTTTTTCACTTTATTTATTTAATCAAAGTCTATGGACCAAAATCCCTACAGACCAATAAAAAAATTACATTCTATAAGGACACTTAACTAATGGTTTACATTTAAGAACAAAATGATGTTACGTTTTAAAATATTAACGTTTAAAGGGTAATCAATAAAATTATGGAAATCATTAATGGTTTTGCATAATCTCTTTAAGGGGTCAGCGTTTGCATAATTAGGTTGACAACACTTTAGATGAAGTGTTATAAATGACACAGACTTTTATTAACGAATTTTAGTAGTTAGAAAGCAAATCAAATGATAAATCCGACAATTACATTTTTTAAATTACAAATGCTAACCATTTTTGACACACAGTAGGAAGCTTTAAAAATGCTTTTTATTAACCATTGTACCTTAATTTAGACAAATAAGCAGCGCATGTATTAACTCTACCGCGCAACAGTGCGTGTGCTGACATTTTTTTTTCAAAATTTGAATTAATGAAAAATAACTTAACCAACAGGTTAAGAGTAGAAACTTGTGAGTCCATGCTATCAACTCTAAATTTTCTAGACACCGAAATAGAATGTTGGATGCCAAGTAATGAACTTGTGCGAAAATACAAAAAAATTAAAAATCATAAAACGTACATACAAACACATTATTAAAAATCAATCAAATGTAAAATTAATACACAAAAGTTTATTTAAAGTTTAAATTTTAAACACATTTTTAACGAATTATTTCCCAGCTATTTACATTGTTTAAATTGTTAATTCCTTTTTGTTTTGTGATTAACCATCGCTTTACCAAAGATTTTTATGTACATCGTTTACCAATACCTTCCCGGGTGTTACTGCATGTCTATAAGTCTGAATTTACACGTTTCATCTTTTCATGCTCAACTTCTTTTCAATTCCCTTCTAAAGATGTCAATATAATCACACGCAGCAATCGGTTTCAACTTTTTTCGGTTCGAAACAACAACAATTTTATTAATAGCGAATCAAAGAGAAAAAGATAAGATAAAAATTACATGCAGCCATTGTTGTGCATATACCAACGAATAAAAACACAAAGCGTATTGACTGAGCATCTCTGTACTAACCCCCTTTCTTTTTTCTTCTCTCACCTAAAAACATAAGAGTTGAGCATCAAAAGATGAAACGTGTGAAAGCAGACTAAAGGGCCAAATACACTTGTCAAATGCTTGTCCAGCCGGCGATTTCAACGTGTACGTGTGCTTGACGCCATATTCGCCGTCATATCTAAATTTTTTGATTTTTCATCAAGCGTTGTCGGTGTCACACATACAAACACATTTTCATCAATACTACCACAATGCTTGATGAGTACTTTGATCAGTGTATTTGGGCTTAAGGCGGTGAGACCACGTTATCGTCATACAACTTTTTTTCGGTTTTTTTCAAAGAAGTTTTCGTCATAAAAATTTTTCAGTTTTTTTAACGAAAACAATTTGTTCTGTAAGTAAAAATTTCTTTTTATCTGAAGCAAATTTAAGAGAGTTAATAAAGAAATAAGACCGAAATTGTCACCCGGCTGGTAATTAAATTAAAGTAATTAAAATGTTAAAAAAAAGTGTGAAACTTTAATTTGAAAAAACGACTTTTTTGTGCGATTTTTTGTTTTAAAAACGACTTTTTGTGCGACTTTTTCCAAATTTTCAACGGTAACCCTGGTTCTGTACTTCTGCCTTTAAATTAAACGGTTCTAACGGATAGTTTACATTATCTCACAAGTCTTACGTATTCCATTATACTTTGTGAGATAGAAATCTAATGAGTTTTGTTGCGACTGTCAAACAATCCAATTTAACACACACAGTATGAACACTCGCACATGAAATAAAATGCAACCCTGAACCAAGGAAAAGTATTACGCCTGTATTCATAAACATTTTTAAATTAATAACGGTTTAGAGAGCAAATTTACTATGAAAATTATCCTTAAAAAACGTTTGTTAAATTTAATAATCGTAAAAGAATACGAGGGTTATTGTTTAGAAATTTAAAAAAAAAACCATGAAGTCGTACGGGATGTCAAACTTTTTTTCATAATAGGTAGGTACTTCTCATTTTCATCACACATGCGTTCACACTATCAGACTATTACATATTACTTGACTTTTTGACAATATATAATAGTGTAAACTAGCCTTAAGTGACACCTTAATCGGGGTTTTAAATTTAATAAAAAAAAGTAAGATATTTTTAAAATAAGGCCATTTCTTACCTTCGAATAACTTTCCGTCGATCTAATATCATTTATAGTCCAGGGCAACATGGTGGCCGAGTAGCGTGGATCAACCGATGCACTACCGCGATAAGTTAACGACACCAAACGAGTTTTCATTTTGAAGCAATTAAACTTTTCGCGTAAAACTTAGACGAATGAAAATTATGGTGAAAGCAAATTTGATAGATTTAATTAAATAATTTTTCTTTTTAACACTGACACATGGCGTAAAGGTAAAATAAAAGTTGGATTAATTATATTTTTATTAGATGTTTTGTTTACTATGTAGGTATTTTTAATGCCAATCAATATTTAAAGCAGGCGTCCAAAAGACGTGTTCCGATAAAGATTTTTTTATAAATCGTTTTGTAATGTTTTATATACTTTTTTTTATTATTTTTATAGGTGTTTGTAGCCGTAAGATAAAATTCAAGCATGCAATCCTTTTTTTGGTTGTTTGTTGGGGTTTTCCTGTACAATTTGATTTTTTTTAACGGAAATACGGAATTAATGACGTTTTATAACTCAGCAGAGACCGCAATTTTAGACTATAGAATTTGTGTTTGTAAAAGAGCCAATGGAGGTCATTTATGTTCTTGTTTTTATATCATTTTTTATTTTATTATTTTTTATTTTTTAGGGGGTGTTTGCATTGTCGACTCTATAATCTGTTTGTTAAAGAATTTAGCACAAACACGACAAGAGAAGTTAAGCGACGACTAACTATAAGTATGACGATGGCGACAACAATAATAATTACTGGAAAAAAAAACGGCGACAATAAATGGCAATGGCGGCGTTAACGTTATGGTACAATAATAAATGGATTAGTTGACATGCAACTTTTAATGTTAACTTTTTAATAATTTATTTTTAAATTCTTTGAACGTTTTTTTAAATTTTTATTAAAATATGTATTTGTAAATGATTTAACAGATTTTTAATATTTATTTGTTTATTTTAGATTTCTTTGGTAAATTTATTGATTTTTCTTGGATTTTTTTTTTTTGTTACTGCTCGTAGGTATATCTTTGGTTTCTTTTAAGAGGTATGTATGAGGGGAATTTAAAAGGGGGTCTAATTTTTTTCGTTTTTATTAGTTTCCTTTTTTTTATTTTTTGCTTTTGTTGTTCTCTTTTGTTGTATTTTTTCTAGTTGGATAGTCAGTTGATTGTTTTGCATCAGAGGACGTACAGGACGAGACACACTTTTTCACTGTCTGTGCCAGATAAACCACCCCTTAAAAACAGAAAACAAAATTCACCTTAAAAATGTTTAAATACCGTACATGAAATGGATTTTGGTTCGCAATAATTTTTTTTTTTTTTTTTATTTTGAAGGAATTTTTTTGTTATTACATATAAACAAACACCTTTTTGTATTTTGGGAAAAATAAACACACACTCAAAATTTATTTTAAATTAACAAAATTGCTATTGATTAATAGTTCTAAAATTAAAATTTTCATTAACAATTTCTTAAAAACTTGTTTTTTTGAATAAATAAATCCTGTCAAGCGCTTAAAGCAACCGTCTTTACTGAATAACCAAAAATTACTAAAGGATTTTCAAATTCCCTTAATATGCGTAAAAATAATATAAACTCTCTTTTCCGATAAAATAAACATGTGGCATTACTACCAGCGATGCCAAAGTAGCGCATTTCGCGCTAGATTTAACGCGTTTTGACTTTGCAAAGCGCACTTTTTTCGTATTAGATCGTTTTATAAAAAAATTACATGTTGTTTTTGCCTTGTTGTACTTATTGTAGAACTAGGGTTTCCTTATTAATTGTACCATGGATACAACTGTTTTTTTAATTACGCCAGATGACGAGTTTTTGCTCTAGTATTGTTTGTCTCGTCTTCTGTCAATGTCTTGTTTATGTTTGCAGAAGTCCACGTTTTGTGTTGTGATAAGTGTATTTATTAAAAATTTTTTATTGTTTTAATTAAAATTAGAGAAGATATTGACCATAATTCAATAATAATTAGCACACCGCAACAATTTTTCCCGATTTTTCGGCGGATTTCCGATTCTTTAACTCTAATCAGGGTTGTTAGATGTGACGATTTTTCGTCATTTTGACGATTTTTTTTTTAAGAAAAAAACAGTAAAATGACGATTTTTTGACTAAAAGTAATAGTGTTATGACGATTTTTTGGCATCAATAAAACACTTACAAGAAATATTTACAATTATATTGGGAACAGTCCAAAACGTAAAAATTAATTTTTCGAAATACAAAAATTTTTGGTAATTAAACCAAAAAAATTCTTCTCCCATCACAAACCAGGTGGCTTTCATTAGAAGCATTAGTAATTAAAATTCTATAATTATATAAATGCCATCGATACTGCAAAAAATATACACTAGAGCCCTTATTTGCGTCGGTTGTATTTGGTCCGCTTTTTAAAAATTGGTTAAATCCTCTTTGCGTTTTTATGATTTCGATTTCTACATACGATTGCATTTTTCGATGAAGTCATAATCAAATGTGAAGAATTTTTCTATTTTCGTGTAAAAAGGCGAATTCCCATTTAATTCTGTTAGGTAAGTTATTCTAAGTGTAGTTGCGTGTAAGGATGTATGTAAGTAGTTCTTAATAAGAAGTATAGAAAAATGGGTGTAAAGAGAAGACAAGGCATTAGTGCTGATTCTAACTCTTCAAGTTTTAGCCGTCAAGTCTTGAATTTTTAGGAGAGGGAGGAAAAGAAATGACATTCGCTTTTCCCTTCTCTCCTAACAACTCAAGACTTGACGGCTAAAACTTGAAGAGTGTGAACCATCACATATTTACTTTGGAACTTAAATTGGACGCAATAAAACGTTTCAAGTCGGGTAAAAAGACTGTTGATATAGACAGAAATCTTGGTTTAGCACCTTTAACAGTAAAAACAATTTGCAAAAGCGATAGCGCTAAAAATTAATCATTTAAAGATAGCTCGAGTTTATAGCAAATGAGATTTTATTTTTTTTTGTTTCCTAAGCTACTAAACCCTAATCTTTTTGTGAATATGGATAAATGAAATAAATAAATTTTTGTTATGCATTTATGAAAATATATTTTTTCTTATGTATTTCTTTTTAAATGATAAATATATTTCACCCCACTTGCTGAAATAAATAGAATTAAACTTAACCATATCACTTTCTTCATCATAAATAGAATTTCTTGCTAAAAATTTATATTTTTGAACCAATCAATGCAATAAATTGTCTCTAATTTGTAAAGTTTAAATATTTGACGATTTTGTTAAATGTTCGTGACGATTTTGACGAATTTTGTTAAAACTTTTGACGATTTTTGACGAAAAAAGTCTAACAACCCTGACACTAATAGGCATTCCTAAACATGAGGGCGGAACCAAGGTATATTTATAGCAGGTGTTCTCGAAAAGCCAGCTGTTTATTTTTTATGTGCTTGTTTTGTGATACGAACTGTCAAATGTTGTATAGAGTAAGCAAGTTTTTGTCTTTATCTTTTGTCTCATATCAACCCCTTGGCTTCGTATCACATAACAACAACAAAAAGCCCTGTTGTTTGTTTTATTGTACAATTGTTGTAATCTTACGGCTAACTGCTACAAATATACCTTGGCGCAACGTTTTCTTCCGCTAGACTTTTACGCTGAAATGTGATACCAAAAGAAGAATAGCAACGCTTAGTCAAAACGGTAAAAACAGGGTTTAGAAAAAATATAACAATTATTTAAACATTAACAGCCATTTTCTAGAAATCAAATTCGAGTGAAATTAAAATCGAACAAATTTGAAAACAATCCGGTGTTTAAAGTTCATTAAAATACTCCGTTTAATATGCTTCATATAATGACTACAGCTTATTTTTATCAGAACTACTCTTAAAATCCGGAAAAACTTATTTCAATTTTACTCTTTTTTGATTTCCTGAACATGACTGTTTACTTTGATTTTCACAATAAAGTACGTTACAGTATTAGTGCGTGTGGCTTGTGAATTATAAATTAAAAATTTATAAAACAAAGTATTGAAGTTAAAAAATTAGTTCTTATAACAAATATATTTTTCTTGTTTATTTCTTACTACACCTTTTTTATTTCTTTGCATTTGTTGTTTCCTGCAACTAAATGACAAAACAAACCAAACAAATGGCTTGGCAAACACATATTTAGTGCCGGTTCACACACGTCAAGTTTGTCTCGTCAAGTCTTGAGTTTTTAGGAGAGAGGGGAAAAGAAATGGCCTTTTCTCTTCTCTCCTAAATGCTCAAGACTTGACGAGTCAAACTTGACGTATGTGAACCAGCACTTAGTTTGCGGTTTGTGTTTGCCAATAAACAACACAATCATATTTCGCACACACATTATCAACTTTGTTTTGTTTTCAATGAATATTTTTTAAAACGGAGAAGAAATAGTTATTAAATTAAGGAAAACAATTTTGAGTAAAAAGTGGTTCCAAAAACAACGAGCTGTTTTGTGGCTTAAAAATAGAATTTAAGACTGAACATTTTTTTTTTCTTCATCGTCTTCATTCTACAAAATCTCTGAATTGATTACATTTAGCACAAGGCACCAAAAATGTGACATTTTTGTCAGATATTAAAAATTTTTTAATATTTCTAGAAACATGTTTCAAATTTTTGTCCAATCGGAAAACTCTCCAATTAGCAACGCACGTTCTCGCGACAATCGGTTGTACGCACCGGAACAATTCGGAGTTCAACGAACACCGACCAAGGATTGTTAACTCAACAAAACCAGTTTTTCAGGTTTTTTTCTACAACAACAACATTAAAACCCAAATACACTTATCAAAACACTTATCAAGCATTGTGGCAGTATTAGTGAAGAAAATGTGTTTTTAATGTGTTACACCGACGATGCTGGAGGGGATACCTATGACGGTGAATATTACGTCCAGCACACGTTCACGATTGAATTCGCAAGCATTTGACAAGTGTATTTGTGCCTCAACAATACAAAATATTTGTACCAACGTTAATATTTGACATGTTTGCCAAGCAATTTATAAGGTTTATTATGCCCTTAACTTCACTATTAAACGCGGTTAAAAAATTTGGGTTTCCAATTGCAAAGCGTTAACGTTGAGTTAACTTCGCGTTATTTCGGTATGCTACATTCAAAATAGGTAAGGTATGGCTGTTAATTATCAAAATGCCGATATTCAGGACTGTTCTGAAAATCACTTTAACTTAAATCACGTGATTTCAAATCACATGTACCAACTAAAATCACACGTGGGATATGTATTTTAGTGTCCCGTTTTTGTGTGTTTTGGTGGGACCTTCAATTGCCGAACACAAAAACGGTATGATTTTCAGAACATCACAAAAGCACACGTGTAAAATCACGTGATTTTCAAAACAGGCCCGATTTGCCCAAAAAAAATCCGATTTTTCGATAACCAGTGAAAAATGATAACTTTTTGTTTGTTTTATGTATGTAATTTAATACAAAAAGTTTAAAAGCCCCTTTTTTAATTAACTACAGTTTATTTGTAAAATGTTTATTTTAATTGATTTTTATGCTATTTTATGTGTTACAAACATTAGTTAATATTTTATTTTATTGTATTTAAAATGCGTAGGCATTTTGTTAGCGTTTTTTTTTCAAGTGAAATGTGTTCTTTTGAAGTATCCCTTTTTCTTATCAAAATCATCTGGCAGCTCTACGCCTAATATGCATAAAAAATACTCTTTTTAAATTTCCAAAGAACAAAACCAGTCTCTTTTTTTTGCAAAACTCTTTAACAAAAACTTTTATAGGAAAATTTACCAAAAATTCATTTTATAGTTTCTAACAATTTTACTAATTTTACAAACAGTTTGCTTTAACAACCCAACATTTTTTTAATAATAGCATTCACTTATTTATATTTATTTTTTTTATGTATTTCCACTTTCTTGTAATTAATTGCATTTGTTTTATTTTATGACGCGCAAACTCGACAACAAGAAAAATAAAACTAAACTTTAAAAAAATTGCTTGTGTGCTTGTTGGTTTTGTTGGTTTTTTTCGTTTTGTTTTGCTCTGTCAAGTTTTATACACTGTGCTTTAGTGATGCCATATGAGCTATAGATTTATAGATTTAAATACAATCCTGAAAATTGGGCATTATGAGCTGGATAACATATATGTTCATATGTATATGTAACTTTCATTAAAGCTGGGACTTTAATAAAATAAAAGGTAGAACAACTTTTCTCTACATTTAGTAAAAGTATCAAAAAAATGGCAAGAACTGCAAAAAGTTTCACATTTGGCTGCATTTTGTAAAAGTAGCAAAATAGTATCCAAACAGTCGTAAAAGTAGCAAATTGCTACTTAAGTAGCACCAACGGTAACGCTGTTTATCATGCCGTAAAGGGTATACGGGCCCTTCACCATGGTGCGATAACAACTGAAAAGTTTATAAATATCGTTCTTTAAATATAAATAAATCTATTTTGTGCTTCGACCACTTTTTCAATCCCGTCCAATTTATGTCGGATGTTGTCTATTGATAAATAAGATGCTGTACCTAATTTAGAAACTTTGGTTCTTGCTGTTCTCCAGATATACAGAAGAAAAAAAAAACAACAAGGGACTTGTGGGTAAAATAAGAGGCAGTCGTGGTTTTTGCTCATATCTCATTCAATTATGGACCGATCAAGCTGGGGTTATTAAATAATTAAATAATGTATTACTGCATTAAACGTAAAGCTGTGTTAATGCCTATCAAATATTTGACGTTCTACGCGTAACCACCAGTTTTATTAAAAATGTATTTGCTTTTTAATCCACATTTTTAATATTTTAATCATTCTAAAGTTGATTCAATTTAATTTTCATTAAATTATTTTACGAAGAAAGGAGAAGATGTTTTGTACCACAATTAATAACGAACTCCATAGTTTTAAACAGTTTATTGTATTGTCCATTATGGACCAACGTCGGATAAAAACAAAAAAATTCTATATTAAAGCGTAATTATAAGAGAACTACCACATTTTTAATTAATTTTTTAAAGACAATTATTTTCCTTGAATCGAATTAGCGTTCTCATAACTTATTGCTGCATTCAAAAATTCCTGGATTATTATTTTCTCACTTTTGTCATCATCTCTTACAGAAGTACTATACACTGCATTTTCAAAATCTAATCCAAAAAATCTTTTCTGGATCTGTTCTGAATATAAAATAATTTAATTTTTTGATGCAAGTGGGAACAACTTTCTATTTAAAAAAAAAACGTTGATAATAAATCTGAGATTTTAAAATTACTAAACATTTTTATTCATCTTCTCTTTTTATGTAGGTCGAAATTTCAGTGCATCCACCATTAAAAACTGGCTTTCTAATCGGATTGAAGTGCACATCTATTTCTAGACATAACTTATTTACAATAATATCAGCAGGAAAGGTGTCATAAGTAAATAAAAATATCCCTGGAATTCCCGCACAAATTTCGCGGGATTTTTCTCCCAAAAAATTTTAAAAGATTTTTTTCCCAAGAGTGGTGAGAATTTCTCCTCCTAAGGGCGAATTAATACTTGATAAAATTTATTAACCACGAAAACGGTACCCAAAATCAAACACGGCACTACCATTACACTGTATTACCGGCACAAAGGCGGTGTTTGGAATTTTTGGGTAGATTGTTATGGCGGTTTGTGAATTAGCTAAAATATTAAAAATAGGTTTTTGAAGATACTATATAACAGGATGCCGCAATGAAATTAATTTTATGTACGAAATTACTTCTACCCAGCAAGCAATTACATAGGTGTATATAGGGATGGTCAAATTGAAAAAATTTATCGATATATGTGTATCGAATCGATATTTTTTAAGAGTATCGATATTTATTATTTCAAAAACATCGATATATCGAACGTATTTTGCTGAAACTATTACCAAATTAAAAAATTTTGTATACCTTTGTACATACATATTTATGAACAAACATATTTTTTATTGTTTCATTTTATATATTTCAAAAAATTAATAAAAACAAACATTTCAATTATAACAAAAACAGAAGGGAAGAATACAAAAAAACCATTTGAAATCCAAAAAAAAGGACATTACGAAAAATTTAAATGGAAGTAAATAAGTCATGGAAGTACCAACTAGCCTTAAAATTTTAATTGCACCCCAAAAGTAGCAAATTTAACTAGAAATATTTTTGTTTGTTTAAGGCAAACCAGTAATCATGAGATATGAACATCAGGAGCACTCTCAGTTTTATGTGCTCTCCTTAGTTTAAAAAACATATGATGTCAATTCTTAAAAAAACATATTGTTTGAAAATCGCAGGGCTGTGGAGTCGGGTCGGAGTCGGAGTTGAGGTTTTTGTGCCGAAGTCGGAGTTGTAGTACCCACAAAAACTCGCGACTCCGACTCCAAAGTTTTTAGGCATAAAAAATTTTAAAAAAAATTTCCAAAATAAAAATTATTCCAAATTGACGATGCAATATTTTAAATATCGATTTGAAATTGTTAAGCATAATTTGTATGCTATATTTAGCCATTTAAAAGCTAATGCTTTAAAAAAGTTAGAGTGCTATATTCGGATGCGACGAATCTTTGACACCCTCCACTGACAGTTAGAATATATGAGAGCTATAAATTATTAAATAATCTTTATAAAACGGACGTCAGTATAAAAATTGGTTCCGGCTAAAACCAATTGTACGACAATCAGAAAGTGTTATGCTTTTATTTCTTGCAATTTGAACAAACTTGAATAATAAGTCATGATTCGTAACAGCTTATGCCGAACTAAAATGATTTTCAGGAGGGACATTTATATTATCCCATGGCAGCCTTTCCATTTATCAAGTTTTCCCTTTCTTTGCTTTTCAAAAATTAAAAAAATTAACATCACTGAGTCTCATATACATACATTTAGCATCAAGATTATAGTAGGAGTCGGAGTCGGAATCGCACTTAAGAAATTTCAGCGTTTGGAGTCGGAGTTGGTACTTTTTTCGGACGACTCCACAGCCCTGTAAAAACGGCTAAAATTTGGAGTTTTTAATGAAGACTTAAAATATATCGAATTCGATAGTCGTATTTCAATATCGATAAATTGATATATCGGTATTTTATCGATAATTTTTTTAAATGTCGATATTTTGATATATCGATATTTTTTGCCCATTCCTAGGTGTAAACTTAAAGAACAGGATTAAAAATTTTTTTTAAATTTTAGTTATTTTAAAAACTAGTAAAAATAATATTGGGGGATTCACTGTAGTGTTTCAAACAAAATAAAAATATTAATGCTGTGTTCATTGATTCATCATAACCAGGGAAACCATAAATAAGCAATTGCATGTTTTTCCTTGTGCGACCAATGAAGGCAGAAGCAGTATCTATCTTTATCCGTTTTAGAGCTTTTTTTGAATTTTGGCATCGATTTGTAAGTGCATATTTTTGCATATACAGTTTGCAGCATTTTTTTCATAATTTTTTTAAAACTTATGTAGCTTATTTTGCCTTTTTGAAGCATATTTTGAAAAATATTAAATATTTTTAGAAGCCTACTAGAGCTTTTGAATGAAATAAAAAAAATTTGTTTTTTGAAAAATTCTGGATTTTCTGTTTTAAATATCCATCTGTTGTATATACAACGTGTTGCTTCAATTACGATGTCTACATTTAATTTTACTCTTAAATTGTAAGACAAAGCAGGTTGTCATTAAAGATAAATGTTACTTTAAACTTAAAAATTGTATATTTAAGCAAAAATTAATGAAAAAACGTTTTGGATTGGTCATAATCACTTTTTAATGTTATTTAACGATTTCCATCCGTCCGTCTGGCTGGTTGTCTGTCCATGTTAATCTTGTGCGCAAAGTACAAGTTGCAATCTTGTAGATAATTTGATCAAAACTGGTAAATAATTAATTATTCTAAGGGCTATGTAAATGGTGAGAATCGATCTATAATTTCACATATTCCCCATAAAAACTTTTTTTCAAATTAGACTCTTTGTGTCCGTGAACCTTTGAATTACTATGATGGTATTTGGATTCAATTCTCCCTAAAAGTATTTTACTGCAAATTTAATTATTTTTTAATCCGTTCACATTTTCCCAAAGCTCCCATCTATAAATAGCTTTAACTTCTTTTTAAATGTTAACATTAATAAACAATTTAGCGACCGTCCCTAAAATCCCTTCTAGACAAAAAATCTCATATGGATGTTAATAACGGGTCCTTCATCTTACGTCTTGATAATATTCGGCACAAATAACTCTTATTTGAATTTTAACCCCTTAACATAATTCTGTTTTTGTGAGCCCATGACTGCTCACCGTTTCCAAATAGTACTTTGGTGTTTGGGCTTTACCTACTAAAATTTAAGGATTGTTTTTTTTTTTAATGGAACTTTTATTAACTTGTTGAATATTTTGTTTTCAAATTATGAATTTTTGAATTTTTTGGGGCATATTTTTAAAATTTTAAGGGCATATTGTCAAGTTTTTACTGCATATTTAATGCGCATAAAACGTGTTTTTAGAGCTGGTTTCTCTCTAATCATAACTGTCAGTAGAAATCAAAACTATAAGCGGTTGCCTACAGCAGTCACATAAATTTCTTGTTATTATTTTAAGACATGTGACTTAACAACTTTATGACTATCTTGTGAATCCCCCATATGTTTAATTTATCGCTATTGATTCTGAGGTTTTTCTTCAATATTGCTAGTATTGCGAAGCTTTTACATTCTTTAACTTCAAAAAAAAAAACTTTACAAAATTATGATCGCAGCAGACTAGATTCCTACATCATACAGAAGAAATGGAAGCTAGAAAGGGCGCTGACTGCTCATTAGTCAGTCAGTCCACTTGGCTTAGAGCTAGGGTTGCCATACGTACTGTTTTAAACAGTACATGTACTGATTTTTTGTAATTGTACTGTTTTATGCATAATGTCCAAAACAGTACGCAAATGTACTGTTTTTTACACTTTGTACTGTTTTTTGTACTGTTTTTTTTGTTCAGTCTCCAAAAAACCAAGATATCAAGAAAAACCCTGTTAAAGTCATATTTTGAAAATATCTTAATATGTAACAGTACATAGCTTTTAAAAAATGTTGTGTTCCAAACAAAAATGATGTAAAATAATAAGACTTTTTACGCTGTGGTCATTGTTTTCTCATAAATACGCAGTAGAAATCTTAATTATTATTTTAAAGACATATGATTTTATGGCTACCTCTTCCAATAGTATTTGCCTTTAAACACCTGAGAAAGACAACAACAAAATCGAAATTTTGTTAAAAATATTATATTTTTAAATACTAAATAAATACTTACTCCAACGCAATTATCTTTAATTCCTAGAATCTTTTTTTTTAATATCGGGCAAGTTCTGAAAATCGAAATCACGTGAAATTGAAAACTACAAATTTAAAAAATTCTCCAGGCTCAATATTTATAAAAATACCTAATTCCTTTCAGAACCACTTTTCTCTACCTAAACTTTTTTTGAAATAAAGAAAAGCTACGTTAATTTTTACAAACATTTTATTGAAAATCTTCAGCGTATAAATTTTATTGAAACTTGTTTTTTACAATTTTAATATTTTCAGATTTTGTTGTATAAATTTTATTGAAACTTGTTTTTTACAATTTTAATATTTTCAGATTTTGTTGAATAAAAATACACCAAACTATGTTTTTTGGATTTTATAGATTATAGCTGAACTTGGTAAAATTGGCCGCAAATAATTTAAAAATTGTTTGAAATTGGAAAATTAACTTAGGATACATACATTTTCTCAAATTCTATATAATTTGTGCAACTATTTGTGTGGTGAAAATTGCTTTAAATACCAATATGCTTAAAGAAAGTCCTAATTACACAATCAACGAGTCAACCTAACCTAACCTAGGCTTTTCTCCTTTCTTATATGGCTTACAGGAATGTTATGGTTTTCCTGTCTTCAAATTAAAAAAAAAAAACATTTAGGCCATATGCTTCGTTTTAGTGTTTTTTTTAAACGCAAATGGAATAATTTCGCATACGTTTAAAATGCAATAAAACGGAAATCCTTTGACGTTACACATTTTAAGTGTTTTTCGTTATATAATTGTTGCATATTAGATCAAAAGTTTTAAATATATAATAATTTAAGCAAATAGTTGTCTTTTCGCAACAAAAAAAATGTACTGTTTTTTTCTTGATTGTACTGTTTTTGTGTGTTCAATGTACTGTTTTTCCGAATTTAAAATCTGGCTACCCTACTTAGAGCACCGTAAGGCTAAGTCAGGTACTCATAATAATCTTGAGCCCCATAAGTATGCGTATTAAGGAGCCTCTTTTTCTTTATAAATAAAGTTGAGGTTTTTGAACTGGAGTCGGAGCCGAATACCCACAAAAACTGCTTTAAAAATTTTGAAGTCAGAAAATAAGGACCAGTCAGTCCACTTGGAGTCGGAGTCGTACTTGAAAAATTTCAGCGGATGGAGTCGGAGTTAGAACTATTTCTTAATGACTCCATAACCCTGTTGTAAACGCACGGGTAATTTTTTGTTTTATCCGAAATTAATAGATACATAAGATTATGATTTTGAGCAACTTCCTCTGCTATTGTTGAGCCTTTTTCTGGTTGGATATTTATAAGCAAGTTTATTGGATCCATTTTTGTTTTGAATTGCTAAACTGGATTTTCATTATGACTTTTTTGCCTGGGGAACGGTCATGAATTTGAAACTTTTAAAGGCAAAGAGCTAAGAAAGACATGCGGGTTTCACAGAGAAAAATAAAAATGCATTTGGTTTAAAAAACTTGTGATACTAAATAAATTAATAGTATCAATTAAACGTTTAATCCACTTGATTAACCGTTTAATTCACTTGATTAAAAGTTTGATTCACTGAATTAAGTTTTTAATTAAAACTGATTTCATTTTTGATTAATGCTTAAATTGGTGAAAATTTTTAGAGAATTTTTTCTGTGCAGATAGATAAGATTTTTACATCCTCGGTCTTCGAAATTCAAAGCCACGACTGTTCTGAAAAGCTTGGGAAAACAGGCGTGAATTCAAATTCGAAATTTTAATTCATGCCTGTTTCCCGAAGCAAACTAGTCTAAATGGAATTATGAATAAAATTTGTTTTACATTAAACAATGTTTTTAAATCAAAATTAGTATGTATTTTTTAAAAGGACCAGAAAAGGTGGCATTAACTACGTTCTGATAATACTTTGCGATTTTATATTTTTATTATTGAAAAAAAATGCATTAAAAAAAATAAGCGTGAGAAATTTTCATAAATTAAAACTGAAAACCCACCTGCTAGAAAGAAGGATTCTAACAAATTTTCTCAAAACTAAAAGTACAGATAAGAAATTCTTAAGAAATAATTTTTAAGCAAAATTTTTAATATTTTCCAATCCACATACTAAACATTATGAGAATGTTATAAGTTCATTAATATTGAAACCACCCTTGAAACTGAAATTGTAAAACATTCGAATTGAAACAATAAACTCAAGAGGAAAGAAAGGAGGTACTCGTATTTTAAGATCGACATGAAAACAAAATCCTTGTTTTGACACAAAATTGTTTTATACTCAAGAATTTTACAAGCATCTTTTAAAAATAGCTCGTCCCCATATTTTAGAAAACAACTACCGTTTAAAGACTTGTTTTTCACTTGTGTGATTGTCAGTCTGTGTGAATGCCTGTTTGGCTGAAGTGTGGTAATGAAAGTGAAAACTATTTTTAGCTTCCTATTTCCTTTGTAACCTGCTTCCTCTCTTGTAGCAACATGAGTTCCACCGGCTTTTGTGCGAATAACATGAGACAGCCTTTGGATTTTAGTTGGGAAATGTTAGCAGGGAATAAATGGTATTGTATCGCATCATAATAAATGTCGCATTGCTTCATTTGTTTTACGTATTTTCTTTCAAAGATTGCTGCCAGAGAAAAAAAAATCATTGTGTATGCGTAGACATCATCTGTATTTCCTATTCCTTCCTTTCCCTTCTTAGCCCCTTTTGAAAATCATATAAATTTTTTTTTTTTTTATTCCACAATGACAAATATGAAAAATAAAAATTAAAATAATCACTCGTTTTTGCCGGCTGACAGGCTGGCTGTATTTGGCAAGTGCAGCCACATTTGGTTAAAAGCGTTTAATTTGCAATGCATTGCACACATTTTCAATATCATCAGCACCAGCAGCACAGCCCAGCACCATAATGATCCATTCAGCAACAACGTTCAAACCAATCCCCTAATGTTTCACTAAATGACTAGCGAAAAAGCAGAGAGCTGACGACAAAGTTCATTCACTTTGCTGCCCTCTAGTCGTAATACTAGATTTGTATTTCTTTTTCCCATATATTTAAGTTTATATTTTTTTAAATATTATTTATTTTTGCATCTTTTGTACAAAAAAAAAAAAATATTTGTTATAAAAAATAAATCTGGTTTCATGACGACCACGCATTTGGCATTTCAAAAATCTTCTCCCAACTTTGTCAGTTGCAAAACGAACAAAAAGGAAAAAAACTGGTTAAAAATGTGAACAAATCAAAAAAAGTTAATAAAACTAATAACAAAAAAATTATTGTTTCAAGTCATAAATAAATACGAACATATTTAAATTGAAAAAGCTTTAATTTTGAAATAGTTTGTGTGGTTTTGAAACTAAAACATTGATTTTTACCAGATTTTAGATAAATTACTTTTCTATCACTCCGCATCCAGATTCAAGGGCTGATTCAATTAATATGAATCTTCACGAAATTTGGCAGAGTGATTTCTTATCTTATGAAACTACGACAGACCAAATATAATTACAACACCATTCATCGTCGCGACTTTAGGCATACTAAAGTGTTTTTTTCGAGAATGGGCTTTAGATGGGGTAAATTGTCAGTTATTTAAAACGAGTTTGCGCAAAATTAATTGGGAATCGGTGCATTGTGTCATCAACCCTACAAGAAACGAATGAGCGAGTAGTCACATTTTTCATTTTGGTGTTAAGAAAATGATAGAAAGAAATGACCGAAATAAAGTGTTCGGTCACATTCGGTCATTTCTTTCTATCATTTTTTTAACACCAAAATGAAAAATGTAACTACTCGCTCATTCATTTCTTGTGGGGAATTTATGTAACCCTTGGTCTACACTAAAGATAAATATCTCAGCAAGTTGGCAATAACGTCGGCAGAATAACAGAGCATTATTTCTTATAGCTCAGCTTATGTTTAACTGCCCGTCTATACCAGAGATAATCATTGCGACATATATTGCAGTTAATGTCAAAATTATGTTATCTTTAATGTAGACAGTAATTTTTTGTACATATTTATTGCCGCCAATTTACGTTGCAATAATTGTTAGTCAATTTTTGTTGACAATTATTGCTTACATAAAACGTCAAATTTGGTTGTAAGTTGAAAAAAGAATCAAAAAAGAAAAAAAAATAGAAGCATATTGCGTGGGAAAGAAATTATGTTTGTCAAATGGCAGCTAATTATAATTGTAGTAAAAGAATTAAATTAAAGAATTTAATAAACACTAAAATAAAATTACAAAAATTAATTTTATTAATACATATAATTATTTTCTTATTCGATCTTTATTATTTAGATTTATATTAATTTGCTTGAGTTCTTTATATATAAAATTTCAATTTTACTTTAACAAAAAAAAAATTAATATTTTTATATAAAAAAAGGCATCAAGATTAAACAAATTAATATTCATTTAAATAATGAAGTCCAATAAGAAAGAATTTATGTAAATAAAAATAAGTTTTGCAAGATAGCGCTAGTTTTTACACTGCACCTTCTTCCTTGATTTTTTTAAAATTCTGAATTAACATAAATACGTTTTCCCATGCCTTAAACATAAGCTGAGCAATAAGAAATATTGCTCTGTTGTTCTGCCGACGTTATTGCCAACTTGCTGAGATATTTATCTTTAGTGTAGATCTAGGGTAAGTTATGGGAAAACGTATTTATCAGGGGTGTGCTGGAAATTTAATACGTAAAACACATGAATTTGGAAATCACATTTTTATAATTTTTGTTATAAAATTCAGTTTAATAGAGAAATATTTGTATGATATTTGTCATTAAATTCTTTTACTACATAAATCTTTTTAAAAAAAAAACTACTTTTAAAATTCTTGCGTTTTACGTTTACGATTTCCAGCACACCCCTGTATGTTAACTCAAAATTTTAAAGCAATCAAGGAAGAAGGTGCAGTGTAAAAATGACGCCTTCATGCAAGAATTATATTTATTAATATAAATTCGTTTTTATTCGACCTTGGCTTTTATATAAAAATATTAATTTTTATTAAATTAATGTATTTTTATAATTTTATATAAATAAATTAAAAGTAACAAGCTTTTTAAAATACAAGCTTTTATTTGAATGTGCTGAAAAGAAAAATAAAATAAATTTTTGCAACATCAATTGCCGGCAATAAATATGTACAAAAAAAATGCTGTCTACATTAGAGATAACATATTTTGACATTTACTGCAATAAATGTCGCAATATTTATCTCTGGTATAGACGGGCAGTTAAGGCAACTCTTAAATTTGGCCGCTGTCAGACATCCTATTATTACAAATGGAGCGCTTTACGAAACAACAACGCGTTATAATTGTGAAAAAAATACGATTCTTTCTATTTACACTGGGCTAAAATTACATAGTATATCGGACTGGTTCCTCTAAAGAGAGTCAACCGAAAAAATCACGAAGTGCACGATATGCATTTTGATTTGAACGCCCATTTTCATAACAAGCCTGAATAACTTTAACGCGGTGCTGGATTGTGTATCTGTCAATTTTAGTTAGTCTAAAATTAATAAATGTCAAATGAAATGCAGAAAAAAACTTGATGTTTAGGTGTGGTTCACATTCAACATCGACCCTTAAAATTTAACCAACGTTTATTACTCCAAATCGCCAATAGGAAAAGCACATAAAATTAGGAAAACCTCTAAACAATATGAAAAAAATTAATTATTCAATTACATTTCATTAAAACATAAAGAACATAATTTCACTATACAAAGTACTAAAGAAGAGCACTCACTTGCACAGATTCCGAACAGTGTTACCGTTCAAAATTTTCAAAAAGGGGCACAAAAAGGGGATTTTCAAAAAAAAAGTGTCACAAAAAGGGGAATTCTGAGAAAAAAAGGGGCAACTTTAAAAACAGGGAAATTTAAAAAAAAACGTATGTATTTATTAATTTATTTTCATCGAAAACTAAACATAACAAAAAATAAACTTCATATTTATAAAAAAATACATTATAGGTATATAATACAAATTGTTTGGGAAAAACACACATATATATATGTATATATACAATTGTTTGGGAAAAACACACATATATATATATACATATATACATATATATATGTATATATATACATATATCGTGAAAATACATGTCTTGTTTGCAAGTAAACGATAATGAACTGTTGCATAAAATTTTGATTTCAATTATTTATACAAAAACAGTTACTAATTACTTGTAAATAAAACGAGCTTAAAATAGTGTAATAACAATACTTACAAAAACAAAAAATAGTTCATAATATGATTTGATACAAAAAAACTTTACATTTAAATAGATAGAGATATGTATATATGTAAGTATATGTACATAAATATTTGGCACTTGGATTATTTTACTTTTTTACCAAAAAAATTAAGTTACGAAAAAACCTCGAGGAAAAAGCATATAAAAGAATTGATGGGAAGATAGTTAATATCAGGTACAGATCCATTTTTTTATAAATTGCAGTGTTATGTTGTTTCTTCAACTATTAAATATCTATTTTTTTGAAAACGTAAGTCTATATTTATTAATCAATTCATCACTTGGAATCCAATCTTCCAAGTCATTTTGATACAAATTTAAAGCGGATAACATAGACTGACAGGTATCTACTTTCAGTCTATTTGTCACTTTATTTTTTAAATATGCTAACTTAGAAAAAATCCGCTCAGCGGATGCACTACTATGTGGTAAAGTAAAAACATACGAAGCAAATTTATACAAGTTTGGATATAAATTGTCACCCAAACAGTTTTTTAAATTGCCAATTTCGTACCAAAATGTTTCAGGCTTAGATATTTTAAAAATTGCTTCATAGCTTTTATCGTTTGATCTGGTTTCTAAAAGTTTGAACTCTTTTACAAAATCATCTGGGTTAGTAATTATGTCAATAAAAACGGTAACAATTTCAAAGTAATTTATGTCTTCAGATGACTTAATAAATACTGGATCTAAAACCTTTATTGAACTCAGCCTCTTATCGCTAATATTAATTCTTGATAAAATTTCTTTGCACAGCTTTTGGTAAAAAAGTAAAATGTTGTTTTTAATTTCTACAATATCACTACTTAAGATGTTGTTAGTTCATATTTCTAGCTCGGCTTCGTGGCCGATATATACATATATTAAGAGTTTCTTTTATATGCAAAAAGTAGTAGGGAAATGGGGAGGCAGCAAAAATTCTGCCTCCCCATTCTATATTCCACAGAGGGAGCATTTTGCTTTTTATTTAATCAATTTCTATAACACTATCAAATTCACAGTATACTAAGCACGTTATTGCTTCAATAATTGGTTTTCCAAAACGCCCTTCAATACGAATAGTTCCCTGGTTTATTAAGTTACCGCAATTGGAATTATTATTATGATCTGGTGTTAAATCGAAAGCTAGTAAAAAATAGCCGTTATCAAAAAGTTCTTTTGTTATTTGATGACCTTTGTCGAAATGATGAATTCCAGTTCCTTTAAATAGTGTTTGATAACCACGAGTACTTATTATTCCTCCGTTATTATAGTTAAGTTCAATTGGTTGCGCAGGAAATTGCACTCCATTTACAACCAAATTAAATCTTTGTAAGTTAAAATGTTGAAAGTTAAATGGATTTTCTTTTTTCTCTCCAGTATATGCTTTATTAGATACCATTCCAAAAATTAAAAAATTTGGTAATTGTCCTAGTATAACATTATCTAAAGTTAAAGAATGATTTCCAGGGTGTATTGTAAACGTTTTTATTTCTACTCTCTTATAAGGATAAATGGCATTTCTTGATTGTAATACATTATGATGAGCCATTAAAATGTTATTATTAATAGTAAGATGATTTATATATAAATTAGCTTCATGTATTTTAATATAAGATTCATTTTTATCGCCACCTTCTAAAATGTAAAATTCCGGTTTTTCCAAATTTAATGTTACCTTTAGATCAACATTATTAAGCAAGTATTTTTGTTGGTTAAATACATCAACATGAAGTTTTCCAAAAAGCTCTACTTTCTTCCCATCCTTAAATAGTTTTTTTCTCTTGTCTAAACCAGGATTTTCTTTATCAACTAATGAATTTATTTTATTTGTATCAATAGCCCAGCCACATGATTCAAGATGTGTAGATCTGGCATCATTTCCATAATTTAACAATTTTTCAATATAAGCCCTATAGTGATAGTTATTGTCAGGTTGTGATACATTTTTATTGTTAAGGTGTACAATACAATTTCTAAACAAGGAGTGCAGTAAGTTATTAACTACTCCTCCGTTTCCTTTTAATTCAATGACCAGTCGAAGATAAATACTGTTCAGATCTCGATATGTTTCACCATTGCCTAGTGATACAAATTCAATTGTGCTCGAATTATCTAATGAGGCAATTGGATTGTAGCATATTTCTTCGGTTTTAACAACGCTGGTTTGAATTGGAGGAGATTCAAATAAATCCAACTCACTCTTCATACATTCTATAAATCCTGACATTTCCAATTTCCAAAAATATCCTTAAAGTTCTTTCCTCTACAACGTTTTGATTTAATCTGTTGCTTTTGCTTTAAACGTTTAAGTTTTATACGTCGACCTTTACCTTTCTGCATTGTTTTCATTTTATCAATAGTAGCTTCTTTTATATTTTGTATGACCTTTTTTCCTTTGTTTAGTAAGATTTCTTTTATTGGCTTTGTTCCAATTTCTTCTAAAATTTCCTTTCCAATATCTAATGATTTATTCTTTAATATATTCATCCCCGTTTTAAATAAGGGTTTTAAATGTGAAAATACAGCTGAAAATATGGATCCAATACCACGACCGTATTGTAAAATTCTTGGTGCGTGATATATTTCACCAATATTTTGTATATTTTCTCCAGACTGATTATTATAATAACTTGTATAAATCGCATCCATGGTTGTAATAAAAATGATTAATTTTGTTTTGTTACACAACTATTTTATATACATTTTTTTTAAAGTGTAGAGTACAATAAACGGGAACTAATTTATTAAAGTTTATCTCTTCTCCTTCATCATTTCGAATCATTATGGAAATATCATTTATATTATAGGCTTCAAGAGGAAAATATTCAATTCTATTGAAATGTATATAGTTTTTTAATGTTGTTACTGAAAAAATTTTTAAACATTTAATTTTTTTACTACCAACATGTCGAGGTTTTATTATATCAGTATAAATAAATATGTTTTCATTTATATCAGAAGATTCAATTTTATTGATAAACTGATTTATGTTGTCAGAGAATTTGTTCAAAGATTTTTCGAATATATAATTTGTTGACGATAATATGGGATCTTTTTCATAAGTTGTTGTAGACTCTGGACTAGTAATTTGAACATTTTGTTCTATGTTTGAACTTTTTATATTTACATTACGAGTATCTTTTTCTTTTGTAGATATATTAGAAATGTTTAATGTATTTAAAAGTTTTGAAGTTTTATTAATATTTTTTAGTTTCAGCTCGTCAGATGTTTCCATTAGATCTTTAAATTTTGTTTTAATTTCATCATCATATTCGTTTTTAGAGTCAATTTGCATGTTTGATGTATTTAAAAGTTTTGAAGTTTTATTAATATTTTTTAGTTTTAGCTCGTCGGATGCTTTCATTAGTTCTTTAAATTTTGTTTTAATTTCATCATATTCATTATTAGAGTCAATTTTCAATGTTTTTACAGATTGATTATTAAAATTTGAAATGTTGCGTTTTTTACGTTTAAGTATATTTTGATTCATATTTAGTTGTTTATTCGTTATCGAAAAGGATATATCTGATAATCCGACTTCCCACTGGTCACTCATGGTAAGAGATTGCTTTAATAAATTTGTGAAAGTACTAGAAGTGTTTTTATATAAATTTACTGAATCGTTACTTAATAAAGTAACATAAATACTATTATCCTCTGTGCTTGATGACATATTTATTAGAAATGTTAAATATTATAAGTTGTGTGTTATACATATATAAAAAATTTAGTTTATCAACTAAAATCTGTTTGATTAATCCATGAATTATATTCTTTTCCGAAACCCAACCATTTTACAAATAGTTTTTCACCTCTACGTTTTAAGACTTTTTCAACTAAAAAGATGTTAGGAACTTTAGTTTTTAATAACTCCTCTTGATAAAATCCGCCTTTAATTATATTTCCATTAAAATCTTTTAGCTGGTAGGTGACAGGGTTTGTTGCATTAATTTTATTTACTTTAAAAACTTCTGTAGACCAATTTGGTGTATATCCCTTTTCAAAAACATTTTTATATTTGCTTATGCGAACAAAATCGTTAATATTAAATTTTCCATTTTTAAAAACTTTTAAGTTATTATATACAGTTTTTAAAAGTTTTTTTTCATTTCGCTTGTTAACTAAATTAGGTTTCATCTTTATACTTCGATGATAAGATGAATTATATTCTTTCAACAGTTTATCTAATACATCTATCCAGTTATAGTTTCCTTGCATACTAAATTGTTTCCACATTTTATTTTTTAAAGTTCTATTAAATCGTTCAACTATTGACGCTTTTAAGTTTGAATATGTATGATAATGATTAATATTTAGCTCTTTCATAAGAGTTTTGAAATATTTGTTGTAAAATTCTTTTCCTTGATCTGAATGTAGGTTTTTAGGAGCTTTATTACTGTTTAACTTTATAATGCTTTTAAATGATTTTGAAACCTCAAGTCCTGTTTTAGTTTTTAATGGCAGAGCGTAGGCATATTTTGAGAAAACATCTATTACCGTAAGCATATACTTGAAACCTTTATTAAATTTTGCATATGGTATCATCTCCACCAAGTCTATTTGCCAAGTATCTAAAATTCCCTTTTGAATAAACCTACGTCGCTTAAAGTTTTTTCTAGCTTGACTATGAATTTCGTCAATAAGATTTTTTTTACTCATATTAATTAAAATATTCTTCCTTTTTAATTTATTAACAAATGGTTTTTAAGAGCGCAAACATGTTTCATCAGTTTATATACCCATTTACAATGATGGTTTGTGGTCCCTCAGGCTGTGGAAAATCTACTTTTATTAAAAATTTAATTAAAAATCAAAACTTAATATCTAAAGATATAGACCGAATCATATGGTGTTATTCAGAAAAAAATTCACTTCCAAATATAGAAAATGTAGAGTTTGTTAAAGGAATTCCAGAGACTTTCAATACGAATGACGAAGAATCTACTTTAATTATATTGGATGATTTAATGCTTGAATCATCAAATAAGAAAGTTTGTGAACTATTTACAAAAGGATCTCATCATAGAAACTTAAGTGTAATTTTAGTTACACAAAATATTTTTCATAAAGGGACTTATTCGAGAGACATTTCATTAAACTCCAAATATATAGTTATGTTTAAAAATCCAAGAGATAAGACACAATTCCACCATTTAGCCCGTCAAGTTTATCCAGAAAACTCAAAATCTTTAGTAGATGTATATAATCATTGTACACAACAGGCTCATGGTTATTTAATAGTTGATCTTACTCAAGAAATACCTAACGCTTTAAGATTTAGATCAAATATTTTTGATACAGATTACTATATATATGCGAATATAAACAATGACTTCAAATCTGAAGTTACTGAAGGAGAACAAACATATTCTCTACGTTCTTAAAAAAGCGGATCACAAACTACGAAATGCAATTTTGAAAAATGTTGACAATGTAGTTATCAAAACTTTAAATGAAATTATTTTAAATATTATAAACAGAAATCATAAAATAAACAAAAATGTGTTTGAAAAACTTAGACCATATAAAAATACTTTGAGGAAAGTTTGCTCATCACAAACCTCTATGCGTCAAAAGAGGAAACATCTTATTCAAAAGGGAGGATTTTTACCCATTATTATTACGTCAATATTAAGTGGAGTCATTGGAAAAATTTTAGAAAATGTCAAATAAATTATCAAAACTTATAGTTCTTCATCCATCAACTTACGAAAAATTTAAAGTTAAATATACTGATTCAGATTTTTTACATCGGAAACTCTTACCAATATATGGTTCACATACACTAAAGGATATAAACAAATGGTATTACATTAAACAAGAACTTGCTAAATATTTAATTGGATCCCAACGAACATCTAATCAGAATAAAATATCGGCATTGCATAATTTGCGCGATAATGAAACTCAAACTAGAAAGGTGTATAAAAAGCACATCGAAACTCAAACAATAACACCTAAATCGAGTAGTATAGAACTGCAAACAGATTTGAATTTACCTGAGGATATTTATACAAATAATGATGATCAAAACGATATGGATACAACAATACAAAAATTTAATCCTTCTTCTGCATCTTCCGTAGCTAAGCGTCTTAAAAGCTTTTCGGAAAAAAGAACTCCAAAAATTAGAATATTATCAAAAAATGATAACTATTCAAATATGAAACAATCAACTTTACCTTATCAATACTCTCCTCGTGTAACAAGAAATCGAAAGAAATTAGATTACGATACTGAAAATGTATTATGGCAAAATATTTAAAAATTTATTTTTAGAAATAAAATTCAAAAGTTTTTAATAAAAGTATATTTATTAACATATATTGTTTTATTTATTTATTTTGTTTTCTTTGCTAAGACTATATTTCAAAAATTATTTTGTATATATGTAAGTAATATAAATTTTGTACATTTATATGGTATCATAATTATTAAATATTAATCTAAATATCTATGTCCATTAAATATTCATCGTCAGATGAGTCATTTAAAAAATTGTCTATTTCTGTAAACAAGTTGTCAAAGTTAGACTGAAGTCTAAAATGCCCTCGTGCATAAGTATTTATTTGGTCCGAAGCGATAATTCTTTTGTCATCCGCATAACTCAAGACAATCTTGTGTAATTTTTGAGTATACAGCTGATGAAACTTAGATCTAAATGTATTCATTGTGTCAGAGAGTATTACTTTTTCAAACAATGATTTTTTATAGTCTGCCATTGAAAGGTTTTTTATGCACGACTTTTTAACACCTTTAGACTTTTTTATTTCATTCATACCAACTGTTTTAAATGAATACATTTTTGATCGAAGTCCAACAAACTCTTTCATAATTTTTCCACTATTTTCATCCTTCATCATACCTAAAACTTTTTTATTTAATAATGGGAGGTTAAAAATATTATTCGGATGATACTCAGATGTGTCAAACCTTGAAGCAATGTCATCATAAATATCAGCATAAAAATCCTCTGTTTTTATTGTGTAGATAAATGAATCTGTATCCATATAATTTAAGGCTAAATTGGATTGAAATTTTGGCTTCATGTACTGATAATGAAAATCGTACATTTTCCATTTAGAGAGTTCTAGCACAGCAAAGCCTAAATAAATTGGTTTGTTGTAAGTTATTTGCATAATTTTTAATTGAATTGCAAACATATTGTTGGAAAATTGTGTAATACTCGAGAAATTTGGCTTAGAAATTAGTGCTCTAGCTCCTAAATGATTACGATTTGTAGTTTCCCAATCACTAACTATTTTAACATCTGTACGATTAAGAACGTTTTCCATGGTTTTCCCATAAACAGCATTGTTAAGAAGTTTGAAAAAATCTTTTTCAAACGAATTTTTTGCTAATGTTCTATGGTATGTGTTTAAATCTATATACTTTTTTAGCCATGGAGATTGTTTAAACTTTAACGCTCTATGAATTTTTTTTAATTTTAATCCATTTTTCAAACACTGTTTAAGAACCCTATAATGAATTTTATATTTTGTTTTTGATGTTAAGTCTGCAATTAGCTTTCTATATCTAGATTCACCAACTATTTTATTTTCTGGACAAAATGGTAAATCATTATGTGTTTCATGTAAGTATTCGGGGTATTCTAAGTCTACCTCCAAGAAATAACCAATTTCAGACGTATCTGATATATTAGCAACATCCAACATATTTAAAATGTCTTCTTCATAATTCCATTCGAATTCTCCATACGGAAGATATTCTGACATTGCCCATCCATACAAGTTATTAGCATCGAGGTACATTAAATACTCTGAAGGCTTACTACTGTCAAAGTCTTCTAAATATTTGTTATTTGCTTTAGAATATCTCTTTGAGCATTGAACTAAGCCTCCCCTAATACCATCTTGTATAAAATTGTACATATTGACATCACTTAGCAGTTCTAACTCTATTTTAGTTGTTCTTAACATAGCATCCCATGATAGTCCTGGGGCAGTATAATATTGGCATGGGTCAAGTTTATAAATACTTTTACAAATGTGCCGAAAATTTTGAAAAATGTCAGTTAATAAAAGAACGTCTGTTTTTAAATATAATTTTGTGTAATCTAATAAGTTAGTACATTTAAAAGTTCTCCAAACAGCTTGAGCATGCTCATAGTCTTCATTAGTGCAGTTAGTATTATTTAAAATATTGTAAAATTTTTCTTTAGTGGGAAGATTTGTTTCATTAAAGCGTTCCATTGAATCAATGTAAGAGTAAGGAAATACTCCCTTCCTTCTTATTAAATTAAATTCATTTTTCTGTTGAAACACTTTATTGAGAATTTGAAAATCATTATCATTTAAATTATTTGCAAGAGATTCTAAACTAGATGCCATAAATCGAAAAGAATCTAAAAACCGAATTTCAAAGCTATTATTATTTTGCATTGGTATAAATTTTGATAATGATATATATAATTCCTTGTTGAGAGGTATTACTTTTATATCACCCTCAAATTTTGATAATTCTTTTACAAATAAGTGGCAATCGTAGGAAGAAAAATTATGAAAGAATACTGGTATAAACTTAGCAATTTGGTGTAGAAGATTACAAGAGTTATGCGCTGCTCCTCTGTATTTACCAGTCAAATGACAGTGATCCTTTACTTTGTCACTCCCTAAGCTTTTTTCACAAATATGACAATTTGTTGCGAGATTATGTGAAGTTATCTCAACATTAGAAAGTGCTGTCATGGTTTGATGTTTAGATAAGTAGTCCGTGAAAATTTCTTTACTGTCTTTAATTAAATTGTCAATAAATACGTTGGGAGCATCTTCACCAAAATAAATATTAAATTTGTCTAAATTATTATTAAAACTACACTTAATGTAATAACTAAAGGCACACGCTACGTGTTTTTGAATATTACCGTGCTCATCACTGCCATCAATTTTCTCCAAGTAAGCCTCAAAATCTGCATATATGACGAATGGTACATCTAATTGTTTATGGTAGTTTTTAAACTGTAACACACATTCGTCCGCCTTCGGCATTTTTGAGACAACTTTCTTACAACCTTCTTCATGATCTTTCATAATTTTCTCATTTGAAGAGTATTGAAGACATGCGTTGCAAAGATATATCCGTCCCTTATGAGAAGTTAAGCTACTTCTTATTAGCCTAAAATGTGTATACAATAAACAAAATTAATATTTTGAATTAAAATTTTGTAATTTATATTTTTTACCTTGAAATATCTGTTATTAATACATAATGGGACCATTCTTCATCCGTTAAAAGAAGTAGATTTATATGATGAGCTTTCATTTCACTGGTAAGGTAATATGGCCCCACAATTTGACTTCCCTCACAACCAAATACATTAATACTTATATTTGAGTTCATTTGCTCAAATATCTTAATATCCTTCAATTTTAGAGGGAACTCCAATGTTTGAAAATTGATCAGACTATCTTTTATTTGTATCTTCTCCTCTAATATATTTACTTCTTTCAGTAAATCTGGATTATTGCCTAAAAATGAAGCAATAATACTCCATTTAAAGCAGTAGTCATCATCATTTTGAAAATTAAAAACTCCCTGTTTTTTTTTTAACCACTGTGGTGTTGGAATATATTTGGCACCTCTCATAAACGATGATTTATTTATATTAATTTCCAAAATTTTTATTTTTAATAGAGACCACCCGCTATCCCTCTCCTGAAATTCGGACATTTTTGTACATATATTCAAAAATTGATTTTTGAGGGAGTCCTCCACGTCGTCGCTTAAAGTCAGGAATTCCATTTTAGATCTGTGCGTAATAGACCGAATGTATATATCTTCATTTTTTATTTGTATATATTCGCATTCCAGCTCTAGATTGTACTTTAAGGTTACGTGTTTTTTTAGACTTCCATTGAGAATTTTTAAAAGATCCACAAGAATTCCGTTGAAAAACTCTTGTGGATGTAGAATCTCTTCCTTTTGATTTTCATGGAGGTATGTGACAATTCTATCCTTAAATGCCCTTTTCACACATTTAAGGTTTTTTAAATTGGACATTTCAATCACCTGTTCTCCACTATTACATCTCAGAGATGTAGTAGCATGCGACTTTTCATGCTCCCTTAGATGATTTATTTTGGAGAAAAATTTGAAGCATTCACGGCAGTGATGGTCTTCATGAGTATCGAGCATATCCTTTTCCTCGAAAACCGATTTACAAAATTTGCAGTTGAACGATGCCATGTTATAGTATATAAGCTTAATTTTTTTTAATAAATGTTTACACGCTTTGAAAGTAGTCTATAGACTAATAAAATAAATATATTTAACAAATGTTCAAGGTTAATTTTTAAACTTTAAAAATGCATACGATTGCATTTTTTACCCTATTGAACGGAAGGTTCTAAAAAGTTCAATAACCATAGATCATTTTCAAAATATGCTTTGATTAAAATTAAATAAACAATACATTTATACATATTACATAATTTTTTAAATTTCTCTTCATTGAAGAAAATATAAATATGATCAACTTAATATTACTCCTTTTTATATTTAAAACTACTCAAAAAATTCTTTATTTTATTTATATTCAAAACTCCTCCTTATGGAAAAATACATTGGGGAAAAAAAAACTAATGGGTAGGCAGAATTTTTGCTGCTTTAAATAAAAAGCAAAATGCTCCCTCTGTGGTATATGGGAAAAAAACTAATGGGTAGGCAGAATTTTTGCTGCTTTAAATAAAAAGCAAAAAAAAATGCTCCCTCTGTGGTATATGGGAAAAAAACTAATGGGTAGGCAGAATTTTTGCTGCTTTAAATAAAAAGCAAAATGCTCCCTCTGTGGTATATGGGAAAAAAACTAATGGGTAGGCAGAATTTTTGCTGCTTTAAATAAAAAGCAAAAAAAAATGCTCCCTCTGTGGTATATGGGAAAAAAACTAATGGGTAGGCAGAATTTTTGCTGCTTTAAATAAAAAGCAAAATGCTCCCTCTGTGGTATATGGAATGGGGAGGCAGAATTTTGCTGCTTTAAATAAAAAGCAAAATGCTCCCTCTGTGGAATATAGAATGGGGAGGCAGAATTTTTGCTGCCTCCCCATTTCCCTACTACTGCAAAACATCAACAAAATCAATTTGTTCTATAATTGTTTGCATAACATACTCTTTTTTTAAAAATTTTTAAAAATTTCTAATACAATGTCTTTCGTGGATGAAACTAAATATATAATTTGTGATGATTCGTTTTGAAAATTAAGGTTTAATTTATTCATAATATTTAATACATATACTAGAAATTTGAGGTAAATTTTATTGTTAATAGATAGCCCTTCCTGAATTATTTTAATTTTTTCCAAATTAGATGCTATTTTCTCTTCAAATTGAGCTCGGATTCATTGATTGACAGTATAAAAACAATTTGGTTCAAAAAGGGGCAAAAGGGGCAAAAAAAAACTACAAAATGATACAAAAGGGGATTTAAAACAAAGGGGTCGAAAAAGTGGCACGGCAGTCAAAAAGGGGCAAAAATGCGACTTTAGTCGCATAACGGTAACACTGATTCCGAAAGTAAAAAACACAAAAAAAAACTCCATCTGTTTTGCCCTTAAAACCCGATTATACCACAGCAAGTACTTCATCAGCTTCCTTATCTAAATGACTTCCCCTGAATTCCCTAGAATTGTAATAAATATTTTTCCAAAAAAAAAAGAAAAAACACTATTTTCTACTTAATTAATTTATCGTTATCAATCACTCTCCAATTCGTTTTCAAATCAAATTTATAAGTAAAACGATCTCAAACCAAAGTTTTTTTTTTTATAACCAAAAACATTTTCATATTCCTTTTCAAAACCGGAAGTAGATAGGCAGCATTTGTATTTATCACTAAGTTGTAGGTACTTTTAATAAAAAGGGGAAAGAATTACATGCAGTAAAAGTCAGTTTTTGGGCTAAAAATAGTTTTCAAAGAAGGTGTAAGCAGAACACTCATTAATAAAGTAAATACATTTGGGAAAATGAATAAATAAAATTATAATTAAGTTACAAATTGGGTTTAAACAATAATTAACTAATAATAATTTTTTGAAACCTAAATTAGAGCGCAAACGTTTTTTTTAATGTCAAAACTTTTCATTTTCATACAGTTTATACTCGGGTATTCATTCGGCTAACCGTTAATCGGTTAACCGATTAATTACTACCCGCTTAATTTAAAATTGGCTATTTTTGATTAACGCTTAAACCGGTTAATTTCAGTCGATTAATCGATAAACCTATTGAACAAAATCTTGAAAATAAGTAGTATTTTAACTGTATATTTGTTTCGTCTCATAAACAGAATTTATGTGTTTAGTAAATATTTGTTCATACAATATATTTCCTTTTAGCAATAAATTCTTAAAATACAGTACAAAATTAGAAAATAAGGAATTCGGAAATAACCCTGTAAAAACTTCGCCTACAAAATAATGTGTTAAGTAATCAGAAAAACTTAAAAGCACTACTTACAATTTTTCTGAAAGAACCAATGGTTTTTACAAGGGATGCCCCAAAATAAACGCATTCAAAAGTAAGTCATTATTTTTTTTACATACATACATCCAGAAATAAGTAGTTATAACAGTTGTTATAGAAGCAGTTATAGAAGAAAGCTACCAAATAATGAGTGAGAGGAGATATTAATTTTGAAAAAGTAAGCGAAGTTTTTACAGAAACTCTCGCTAGGAACACAAACAATCCTTTAACAGAATTTTTCGAAACAATTAGAAGTGTTACCAATTTAAAAAAAAATTAAAGCCGGACTGTAATGGCAAAATGTAAGATTTTCTATGTTTAGAGAAATTCTGGAAAAGGACTGAGAAATTAGATATTTTGTGCTTTTTAATTTCTCCAACATCTTCGATAAGTAAAAAAACCATTATTTTTGCTCGTTTAAGTCCAAGAATTGTTTTGTTGGTTATGTTATTGTTTGTTTTTCGCTAATAAACTTTAAATAATAAATAACTTTTGCATTGTTATTTATTGAAATTACTTATGGTGTTTTCTTTTCTACAAATAATGTCACATTTTATTTAAAAAAATGCAATTTGGTGTTCGTTTCTTATTCTAAAAAAAAACACCCTTAAATGTCATAAGGTAATGCACTTTACGCCCCGTTTAAATCGAGAGTATTGATAATGCCCTGTAAAAATATGGCTTCTGTTTATGTATGGGGCTACCAGACAAAGTTGGGAAAAATTCGCCTTTAATCAGGACGTAAAAATTTTAAGTTTTAATAGTTATTTTTTCTATTTTTTTTATAGTAAAAACAAAAGAAAGCATTACATTGTTAATGGTAGGTTGTCAGTGGTATAAAATTAAATGGATTCGGTGTTATAAAATTGTTTTTGAAAAATAAACGTCAAATCAAGAAATCGTAAAAACTTGATGTTAATAAATCGGCAATCTGGCAAAGGAATTTTCTTGTTTACATATTTTATGAAAAACAAACTAAAGAAATTGGAATTTCTTCATTCATTTTGTTCATTTATTTATTTATTTATTTAATATCGATCTATTAACAAATTTGGGTTTTTGTATATTTTTTTTATATTTTGAAGAACACACTTTTTATTTAATATCGATCTATTAACAAATTTGGGTTTTTGTATATTTTTTTTATATTTTGAAGAACACACTTTTTGATTTATGTACATATTTTCTTTATATATTGAAGAACAAACTTTTTGTCAGCTGTTAAAAACGGTACTATTCAGTCTAGAGAAGTGAGAATAAAATAAAAAGCATCTTCATCATCATCAGTCTAGATTAGCACAAGTATTTATCTTAACGTATGTTTTAAGCACAACAAATTATTAAGAAGGATAGAAAAAGTTTTATGACGTCAATTTAGAGATGGCCTAGCATACACTTAAATTTAAATAAATCACTATCAAAACCCAAATAGAAGCTTTTAAACCAAATAAAACTTAAATTAGAATTCCAACGGAAATAACCAGCAACGACGTTTGCCAAAATTCTGGACAGATGTATTTTTAAAAAATTCAAAGGTGGCAACCACAAATTTGTATACATATAATATTTTTGCTATCTTAACTTTAATAAAGGGTGGTTAAATTTAAAGGGTCGATGTTGATTTTGAATAAAACACAAATTATTTAGGAAATTAATGTCATTTCTTTTTTTTTTATGATAATATTGGTACGATATAATTATGTATGGAACAAAATATCGGGCAAATGGCGGCGGCACACCTCCGTCCGATGGTCCAAATTGTCGATGACGCTGAGGCATAATTGAGGTTCTATGCCGTTTATGTGCCGAATTATCTCATCCTTTAGCTCTTGAATTGTTGCTGGCTTATTGACGTACACCTTTTCTTTCAAATAACCCCAAAGAAAGAAGTACAACGGTGTCAAATTACATGATCTTGGCGGCCAATTAACATCGCCACCACGTGAGATAACACGATATGCATTTTGATTTTAACGCCCATTTTCATAATTAGCCTGAAAAACTTATCGCGTTGCTCGATTGTGCATCTTTTCATGGTTCAAATTGAGTTAGCCTGAGATTGAGAAATGTTAAATGAAATGCAGAAAAAACTTGACGTTTAGGTGTGGTTCACATTCACTATCGGCCCTTTAAATTTAACCACCCTTTATGTATGTACAAAAGTTTGTGTCTGCTGGGTTACATCTAACAAAAAAGTGTGAAATTATTAGGTCTCTCTCTTAATTAAACAATATTTATGGGTTCGCTTTTATAGTGTGGCAGTTCCGTACATACTCCCACAATAATAAATAACAAAAAAGTCAATAAAAAACTTTAGTTTATTTTGTTATTGTTATTCTATATTTGGCAACTTTTAAGAATGATTTGAAAAGTGTGCAAAAGAAGAGAGTTTTAACGGAATATGAATATCCGCTGTTTAATTTCAATATTATTGTTCTACTACTGTAAATGTTAAACAAATAGGAATAAATAATAATTATGCTTAATATAAACATATCGTCGGCTGATAATTTAATTGTCGTATGTGGATTCCGATAGTTTCTAGTAAATTGAGTTTGAAGTGGCGTTTGGCGTTTGGCAGTTACATACGACATATTAATTTGAAAATTGCTTCAGCAAATACCACATAAGACAAACTCAGCACTCCATATCCCAAAAACCGTATGAGATATCGAAAAACTAATTACGACAAATGAAAGATCAGGTTGGAAAACCTAAGGAATCGATCTTAACTCAAACCGCAAAAAATCCACATCTAAAAAAAAATTAAGAAAATAAAAGGGGGAACTTAAATGGAGACTTAAGACCCTAAAAATGCTAAAAAGATTTAAATTATAAAATGAAAGATTAAAATAATGAGAAGTTTTTATACCAAAATTTAAAATAAAAAATGGTTGCAGTTTCTGTTATCACTTTCCCATAAAAATTGATTTTCCTATCAAAATTAAAAAAAAGTAGTTTCTTATTTAAAGCTCAAATCGGGGAATCTGGTAATGCATTAAATTGTGATCACTAAAATTTCTAATCAATTATCGGGTTTTTCATACGAAATGCAATTTATTGCAATATTTTCCGCTAAAATCAACATTTTAAATATCAAAATTTATAAAAACCAAAAAGCGCTCATGCCATATGAGCTGGGGAACAATTGGCTTTTCAATACTATATGAGACCTTCTCCGTGAAAATGGACCTACTGTGTGAAAGTCCAAACCCGTTTTTTGACACACTAGGTCCCTTTTCTCGGAGAAGGTGACATATGGTGATTTAATATTTGACATAGCCGAATATAGCACTGTTACTTGTTTTATATCATAATGTAAAACAAGTATGTACTTAACAATGACGGTAGTTTTTTAATAACACTCAAGTCGAGAAAATGTCATTAATTTGTGATCACAAAAATTTTTAATCAAAAATAGAATTTATTAAAAAAAAAGTAAAATTATAAATAACATATTTATGCGCATTTTTTTACTTTACTTATACAAATAATAAGTTCATTAGATCATTTTCGTTATTACTTTAAATACTTGACCCTGTTAATTTCTTGAAATTTAAACAGCTACAAAGTATTATCTGTATAATTTTAAATAATTTTTGTTAAACATAATCACATCTATGCATGTCATTCATAAATTAGTAACTTTGAATTATGACACTCTACAAAACTTAAAAACATTTAATAATTACAACTATTAACATGCTAAACATATACTCGTTTAAGAATAGTAATCTACCCTGCAGTTCTAAAAGTTAAGATAGAGAAAATGATTTTATTTGACATATAAGATCCACAACTATTTGCTGAAATAAAATGTCCTAAATGGAATTCCGTTTGTCTTGAGTTTATTACAAAAATATTTTAGCTTCTTATTCACTTCATCGAACAGAGGGGGATTTAAAGCAGATATTCCGTACACTGAGAAGATAAATCAATCGATCCGTACTTAAATCGCGTCAAAGCGGTCATAATTACCATACTGTAAGTACGGATTTTCTTACATCAAGTACAGAATTCTTCATTCAAGTACGGATCATTCAAGTTCCTTGTACTCAAGTTACATGCATAAAAGTGTTGTATAACTTGAAGCGTTGAATGGGGCTTACTTTCCACTTTTGGAAGCATCACAAGCAGAATTCAAACAAATCAGATGATTTTGAGAGGTAAAATTAAATTTTTAGTTGTAGTGATGTCGCATCAAATCGTTGCATATATCTTGAATCGTAAAACCCAAGTAAGTTTGGAAAAAAAACCTTCAGGGAGGCGAAAACGTTTTACTCAAAAGGCAACACTGCAGAATTCCTAATGAAGAGAAGAATTAACCTCTGTTCTTTTCTAGAAAGATCATCCAAGCAGAAAACACCGGTTTTTCCAGGATAGGACAACTTCTGCAGTAGTCATTAAATTTAAGACCCTTTCTCTTCCCATGAGCTTCTACGAGTTTTTTTGTGATTTCCTTGGCATTTAGAAAAGTAGCTCATTGTAAAAAACTTAAAAATATTATAAAAAAAACATCTGGTTTTTGGAAACTTTTACAAGCTTAATTGGAACTTTGGGATTTCCTTGCAGCAACATCTGTTTTATTACAGAATTTGTAAGAGCATGTTCAAGTTAAAGGCTATTTACATTAGGGGTGATGTGGCTGCGACTTGTGTTTGTTGGCGGCAAGCGTAGGGAAGCTTTCTGGGCAGTAAAAGTCGCATGTAATGATAATTTCATCGACAACTTTGACACTTTTCTTTTACATATTTGTTTCTATTGTATTATTGTTATGTAATGTATAAGCAGTGTTACCAGTTACATTATTTTAAGCACTATCTAAATATAAAGTTTCGACAGCAAGCTCAGTTTGGTTCATAATTCCTTCAATAACTTTTGCATTAGATAAATCAGCCATTACTTTATAAATTATTGGTGGCAATGCCTGTTCAGCATATTTATTCTACATTTCCCCAACTAACAATAAGTTACTTAATGGCAACAGTAGAACGAATTAAATGTCAAAAAGTCCCAAGACTGTGGCGAAAAAAAGTCTTTATGTTAATGCGCGTGTATTTAAGAAGGACCTTCTATACAGAACGTTATCATTGTCGCACCGACATCACACTTAATGTAAATCGGTTCTAACAGATTTACTAAATACCATTTTTTGGAATTCTTAGATTTCCTTGAAGAAAAATATATGTACTTTATCAGAATTACGGGGTACCAAATAGTAAATTTTATAAGAGTTAATTGTAAAAATATTCAGTTGCAAGAAAAAAATACTATTGCATAAGTCATTTACAAAAGCTCTATTGTTAATTATGTATGTATGTCTAATAGCTTTTATTTTTTATTTTATGTCTTTTAAAAAAATATCTAGAAAAAAACTTAATAATTTCAACTTAATTAATTAATAAACAAGAAAGAGTTCAAAAGTGTTAATAGAATAAAGACATTTAGGCGGTAAAAAATCGTATGAATTAAGGGTTAACTAATGAAATTAAAAACAGAAATTAAAGATACATACATATGTACATATTTATATGAAATTAAAATTTAAATGCAATAACTCTTTAAGAATTTCCTTCCTAAAACTTCGTAAAAATCTATTTAAAAACTACTTCCTTTCAAAAAAAATTTAAAAAAATATTATTATTATCAGGAGAATTGTTCTCTTTGGGAATATTTTTTTATCCCTTATCGCGCAAACATAAGTATTTACAAACTTCTCCCGAGTTTAATATCTTATCTCGAAACAAAAATTCCAACAATATTATACAATTTTCTAATCTATAGACGTTGTTTGGGTAAATGCATAAGTATGTAGACTCGTTTCAAAAAGAAAATCAAAATCCTAAGTCAGCAAATATTTCTGCAACTGTTTGATGTTTAATATGCATGGGTGTAAACTCTTCTTCTTAAATTCAAACCCACCCGCTTCACCGAACCCAAGCCATATTAAACAACATTAGAAAACAATGATTTCTATCAAATGACTTTAACAGACTTCTTTATAAGAGAAGGGCTTACTTATCTCAAAACCAACACTTTACAAACAATAAAACAAAAAAAAACAAAAAAAAAACAATAATAGGTCTTATCATTCGTTTAAATTGTAAATAGTAAGAAATACTGGTTACAAAACTATAAAATTAATCAAAAACAACAATACTTCAACAACTAATTGATACATACAAGTACTAAACTGTATTTCAACAGCAAAAAGAAACGACAAAAAATTGCACACACAAATATATTTAAAAAGTAAAAATGAGTAAGTAAAAGAGTGTAAGAAAGAGGAAGAGAGTGAGAGTGAGATCATACGGAATTTAATAATAAAACCAATAAATATTTTTATGAATCTATTATCGAACACCCTCATAATTGTTTGCAGTGATGCCAGATGATCTACTTGTGAAGACACTTGATGCAGGATATAAATGTTCCATAGAATCTCTTTTTTCGAAAAATATAGCCTATGGGCAGATAGTCTTATAAAAAAAGATTACAGCACTGTTGCCAACTTTTTTAACTCATCAAATCCCTCTAAAACCCGCGTAATTATCTATTTTTATTCGTTCCAGCACTAGTGGCAGCTGAGGGTATAATAAGTTTGTCATTCCATGTGAAACTTTTCTAAGACCACATAAAGTCCATATTCTGAGTCCTTGAGCAATACTAAGTCGATTGAACCATGTCCGTCTGTCTATTCGTCTGTTCAAAACACGCTCACTTTTAAACAACTCAAAAGAAAAGAACAATATTGGTGTCAAGTTGTTTTTTGTTAATCTAAGCAGTTTGGGATTGAAATCAAGCAAAATCTGTTCAGTAGAATAAGAATCATGAATCAAAATGTGGAACAACCACCATAATAAAATGATAATTCTGTTTCTAAAACTAATATAAGTGTTTGCGGAATGCATGGTTTTATATAATTTTCCACAAATTTTTTATGACTAGAATTCACACTAATAAATTTCGCAAAGATAGGTCATTAATTTACTATAGGCCTGATATAAAACTCACTCTCGGAAAAGACTTAATGTACGTCTTAAACCGAAACGAATAATGCAATTGTTGCAAAATTTTATAGCAGACCAAATTATATAAGATCATAAGACAAAAAATAATATTGTAAAATTTCGTAAAGATCGGTCCTCTGGGAAGTCATTCAAAGTACGCCTAAGCCCGTATTGAGCTTTATATTGCTAGAAATAACACCATGCAATGCAGTGTTTAGCGGTTCCTCATTAACCATAGGTTCCATATAAAGAACTTTAAAGTGTATAAAACGCTAACACAAATTTCACGTCTATATTCAGATTTGGTCTAATTTAGGTTGTTACTAAAACAAAGTCACTCTTCAAAATTTTGTGGTGATCGCTTCAATATAAAGTCTCCTCATGAAAATCATTTTAGCACAGCCTAAACTGTTTCGAAAAATTTTTTTTTTGTTTAAATTGCTAAAAATAACTAGTTACATCCAAAAAAATTTTTAGAGCGATATCTTTATGCCATTAGCAGGGCTAGGAACTTTGTGCAATTATGTACATGTTTGTTGCCGTTACTCTTTAATTAATTTTAATTAATTTTTTGCGAGTCACAAAACTTCCAGTAAAATGGCATCAGTTTGTTAGTGCATATTTTGCTTTTAAAGCATGTTTTTGCATTTTTGTTATAAACGCATATTTTCCTATATATTTCGTAAAATTAAAAATAAATAGCTTTTTCTTTATTATTTTAAATATTTGCAGTTGGAAAAAGTGGATCCTTGTTCAATAGCTCGAGCTTTTACTGATTCAATTTAGCTTTAGGAAAAGACCTTAACAAATATAAAATTTAACTACTTGACTGATGCAGAGCCATACGTGGTTAAGTCTGGTCAACTTTTCGTGTTTCAGTATTTAAAGGAAAATATTCCAACTTGTTGGTGGAAACTCAGTATTATGCCAAGAATTTTAAGGAATTAAAGATTTGGTAAAAAAATTTAACAGTAATTGGTGCTATTTTTAATTTGCCTGATTAAGCGTATCGGATGTTGGTGTCATAGCATGGGTCAACAGCAAAACAAGAATGATGCAAGACGCAATGTTGCATGCTAACGCATAAATGGGCAACGGATCAAGGCGCCTCATCTGTATAGTACATGAATGGTACAATTAATGCTCTGGGCATGAAAATACAATGTGATGTCCGATGGACAAAAAATTAATTCAAGTGCCTCGGCTTTTTAAAACGGTGTTAGAAATTCTTCAGTCCTACTGATCTCCTTAGTATTTATACCACCTTTATCCCACCGATAATGGAGTAACAACTCTCATGTGGGGGGCGGCGCTTCAAAGTCTATTTTGGACCTTCTCAACCGCATGCAGGGGAGGGCGAAGGTTTTCATTGGTGACAGTAGGATATCCATTTCTAATGACTCCCTTGAGCACCCCGTCGCAACGTGTTCGTAATTCGCTTTCGTTTTTTCGCAAGAGCCCATCCTTTTATGTCCGATTGGCCGTTGCATCGTACAACGCATTATAGGGAAAATATAGGCTTCCCTCTGACTTTCAACATGAATAAGTTCTCCTTCCCATAACCTATTTTCCTAGTTTCAACACAATGCAATGCATTAGTATGGGCCATCTCCTGAGTTCTGGTCCTAACAATAAAAAAAATATTAGGAGATTTTAAAACTTGTATGTTACCGATAACTTTTATTTTCTAAAAAACGATTTACAATAGAGAAGTTACCGATAACTTACAATTTGAAGTTATCAATAACGTTCAATTTCCATAGAAAAGTCAAACTGCGATGTATTTAAATAGCCTTGTTTGTTGGTAAACAGACAAAAAACATTTATTAGTGCTGTGGTTATTTCATTGAACTGTTTATGGTTATTAATCCAAATTTTTTATATTTTAATCATTAAATTATTTTTTTAAAGAATGGAATTTTACAACATGAAATGAATTAAGATTTATTAATACTTTTTCATTATTGACTGACCAGCGGATCAAACCCACGTTTACGGACAGGTTGATTTGCCATGTTTCGATAGTAGGACGCAGGAAATTTTTTCTTCATCTGGCAATCTTTTTAAAATAATTACATGAAAACGAGAAAGAGCGGAGAGTTGTTTTTTAAAGAGTAACATAAATTATGAATGTTATTTCTAAAAGTATCTAAGAGATACGAGTGAGTGTATGCATTTATTAGTACATATCAGGGTGGATAAAGTTGGTTCATTTGCACTTTTTTTGGTACAACTCAAAACTAAAAAGTACGCTGGTACCCCCTTGACTCATTTGGTAATATTTCCAAATTTTTCAAGCCTACATATTTATAATAGATATAAAATGGCAACTCGTATTTACTGTCCAATGAATATAAGCGGAGTTTAGTGTTTGGTGCAAATAATCTTGCGAAAATGCAGAATGTCGTAGCTTTTTCATGAAATCGAAGGTAAATTCTACCTTTTGTTGTTGTATTTAACAAAACAGCTGTGATATTTTGCATTTGCTCTTTTGCAAGACCATTTGCACGAACCACTAAACTCCGCTATTGTGAATAGATTTTTGCACTTGTTCATTGAACGATTGCTTATGCCACATTCTAAATTTAGTATCAGCGGCAGCAGATAAGTGTGCATTTTCTGATGATATTGACAAGTTTTTAAAAGATATAGGAAACCACTTCTGCAAAAGCTCTACTAAGTAAAAGAGACGAATTCTTCTTAATTCGAGATAATTTTAGAACGAACTTATAATATTTTCAAATATTACTCAACAAGATGGTTGCAACGTCGGGAAGTAATCAACAGAATTTTGGATTAGTGGGAAACCACTTCATTATTATTTTACTCCGAATAATTTTAAAGGATATTCGGACTTTCTACTCCTTTCCTGTTTCTACAGTACATATTGAAAATTGTAAACACAATAAATTTGGAAATGTAATCCGAAGATGTTCGTGTGCACATAATTTTAGAACGCTCAAACATTTTATATTCGTTTAAAATTCGGTATTGCATTTTTTGAGGAATTTGTCCTTTTACCGCAAAACAAGGCGATCAATTCCAAAAAATTTATGAAAACGCTCTCTGGCGGCAATCAAAAATAAAAATTAATGGATATCTTGACCCTTAAAATCGCATGATACAGGTCTGGCTAGATCAAATACAATTTATTTGCCTCATTTCTCAAATATTTTGGAAAACTAACTATTTTGAAAAATCCGGGGCTGGAAATTAATTTTTGACCTATGGTTTCTTTGGCAAAGTTTCTTGGAATAGAACAAGAATTGCAATGTGCTTTTGACGCTACTCTATTGTTATGTATAATTGCTTTTTGTTTTAGTTTTATCAAATTTTTGTTTTTAAAACTAAAATAAAAAATTTACAGTACTATTGGGGCCGAAAATGTACGATTTTAAGAGTTCGTTGGTACGATATTGGATTTCTCATTTATCATCCCTGGTACATATTATTTTTATTTACAAAAGATTTTAATTCACACCATTAAGAGGAGCACTTAACATGAGTATGATGACCAAATCTTGGTCACTGTCTAGGGAGTTGTTAAGTGACTGCGAAAGTGATCGGTACGTTGAAATAAAACAGCAGCGGTAGTTCTCTGCCAAGATCAATAAGCGGGAATCGAAAAATAAAACATAGAAAATATAAAATAAATTGTAAAAAACACGATACAGTGTCGAGAGATATTAAAACTTAAACACGTATAATTTTTCATCAAACGCAAAAAAAATAAAATCTTACCTAAACAAACGAAATAATTAATTGAAATAAAAACAAAACGTGTTAAATTTAACAAAACTAAATTGAAATATTTTGGGTGAAAATAAATTGTATGTTTTTTTTATAAACAAATTTTGTAACTGCTTTTTTTGAATCTTTATTTTTATAAAAAAAAAATATTTTATTAAGTGCAAAAAAGTATTAGCTAATTGTGTGTTGTTGAAGTTCGTCTTTTTTAAGAAAATTTATAAAAAAAAATAATATTCAAGCTTTTTTTTTATATCTAAAGATTCTAAACGTAATTGAAAATTGAATTAAAACTATTTAAAACAAAGAGAGTGGTGACCTTGTGTTTTTTTATTTTTGTTGTTGTTTTTTTGTGAGAATTTGTTGTTTATTTAACAACAGCGAAAAGCAAATTGAATGAAAAAAGTTTATTTTAGACAAAAAAAAAAATAAAAAAATTATCTGTAAGTACTTTTGAATGTATGAAAACGAAAAACTCTCCCATATCTGTGAGGTTGTTTTACCTGTTGATTAGCGGTGGCCAAAACACACAAAATAAAAATAAACTTGTCAGTAGACAAGTTGCTAAATATTTTTTTTATTTCAAAAAACATGATTTAATTATAAACAAAATAGAAAGAAAAAAAAATAAAAACATGTTGTTTTTGTGAATTAAAAATTTTGTAGCGCATTTTTTTATTGAACAACATAATTTTGTAAGTTTTTGGATTGAATAATATTCAAACAATAAACGAGATACTTAAAAATGCCTAATATTTTCTAACAAATTTTAGAAATCAATTTAGGTATTTCACCATACATTTAATATTAAGGAACATCGTTTTTCTTCATGCTGAGAATAAACATTTTTCAATTTCAATTTCAAAATCCCAGAAAACTCTTTTTAACGAAAAATGTTGAACATATTATCTTCTATTTAACCATGCTATTGACACCAGCAACCATATTACGGTTAAATTTGTCCTTCATCAAGAAGCCACAACCACATTATGGTTGGTTTCCTCTAAGCATGTTATGGCCAATTGGCTCTAAAATTGTTAGGCTAATTGACAATAATTTGAAAACCACTAATAATTGTATGGTTTTTAATTAACAATAATATTTTCCCCTTTTGCGAAAGCAATAACTAAGGTTGAAAAACAACCAGGCTATTATACATAAATAAGTGTTCACCATATTTTTTTTTTATTACCAAACAAAATATGTTCTGAGGCAATTATAATATGGTTGTGGGATCTTAATGTAGGACTAATTTAGCCGTAATAAGTTTGAAAATTTGCTTACAAATAGTTTTGTTGTATGTGACCACATTGATGTTTTTTTCTGGGTATTTCAAATTATAAATTTGTTTTTTTTTTACTGGCTGTTTAACAATTTCGAACTTAAACGATCGTCGAATAGAATTATACATGGATAATATTTTCAAAACTGAGTGTTTGCTTTGTTGCATAAAAGAAAAAAATTCCCAAAACGTTAGTTTTTTTTTTACCAATAGCTGTAATTTTCTTTAGAAAACTTATCGATAACTTTCATTTTCTTTGAATATACTATCGATATATTGTAGTGCATTATAAGAAAGTAACCTTAACTGAAAGTTTGTAAAGAGAAAATACAGACTTGTACCTAAAACTTATGATTTCAGTTAATTATAGACCAATCTGCACAAAACTTAATTTTGTTATTTTTATGGCCGTTTTCTCATTACACTATTATCTTTTTTCCCAGCGAAAAACTGCGCATTAAAAAAAATTTGATTTTCTCAATGTCTCATTTGCTTCTATTCTGTTGGAAAGCTTACCAGCACTCTTCTGCCAATTATTTATTTTCCTTTTATTTGCCGTACAGATAAATTCAATCAGCTGACTTTTAATTTTTACATGTATTAGGAGAAGAGCTGTTGCCAACTGAAAACATTGTTTTGCCGGTATATTAAGAAACCTAAAATCGTTAACGGACAGTTAATCGGTCTCATCAATTTATATTGAAATTAGGTAACAGACAGTTTGTCGATATATTGAGAAACTGGCCATTAGTCGTATAAAACTATGACAGACACAATTTTACGACAATAGCTTCATTCGTAAGTGGCCTTCAAATGGGTCATACGGTAACTTATGGACCGGAAACTCCGAAATTTAGTAGCATGATTTCTAGGCATATAAATCGGTGCATTCCACCAACAATTAATTTTACTTTTTCTAACAGAAATATAAATTTTGTATTCAGGTTGTTCCACATTTGCGTTCATTACTCTTTTCCTACTGAACCGATTGTGTTGAATTTCAATCCCAAACTGCTTAGGACTCAGAATATACGTATATATTCTTTATGGGGTCTTAGATGAATTCATATTTAAAAAAGTTTTAAACGGAATGACAAACTTAGTAAAATATTGTCATTCTCCACTAGTAGTAGAGGGTAAGAAAAGGAGAGCCTTGATATCTACAAAAAAAATGTATCGATAACTTTTTATTTCTCAAAAAAAAATTATCTTTTACTTTAGCGGCTTATTTTCTTAATTCCTTGACTTTGCACTAAGGAATTTTTTATATAATTTTTTTTTTATTTGAAAAAATTTGTTAAAAAATGTTTTAGCTGGGTTGAAATGTTTTCGAAATTAAAAATCGAAGTTAATTTTCTCAAAAACTTCGTTTGCTTAAAATATTCATAGAAAGTTGATTGGTAAATTTTAATCAATCGAGCCCATCCATTTTTATAGGAAGTGTGACTGAAGTTTAACTGCCGTAGAAAATTATGAATAACTTTTATTTAATCGAGCATATAAATTTTTATAGGAAGTTTGACGAGTTTTAATTTGTGCAAAAACTTATCAAGTACTTTTAATTTTCTATAGAAAAGTTAACAACCTGCTTTAAACTTTATTAAAAAAAAGTTACCAATAACATTTTAATTTAAGATGTGTTGCTGATTGTGAAGTGGATTTAATCACTGCGAGCTTAGGGTAATTCCGCTCAAGTTCTGTCGACAGAACCTCGTTTGTACAATCACACTTCATTTTCCCATTAGAATCCCTAATCATCAAAGTTTTTAAAACTTGTTCGACTTTAATTTCACTCGAATACGATTTCCAGAACACACGTAATAGAAAATATTTATGAATTATTGTAATCTATATAATTTTTATATGTCTTGACTATATTCCTAATTTGATGTATGTCTGTATTTATGAATATGAGGCCCATTAAACTTGACCCGGCCGGTTAAATTTATTTTATGTATTTTTATCGTTTCTCTTTTTGTAAAGTTTTTTTTTTTTGCGATGTTTACGAATCTACAATAAAAAAATTTATATAAATCTAAATTTGAATATTTTATTGTGTGTTTTAAAGCGACATTACTAATTTTGTTTTTCCCCAAGTCAGTCATCCAGCCAGCCAGGCAGTAAGTAGTTCGTCGTTGTTGCCGTCGTCGTCAGAGTTTCTTATTTCTGTTAATTAATTAAAATTACGCTCACATATCAGTTGTTTAATGCGCCTTTGGAATGTCTAATGAAATTGCTGTATTTTAGTTTATTTTGTATCATTTTCCCTACTTCATCTTCTTCTCCAGCAGTTACCAGCACCAATAAATACAATTTTTTATCACAGAGCACAATTTTTACTCTCTGTGCTTAAAGAGATAAAAAAAATTCATGTATGGAAATGTTTTTCCAGATGTGTAAGATTTTTTTGTTTCTATAATTAGCACGATGTTTATTTATGGCAGTATTTCACCTGATTTTTTTTATTTGAAAATTAGATTCCCGTTTTCCAAAAACAACAAAAAAAAAAAATATTAAGACATTTCCCAGTAGTTTAAAAATTAAATATTTTGCAAGTGTTTGATTTGTGGTTACTTACGTCAATGGCAGTAAGGAGGTTCACAAAATATATTAACCTAAAATAATAAACAAAAAATAGACGATTACTTTTAATTTTTTTAAAACATTTAATATTTAATAGAAAATTTTAAATTCCAATAATCGATATCGCTAGCTAATGCTTGGATTGAAAATGTATCGATACCATTGACTGTCCCTGAAAAAAGTAATTGGCAGTTCTGAGTTTCTTGGAATTTTATCCTAGAATTTATCTTAGAATATAATGGATCGTTTAATTTTTGTAGAAAAATCTATTGATAACTTTTTATTTCAAAAGATCCCTAGAGGGAAGCGAACTGACACTTAAGTAGTCCCGTGATAGGTCTTTGGTGGTAGAGACCGGTTCTAGTTCTAACACTTTATATGAATAAGACCCATCACTCTTACATGGAGTGTGACCAGTCACAGATCTACTCTCAATGAACGTGCTTAGTGTCAGTTACTAATATGTATTATTATTCCTGTCACTGTGGGGAAACCTCCCCGCTCCATCGTACGAAAAAAAAAAAAAAAAAAAATTATTATTTGAATACAATGTAGTATTATTTCAATAAAACAAGTCCTAGATTTAAATTTAAGAGCCAAATTTTAGAAATTACCAAAAAATGTGTCACAGCACCAGTTAAGACTGTACTGTAATTCATTACTTTTTCTACCTTTTTGTTCTTTATAAACCAGTTAAGGGGTTGGTTCTTCTTTCACAGGTCATGAGTACTTTCTTTTTGTACTTGTTCTATTTTCACAAATCCCAGGACCAAGTCTGTTGGACCAATTGACACAAATTTCCCGCAGGGATAATTTAAAAATATATTCGAACTTATATAGAAAGAATATTTTTCACTTATTTTAAATTTTTATGGAAAATTTATCGCTTTTTTTATTGTCTATTAAAAGTTTATTGATTATATTAATTTTCTTTAAAAAATAAAAAATTTATTGATACCTTTTTTCCAATAGAAAATGTATCGCTAAATTTTATTTTCTAAAAAAAAATTTATCGCTAACTTAAACTTTCTTTAAAAAAATCATCGCTATTTATTTTTTATAAAAAATGTATCGCTAACTTAAGTTTTCCGTAGAAAATATACAGCTGGCTTTTAATTAATAGGGATGCGATTGCCATGCAAATGAATGTTTTTTGTCAATAGTCTAAGAACGATGTCGACCAATTATCTTTCTAAATCATTAAATTTGCGTTAAAACGGCATCGATTTGTTTTTGCATATTGTTGCATATTGTTGCATATTTTGGTGAAAATTCATATTTTTGCATATTTAGGTTTTAAATGCATATATTTAAATTTTTGAGTGATTTATTTTTTTAAATTCCACGTTACAAAAAAAGTTCTTAAAAAAATTTTAAATACAATGAAAAAAACCTTCAAAAAAAATGTTAATATCAAATAATAAATTATTTTGGAGCTTTGCTTTAAATACAAAATTTTCAAGATTTCAACAAAAGATTCTTCTTTTTTAAACCGATGCAGCAACCATACATGGTTAAAGGTTCCAATTAGCTTAAAATATTTTATCCGGATTATACCGCGTTATAGAGGAAATTTGATAAAATTGCAATTTTTAATGAAATATAATTTTTTATATTTTTGATTTGTTGTTGTTTTTTGTTTGGCTTAAGGTCGTATATTAAAATTATAAATAAAAAATCCACAAATTTTTGTATTTTATTTTTAATCCGATATTTCGACCATACATCGATGGTCATCTTCAGGGGATTTAAAACACTGTCAAATTTAAACTACAAAAAAGTTGACACGTCCTCACTGTTCGTCAAATTTTCATCAACTTTTCATTGACGAACAGTGAGGACGTGTCAACTTTTTTGTAGTTTAAATTTGACAGTGTTTTAAATCCCCTGAAGATGACCATCGATGTATGGTCGAAATATCGGATTAAAAATAAAAAACAAAATTAAAAATACAAAAATTTGTGGATTTTTTATTTATAATTTTAATATATGACCTTAAGCCAAACAAAAAACAACAACAAAGATAATCGACACAGGTCAACAATAAATATTGAACATATTTTTGTTTTTAGTAAAATTAAAAAACGATTTTTATGGAAATTTTTTCCGTTTTTAGTATTTTTTATTTTGTTAATGCCTATTTTGGATTTTTTTAGTGCATAATTTAAGCGCATATTTTCGAGTTTTTAGTGCATGAAAATCTCATCCCTAATAATCTATAATCTATAGTAAAATCATCGTTCTTTGTAATTTTCTATAAAAAATTTACTTTAGTTTTCTGTAGAAAGTAAGTGTACCGCTTGCTTTATTTTCCCCCCAAAAAATAATGAAATAGCCCCCTAAAGTGTGGAGCCTTATTTCATATGCAATAAAGCCCCAGTTATGAAAATGAAATTAGTCCCCAACGAAATGAAATAACGCCCCAAACAGATATGAAATAATTCCCTAATTTTTGGGGGCTTATTTCATATGAAATAAATTTGAAAATAAAATAATCCCCCAAAAAAATATTGGGGCTTTATTTCTTAATGATTTTTTCATATGAAATAGTCCCACAATTAAAAAAATTAAATAAAACCCAAAACAAAATTAAATAACCCCCCAGAAATCGTTGTTGTTGCTCTCTGTACAAACGGTTGGGGGGTTATTTCATTATTTTTTTGGGGGCATGTAATGGCCGCCATATATGCATCGCAATTTTTATAATTTCATTAATTTTTTATTTATAATAAGGCTAAAGTTCATCAAATTTAATTTTCATTAAATTATTTTTATGAAGAAAGGAATTTTACAACATGAAATTAATAAAAATTAATTGATAATTTTTCATTCTTGACTGACCTGAGGCTCGAACCCATGCGTTTTTATGGACGGGTTACCTTTACATGTTTCGATTGCAACCACTTAATCTCTTCAGAGGGGTTTGCCGTTTAACACTCGCAGCCATCGACGACTGCTGGCAGTCAATAGTCAAACATCAGCAGTCGTCGATTGCTTAAAAACCTGTTCCATGGTTCAACAAAATAACCACAACACTAATTATTTTATACATTTTAAAATTACGGAAAAATTAAATTTTCGCCGGGATATGTTTCGATAACTTGATTTTTGTTGAGAAAATTAGAAGCACGATTTTCGTTCGTGTTACTTTTAAACAAACGTTTATAAAGTAACATTTCCATGGAGAATTAATGAAATTTTACTTTTACAAAATTTCTTTCTGGAAATATTGTTTTTTTTTAAACATTGTTGTTGCTTGTTAACAAAGATTAGATAGTAATGAATTTATTAACAAGAGCGAGTTTTTTATATTGAAAATATTTAAACTAGAACTTTCCGTTTTAACACAATTTTTTATTCTGTTTGTTTTGTTTGTTTTCTTTAATCTGCACATTAAAATCTGGCAAATGTTTAAACAAATCTCTTGAATTTGACGTCATTAATTAAAAATTTTGCTTAAACAATTTTTAATATTTTTTCCGCCCCATTCAGATTGATTAAATTAACTGCATTTAAAGCATTTTAAAATTTATTTATCATTTCACCATCTAAAATTCTATTATGCGTTGTTGTATTTAATTCTTGGAAAAATAACCCATAAAAAATTATAATTTTAAAGCATTTTGCTTAGAAAGTTAATTTGTTTTAAAGTAATAAATTATTAAATAAAAATAAATAAATTTTATTAACTCTCACTCTCTTTTTCATAGGAAAATTAATAAAATAAATAATAAAAATAAAGGTCAGAAATATAAAAACGGAAGTACTTTATCAAGTTTTTCTTCGATTTCTTCCCTCTCTCTCTTATTTATGTTTTCATGTTTATATATTTTGTAATTAATACTTTTATTAAAAGAGAAAAGAGAAAAAAAAAAAACAAAAAATTTAAATAAAGCCCGGTTCAATGATGGTTTGTTTTTATATTTTACAAATTCTTGAGTTAAAGAAAGAAGAAAAAAGTTTAAGAAAAAGGAAGGCGTTTCTGGTAAATTAAAGATAAAATTGAAATGAAAGGAGAGAAAAACTTTAAAAATTAGCATTATTTAAAAAAAGGAATGATAATAAGTATGAAGCTGTATTGATTATACCGTTACTGTGTGATTTACTCTTCAGTCATAAGCGTTACCTTCTTGATTACTTAGCATCGATGGCTAATTCAACTTTATCGTAAATTGTTCTGCTTTTCAGTTCATGTAAATATTATTAAAGAAATGATATAAATCGTATACCCTTTACCACAGGTGGTAATTACTACGATATTGATCTAACTAAGACGCTATAAACTTTAAGTAATTTGGCCCCTGTTTACTGTTTGCTTGTTTGTGTTTATGTATAAGTGTATTGAAGTTGGTATAATTAGCACGTCACAATGGTACATTATGATTGTCAAACTGCAAACGAGGAAAAAATTTACAAAATGTTTTTGTTGTAATATCGATGCCACCTTAAGTAAATACACTATGCTCTCAAGTATCTCAAACTTTCTCACATATTTTAAATAATTTTTTTGTTGAAATTTTCATTTTAATTTGCCCTTTTTAAAAGGGTGTGGATTTGATAATGTCATAAATATTTACACTTTATTTCTACACTTAGCTTAAGCATTGTTAATCATATCACATTACCCTTCTTCGAAACTAATGATAGCAACATACAAAACCAACTTAATACGTTATCAATACGTTCATTAAACTTTAGTTTAATTTTTTGAAATCATCTTAATATACAGAGTTTTAAAGGAGTGAATTTAAATAAAACTTCAACATATTAGAAACATTGTATTTTTAAAGTTATAGTATTAGTTTTCTATAAAAAATTCAACGATAACTATAATTTGTTATAGAAAATTTAACGATTACTTCAATTTTCTATAGAAAAATTAACGATTACTTCAATTTTCCATAGAAAAATTAACGATTACTTCAATTTTCTATAGAAAAATAAACGATAACTTTAACTTTCTATAGAAAAATTAACGATAACTTTAACTTTTTATAGAAATATTAACGATAACTTTAATTTTCTATAGAAAAGTTAACGATAACATTAACTTTCTATAGAAAATTCAGCTATAACTTTAATTTTCTATATAAAATTCAACGATAACCCAAATTTTAATTTTCTATAGAAAAGTTAACGATAACATTAATTTTCTATAGAAAATTCAATGATAACTTTAATTTTCTTTAGGAATTTCAACGATAAATTTAATTTTTCATATTGAATTCGACGATAATTAATTAATTTTCCATAAAAAATTTAGCAAAAACTTTAATTTTCTATAGAAAATGCAACGATAACTTTAATTGTCTATAGAATATTAAACAATAACTTTCTAAAAAAAAAACTTAATGTGTAGTGTCAAGTCAGACTAAAAGAATTTCAAAGTGGGTATTAAACATGAAGTAATCAATACATTTCAACCCATTTGAATGACTTTATCGAACTTTCTCTAAAGAATCAAATATGTAAATTAAAATTTATGTATCCCAAACTCCAATTTAAACAATATTTATTAATTCAACAAAAATGTATCATGTTTATAATAAAATAAATACTATATTTAAGAAAAAAGCAAAAGAACTTTTCTTAAGATCAGAACATAAATTAAAAAAAGAAAATCACTTAATAAACAATAATCCCAACGAACTGACAAAAGATTATGTGTAAGCAAAACCCCATTAAAATTATTAAATATTTTATTGTTGTTAAAGAAAATAATGCAGCTGTCTGCCACCAACCGAATTTGATAAGAAGATTTTATTTTTTCTCTTACAGAGCAGAACTTAAATAAATTATTAAAGAAATAAATTCAGCTCAACTGCTGCTCTACAAATAAGAAAAGATAATTAAAATAGCAGACTTATATTCAGAAAAAGAAGAACACAAAATAAAATTAAAATACAATAATAAAAACAAGAATTGCAACGAATTAAAAGAAAAAGTTCAAAACATTTGACATTTGGAAAATATAAAATGTAAAGAATATTACAATAATAAATTTATTACATTTCATAGTTTAACAATTGATTTTTAAATAAATTTATACAAATTATTATAAACACCAACAAGAGAATGTTTATGGCACAGATGAAGAACGCATTTGAATAAAATGTTTAGATTAAAGATTGTGGATACAGAATTCTAAACGGGGTTTGAACTTATACGCAACCAAAAAAAATTTATCGATAAATTTTGTATGGAAAATTTAATTACCGAGCAATTTTCTATACAAAATTAAACCATCGAGAAATTTTCAATAGCAAATTAAAGTCAATTGTCAATAAATTGTATACAGAAAACAAAGTTATCGATATATTTTGTACAGAAAAAAGTTATGGATAAGCTTTGTTTAGAAAATAAAAATGTTCTATAGAAAATTAAAGTTGTCAATGAATTTTATTTAGAAAACAAAGTTATCGAAAAATTTTGAACAGCAAAATAAGTTAGCGATAAATTTTATGTAGAAAATTAAAGTTATCCAAAAATGTTCAATAAAAAATTAAAGTTGTCCATAAATTTTATATATAAAAAAAATTTATCGAAAAAATTTGTACAGAAAACTAAATTATCGCGAAATTTATAATAGAGAACTAAAGTTGTCAATAAATTGTATAAATAAAACAACGAAATCGATCAATTTCGTGTAGAAATTTAAAATTATCGAGAAGTTTTCTAATTAAAATTAATTTATCGAGAAAATTGCAATAGAAAATAAAAGTTGTCAACAAAATTAGAATTGTGGTTATTTTGTTGAACTATTTATGGTTTTTAGTCCCAATTTTGAAAGATTATCAATAACAATTTTAATTAATAGAAACTGGGAATTATTTCCTTTCATAGGTTACTTTATTATATTCAACATTTTTTTTTTCAAATTTATTCTATGAGCTAAATTTTAGTTATGTATTTTAAAAAGCTTTTTTGTAATAGTCCTATTCCTTTAATCTTTAGGAATGACTTTATACACTACCAGACTATTATATTGTATCTTCTTGTTACATTTTACCTTAGATGTCCTTTCTCTTTGGAAAAATTTAAAAAAATTTAAAAAAAAATTAATCATTAATACGATTTCCGTATGACGTGCTAAATTCCCAGTTTTTCATATTTAATAAATACACTGAAATTTATTGTTAAGGGAAAGCCTAATAAAATCCCCAATTTCCTAATCATATTTTTTTATCCTAGTTTTTAAAATAAAATCCCAAACTTGGGGATTTATCTGACTACTCTTCTAATAAGTTCTATTTTTTAATTAATACTGAGCTAATTAAACAAAAGCGGCCGGCAAGCGTTTTTATGAACATGAAAATTCTATCTTAACATATCGATCTGTCAAATAAGATTTACCAGCCGGGTGGTGTCTAATTCGCATTTGTAAGGTTTGTTTCGTATATATTGGCTGCAAATGAAAAGTTTTGACATAAAAAACGCTCTTTTTTATGTAGCTCACACAGAAAAAATAAAAATGGATTTCAATTAAAAAGTTTGTGATATTAATTTAAAATTTAATCAAATTTGCACCAGTAAGCAAATTAATATAATCAATTAAGCGTTTAATTCGCTCTATTAAGCGTTTAATTTACTTGATTAAGCGTTTAATTCAAATTATTTTATTTTTCATTAATGCTTTAATTGGTAAAAAAATTTTAAAATTTTTTATTTTTGCCAATAACCAATGAAGAAGTGGAAGAAATGGCACGTTTTCTACTTTGACTGCAGTTTTAAACGCCGATTTTAACATGCTCACTTAAGCGGAGATTACTGCACACATAATCTTAGCCAAAACTTGATAATTTTATAAATTTTTTCTAAGCTCTCGTAGGTTTAAAATTAAGAGATTTCATATCTAACTGCCCATCTATACCAGAGATAATTATTGCGACATATATTGCAGTAATTGTCAAAATTATGTTATCTTTAATGTAGACAGCAATTTTTTGTACATATTTATTGCTAACAATTTATGTTGCAATAATTGTTAGTCCATTTTCGTTGACAATTATTGCTTACAAAAAACGTCAATTTGGTTGTCAGTTGAAAGAAAGCAAAAAAGAAAAAAAAAAAGAAGCAAATTGTGTGAGAAAGAAATTTAGTTTTTGAAATTGCAGCAAATTATAATTGTAGTAAAATAATTAAATTAAAAAATTATATAAACACTAAAATAAAATTGCAAAAAATATAATTTTTTCCTTATTCGATCTTTATTGTTAAAACTAATATTAATTTGTTTAAGTTCGAGTTCTTTTTTATAAAAAAATAATAATTTTACTTTAACAAAAATAAAAAAATTAATAATATTAATAATTTTGTACTAAAAATTACCTCAAGCTTAAACAAATTAATATAAATTTAAATAATAAAGTTGAATAAGAAAGAATTTATATTAATAATAATAATTCTTGTAAGATACCGCCATTTTTTACACTGCACCTTCTTTCTTGATTTTTTTTTAAACTATGAGTTAACATAAATACGTTTTCCCATGCCTTTAACATAAGCTGAGCAATAAGAAATATTGCTCTGTTATTCTGTCGACGTTATTGCCAACTTGCTGAGATATTTATCTTAAGTGTAGACCTAGGGTAATTGCCTTTAGCAACAACAGATGTAGGACAAATTTAAATAATATTTTGCATCGATTTGTATTGAGCGGGAGTTCCCGGGATCCCGGGAAATTAGAAAAATAAATCCCGCTTTCCCGGGAAATGAAAAAGTCCGGGAAAAGAAAAACTCTAGATGTGATATTGTTTTTCGTAGTACTTGTCATTTTCATGACACATTGCGTGAACACTCACATATTACTTGCGTATTTTACATGCATAGTTGGGGGTAGTGCACTCATTTTTCAGTTTCAACTCACACTTAGTGATAGTGCAAAAATATTGCAATAATTTTTTTGATTTTGAGTGATGAATTGAAAATTTGCAGCCTCACTAAACATGAGTGATAGTGATGTTAAAAAAATTTGCACTAAAAAAATAGTTTGATTTAAAATAGAGCAATCATCAGTTTATTGCAACTTTTTGTTCTTCACTCATTTGTTGCACTAAATTTAAAATCAAAAACTTGTTTTTTCATGATTAAAGCTAATAATTGACAAAATTTAATTTTAAGTTAAATTTTTTTAATTTTAGTGATACAATATTTGTATGCAGCTTTTTTGATTGCAAGTCCAAATTTTGCACTTTTTGAATTGAGTGCATATTTTTGCATTCAATCTGCGATTAGTGATAGTGAAAAAATTTTCAATATTACTAAAAATTTTTTAGTGGTAGATAACAAGTTGCAATCATCACTAAAGCTGATAAAAAAGAGTGCAAACTCATTTCTTTGCAGTTTTATTTAGTGATAGTGCACTTCTGATTTAAATCAATATTTAGTGCACTACCCCCAACTATGTTTACATGTACCTATTAACACAAAGTATAATAGCCGAGTGGAATAAAAAAAGCAATTGCCACCAATGACAGGCAAAATAGTTAGCACTTTTACTCAATTTGTACTAGTGACTACTGATGTGGCATTCAAATCATACCTGTGTATGTACATCTTTCCCTGGACACCAATATTTAGTGTTGAAATGTTAAAATAGCTACTCACGTTTCGCTAGCTAATTCTATAGCTCGAAATTATGCAGAAAAAAATTGTTTTCCAACGACAAGGCAAAAAAAATGTGGATCCGAAATAGATCCCGTTACTTGAACAACAACAAAATCGCTTGCTTTTTGCTATCACGTTTTGTAAATATGTAAATATCACGTTTATGTTAGGTAGAGGCTATGCAGAGAGGGTTAATTGCCACCTCGTAGGAAATCCTCCTGTTAAATTCGCCACTCAAAACTACCTATGTACATATGTAAAGTAGATTGTAGTGGGACTATGTACTGGTAGTTTTTAATGAGCTAGCAAACATACACGTACAGTGGGACTACCGCTAGTTTTAAATGAACTAGCAAATATACACGTACAGAGCTAGTGCGTCATACCACTGAAATATGCAAAATCATATTTTTAGTGCTTACAGCTTGAAAAACTTGCCCTGGTAATCACAACAACTTAAATAGGTACATATGTACGTAATAAAATCAAAATAAACCTGTTGCATTCCATAACAGTTGTTTTTTCATGCTCTACGTGTGTGTTTGTATGTGTATTCTCGCATGAAACCGTTATTGGTTCTCTTTTACTAATTTGTATTGTTTTAAAACATATCAATATGGTGACGGTTTGTGTTTAATGTTCGTTGTTCATGTTTGGCCACTTTTTTGGTCACGTTTAAATGTGACAGCAGCATCCATCACAATACATAAATGTGTGCCTGTGTGTGTTCTCTTGAAATTTTTTTTAATTACTTCTACAAAAATTTAAACAAATTCCAGGAAAATTGGGGTATTTCTCCTCATTTTTTTATTATTGTATTACTAACTTTATTTTAAAGAAACAGTAAGAAAATAAAACGAATAAAAAAAACAACAAATATGACTCATCCATATAACACTACCCGCTTTAAAAGAAAATACACTAAGACCTCGGTTTACGTCTCTTTGCCTTTCCTTGCAATTTTTAATATGATCAGCAAATTTTAGTAAAAGTTGGCGAAATGACAGTAAAGCATTTTTCAGATATTACGAATATTATCACACGAATACCTTAATAATGAAAGCTTGATTAGCATTAGCTTTGAGCCAGCAGAGGGGGTAGACATAACTACATATACATACATACCTAAAGACATAAAAGAAGAGAAAAAAAAGAACAGCTTCATACATATATTTCCAAAGTGAGGCATTTGGTTTTACTATCCAAAGATATTTTAACTTAAAGTGATTATGATAAAAATCGTAGTGCCTGCTTGGCAACAGTTGTAGCATACGCAATAAGTCGCTACAAAATAAAGTTAGTAGATAGGTATGTGAAAAATATGTGGGTCAAAATTCCAAAAACTTTGGAAAATTTTTTTAAGTAATAATTAATGACACCATGATCGGATATCTTTAACTCAGCGTTTAAAAAACTACAGTCAAAGTTAAAAAACTGAGCAAAAAACGAAAATTTGTGTACAACTTTTCGCTTTTTGACACTTAATGAATCAGAAGTAAAAGCAACGGTTTTCTTTTTTTCCAATGACAAATAAAGAAGTCGAAGAAATGGTAGTATGTTTCGTTTACTGCAGTTTTTTAAACGCTGGTTAAAACATATGCATTAGCAACCGTATAATAACATGAGAAATCATCTAACATGATACATAAGTCTATACTTAACACATGAAATGCTTAACTTATTAGAGTTAATGTTAATCATTTCATGTCTGTTGTAGACTGGATGTTATGAAGTTGTTCTTGTTTAAATTAGACATTGATCAGCAAAATAAAAGAGTAAAATAGCCGCCTAATGCGCCGTCTAACTCAAAACAAATTAAATATTGACATTGGCCCTTTTAGCACAAAGCCACAAAAGTATTATCATATTTTATTTATTAAAATCAACAACAGCACATTAATTCAAATTGTGTACAATCTAGACTAAATTAACTTTAACAAAACAAAAACGTAAATATAATAGGAATAGTTAATAATAATATTTACATAAAATATTAATTTAAGTATAATTATTTTAGTATTCAGTATCAAAGTTATTCCTGGTTATTATTTGGTTTGTTGTGCTTAATTTCCAATTTATATTCTTGATAAAAACACTGAATTTATTGTTGAAGGATAAGCTAATTTCTATGCGCGTTTCACTATTTGCTTAGGACATATCATTAGGAAACATTTTCTCAAAAAAAATTTAGAGAAACCCAAAGATATTAGCAAATAAAATTGCAGATTGAATGAGAATTGCAACCACTCAAAAAGTATAACCGGCTTGGGCAAAACTGAAAAAACCCTGTTAAAACTAGTCGAATAATAACCGTCCGATCTCCCTAGTCAAAGCAGAAATGATGTGTTTATTGACCTAATTTTGTATTTACATAACCTTTCTAAATTTATATTTTGACTTATTGTGGAATTGTCAACATTCTTGTAACAAATTCAAATTTTGATTTTTAAATCACGCTTAAGTTCATCAAATTTAATTTGTATAAAATTATTTTAATAAAGGAAGAAATTTTACAACAAGAAATGAATTAAAATTTATTGATAGTATTTTTTTATTCTTGACTGAACAGGAGGATTGAACTCGGGTAGAACTTACATGTTTCGAAAATAATCACATTCTCATCTGAGAGTTTTATTTTTTTTGTAATGTATTATAAATAAATATAATATAAATAATAAAAAGAATTTTAATAATTTGCTGAAACCAATAAATCAGTGCGTCATTTCGGTTTGCATCGCATTTTCGGTCCCTATAAACGACGCAAATTAAGGTCGTAGTGTAAGTTAAACCAAAAGATGCTAACCACAATTTAATAACAACACCACACATTTAAACTACATATTTCAAATTATGACAAACACTCACAAAAAAGTACAAATTAAAGGCAACAAATAAAACTCTCTGTCTAATATTTTTTTTTCTATTTTATAAAATAACTATTTTTTCTTTTATGTAGTTATTTAAAAAAAAACACATGCCTACATACCCACATACCTACATAATGAAATAAAGAGTCATCAGCTTTCAAGTTTTGTTTATTTAATATCTTTTAAATGAATCATCGTTTGTTTACACACGTAAAAGTTACCCATAATGTCAAATTTAATACTAACATATTTCAATATTTAAACTGTTTGTGAATGCTTCAGTTAATTTAAATTTTAATTAAAAAAAAACCAATACACTGCTTAAACGTGTAAAATGTAGTAAAAATCGTTCTTAATTATTATTGTAAAAGTCTGTTCTTTTAAAAGAGAAATTTTAAAATTCTTTTCAAAACAGTTTTATTAAACAAATATCGACAAAAAAAAAACAATTGTGACAATTTTCAATTCAAAACATTGACGCTTAACACATGCCCTGGGGGGTAACTGCGTATTTCGATTCGAAAGAAATAATTTACGGGTTCGAACAATTTGTACTGTGTATTACGATTTTCGCAATCGTTCGAAACAAATATTAGGAATATCGTAATACACAGTACAAATTGTTCGAATCCGCAAATGATTTCTTAGGCATTTTATTTATAAAAATATAAACGGAAGTTAAAAGGGTATTTATAATGTAATAGATTATTTTTTAAATTGGAAAACCTTTTTTGTTTTTAATTGAAAATTGTTTTATGACTTTTTGTTAAATTTATTTAATTTGTTAAAAATTGTGATTTTTTGTCAAAAATTCAAGAAAAAAACCCTGAAGAAGGCACACAACGGAGTGCCGAAATATTGGTTCAATATATTTAATATTTTTTAAAAAAAGAGACCTCAAGCTTAATTAAATAATAATAATAACATATTAATATTAATTAAAAATTTTCCGCTTTTTAATGACCTTTATCTTAACTGTTTTCCATTTGTTGGCAAACATTTTATACGACATTATTCTTGTCCGTCAACAGTTTATGGCTATTGATTTTGCAAGTTTATAAATATGTCTGTCTGTTAGTGATAAAAGCTAACAATTAATCGTACTTGAATTAAAAATATGCGAATATTCGTATAGGATTGATACGAATAATATATTAAATATTGTTTATGTTAGGTAAGGCTCGATTAGGTTAGATAAAAATGTCAGTCAGTACCCAGCTGAAATACTTAGAACAAACGATATTTTGCGATAACATGGAGTCCCACTAAATAGAACCCCCTCCGTAGAACCAATCCGATCTACTAACGAAGTTTGTAATGCCCTCATATACAAAGCTCGGGACGTAGTTTGCAGGTATTGCTTTCTTTGAAAATTAACGCATTTGCAACAAAGTTGTTGCTAACATTGTGAACAGCCGATGAAAATGTTGCTTCCATTGTGTATGCGGCTTAAATTTTAATATATTCCAAAGAATAATTAGAACTACCAAAAAATCTAACAATAAATTAATATCAAACCGAAAACCCACTTAACTTTTTCCCTTTAATACAATCGTGAGATTATTCCTTTTCTTATATGTACCCTCCATCACAATAGTCCAGAGGGAATTATGCGTTTGTGGTGATGTTTATAACACCTTAAAATATTGGTTTTATACCTATCGTTAAGTATGTATACCTCTCGACTTGGAAACACTTCTTGAATCAATCTAACAATGTCTGTTGGAGATAATTTGACGTAATTCAGTACATATGTATGTGACTAGAACCAAGCCTTTTGGAAATGTAACAATCGGTCTATAATTTCAAATAGCCCTAACACAAGCTTCTTTTCGGACTAGAGTATCTGTGATCATAACCCATCTTATTTTGTTGGTATTTCAATAAAATTTGGTTTCAACTTATTTTGTTATAAGCCACATAATGTTACCAAATTTTATTAGAATCGGTACATATTTGACCATAACTCCCATACCAATACTATGCACTCCCGAAAATAGCTTTTAATAGGTTAGTTAGTCTTCGTCGAACCGACAAACTTTTTACAAAAAAAATTATAGCGGAACTATTTTGATGTAAAAATCAATAAAAAAAAAAAATTTTGTTAAGTATTTTATTAAAATAACAAATAAAATAAAAGTTCTTCTTCTCTATCAAAATTTTATACGAATTTTAACACTTTTTTGTGTTTTCAAATTGTGATTTTTTAAATTTCCATCATCAGCTTACGTTGTTGGAAAAAAGAGCGTTATTTGAATGCACAAAAAAAACGTTATATGATAAAGTGTAAATGAGATTTGTCGATTCGACAAACATTAAAATCACTACATGTCAAAACGATCTCATATTGATGCAGATATCTAAATAATATTTGGCACAAACAACTTTAATTTGAATCTTAACCTCTTCACATATGGTCCCAAATAGGGTACATTCTCGGAAATTGATTTCTTAATCCTCTGTTGTAGGGTATCAAATGGACGGCCTGGACCGGCTTTACTTTCTTGTTTTTTTTTTACTGCAATTTTGTTTCACAACTCTAGTAATCTAATTATATTGTATGTACTTGTAGAGCGAAAAATAAAGTTAAATATATTGCAAATACTCTTTTTCTTTTTATATACTCGTATAAAAAAAAGCAAAAATTCATGCTTGTTTAATGTTATCTTATCAATTGGACTTTTTTTAAATAAAAACCAGCGAAAAAAGAAAACAATTTTTATATACAGTATTTCTACAAAGTCGATTATTAAATAAATTCCATTACAAAATATTCTATAAAAAAAATGAAAACATGTATCAGTAATAAAGATTGAATAAAAACGTAACAAATGATTCATTTACCTTTTTCAAAAGGTTCCACAAAAGGAAATGAGGCGGTTATACACATTTAGCATAAATATTCCTATACAGTCATGCCATTTGTAATGCGTACTGTATACTTTTGGTAAGTTGTGTGCATTCATACTTGGAAAAGTACATCTATAAAATAATTATTTTTGTTGGAACTTGTGATTTATTTGAATAAATAAAATTAAGTTAAAAAGAAAACATCTTCGGTAAAAATCAAATGAATTGAAAAAAATTTCGATAAAAAATATCGAGAAAATTTTGTACATAGAAATTAAAAATTATGAAAAGTTTTTAAAATTAAAAATTTAAAAAAAATCAAAATTATCTAAATTTTGTTTTAAAAAATGTTTTAAACATAGAAATTTTCTATAAAAAATTAAAAAACACCAATCATAATGAAAAAAAAATTGGAAAATCGAAAATAATGAGAAATTTTTTATAGAAAATCTAAAATAAAGAGAAATTTCTAAAGAAAATTTAAAATTTCGAGAAATTTTCTACAGAAAAAAAAAAAATTTCAATAAAGTTTAACTCAAGGCGAATTTACTTCAGGTGGCGGCGAGACTACAACAAGTCAACAACACGAAAAACAACACTGGTTTTTATTGTTGCTTGAGCAAATCTATTTAAATTTTTTATGAATATGGCAGTAATTCTTCAATCAAGGCGAATTTAATAAATTCGCCTTGTCTTCAATGTTGTAAAATTCCTATCTTCATTAAAATAATTTAATAAAAATAAAATTTAATAAACTTTAGCCAGATTAAGATATAAAAATTTGGATTAAAAATCAAAAATATTAGGAAATTTTTAAGGAAAATTGAAAAATCGTAAATGTTTCTACAGAAAATTGAAAATTCGGCCATATTCTACTAATCGGATGAATTGAAATCGCAAAAACGCCAAAACGAATACTTTTTTGATGTCGCCAAACTTCTTGAGATAGCGATTTACACAACACCTACTATGCGATCTAGTCAGAATGTTAAGCATTTTGCCCGATTAAAAATTTTCTTAAAGAATATCAAAATATATAACGAAATTTCTTAAGTAAATTAAAAATATCAAGAAAGTTTCTATATTAAATCTAAAAATATCAAGAAACTTCTTTAAGAAAATCAAAAATAAAGCGAAATTACTAAAGAAATTTTAAAGTACATACCTAGAAAGTTTCTTCAGAAAATCAAAAATATTAAGCCATTTTCTATACAAAATAAGAAAAAAAACAAAAAGTTTTGAATAGAAAATTTTAAATATTGAAAAACTTAAGGCAAGAAATGAAAAATATGGAAACATGTTTAATAGAAACTTAAAATAAATTTAAAACAAAAATTGTAAAAATAAAATTTATCACAAACATCTTTGAATTCTTTTGCGTATTAAAAGGGTTAATTTCTATAAAATGATTGACACTTTTGCGGTTTTGACATTTACTACGCGAATGGAAAAAGATATGTTCTTTGTTTCAGAAATAAATAGAATATGACACTCATTGCGGGAATTCAAAAAACATTAGAAATAATTAATTTTTTTTCATAAATTAAAGTCTTTTCCCGGTATTTATAAATGATCATTAAATTGACGGCCAATTTCACCAAGTTCAGTTATGACTCAACTGTCAGTTATAGCTGTCAATCACAAATTAACTGAAAGTTAGAGTAATAGTTAGGTTTAACTTAATTTGGTGAAATTGACCGTTAATTTGAATTTGTTTTGTAAAATGTTAATAAATTTCAAATATTTTTGGGAAAACACACAATAATAACTAAAATACTTTTTAGAAATTAACGGCATATTTCACCAAGTTCAGTTAAAACTAACTATTACATTTACTTCCAGTTAACAATAAGTTTTTTTGCAGCTTTACAGATAGTTTAGTCATAACTGAACTTAGTGAAATTGGTCAAAAGTGTTATTCGCGTTTTTTTTTCAGAAAATTATTAATATTACTTTTAAAAATGTTCATATGAAAAATATATAGAGACATTTCCCAATAATATTGAGAAATTAAAATATACATCATTATTTTGAAGTTAGAAAATTCTTAAGAAAATTATAAATATCGAGAAATATTCTATGGAAAATTCGAAAAACTACGATAGATTTTCAAGAAAACATTGATATTATGAATTTTTTTTTTACAGAAATTTTAAAACCATTAGGTAATTTTCTAACGTAAACTTACATTAATCCATAATGAAAATTAATATTTTATTTAGCAAAATTGAAATTTAAAGAAATTTTCTATCGAAAATAAAAAAAAAATCACAAATGTTTTTAAAGAAAGTTCAAACAAATCGATAAAAAATTTTTAGAGAAAATTAAGAATATGGTAAATTTTTTTTAAATAAATTTAAAAACTAATTAAATTTAACGAAAAATTCTAAAGAAAATTTCAAAAATATTTTAATAGAAAGTTAAATAAATATCGATAAAATTTAAAAAATCCACAAATTCAAAAATGTCTTTAAAAAATTAATAAAATCGGAAAATTGTTTATAGAAAAGCCATAAATTGAGTATTTTTATACAGAAAATTTCAATGGGTCGAATGGGGCAAGTTGCCATACAATATCGCTTAAATTTGTATAAAAAACCAAAAAACATAAATGAGTAAAATATCGATAAATTTTGTATAGAAAATTTAAATTATCCAGACCACAATTCTAATTATTATCCAGAAGCTTCAAATATCGTAAAGTTTTCAATTGAAGCAAAAAACTTGAAAACATCAAAAAAGTTTCTAAAAAATTAAAAATTTCGAGAAATTTTCTAAATAAAATTAAAGACAAAAATTCAAAATATCAGAAAAAAAAAAGTATTAAAGAAAATTAGTTTCTTGTGGTTATTCGAACTGTTTATGGTTCGCAGTTAAAATTTAATTTTTATTTTAAATTTCATTTGTTCCCGAAATTTCGGTTGTTCCCGAAAAATGTAAATTCGACCAGAGTTCAATCTTCGGTATAGTCAAGAAAAATATCAATAAATTTTAATAAATTTCATGCTGTAAAATTCCTTCTTTCATTAAAATAATTTAATGAAAATTAAATTTGACAAACCTAAGCCTTGGGGCTAATTCTGGCAGTCGGGATCGAATACTGGATACTGAACGGATGAAAATTATTTTGCCAGTGTTGTAAAGCATTCATTTTAGTTTTCACAATACTGAAAAAATAATTTCGATTCGTATCTACCGAAAGAATTAGAAATAAAATTGCTTTCAAATCGAAAAAGTTTCCGATCACGACTGTCAGAATTTGCCACCCGATTAAAAAAAAAAATCAAATTTAAAAGAATTGCAAAAAATTAAGAAATTTCCTATAGAACGTTAAAAATTTCAAGAAATGTTGTTAATTCCTTGCACAATATTTACAATATAATTCCCACCCTACATTTTTTTTATGGTGCAACAAAACTTGTTACATAAAAAGTTTAACAAAAATTCTTAAAATTCCTTGGAAAATCAGCAATAAGCAAAATAAAAAAAAGGGGGGAAAACAATTAGCAATTTGATAATTATTTAAATATTTATTAACGATTTTACCACATCCATACAACAGCAACAATATTTAAAACTCTACAGAAATCAGAATATAAAAACAAACAAAAAACACAAGAAAAGGTCAACAATCCCAAAATTGCAGCAATGAAATGTTTGGAAATACACTTTGTTTACAAGTTTCAGCAGCTCAAGAAACTTTGTTTTAAGTGACACTACTACTTCCGTTTAAAACAACAACAATAAGTTTATTATTTTAATATCTCTTTCTTAATTTTGGTAAAAACATGTGTTTTAATCGAATATTTTTGTTGTTTTGTTTTCTTTTCAGTTTCGTTGTTTTGTCATTTAGTCACAAATTATGTCGAATAGTGTACGTCCTTTAAAGATCACCATAGTTGGTGATGGTATGGTGGGAAAGACTTGTCTGCTTATAACCTACACACAAAATGAATTTCCTGAAGAATATATACCCACAGTTTTTGACAATCATGCCTGCACCATAACGGTAGATGATAAGGAGTATAGTCTGACATTGTGGGATACAGCGGGTCAGGAGGACTATGAACGTTTGAGACCATTGAGTTATCCAAATGTAAGTATTTCAAGTTTTAAAGCAACATTTTTTTTTTTAATTTTCGGCCAAATTAGTTTTGTTTCGGGAATATGTATTAACAATTTAATAGCACTATCCGCATTTTTATTATGATCAAATCATGTTTTACGATTTTTCTTTTTTAAAAAATTTAAGAAGAACCATTGCAAAATATTCCTGTGTGTATAAAAACTTTGAAAAAGTTTCAAACTACTTGAAATTTTTCATTTCGAGAAGTCTTATGAACTAGTTGACAACCTTGGAAAATTGCTTTTTCCAAAAAATATTTTTACTTTGTAGAAGGAAATTACCGAAAACAAGTTCGCTCACTATAATTTTTTCTAATTCGTTATATATCCCCTTTTACCTTCGGTGAAGGGTTTAATAAGCAAAAATTTTAATAAATTTGGAATTTTCGAAAATTATTATCAAAAGGAAACAAAACATGTACGTTTACGACGGCATTGTGGGAAAAAGAAGCGTATTTCTAAAAATGTACGACGTTAGTTTCTGCGTTCATACGTCGTACGACTTAATTGTGTTCCTATCATTATCCTTAAATTGTTAATGGCTCCCTCTATATCCAGATATTCTGCCAAGGTTTATTCCTTGTTTTTCAATCCCCGTTCTTTTTAACCCACCACATCATGAAGGGCACTCTTAACAGACCCACCCTTAAGATAGGCATGTTAAGCGCCGCTGATGATGCTGGCGTTCGTTCTCAGATGTTAATCAATTGGTCTTTCTAATGTCTTCAAAAGAATAGACGATAGGCTGATTAGTCTAAAAGCCTTGGGTATGAAAATAACCCTGACCTATATCTACCCTCTAGGAATGTAGCCGTTTTACAAACAGAACCTCAATAGTTCAACCAGCAATAGGAGTGCTGATCCCTGGATATTCTGTTGAATGGCCGGAAAGATACCATCTGGTCCTGCCGATTTGTACGACCCATGTTACCTTATACAAGGTAATCATATCTCCCTCCGCTACCTTTATCAGAAGTCCCGAGTCCGATCCAGTGAAAGGGTTAACATACTCCATCTGTTCGGAGCTAGATTCCGCTCACGAGTCGTCCGATCTCTGAATAAATCCCGGGACTTCAGAGTCCTTGGATAAAATTCTTCTCAACCTGGACATCTCACTGACTTGCTTAATTTGATCTACGAATCCCTTTTCGCCCTTCTAATATCTCCCTTATATCCTAAAGTTACTTTAATCCTCATACCTACATGTATGCTTCGCCCTATTGAATAACCTAATCTAATCATAGATGAAGCGCAGTGATACATTTCAGAACAGTCCATTTATTGGATAGAGAGGAACTTTTAATTTCTTCTCTCTCGCCTTGTGCCATTAAACTATGACTTTATGAAAGAAAACTTTCATTGTGTAAACGCAGACTAACATTTCTTTTTACTAAACACAGACAACTCATGTGCTGGAAAGTCAAACTCAAAAATTACATTTTGAAAAAACCACTCAGAACAAAATAACAACGCATTGTCTTCAAACGTGGAAAGAATAAAAAATAAGATCAATTTTATACCTAATTGACGTATTCACAAAACTCCTTGTATCATTGTATCGATTGTATGTTGTATTAAAATACAAAGTTCGCTATTGTTTTTTAACAACATACAATCGATAAAACGATGCAAGGGGTTTTGTGAATACGGTAAATATAAAGAAGAACATAGTGAACAATTTTGCATCTCGAACTCCAAAATTTCATTTCTTGAGTTATGACGACGTTGCAGCAAATAAGCGATATATGCATGTTTATGTCCATATCTGAAGTTTCAATGTTAACCAAAGGTTGGCATAATCAAAGAGTATGTGCAATATTGAGGGAATAGAACTATTATAAAAAAGCTTAACACATTAAAATTTTACTCAAAAAATTAAATTCGAAACCATTTTTCAAAAATAAAATCTTTTATTTTGTATTTATTTAATAAATTTCCAAGTGTCTTTTACCATTTCAGACCAGTTGTTTTCTCTTGTGCTATTCGATCAGTAGTCGTGCTTCATTTGAGAATATCAAAAGTAAATGGTGGCCCGAAATTCGTCACTATTCCAATAATGTACCTGTCGTCTTGGTTGGCACTAAATTAGATTTGCGCATAGCGAATTCGGAGAAATTCGTTACAACAGCCGAAGGTCGCCGTTTGAAGAAAGAAATTCATGCGCATTCGTTGATCGAATGCTCCGCAAAAAAGAAAATCAGTCTACATGATGTGTTTGAAGAAGCTGTCAGAGCTGTCGAAAAGAAACCTAAAAGTAAACCTCAGTGTAGAATTCTATAGTGAAATGGAGGAAAGAACCACTTTAGCCTGGTACTAAGTTTTAAGGAGACAAAACAAAAAAAAAGTATATAAAATGTGTGTTGTTGAAAAAGTATATATTTATTTGAATACTTAAGTTTTAATCTAAAATAATAATAATTTTTTTATGTAATTATTATACTTTCAAATATTTAAAAAAAAATAAAAGAAACTAAAAGTTTCTTTTAAATTGTTTGTAATTTTATGTTTATCTAAAATTTTCTAACTGCCTGTTTTTCAAACACGATCGCAAAACTCTTTCGCTTAACTTACATTTAAAACAACAACAAATTTTGAAATTTTGTTTTAAATATAAGTGAAACGAGTGACTTTTGCGATCGTCATCAAAAAACAGGCAGCTTTTTAACGCAATCCTTTTTTTTAAATTACTTTAAGTGTTATTAATTATTCCTATAATGACTTTTCTTGATTAAATGTTGAACAAACTTTTACTTTATGTATTCAAATATAGAAATTTAAGTTTTTTTTTTATATAAAAATTTGGAAAAACATTTTTTATATTCTCTTCTTTTATACAATTTGACCAAAGTTTGTTTTTTATGTTTTTAATGTTTATACAAAAATTTATTATTAATAAAAAAAAAGTTATTTGTATAAAAATTAAATAATTGAGGAAAAAAATAATAAAATATTTCATAAGTAATTAATTTCTATTTGTGTATATTTTTAAAATGCAATTACATAGTTTTGCATGGTTATGTAATATATGATATACATATGTAATTATAATATTTAATAAACTAGTCATATATAAACAAAAGAAACGTTTTCTTTTTAGTTTTAAAAATTTTAAGTTTTAAAAAACAAGTAAGAGTGCTATATTCGGTGAATGTCGAATCTTATATACCCTTCACTATTGGGTTTTATAATAACAGAAAGTTATATAAATACCGTTCTTTAGTTATAAATAAATCAATCTTGTGCCACGCCTACTTGCCCAATTTAGACCCCATTTTGTTGGCTGTTTTGTATTGATAACCAAGATGTTTGTACCTAATTTGAAACGCCTAAATTTTTGGGTATTTTAGGTAAAATTACAGCCGGTCGTGGTTTTTTTTTTATCATATCTCAGTCGTTTATGAACCCATCTGACTGAATTTCAATACCAAACAGTTCCGGATTATATGTGACATAAATATATAACTACCACCTCCCCTTTATATGTGGGGCCTACGAAAACCCCATTTCAACGGACACACGTACAGACGTATATATATATGTATATACATATTTATTATAGGGTGTTATATCAATATTGTTGAAATAACAAACGGTATGATAAACCTTTATATTCCGTTTTACCTTCGGTAATGGTTATAAAATCATCTACACTTATAAAATTATTACAGTAACTGATTGTGGGTTATTAAATTCGTTTTCCGTACTGTTAAAATTGAATAAAAATATAAAGGGAAATCACGATGCGTAGTGCAAAGTGTGCAAACGATGCAAATGCGTGCAAATACACACATTTGCACAACACAACAACAAAATGTTCGTTAATGCAATTTGCTCTATTTTACTTCGTTTGAACTAAAAAAAACCATGAGCAAGATTAGTAGTGCATATATGCTACGTTGCAAACAAATGTAAACAATAACATTTGACATATGGAGCGCCATATTGTTTCTAAGAAAACTTCTTATAAAATAGAGAGTTAAATTTTTGTTAATTAAAAAGAAAAAATTTATTTTAATTTGCTTGTGTATAATTGTAAACAAATGCAGATTTTTTGCAGTGCTGCCAGAAGTTTTTAGTGTTGCCAGAATAAATTTTTAGAAAAATAGCACATTTGCACAAAAAATAAAAGTGGTATGCTCACGATCAACCATAATATGCACTGCAAATAAACACATTGCAAATTTGCACAATGACCACCATGATTACCCTTATAATTATTTTACGAATAATTTTATTTTTCAACATATGTTTTTGATATTCAAAAAACAAACTACCAAAAAATAATGTTTTTCCGTATTTATTTTGTTATGTCGTTTGATTTTTTTCGGTTAAAATATATTTTTTAAAAGTAAAAACTATTCAATTTTACGGAATATGCTATTTAATAAATAAAAAAAATTAAAAATGAATGTAAATATCATTTGTTTTAAATGAAATGTAAATGCTCCGTTTTTTAAATGAATTTTAAGTTGTTTCAAATAAATTTTCGTTTGAATTGAACTACATAATTTTTTGAGTGTAGAAATTTATCCAAAGAAAATCAAAAATGTCGAAAGATTTGCAATAGAAAATAAAAAAATCCAAATATTATCTAAGTAACTTTTGGGAATATAAAATTTTAATTAACAAGATTTTGTTTGTCGTGCTTAATTCCCAATTTTTATTCTTGATAAAAACACGGAAATTATTGTTGATGGCAGCGTTGCCACGACAAAAAAAATTGTAGCCAAAATATATCAATAAAGTAACAAAAACCAAAAAAGTAACCAAAATTATTTTGTATCAAAACTACTATTTTATTCGCACTTCAGTTTAAAAATATGTCTAAAGAAAAAACAGTTTTTGCTTGCATCGATTTTAGAACCTGAAGTTTATTGAAAAAAGTTATTCAAACTTACAACTAGCCTTGGGAAAGATATGCTTCCAATATTCCAACATATAATTAATTTTATTTTTATCTTACAACTTTTTAAAGCTTTAGTTTAGTTTAACAGTTGTAAAGCTGAATTACGAAAGGGACAGGTAGACGGCATTACCATTTGAAACTGATTTCAAACAAATAGGCACCGCGGCTGTCCTTGACGAAACGCATTACAGACGTCCAATTCCGTTCCGGAAAACAATTTGCTTACAGAAGAATTTTCAACTATTAGACACCAGCAGCATGCCCAATATGGGTTTCGTAATCATTCTACTTTTAAAATTGTATGTATTTAACTAAATAATTTTAAAAAATAGAACATGGGAATTATTGCTTCTTATTTTACTTTTGAAATATGAAAATAATCTATAGTTTTCTTCTTGCAGTGTTGCTGTTGTGTCGTTTGCCCGTATATTAATTTTCGAAAGTTATCGCATTTTGGATTGTTTTAAACACTTCTAAGCGTTATCCTTACTTTAATTTTTGAGTACGACTTGAACTGAAGTAAGAAGAAAAAACTTAAATTTAGTAGGAGTTTTTTCTTTCTATGTATGTTTAAGGTTTATGTATGTTTAGTTCTGGACCAACATACATACGCCATATTGTGACATATTAGCTATCGTCACAATTACTGTCGCCAAATTTTATGTCAATACCAAAATTTTTAAGGAAGTTTTGGCATTGAAAGCTATGTTCGAGAGTGGTATTTGTATGTGTTCTTTGGTTAAATACGGACCGATTCCAATGAAATTTGATAAGATGATTTAGATTGCAATAAAATAAGTTTGGACTAAATTTTGTCTAATACCAACACAACAAGATGATCACATAGACTCTACTCCGGAAAGAAGCTTGTATGGGGGCTACGTGAAATTAAGAAGCTATTGCCACCATTTTCAATAGGATTTAGTGGTCCTAGTGCCAATAAGAACCTTTGTACCAAATTTTGTCAAATTATCTCTAAAATAGCGACCTGTCCTTTGCGCACAGGTTTTATATGGACAACCAGCCGGACGGACGATATCATAAGATCGACTCAAAAAGTGTTCCAAGTCGATCAGTAAAGGTACTTTTATGGCTAATAAATCACTGATGGTTTAACTCAACAACTATAAATCAGTGCCCCATGTATTATATGTTGTTAAAAAATAACATGTGGCAGAACTACGATCAATCTTATCAAATTCATAAGGGCTGTATTGTTAGCTTAAAAGCCCAATTTTATGCGTTTAAAGGTGGTTTATATGTTTGTTAATTTAGAGATTTGTTGGTTTAAGCCCATTTTAAACCAAAAAGAGAGTTTAACTTGCTCTGATTTTAAGCCCTTAAAGGTGAGTCAAGGGCCAATATTTTAAGGTTCTGCAAACATCAGCACAAACGCATAACACCATAATAATAGTAAAAAATCTCTCTGTTCTCATTCACTCAATATCTTACATGTTTAATTTTATGTTTTAAGTCCAATACTAACGGAAATTTAAAAAAGACCAGTTGATGAACACAAAAGTACCGAAAAGTTCCCACTTATGGATTATAATCTGATAATAATTATCATACATTTAGGACACTACATGTTAAATTTTATGTTTTTAGGCCCAATATTAACGAAAATTACAAAAAAGTACCAGACGTAGAACGAAAAGCTCCCACTCAGGACCATGAATGTTTAATTTTATGTTTTTAATGTGTTGTTTCCAGGTGACAAGCAATTGATTGTGTAGAAAAATTTATATGAAAATCACTCATGTTTTTGACAATACACAATCAACTGTTTGTCACCTGGAAACAGCACATAAGTCTAATATAACGAAAATCCAAAAAGTACCAGTTGAAGAAAAAAAGTACCAACATTTTTTAAGATACACAGCAAACGTGAAGAATGTATAAAAGTATCGAAAGCATGAAGTAGGATTACTTGTTACTGTAGCATTCATCTTGAAAAAAAGAAGAAAAATAAACATACGCATAAAACGCGTGGTGTGGACCGTCCTCCAGCTTAAGAATTAAAAGAAAATTTTATATTCTGTTAGATTTTTTGCTCTGCTATTAAATGTGTTATTGCTATAATGCAAAAAATAAGCATTGAAAATTAAATTGTTTGTTCAAAATCAACTATAAAAAAGTATCGTCGTATCGACAGTAAAATATCGCCGATACCGATATATCGGCAAACTCGAAGTATCGCCTATATATCGGTGTCGGTTTTCATTCATATCATACCTAATTCTAATTTATCTATACATACACATATAAAAAATAAGTTGTCCTATGTGCGTCATTTTATAACTCGAGAACCACAAAACCGATTTTCAAACGAGTAAATGCGTTGGAAACAAAGTAACCGTTGGAAATTTTCGAAAAGGGTCTCAAAAAGTGGACTTTCAAGAAAAAGGGGTCAAAAAGGGTATTTTAATAAAAAAAAAAGGGTCAAGTTTTTAAAAGCAGTATTTCCCATTTAAATAAATATAATAAGACAAAGTTTTTTATAAACAAACAAAAAATGTATTTAACTCAACTATTTTAACAAATAGAAACTGGGAATTATTTCCTTTCATAGGTTACTTTATTATATTCACCATTTTTTATTTTTTCGAATTTATTCTATGAGCTAAATTTCAGTTATGTATTTTATAATTCGAAAAAATAAAAAATGTTGAATATAATAAAGTAACCTATGAAAGGAAATAATTCCCAGTTTCTATTTGTTAAAATAGTTGAGTTAAATACATTCAATTTATAAAGTATCACTATCCAGCGTGACACAAAGAATGCTAACGAAGGCTGAAGCGGGCCAGAAAATGCATTACATTTTGCTGGTGTCTAATAATTGTAAATTTTTCTGTACATACAATATACTTCATTGCTATCCAGAGGACAGCTAAGGTAAAAATGTAACAAGAAGATACAATATAATAGTCTGGTAGTGTATAAAGTCATTCCTAAAAATTAAAGGAATAGGACTATTACAAAAAAGCTTTATAAAATACATAACTGAAATTTAGCTCATAGAATAAATTCGAAAAAATAAAAAATGTTAAACAAAAAATATTTATTTCCGGTGTTGAAAAAAAAACAAAATGTGTGTGCTATTTCCAAAAAGGGTCAAAAAGTTGCACAAAATAGGTGAAAATGATACAAAAGGATAATTTAAAAAAAGGGTCATAAAAGGTATCAAGACCTTCGAAAAAGGGTCAAATTGATCTTTAGTATCACAGCGGTAACGCTGGTTGGAAAGGTCCACTTTCACTGATGGTTTTTTTTATTGATGGTAGATAACGCTGGGGTCAAGTTATTAACAAAATTCTCCAGTATTTCATATTTTATTTTTATTAAGAAAATCCCTAGCAGCGACGTGACCAAACAGCTAGTAATTACATATAAATATCAAAATTTGTGAAAGCCTAAAAACGGCTTTAAACAGAGTTTTGGCAAAAACGACTCGTTTAGTCATTCCCTGTATTAATATATAATGTGAAAAGTAGATCTCCTAAAACGGAACCCTGAGGTATACCAGTCGTTAAAATACGCAAATTAGAAGAAGCACGATTACAAAAGCTTACCAACAGATTTAGGGAATTTATATTCATCCCTGTGTTTCTTATCATCATATAATGACAAAAAGATCCAAAACCATTTTCAGATCAAGGGAAATAAGACGCTAAGATTATTCACATGAAGATATTGACGGATATTATCAGTAAGTTCAAGAATAATCGGCGAATAGCTATAGCCATTACGAAATTGACTGTTACTAATGTTCAAAAAAGGAGATTCTTACATTTTCTGTTTCATTGTATGATCAATTTAACGAGATCCCACTTTGAAGCAATAAATGTTTCAGACAAAAAGCGCTTAACTCTATTCATTTTAAAATTTGTGGCACTTTCAATGTTTTTTTTATATAAATTTTGTCGAAAATCTTTTCACTTACCTTACCGCATTATCTTATGTCTTATTGCAAAGCAGATAAATGGGCGCTTACTTTCCAAAATGTACCATTAGCGATTCATCCAAAAGGATATTTTTACTAGAATGTCTGCTCACGTTTTCGATCGCTATCAAATTTTGTTAATAACAATTTAACGATATTCGCAAAACTAACAAATACTTGAATTTAATAGCAATTCTATTTTTTAACGATAATGTAAAATATTATGGAACTTTTTCTTTTACTGTTACATAAGTTTTTTTTAAAAAAGACACTTTTATTTGTTTTATTTACGTTTTAATAAGCTACGCATTATAAAAAAAAACTACAAACACATCCCGCTTTTTTGACACTAAAAGTTTTTTAGTTCCGCTGTGAATGTTAGTAATTTTATGAAAATTATCTTTAATATATGTCATAGTAGAGTACCTATCAGGGCTGCCAGATCGATTTTGACTTTTTTCGCCAAATTTAATGTCAAGAAGTTAAAAATGCTTTGGCGATAAAATATGGATGATGAATCTTTAACAATAAATTGGTTCCAAATCGCAAAAAATCCGCAAAAAATTTAAAAAAGATGCCGTAATATATATTCTGTTTAATTTTTATTTAGAACAAATAGGTTGCTGTTTTTGATTCAACTGCACAATAACTTAGGGATTTTCCTTATATAAAATTGTCTTCAATTTTAATCAAAATGTTTGCTATACACGTTTTAGTTAGTGCTCACATTTACAGGGAATTACATATACATTTTTAAATATAATTTTAACGTGAAAAGTTCTCATATATGAATTGAAAAAAGCCTAATGCTAGGAACACAACTGGAACGAACGACGAAATTCGTCCAGCGCGACGAATTATTCAGAAGACATTCGCTGTATAAATTCGGCGTATGAAACACAATAACGACGAAAAAACAAAATGGAAATAAAATATTTTGTATAAACAAGAAATAGTGGTACCATATGAACAAAAAATACTTCACAAATAAATTATTAAAAACAACTTAACTAAAATACTTTTTTATTGTTAATTTTTTTTCAATTTGTATTTTATATGATATTCAGTTAAAATTTTACAATTTCTAAAGTAAAAAGTAACTTTATTTACTAAAACACCTACCATTTTGAAACAATATGGCTACCCAGTACTGATTTGTTCGTCGTACGCCGGCGTAAAAATTAGAATTAAATCTATTTAAAGTTTGAAACGTCCGGCGAATTTTCGTCGGCGCCATGATTGTGTGCATTTTCATATGCACAGATATTTTTTATCTTTGGCGACGAATATTCGCGGCCAAAAATTCGTCGTTCGTCCCAGTTGTGTTCCTAGCATAAGTTTTAAAGTTTAAAATGAAAAATCAAAAATTTTAGAACATTTAAGAAAATGTGCAAGTGTTCTTATTTAGCAAATAAATTGTGTGTGTTTTTGATGTTCTAACAACATGTTTATTTCACCTCGAAAAAGAAAAATGTGCCCAAAAAACGTAAAATACATGCACCGATGGTTTTTAAAAATGAGAGACGAAAAGATCACTGCTAGCGGACACGGCAAAGATCTGGAGATTATTAATAGAGCGGGGCGTTTTAAGGTGATTTAAAGGAAGAAAATCACATACTTTTTCGCATTATAACTAAGTTTGTTTTTCTTTTTTAAAAATCAATACTTTTTTTAAATAGAATGAGACGCTTAAAGCGGCTCATACACTTACAATAAAAATGTTCAGTTTTACGTATTGTACAATTATATTGCCAATGTGTCTGTGATATACGATGATGGCACAATATATTGGCAACAATCAAAATACTACAACGAAAAGAAAGTGAAATGTGTTTATGTTATTTCTATAGGTTGTGTTCACCTTTTTATTGAATGAATGAAAACATAGTGCGACTTATGCCCAATTTTCAGGATAGTATTTAAATCTATATTAAGTTAATTTTCATAACAAACTTAAATCGTATTTAAAACAGTTTGGTTTTTTGAGTTTTATTTGAAAAGTCTTATTTAATTAAGATAAAAGTATGGTAGCACTACTAAATACAAAAAAAAATATAAAAAAGTGTAATTATTTACAAGGTGGTCTGAAAAAACAGCTGACTGTTAATGTTTTGCCTGTTGTTGTTGTATTGTTGTGATATTGAGGCCACCTTGCTAAAATATTACAATAGAAACTTAAGTTGAAATTAAGTGTACCACATCGGTGACTTAAGTTTGATTTAAGTTTTTAGTGAAGAAAAGAATTTTGTATTTAAATCGATTTTAAAAATAAATGTGTTTTAATATCAATCCTGAAAACTGGGCATTATTGCATAATATAGGACAAAATGGAAATAATATGGCGAATATCAGATACAATAATATTACAAATGTATGTATGGGCCGCTTAACTCCCCGTCTACAACTGACATGGATTGCTGTTATAACATGATGCTATAAAAGCGTTGTTAAAACATTTGCATTAACAACCGTGTTATGACTTGAGAAAACCTCTAACATGAATAGTCTATACCTAACACTAACATCATATTAGTGTTAATGTTAAGCATTTCATGTCAGTTGTAGACTGCATGTAAGAATGAAGTCAGACATTTTCAAGAAATTAAACAAATTAAAAAAGGGTCGCAGAAAGTGTCTTTGGCATGAAAAAGGAACAAAAGTGATACTTTAGTGTCACAACGGTAACGCTGGTGCCTTGTGTCAAACCTTGTGTCTGTGTGTCAAACAAACAGATAACAAGCAAAAAAAACTTTATTATTTTTGTTTATGCCGTGTGAAATAAAATTTGTTATATTTTCAATACATTTTAAACAAAAATAATGTAAAAATGTCAACAGAAAAGGAAAAATTGGAAAAAACTAAAATAAATACACAAGTAAAGCATGTACCCAAAGATGCTCAGGTTATAATGTCGATATTAAAGGATTTGGGCATACAGGAATATGAACCGAGGGTAATCAATCAATTATTGGAGTTTACATATCGCTATGTGACTTGCATATTGGATGACGCCAAGGTTTTCGCTAATCATGCCCGCAAGAAAACCATAGATTTGGATGATGTTAAATTGGCCACTGAAGTGGTATTAGATAAGGCTTTCACCTGTCCACCACCAAGACATGTAAGTTTAGTTACATATTTAATTCCCTTAATATTTTTATTGCCTTATTCTTGTCAAGATTATTTCGAAATTGGCCGAAGTACGCAATGCCATGCCTTTACCTCCAATTAAGCCTCATTGCGGCTTGCGTCTTCCACCAGATCGTTATTGTTTGTCGGCCTGCAACTATAAACTACGTGCTGCCACTCAATCAAAGAAAATGACCAAATCTGCTTTAGATGGTAGGTCTACCATTAAAACGCAAATTAAAGCGGCAGTTCCCAGTTCAGGTGGCGCTTCAAAACGTCAAACAGTTTTAACACCTAAAACTCAGGTAGTTACTATACCCAAGCCAGTTATTAAATTTACTACCACCGCAAAAACTGTATCAGTCGACAGTAAACAGGGTATCACATCACTGGGCACCAATAATGATTCCAGTGGCGATATTAAAATGGAAGTTGATTCTGATATTGCTGCTGTTGGCATTATATCTACTAGTACATCGGGCTTAACGGGATCTTCTGGTGGCAGTGGAGGTGGTGTTAAAAGAGAACGCGATGAGGATGAATTTGAAGTCATACCCTAAGTTTAAATTGGGATTTTTATCCAAATTTTAAATAAATAAAAGTACATTTTTAATTTATTAAAAAAATTCATTTTTCTTATTTTTTATTAAAACAAGATACAAATTTTTCCTTAACTTACCTATGTAGATAAAATTTTAGGTTTTAGAAAAATTTTTTTTATGCATAATTTTCTGGATTTACTTATTTTTTTTATAATTACCAATTTTTTATTTCATATAGGTATATTCTTGAGCGGTTTTTAATCTTAACCAGAAAGTACAAATTTTGCAATTTTTATTAACACACGTTAAAGCAAAAACAAATACAAACAGATATTTTATTTTATAAAGAAACAACAGTAGTGGCATGTATTAGTTTGGCTTTGAAATTAGTGTTAAAATATCCTGAAGACCATAAGATTTTTTTAGAATTTTCATCATTGTTTAATTATAGAAAGTTGTAATAACGCAACAAGATCCTTTGCCTACTTTCCTTGCAAAGCCAATATAATGGCACAGCCCAAATCCATAATTTGTAAATACTCTGAGCCACCATCCTGCAAACGAAAGGAACATTCCTAAAAAAAACATTAATAGAAATCAACAATTTTATAATCGTTCAATATTTACCCCCAATTTATCGCATATGCGAGCCTTTTGCATGTCAGATAAGGAGGCACATCTTATTACATACTCATTAAATTGTTCCAACATTTGGCCAATACTGTAGGCCTCATAAGCTATATTACGTACATAATCTTCCAATTTGGAATAGTTACCCGAACGGCATACCTCCAAATATTCTTGCAAATAAGATTCTGGTATAATGCCAGACATCTCCAACAAATCTGAAGTTTGTATTCTATGTTGGGCACCCTTCAAACGATAGCAAGATTGTAAAGTGGTAATGGCACGTCTCATATCACCTCCTGAGATGTCGACTATTGATTTGTAAGCATCATCATCAATGTCAACACCCTCTAATTGGCAAATATGTTTAAGACGGTCTATAATTTGTATTTCGCCTAAAGGCTTAAATCTAAATTTTGTACATCTGGAAGTAATAGGCCCAATGATGCGTGAAACGTAATTGCAAACCAAACAAAAACGTGTACTGCGACTTTCCTTTTCCATGGTTCTTCTTAAAGCCGCCTGGGCCGCATAAGTCATAGAGTCAGCCTCATCGAGGATGATAATTTTAAAAGGAGGGCATGGACGTCCATCTGGTCTTGTACCACTGGCTGTGAGTTGGGCAAAATTTTTTATTTTTGTTCTAACTACATTTATGCCTCGCTCATCAGAAGCATTTAACTCCAAAATTCTTTCACGAAACATGTCGCCAAAAATTTGTCTAGCAGCTGCCAGAATAGTACTAGTTTTGCCGGTACCAGGAGGACCATAGAGCAACATGTTAGGTAAATCTGCACCTTCCACACATTTTCGCAGAACAGCTACAACTTCAGCTTGTTCCACTACATCCTCCACGCTTTTAGGGCGACTAAAGATAAATTAAAATCGTTATTTTTAAGGACTCTGAAAACATGCTTTAATTCTTCATCTTACTATTTTTCAACCCATGGTGCTGGAGGTTTTCTGCGTTCTCCGGATTGTATACCCGAGGATGTACTAGCTTGGCTTCTATCAGTAGTGGTAGTTTTGCCAGTTTTTAGGAATGCCTGCATGTTGTTTTATATTAATTCTAAATAAGCAAAACTTCGCAAACCCAAGTTAATTGTTTGCATCAATGTTGGTATATTTACTTATGTACATAAATATGTAGAAATGGCGGGTTTTTAAGCTATCATTTTATGCTGAATGTTTGGTAAAGAAAGTAAACATCTACTCAACACAAAAAAAAACAAACCAATTTCAAATATTTTGAATATGTATTGTCTGGTATTGTCTTTTAAACAGGAAAACTACAAAATTGTATGAAAAAAAAATAAATAATTGCCAACATATCTAGTTTACCGACGTAGCATCAAATACAAAAGTACCCTACGGTGATAGAAAATTAAGAAATAAGAAAAAAATATGCAGTGAAAAAATTGTTTTCGAGTCATGCCCCTTTAAAGTTTTTATATGTATATAAAAGAGATTTTCCAATACACTTCTAAACGTATATGATATAATTTTAAAGCTTTTGAATAGATCTTTCTGGATATATCAAATTGTTTACAAAATGTCTAACTCTTTAGCTCTCATTCCAGTTTTTACCAAATTTTACATCATAATGTTACGGAAGTGTTTCAGGTAAATAGTTGTGTAGTTTATTCCAATAAAAGTGTAAAAAATCAAAATTTATTATATAACAAATACCGACTTTGCTAAAAAAAGGCCCAAACATGATGTTCTTAAGTTGGCTTAAGCAAATGTACGAAAACATTTAAATCATATGAGGCAAACCATATTGAACTTAAGGAAACTTTTTGTTAACATTTATGAAACTGTCATTTGCTTATGCAAAGTGCGAAACTGATCGCACATTCCGTATGGAATCAAATATTTGTTGATTTTATTTTTGTTTTTTAAATACGTTTGAAAAGTCATTAATTTTTGGCAGTAGGTTAAGCAAGGCATATTATGGTTGGACTTTAAAGCGTCAATCCATAGCTAGCATTTGGCTTCGCTAACTAAGACTTCAATCCAAATTCAACTTCGCTTCTCAATGGGTTAAGAATTTTTAAACCAACCGATATTGGTCACATACGTTCAGAAATATAGCGGAAAATCATATATATATGTATATATATTTGAAATTTCAGAGTTCCAAAGTTCGAAAACTATACGTTTGCGCCATTTTTTTCTTCCTATTTTTTAATTTTCTATCACTCTAGGTACTTTTTTTTGTTTGTAGATTCGACGGTCGATGTAAAATGGTACAGGAACGTTTTAATTTTATATCCTGTTAACTTAACATAACCTGTTACTTTTATTTTACGCTTTTCAACACTGTTTTATAATACTGCTGTTTTTGACATTTGCTTAAATTTGTTGCTGTCTTTATATTTTAGTGATGTGTCAACAATTCAATAAAAATTTATAGTTTTTCCTAAAACTCCTTTATATTTAAAGGATTTTAAAAATATTCCAGCTTTACTATATTATTTAAAAGCTAGATAATATACTCAGCTCAAGATGGATATCACACATTTATTTAAAGCGGGTGTAATGACTATTAAACTTCAGCGAAAAGGAAAATTAGATCCCAAAAGAATTTTGCCCAAATCTTCGCCTAATGGGCAACGGGATGAATTTGCCAAACAAGCCAGAGATGTGTGTAATAAAATTACTACTTTGCGTAATGTTTTAATTGAAAATCGTTCGGCTTACATGAAAATTGGTCAACATTTAAAAAGTGCTGCGCAAATGACTGATAAACAGAGGGATCTTATTGACAGGGAATCGGAGAAGTTTGTAACTTTTTACACTCAATACTTAGGACAAATGCGCAATGATTGGAAAAAGGCCAAACGAAAGCCTCAACAACGGCAACATATAGAGGCCGTATTGGAGCTATTGTCATCCTATTTAAAGGCAGTGCAAAATATCTATTTAGAACAGAAAAAATATCGTGTGCAACATGAATTGGAAACATATCGATTGCTTAAGTTAGCCTCTGATAAAAAGAAAATACCCGTTAGGCCTGTTGGAGAACGAAGGTTGCGAAAAACCTCCACAGTTTCATCAGCGTCAAGCATAGACCTGCAATTGGATACTGAACGCCGTTCAACAAATGCTTCAAATAATGATTTAACCGAAGGTTGGGATTTAGATGATGATGATATAACTGCGCCTTCAACAAGCCCGTCATTCACAGACGAATCTCCCATATTGCGCAATACTTCCTTTTCTGCTGTTGCAGCAGATACAAAGGCTCAGGTAGCCTTAGATGAAGATATGCAAAAATCTCAACAGCTGGTGGATGAAGCTGAAAAATCGTTGAGTCCCGAAGATGTACAAATGTTTGAGGAGGAAAATGTTCAACTCTATCATGAACTACAGGGTCTTTCTGAGGAAGTAGAGGCTATAGAAAAGAACGTTGTGGACATAGCAACACTGCAGGATATTTTTACGGAAAAAGTAAGAATAGAAATTATTTATAAAATCATCATAAATTCGGCAATTTAAATTACTTTGGATATAATAACTTAAAAACTATAAATTATTAATGAAAATTGCGCTAAAAAGTAAAAAAACAGAAATTTCAAAATAGTCGAAAAGTCTATAAAAAGTTTTAAACAAACTTTAATTTTGCAAAACTTGCTTAAAATCATTAAAAACGACAAATTTTGCAAACAAAATTATAATACTCTTAAAAATAAATTAAATTATAAAAAAAAATGGAATATTATTATTATTATTAAAAAAAGTCTAAAAATCGTCAAACCTGGTAGTTTCAAAATTAAAAAAATCGCTTTAATCCGGATATAAGGAAAATTTATCATATAATTGGAAAATTCATTGTAAATACATAAACTAGAGAAAGGCACAGTTAAAAATAACTAATTTTCTTAATACATACTTATTATAAAATCTTTAACTAATCTTTTTCTCTCTCCTCTTTTCCAGGTCACTTTGCAACAACACAATATTGATCGTATTATTAATGCCGTTGTGGGTGCTACAGAAAATGTTAAAGATGCCAATGATCAAATCAAAAAGGCCATACAACGTAATGCTGGTCTACGTGTTTGGTCATTATTTTTCCTATTAGTTATGTCCTTTGCCTTGCTGTTTTTGGATTGGTACTATGATTAAACATTTTTTGTATTAATAACATTTTGCAGTCTACGTCAGTACGAGCATATACAAGTTTTTATGGTTATAATATGAGTGTCTTTCTCTTTGAATCCACCACCAAAAATAAAGAATCGTCGGAGACGCAATAAACTATTTATGTACATACATACATATACAAATATGTATTCTAAAACCTTGTGAATTTCTAAAATGATCTAGCCATGTCCGTATGCTCGTCAGTTGAAAGCACGATAGAGGTCTCATTCTTCGCCTATGTTTTGGAAAACACAGCGTTTTCAAATCGCTTAAGGTTTGGAAAACGCATTTCAGCATGTTCTTAAAACTGCACGATTTTCTTGCGTTTTGCTGTTTTTCGAAATGTGTTTAGCAACAGCGAAATGTGTTTAAACTATAGCGTTTTTGATTACTATATTAACCAAGCACTGTCTGCAAATAACGATTATTTTGCAAATTTAAACTAAAAAAAAATTAAACTAAAAGCGAAGTGCTAAGTGCATAAGGCACACACCAATATAATCCTTGTTACTGTTGTATTAAATTCATTTATTAGACTGTAGAGATTTATTATAAGCAAAAGACAAATTAAGATAACAGAGTAGCAAAAAGAGTATTAAAGAGAAGTGCATTAAATATGCACGTATGTTGCAAAGTGCAGGAGAAATATTAGGGATGTAATTATTTTTCATTCATTTCACAACACTCTCCCTGAATGACAAATTACCAATTAAAGACATACATTTCTCATGCACCTTTTACATAAGTATAAAATTCAAAAAAATCATTTTTACATTTCATGTAAGTTTTAAATAAAGTTTTAACAATTAATTGAATAATAAATTGGATTAATAAAGGCCGAACTTATCTGCAAAATACTTCAGCTTCTGAGGTGTTACGGCCTTCGTGAAGACGTCTGCGATCATCTCATCTGTGCTAAGATATTCCAAAACGATTTCTTTATCATCTATCTTCTGGCGGATAAATTTGGCTTTTATATCCACGTGTTTTGTTCTTGGCGAGTAGTTGTTGTTAAGAGCGACTTGTATGGCGCCCTTGTTGTCACAAAACAATATCATATTTTTATTACGTTGAGGGTTGAGTTCACCTTCCAAGCGTTTCAACCAAATGCATTCTTGGATGGCAGCAGTCACAGACATGAACTCGGCTTCCGTCGAAGACAATGCCACGGTTTTCTGCTTCTTAGTGGCCCACGAAATGGCAGCGGACTGATATATGAAAACATAACCAGTTGTGGATTGGCGGTCGTCAACATTTCCAGCCCAATCAGCATCACAATAACCTTTGATGTCGTCATCAAGTTGTTTCTTATAAACGATGCCTTTGTCAATCGTGCCCTTCAAGTACCTCATAATACGTTTTACGGCTTCCCAATGGGGTTTACCAGGATTCGAACCATATCGGCTAAGCAAATTTACGGCGTAACAAATGTCGGGTCTTGAAATTTGTGCAGCAAATAAAAGGCACCCTATTGCCTGCATATATGGAATTTTCGACATTTGTTGCTTACCTTCATCATCTTTAGGGGACATACTCGATGATAATTTCTGGTTGTAGTCAATAGGGATTGAAGTTGGGTTGCAATTTTCCATTCCAAAACGAATCAAAACATCCGATATATATTGCGATTGATCAATTTTTATAACATCTTTGTTTCGAGTAATCTTCATACCTAATATTGATGATACTTCGCCCAGATCTTTCATCTTGTATTTACTGGCGAGTTTTTTCTTCAATGATTCTATGGACTTCAAATTGTTAGAGAATATCATTACATCGTCAACATAAATGGCGACGTACAACATTTCACCATCTGTTACTTTGTGGTAAATGCATTGATCTACGTCTCCTCTGACAAGTCCAATTTTAATCAATTCATGATTTATGGTTTCGTTCCAAACACGGCCGGACTGCTTTAGGCCATAAATGGACTTAACCAGTTTACAAACTTTTCCCGAGCCGTCATCAAACATTTCAGGTTGTTGCATATATACGACCTCCTTCAGCGTACCATTTAAATATGCGCTAACTGCGTCCATTTGATGTATATGTAAATCATTTTGCACGGCTAGTGCCAGTAAGTATCGTATGGAAACATACCTGACCACGGGAGCAAAGGTTTCTGTAAAATCAATACCTTCCCGCTGCGAAAAACCTTTCGCTACCAACCTAGCCTTCCATCGAGCAGCTTTACCATGTTCATCGAGTTTTGTTTTAAAAACCCACTTTGACTTTACAGCCTTTTCACCTGCCGGTAGATTTGTCAGCACCCACGTTTTGTTAGCAGTCAATGAATCGATTTCTTCCTACATAGCAGCTTTCCACTCGTCGGAGTTGTTTGATGACATTGCATCTTTCACACTTTCTGGGTCATCAGACACAAATTGAATTGCGCAAAAGCTGTGCGAGTTACGATTTTTACCAGCAATACGATTTGAACGGCGAACATTTTCAATTACAGGAATTTGTCTTCCATCATACGGAGTTGGAGACCATTCTTCGTCATTATCCTCAACGGGTGGTGGAGAAGGCGATGACCATTCAAATTCATCACTTTCTGCTGATTCATAATTTTCATTTGTCGGTTCGACTTCAAGTGGCAATTCGGCTGCATAATTTTCATCTGTCGGTTCGACTTCAGGGAACAATTCAACATGACCACTCTCCCCTGAATTGTCACCATTAAAATTTTGCAGCAATTCTGGATAATAAAAATCATTTTCAATATTAACGCTCACCTTACTTTGTTCTAGAAAAACCACATCACGACTCGTTATTATCTCTGTTGGCTTTTTAGGATTAAACAATCTGTAAGCTTTGCTGTCGGAGCTGTATCCCATCATGATACATTCAATAGATTTTGTGTCCAACTTACGACGTTTTTCTTTTGGTATGTGCACAAGAGCAGGACACCCAAAAACTTTTAAAAATTTTAAATTAGGACGACGACCAGACCATATTTCTTCGGGACTACGATTTTGATTACGACAAGGAATTCTATTAACTAAATAACCAGCGGTGTTGGCAGCTTCAGCCCAAAAACGATGGTCCAAGCCACTATCAATTAGCATGCACCGAACACGTTCTATCAAGGTGCGATTAATTCGCTCCGCCACACCGTTTTGTTCTGGAGAATACGCGCATGTTTTTTGATGGACGATGCCATTTTCCTTAAAAAATTGAGAAAACTTTTTGTTAACATATTCTCCTCCATTGTCAGTACGTAAGATTTTAATTTTTGAAGAGCACTGATTTTCTGCCATCTTCAAAAATTCAAGAAAACGATCAAAAACATCTGATTTGTTTTTTATGGGATATAAAAAAACTTTCCTCGAAAAGTCGTCCACAAACGTCACAAGAAATCTGGCACCAGAAAACGATTTTGTGTTAATTGGCCCAAGAACATCTGAATGTACCAACTCTAAAAGTTTTGTAGCTCTTTTACCATCTTCATGTATTGGCTTTCTTGTTTGTTTGCCTTTTACACAAACTACGCACGGTTCTTTATTTTCTTTTTCAAAATTAATACCAAGGGAAGATTCTTTTACGCTACACAAATTTTTATTGCAAATATGGCCCATTCTACGATGCCATAAACTAAATTCTTTTTTAGCAACAAAAGCGTTTTTATTTTTCATGTGTGCTTCACTATTTATACGATAAAGATCATTATGAATTGATGCAGTAGCCACAAGTGTGTTTCCTTCAAAAATTTTGCATGTTTCACCTTCGAAAACCACTTTTTTACCATCTTTTGTCATTTGTCTCACAGACAATAAATTTGCCATCAAATTTGGTACGTATTCAACACTTTTGACTGTCACTGTTTTATTTTCCCGCAAAATTGTTATGTCGACGTCACCAGCGCAGTCTACACGCAGTTCATTGCTGCTTGTAGTAACGACGCTTTTACTCTCAACTTCATGCTTGTTGTACAAAAACCGATCAACGCTCATCATGTGGTTGCTAGCACCACTATCAACATACCAATATACATGATTTTCGTTTTCTTCTTTTCTATTGTATTTGTGTGTGTTAGTAACCTGCATGACTTTGCTGGATGCAATCAATGTAAGTGAGTTCTTTTCATTTCTTTTTTTCAGCTTACCGTTACTTTCGTTGTTGTTTTTGTTTTGACAGTTTTTTGAAACATGACCAAATTCTCTACAATTGTAGCATTGAATTGGTTTTTTCTTTTTTTTATTCTGGTTAGAATTTTTCATGTAGAAAACAGCTTCCTTTTTTTCAGAATTTTGGTTATCGAATTTAGCATCCTGAAGAAGAAGATTTTTCACTGTGTCGAGCGTTAATTTTCCTTTGGAATTTTCCACGGCCATAACCAGTGGTTTGAAATCATCAGTTAACCCTGCCAACATTAAAGATGCGGTTAACTCATCATCCAAATTAAGACCTGCGTTTTTTACTTTCAACGCAATTATAATTAATTCGTTAACGTATTCTTGAATTGAGGAAAAATTTTCCAGTTTCAAGTTGACCAATTGCTTCAACAGCTCGACCTTCCTTGTGAGGCCCGTGTCTTCGTACGCATTCATCAACGCGTCCCACGCCTTTTTAGCTGTTGTAGCCGTTGCAATATGTCCGTAATTGCTTGGGTCCACCATCAGTGTTATTTCCGCCAAAGCACGTTCGTCCAAAATGGCGTCGCCATCACCAACCACGCCGGTGTTCACGACCTTCCAGCAACCCTTGATAATCAGGCACGATTTTGCCTGCCTCTTCCAGGTATCGAAATTTTCGCGTCCTCTTAAACGCTCCAAAGAAAAACCTGCAGGGAGATTAGCCATTTTTTCCCGAAAAAATACTTTATAATTTACGAAAAAACACGATTTAAAAAAACTTGTCTAAAAAAAAACCGCGTGTCAAAGGGCCATAACCTGTTGTATTAAATTCATTTATTAGACTGTAGAGATTTATTATAAGCAAAAGACAAATTAAGATAACAGAGTAGCAAAAAGAGTATTAAAGAGAAGTGCATTAAATATGCACGTATGTTGCAAAGTGCAGGAGAAATATTAGGGATGTAATTATTTTTCATTCATTTCACAACAGTTACATGCTTTGATTTTTTTAATTTTTTTTTACTCATCTTTACTAATGTGCTGTTTTCACAACACAAGTGACTGATCGTGTAGGAAAATTTATATGAATAGCACTCAAAAAAACAGTGCTTTTCATATAAATTTTACTACACGTTCAATCACTTGTGTTGTAAAAACGGCAAATTTTTCTGTTTTATTTATTTTTGAGTTTAATTTTTTCCTTAGGAAATAAACGTTATTTCTTATGTGCTGTTTTCATAACACAAGTGACTGAACGTGTAGTAAAATTTATATGAAAAGCACTCAGTTTTTTGAGTGTTTTCCATATAAATTTTACTACACGTTTAGTCACTTGTGTTGTGAAAACACCACATTAATTTTTTTTTTGAATTGTCATTTAAAATTGAATATAATATAAAAAAGTTTTTGCACGGACTATGGGGATAAATTCGCCCTAAGATCGGTTAATATTAGCAGTTACTTTTTTTAGAGCAAACAAATAAAATTTAAAAAGTAACTGTTATTTTCTAAGCAAAAAACAAAACTTTAAAATAAAACTCAAGAATAAATTTTATTTTCTGAGGAATAAATAAAACTCAAAAATTATTTTTATTTCATGAGGAATAAATAAAACTCATAAAATAAGTTTTATTTTCTAAGCGAAAAATAAATTCAAGAAATCATGTTAAAAAGTAATTTTTAAAAAAGAACTTATAACCGTTACGGTTCCTGATATTAGCTTTAAATGGAAACAATAAAAAGAAGATCATTAGTAAACCGACAACGCAAAAATAAAGTTTCATTGTGCATTATTTAATTTTTCTCTTTTAAGAGCAGTTTTGATAAAAAAATTCGTTTCAGCACATAATAGCGATTTGAAAACGCCAAAGTTAAGGCGTTTTCGTTTGACAGAACTCCCGTTTGGTGTTTAAATATCGAAAACGCGAATTTAAACACGCATATCAGGTGTTTAAGAACATGTGCGAATATAAGATAAAATTTAGCAAAAATTAGTTTAAGACGACATACCAGTTTGTCATCGGTCAATTATTTCACCAAGGCCCCAAATAAAACTCTCTCCGGTATTAAACTTTTAGGACGATAACGACCAAACGGGATGAACTAAAGCAACAACTCTCTACTCTATTTCATCTAGCCCCCATGCAAATTTAAAATATTTTAAACTGACTGTTTTCTTTTTGTTTTATAACTCACGTTTCATTAAAACGAATGGTGGTGGGTATCATAGATTCGGCACAGCCTAATGCTTAAGCTTAAAATAAGTAAAATGATAATACATATTGTTTTCCAAATATTCCTTTTTTATACACATAAATTTATAACAAATATCTAGAACGAAATGCTATAAAAGTATGCCCAATAATAACTATTAAAGAAAATCGAAACGATTAAATACACTTTTAAAATGGTATGTAAAGGCGTATGTTAAAGAAATTGTGTTGGGAAGTTAATATACTTTATAATTTTTCGTTTTAAAGGTACATTTGATTTTCACCGATTTTAATTTCGCTTTCGAAGCAATTTTATCAGGGGTGTTCTGGAAATCGAAAACGCAAGAATTTGGAAGTTGCAATAAAATTCTCTTTAATAGAGAAATATTTGTAAAATATTTGTCATAAAATTGTTTTATTACAAAAATCTTTCTAATAAACGACGTTTAAAATTCTTGCGTTTTGCGTTTTCGATTTCCAGAACTCCCCTGTATGTTATGCGCTGTTTTAACAACACGAGTGATTGAACGTAAAGTAAAATATGTATGAAAAAATGTTTAATTACTTGTGCTGTAAAAACTACGAAATTATATTATATTATACTAGCTGACCCGGTCCACGTTGCTGACCCTAAGCAAACAGTAGTGTTGTATTACCACACGATTTAAATTAAACATTTAACGAAATTTACGGCCTTTAAAATAAAAATCCATGGAATACCTATCATTAAGTTTCTTTTTACAAAATAACTTACATATGGTGTAGATATGGGCTCAATCAAAAAAGAAACGCATGTATTTAAGGCAAATTGGAAATTATATTTATTTATTACTTCATCTTAAGGCCAGCGCATAGACAATTTTTTTTGTTTTTTTTTTTTATTTGGTGAAAGAGCCGTTTTCTGATGTTAGGTAAATCGGAAAAAGCGGGCGGGGCAAAATTTTCTTTCCGTAAAAACCTAAGTTAAACCATGGCGATCATTTTGAAGAAAAAATCGTCCAAATCGGTCAAGTCGTTCTCCAGTTATGCGCTTAATAGAAAAAGTGGGCGTAAAAGTAGGCGTGGTAAATTTTTCTTTCGATGAAAACTTAAAGTTGATTAATACGAAGATTTGAAAGAAAAATAAGTCAACTCGATGGAGCCGTTTTCTGATTTTAGGCAAATCGAAAAAAGTGGTCGTAAAAGTGGGCGGGGCAAAAGTATCCTATGTCCGTCTCCTGGCTCTAAGCTACCTCCCTACCAATTTTCAGCCAAATCTGTTCTGCCGTTCTTGAGTTATAAGTGGTGTAACTGGTGATTAAGGACCCAACGCCTTCAGCGAAACACAGCATAGGCTATGGGGCAAAACACAAAAGAATTAAATATTGCGCCATCTGCCGGACAATCGGTGCAGTAGTTCTTGAGTTACGGTGCAAAAACACAAAAAACTAAATATTGCGCCATCTGTCGGACGAACTTCAAACTACACAGAAACACTCCTCATGCCCCATAGAGCATGTACATAAAGTTTCGTCAAAATCAGTACAGTAGTTTTTGAGTTTAGCGATCACGAACATACACGTAATTTTTATATATATAGAGATAGAGATTTGTTAAACTTGGCGCCTTTTTATTGGAAAATTTTGTTAATATTGCCCTTAGTTGGGGATAATATATGTTTGTAATGTGTCTAATGTGTGTTATTTATTTACATCACATCTTGTCCTGAAAACTTTAATATTGAAATCCGGCAAGATTGCTCCACAAATGTCTAAGTTATGAAGATAAACCACGACTGCCTCTAATTTTAACCACAAATCTCTTGTTTTTTTTTTATTTTCAGTAATCTTTTAGTACGGCAAGAGCCAGAGTTTCCAAAAAAGGCACAAACATTTTGTTTATCAATACACCACATTCGACAAAATGTGGGCGTGGCACTTTCTTTAAAAATACATTTAAGATTTCTGTATATCTGGAGATCGGCATGAGACAAAGTTTTCAAATTACATACAAACAATTTAGTTATCAATAGACAACATCGCACAAAAGACGACAAATTTTAGTTAATTAAAGAATTTCATAAAAAGCTTTATTTGTATGGGAGCCCCCCTAAGAAGTGGTGATAAGGGGCAAGTATGTCTCGAGAAAATGTTAAGGACACAAAAAACTAATTGAGGTCGGTGATACATTATATCCCACTAGGGGCGACTCCTGGGCAGTTATGGGACTTTTTCTTTATTATATTTCTAGTCTGTCTTGAAGATTTTGTATGGGAGCCCCCTTAAGCAATGGAGATAGCGGGTAGGTATATTCAAAATAAATGATTGAGATGAAAAATAAAGTGGGGCTGCAAAAGCCAAATTTAAGAATTTCAACCATACAAATATTGCGGCTTAGTAAAATTCTTAAATTTGGACCCTGCAGCGCAGAGGATGCCCGTTTTTATGAATTTTTAACAAAATGTTGCTAAAAAATTATTTTTTTTTTTGCCATACGTGCCTGTTCTGAAAATCACGTGCTTTGCAAATCACAAGCGTAAATTTGTGGGGTTCTGAAAGTCATACCGTTTTTGTGTTTCTTGGTGTGCATTCGACAATGGCAGATCACACCAAAATACACAAAAACGGAACACGAAAACATCACACGTGTGATTTAAAAAGGGACATGGGATTTGAAATCACGTGATTTGAGCTAAAGTAATTTTCAGAACAGGCCTGTATGATTCTAAAACGACTGCGCATTTTAGAAAAAAGTTTTACTTTACTTAAAGGCAATTTTATTGCTTTATTACTTCGGTTTTTTAGTAATTTTAATAAACTAAATCCTTTTTGAGTTACGCGAATATATGTTGTGCAACCTCCTTCATTTTCAAAATAACGGTATATCTCGAAAACAAGAGCTAACCTCAAACAAACGGTTAGCCCCATTGGATTCTGCGTACCATTGTTAAAACGCCAGGTCCGGGCATATTGCCTCAAAAAAAGTGCTAGCAAAATGCTATTATAGAAAACAAACTTGCTTTCGCCGGTGCAAATATATTTAAAAAAAAAACTTGTCGAAAATGTAAATATTTGTAAATAGTTTTGGTTTCGTATACCAAATACCACGTTCTTTACCAGTTTTTCTTGTTTTTCTTATGGGATAAAATTCTTTTTTTTGCAAAAAGAATTTGCTCAGCATATAAAAAAAAAGTGAAATGAAAACTAACAGAAGTTTAATTGCTTGGCACCAACCATAATTCGTGGTCATTAATTTAATTTTACTTATTTAAAGTGCCAACTTATAGAAATGTACTACTGTTAATAAACTAATCGCAATATCACTTTTTTTTATCGAATGTGCGCCATAATTCCAAATGAAAATTCGGTCGGTCGGCTAATTCGACTGCTGTCGAAAATCGGATTTAGTTCATAATAGACACCTATTTTTATTATTTATTTATTAAATATCAATACAAAGAAAGATATATTTTTATTTAAACCCATTTTTTATTTTTGCCGACCAGTGTTATTAAGAAAAACGTGGCTTGTATTTAAGAAATTTGAATATTCACCAAATTGATCCTTGAGGTTTTTAGTAGGGATTGCTATCATACAGGCCTGTTCTGAAAATTACATTTAATCAAAGTGACTTGAAATCATAAGAATTGTGTTCTGTGCATATTTTTTTGTGATTTCAAAGCATTCAGCTACGTAAACAACTTTTTGAAGTTACTTTGTTATTATTGCGACTGTTGTGTAAGATGACCGTCATAATAAATGACTTAAATTTAATATTCAGGGTTTTTCTGGAAATCGAAAACGCAAGAATTTTAAACGTCGTTTTTAATAAGATTTCTGTAATAAAAGAATTTTTTGACAAATATTATGCAAATATTACTCTATTCAACAGAATTTTATAGCAAAAATTTTAAAAATTAGATAAAAGTGTATTAAAACAACTGTGTACCTAATTAATATGCACTGCAAATTTACAAATTGCAAATTTGCACAATTATCATCGTGATTAGGCTTTTTGTTTTTTTTTTAATTTGAATACAAACCTTTCCTTATTTCCAACAAAAATTGTTGTTTTCTTTTTAACACGTACATATTTTTAAAATATTAAATTTTTTATTAAAAAAAATAAATTTATTATAATTTTTCTGTTTTAAAAATATTTTGCTTTTTTCAATATGCAAATGATATTTACATTTATTTTTAGAAAATTCTTATTATTTAAGATTTTTTTAAATTTGTTTTCATATTTTAAGCACTTTTAGATTATAAATAAAGTTTTTTTTTATAAGAAATAAAACTTAAATTAAAATTAATAGGAGGAAATGAGTTTTAAAAATTTTCTAAAGGAAATGGAGAATCGAATACAAGATTTGTATTTGCATAAATTTTAGATACTTAAAATAAGTTTAAAGATCTTTTAGGGCCAATTTTTATTGTATTTTTTAAAAATGTCTGCTTTTGAAAATCAATTCCTTTAAAAGATTTCAGTTTACTGAAAAGAAAAATAAATAAATACAATACATATTAGATTTAACAACTCAAGTATAGCCTGCACACTTCTTTTCCAAAAATAAAGTAAAAAAAAATAAAATAATTTTTAATCTTTTCTAACATAAGAAATAACATAAGATCAATAAGAAGTACTCTTTACAAATAACTATAACATTAAAATCTTTTAGTTTACTTAATAATAATTATTAAATTGAATTTTTTTATGAAATAAAAAAGTTTGAGCCAAAGTTTTGAAATTAATCTAAGATTAAAAACCATATTCTTAACACTAAAAGCAATATTTCTATTATGGCACGAAATATATGTAAATCATTCTTCAATGATTATTTTCATAACAAAATGTACAAATTCAATTTAAAATTGTTTCAATATATTCTGCTGTTGCAAATGATTATGACATTTTGCTTTCGAAAGTCTAAAAATAGACTCTCTTTAAAGCAAAATAAGCAAAAAATTCTATGAAATGAGTCCTGAGACATTAGTATTTTGTGTTACGTTATTAAGTATATTTTGATTGTTGTTGGTTAGTGGGATTGAAACCGTTGACTCTTCACCGGATGTTGTAGAGTGTGAATTTATATTTTGTATATTGTTGTGTTCATTTGCTGTTGAGGTTGATATTGATGTTGTATTTGTTGTCATTGTTTCCATATAAATGCAGGAAGATAATTGTTGCTGTGATGATGATGATGTTGATGCCTCTGATGTTATTGCATTGGCTGTTGAAATAGAAAAAAATATGTATGTATATGATTATTATTAGTTTTTATTTGTTGTTGTCAAAATTATTTTCTATGCGAATTTTGTTTTTATTAAAACCAGGGCTGTCAAATGTGCAAAATATGAACGGTCGTCCTAAAGGCAGTTTCACACTGTAATAGAAGTCTTAGGTTAGGTTAGGTTCAATGGGCAGTCGTCACGACGACAGCTCACTTGGGTCCTTATAGCGGTCCCTTTGTGATACCCTTAGCCAGTGACAAGAGTCAGTCAGTGTCAACCAGACTATTCCCCAGAGGTCACTGCAGCCCCGAACCAACCCGACTCCCTGCAGAACAGAGAGATCGATTTCAGTCCCGCATTAAACACATCGTCCAGTCATGACAAATCCGGTCTCCCAAAATGCCTAAACCGTATGTCCCCTAGACTGGGGCATTGACAGAGAAAGTGAAACACCGTCTCCTCCTCCTCATCATGACAACACCTACAGTAGTCATTGTAATCAAGACCCATCCTCCTAGCATGAGTCCCCATCACCCAGTGACCCGTAATGACCGATATCACTGTCCTCATCTGGTCCCTACCGAGACCAAGTAGCACGCGCGTTCTCGCCGCGTCATAGCCAGGCCATAGAATCGTGGCCATCAAACAGGTATGCTCCCCCTGCCATCTCCCCTGAGCCGTTCTGTACGACTCTCGTCTGATGAGAGTCTTGCAGCGTCTTAAGTATTTTGAGAAAAATAAAAGCCTGACATAATAAATTGTTATTGATTTTTTTTTTTAATTTTCTACTAATAATTAGAGCTGGGGTCTAATCACCGCATTCGATATCGAGTAACTATCGTATCGAATAAACTATCGTATTTTTCTGCATGCGATAGCCACTGACGTATCGAATGAATACTCGAGAGATGTAATCGCCCCTATCGTCAATAAAAATTCTTGGCAGTTTTTCCCCTTTCCCCATTTTTCCTATATTAATTCAATTGTAAAAATGGAAAAAGGGAAAAAAACTTTCAAGGAATTTTTATTCACGATAGGGGTGAATGTCTTTGGTTACTCGATATCGAATGCTATCATCGCAAATTACGATATATTTAATTCGATATCGAGTGTATATATAATATAAAAATAAAAAATTTTGATCAAATGTACTCGATATCGTATGCGGTGATTAGACCCCAACGAGTTCCCTATTCAAAATTCCTATAGTTTAAAACAGCCTTAAGCAAGTTGCTAGTGGTCAAATTATAATTACCTCGTTTTAGCATTAACTGTGCGTAGCCCAGGAGGGCTACTCGCTATTGCGATGCGAAAAGAAGTGGTACTAAATCTAGTGATTGGTGCTCTTTAATGCGTTTGCGCATTTGTGTTTTCCATCGTTTATTTTTTTTCGCAAATCATCTTTATTTTTTTTAATTGAAAAATTTTCAACATATTATGACATTTCATTACTGTCAATCTGCGTCAATCTGCGCCATCAAATTGCCAGTATCGATTTATTTTCAGAAAATTTTGAGAAAGAGATCGAGAGTACCGAATTGACATTAAGCTTTCAATGAAATCGCATTGAAATAAAGCGTAGCCCCCAGTTAAAATTAAACTTTAGATTTTTAGTTGAAAGTTAAAGTTTTTTCAAATAAGAAAAAAAATGTAAGCAAAATTGAAAGTTTGTTTCTCTTAAAAATATCATTAAGAACTTGCGTCAATAAAAATAACAATGTTTACGAATTTCAAAATTTGTTTCTAAACAACAGAGGGGCACATAAGTAACGTTATGATTTATTAAGTAAATAAATAAATTATTGAAAAACGTGAGAAATTTAAGATGCAACGATTTTGAAAGTCAGCATTCGATTATTCAGACACAAAAATCATATCGAATAGTGATCGATAAGGACCATTTCTATCTCAATGGTCACGTGGATATACAAAATTTCAGAATATGGAGTACCTTAAATCCTAAAAAAAAACAGTTGAGCAACAAATGCACCAACTTAGATACACATCTTTCTTTAAAACGACGAATACGTTGCGGTAAATGTGAATGGCATTCAATACTGGTTAATGAGTGCAAATTTTTTAAGGCCCGTAGTAGAAAACAATCCAGAATTGTGGTTCCAACAAGATGTTGCTACAGCTCGCACAGCTCGTCCAACTATGGATTTTTGGCGATCGAATGATTTCGCGTTTCTCTGATTTCAACTGGCTATCGTGTTCGCCCGCTTAAACGGCTCCCGATTTGTTTCTTTGAGATAACCTTAAGCGTAAGGTGTAGGTATGCCAATAACCCAAGAACCGTCGAACAACTTTAGGCGAATATCCGAGAAGTGAGTGAAATTCTAAAAAACGTTATGGGAAATGCTCTAAACGAGCACGTCAGGTCAGTTTGAAGCAAACATGGGCAATTTTTGAAAGATATTTTGACCTGTTAGAAAATGCATCACTGCGCTGCATCTGATGAGCATTCGTGATTAGTTGGCAAAGCTCGTGAAAAATAGTTGATGCTAATGCTTGTTTATTAAGCGGTTTGGTAAACCGCGTGTAAAATGCGTGTTTTAGGTTTGTTTGGACATCAACTGCTTTTGTTTCTTTAAAACATAATGTGAACATATGTACATATTTACAAACTCTTATCTAAATCCTAATAAATGACAACGTTTAATAAAATCAGAAAGAAAAAAATTAATCGTTAAATAAATCATAACGTTACTTATGCCCTGCACAGTATTAGAATTTCTACAATAAATTCCAGTTTATGAATTTCTTATTAAACAACACTTACGGCCAATTTCATCAAGTTCAGTTATAATTAACTATTACTATAGCCGCCAGTTAACAATAGTTTTACTCTCAGTTAAAGTAATAGTTCATTATAAGTACTGGTTCACATACATACGTCAAGTTTGACTCGTCAAGTCTTAAGCTTTTAGGAGTGAAGGGAAAAGAGAATACAATTTCTTTTACATTCTCTTCTAAAAACACAAGACTTGAAGAGTCAAACTTGACGTGTGTGAACCGGCACTAGCTGCACTTGAGAAGTTGCCGTAAATAATTAAAATATTTTTGACTAATTTTGAATTTTAACTTCTAGACGAATTTTTAATTATGTTTTTTTCTTTTTGGTATACACTGAAAAATTGTTGGCATTATTTACGCCGAAAGCGTTATAATAAAAAGCTTCTACAACACAAAGAAAATAATACAAAATTCAATATGTATTTACAAAAAAATTCCCACCATTTCCAGCCCTGTTCACAATAAAAACAAAAAAACAAACACTCATTAAAATGAGAAAATCCCCAATTTCAATACAGAAAAAAAGTAAAAGTAATAATAATGGAATTTCATCCCCTTTCCCCCTTCCTTACCTACTACATGTTCGGCTGCATGAGCCTTTATTGCACTCTCAGTGCCAAATTGTTTGCCGCACTCTTCACACGAAATGGGTTTTTCGAATTTATGCACCGTCAATTTGTGCAGCGTTAGCTGGGAGGGTCGCGGGAAACGTACTTGGCATATGTTACACTCATAGGGACGACCCTCAGCATCATGCGTTTCCATGTGCCGTTGTAGAGCATTGCGCATACGAAAAGCACGTTTGCAAATCGTACACACTAATGACGACGACATTGATGACGATGACGATGATGTTGTTGCTGTTGATGCACTGCTGCCGTTTGTTGATGATGTTGCTTGTATGGCGGCACCATGTGCCAAGTGGTGATGTTTACGCAAAGCTATTTCATTTGTAAATGATTCCTCGCACAATAGACAATTATGACTGCCGCGTAAAGTACGTTCAATAATAATTTGTTTGCCACCACTACCGCCGCTGACTCCACAACCAGTCAAATCATTGTCCGGAATATTGCGGTTTAGGTTGATGTTGTTATTGTCATTGTCGCCATTATTGTTGGCGGCATTATTGTTAAAAGAGAACGTGGACGATGATGAGGATGATGATGATGATGACGATGATGGGGAAGCCGATGCAAAGTGTTGCGATGGCGACACATCGCATAATTGGCGTTTACGAAAGTATCGTAGTGTTGTGGTTGAATCTGGTTCAGTTTGTTCGGGTGAGGGTATGGTAACATGTTGAGGATGTTGCAGATGATTATTCACACTTTCATTTCCTGCATATTGTTGTGGATTATTGGTTGGTGCTTGTATTTCATTGCTGTTGTTGTCGTTTTGATCTTGATTTTGATTCGAACTGCAACAGTCATTATTATCTGGAAGTAAATTAAAAATAAAAACCAAAATTATTTATTGGCTGGCGTACAGAATACATATACAGACAGGCATAGTAAAAATTATGAGTTTCTTTTTTGTTTGTTTTAGTGCAACTATAGATACTCGGCGACCATATTAAAAAAGTAAGGATATTCACGTCACAACTTGCACCCTTGCGAAAAAGCCAAAATATAACTACAACCACACAGACAATTAGTTGTGCATAAATAATTTTCTTTGTGGTTGTTGTTATGTGTTTGCACTTTTGCTTTTTTGCAAGGGCACAACTTGTGACGTGAATACCCTTAATATATAAGTATATGTATAGTATTAAAATAGATCATGCAACTCAGTATACATTGGTTTTGCCACAAGTTTTTTTTCTTTTTTATAAATTTTGCAATTGCAATCTTATTTTTTGTTTTTAAAATTTTGGATCTCAACAAAAAAAAAAAAAAAAAAACAAATAAAAAAGCATATAACCTTGAAGTTAGAAATTGAAAGGGAATCTAACAGATCTTAGAACGCTATATGTATTTGAAAAATAATATCCTGCAATAAATTTACAAAATGTTGAATGGTTATTTTTAGGGACGAGATTTTCATGCACTAAAAAATCCAAAATATGCACTAAAAATTTAAAAAATGTCCAAAAAAAATCGTTTTTTAATTAAGAAAAATATAAAAAATTCACCCCAAATTTCACAAAGTTCAGTTAAAACTAACTATTACTTTAACTTCCAATTAACAATATGTTTTGACAGCTGTAACTAATAGCACTGTGCTCGAAATTGATACTTTTCTTAGACAAGCTGGGCAGGGCACTTGGCGTTTTAACATAATTCGGGTACGCTGATTCCAATGATGCTAACCCTTTTTTTTTAGTTTAGCTCTTGTTTTCGAGATATACCGTTATTTCGAAAATGGAGGAGGTTGCACAGCATATATTCGCGTAACTCAAAAACGGTTTAGTTAATTCAATTTACTAAAAAAAAAACCGAAATTCCGCAATAAAATTTCCTTTAAGAAACATAATTTTTTTTTTGGAAAACAAAAATAATTTTTTCATCAAAATTTTTGTTTTTTAAAAATTCTAATTTTTTGCAGACTTATAAAAACCGAAGCTTCAAACAAAACAAGCCATAAATGATTAAAATTTATCAGCTTTTGATTTTATTCACAAATTAAATTTTTAAACCGCCATATTTGTATGGGTCAAATGTATGACCAGCCCCACTTTATTTTTCATCTCAATCATTTATTTTGAACATACCTACCCGCTAACTCCATACCTTAAGGGGGCTCCCATACATAATGTTCAAGACAGATTAGAAATATATTAATGAAAAAGTCCCATAACTGCCCAGGAGTCGCCCCTAGTGGGATATAATGTATCACCGACCTCAATTAGTTTTTTGTGTCCTTAACATTTTCCAGAGACATACTTGCCCCTTATCACCACTTCTTAGGGGCGCTCCCATACCTGCCCAGGAGTCGCCCCTAGTGGTATAAAATGTATGACCGACCTCAATTAGTTTTTTGTCCTTAACATTTTCTCGTTAGCCGACGGGTGCATTTTTCAATTTCAGTAGATTTTGATCGCCGTCAACAATACGTGTGACTGGCGTTCTCAACGTCTGCAATTTTATAACGGCTTCGAGTGGAATATTATGACATTTATGTATAACGTAACGTCGCAATCTCTTTTAATAGTTTTCTACACGAGTTGCAGATACACTTTTTTCTCACTTTTCCAGAAACGATTGAATATTTTGCTTCACATCTTTTCGATGCGAGAATTTCTCACCAAAGTTACAGAACATGGGTACGAGTAATTAAACATAAGGGTAATCACGATGGGTAGTGCAAAGTGTGCAAAGGATGAAAATGTGTGCAAAAATGCTCACATTTACACAACACAACAACAAAATGTACGTATTTGCAATTTGCTTCATTTTACTTTGTTTGCACTTAAAAAAACCTTGAGCAAAACTAGTAGTGCTGCATATTTGCTCAGTTGCAAATAAGCGCAAACAACAACTGTTGCGGGCCGCCATATTATTTTTATTTGTAAATAATAAAGTTTTAATTCAAATTGTTTGAACTGGCTTTAATGCAAAAATATTATAAATGCTAAATAGCGTCGCAAATCGAAATCATAAAAACGCAAAGCGGATTTAACCAATTTTTAAAAAGCGGACCAAATAGAACAGACGCAAATTAGGGCACTAGTGTATATTTTTTGCAGTATCGATGGAATTTCTATAGTTGTAGAATTTGAATTACTAATGCTTCTAATGAAACCCACCTTGTTTGTGATGGGGAAGGAATTTTTTTGGTTTAATTTCCAAAAATTTTTGTATTTCGAAAAATTGATTTTTAAGTTTTGGACGGGTTTCAATATAATTGTAAATATTTCTTGTGTGTTTTATCGATGCCAGAAAATCGTCATAACACTATTACTTTTAGTAAAAAAAATCGTTAATCGTCATTTTACTGTATTTTCTCAAAAAAATCGTCACATCTACCAAACCTGCTTGCCAGATTCAAGTGTTATAAAATTGATGCCAGATTAAAGTTTAAAGTAAATTTATTGACGGGATTAAATCGTCAAAACATAAGTAACTCTACATCAAAAATCGTCAATCGTCATTTTGTTAAATTCTTCGAAAAAAATCGTCAAATCGTCACATGTAACATCCCTGATTGGTACCTGTATCAATTTAATCAACACACTCCTCTCAATGATCTTAGTGTGTTAAAGCGGTTGATAATTACGAGCTACGTTCGAAACTGTCTTAGGTCATCAGTGGTACTTTATCCCAAAAAACCTTAAAAATAAAGAAATTCAAGGATTAATTTCTAAAACCAGTCTTATTTGTTTTTGAATCTTGCAATATTTATATTGATTGAATTGACGGAACCAGAAAATTAGGAAGCCAACAAACAAGTCATTTCAAGATGAAATGAACAAAGTGCAACATCTACAAGTGGTAAATGATGTTGCAGAACGAGGTATGGCTTTGGCTAACGCTTAATAGTATCATAAACTGGTTACAAAGCTGAAAACCGGTATAAATCAAGAACCAATTTGAAATTCGTTGTTAGTTTGTTTCATTTTCATAAAAATTTTAAAAGTTATAAAACGTTATTTACCAAATTTGTGGAAAACTTTCAAAAATTGTAGGGTGCCTAAATGAGCAAATCCAAATTTATTTAACTGCCGTATTTTAAATTAAATTACCCTGCTACCTTTTGGGGCCCAAAATTATCGTAAAAAAGGGTAATTACCGTACGGTTAATATCACTGCTTGCATAAGCGCAACAAAGTTCCTGTAATTTTTTATTTCCCATAACCGAATTCGACACATGTACATTTACGTATCGGTTACTTTTAAAATTCTTACTTTTTTGCTTTGCTAAATGGATTCACAATGCAGTTTTAAGGCAGATTCAAACATTCGTTTCGAACAAAATTTTTTTTCGTATATTTTTTTTTTTTTTTTAGTTTAATGTCTGTATGGACTTTGAAACAAATGGGTGAATCCGGCGTAAGGTTGGCTAGGTGGAGTTGTAAAATGGAATCTACTTCGCTACCAATGTGAATAGATTGTAATTATTTAAAAAGGTTTCTGCACACTTTTCTGTTAAACGTTATTTTAACGACCACTTCAATTGATTTCTATTTACAAACATACATACATACATACATATGTACATATTTATTTAAAATGCTTTAAACTTACCACCATCACAATCGGGACAACATAATTTACGAGTTTGTTGCTGTGGAGTTCCCATCGTGTGCGATAACATTTCAACTTCGTTGAAAGATTGTGAAGCGTTTATATCAACACTGCTCTCCAAAGTCAGATCAATGGCTGTAAAATCAACAATAAAGAGAAAAAGAAAACCAATCAAAATTTATAAACAGAAAATAACTAAAGCTTTGGCAGATTTGTTAAAGTATGTAAACTCTTGACTAACTACAAATTAATTTCATTTATTATATAGAAAACATACTTTTATCGTTCTGCTTTCAAAAAAAAAAAAAAAATAAAAGAAAAGAAAAAATAACAAAAAGAATTTTTTTTTTTACTTACAACGTTTATTCTTATTTTCTCCAGTTACTTGCACATGAACATCCTCAACACGAACCAATCGTTGTTGGTGATTGTGCTGTAACAACTGATAGGTAGCTGGTACTGCCGTAGAGGTGGAGTTTTGCTGTTGTTGTTGTTGCTGTAAATGTTGGTGAGATCTTCCCAGATTGGCATGGTATTTTTGTAAATGAAAATCTAAAGTACGTTGAGCACCAAAACCCAAACCACATTGAGCACATTGATAACGAGAACCATGAGCTCGTGTCACATGATTTTGGCGCTCAGTGCGTCGAGTGAAATGCATGGTACAGTGTGGGCAATTGAAGGGTTTTTCGGCGGGATGTGTATTAATGATGTGATTGCTGTAGTCTACGTTATTGGTAAACTTTGGACGTTTGTGACAATAGCGACACACCAGAGTGATTTTTTGCGTAAGATTTGGAGATCGAGGCTGCAAAATTTGTAGTTGCCGTTGTTTTATTTGCTTCTGTAACTGCTGGTTGATTCTTTGATGCACAGTTTGATTATTCGAGGAGTCCGTCGGGGTTTCTGAAGGGGCGGCAGCTGGTGATTGGATATTTTTTATTGAGAAGGCGGTAGAATTGGTTTCGGTCGTGGGAATTTTTTGATAATTTGTAGGGGTTCGTACACTCTGCCCTGGAGCCGGGTGGAATAACACGGTTTGTTGGGGTATATTTTGGGGGGTTGTTATCGTTTTATTAAGATGAGGATGGGTGGTGGCATAGTATTGCGGTGTGCCTCCCAAATTGTTGACCAGCATTATGTATTGCGAAGATTGTCTATTGTTTGTGGGTTGTGTTTGTTGTTGTTGTTGCTGGGGCAGGGTCTGAATATAGTTGTCGTTGTTGTCCATATTCGATTTACTGAAGCCCTGGGCCGTGTTGGGTGGCACAAATATGGTACTGACGGAAGAATTTTGCAAAGAAGTCGAAGGAACATTGGCTTGATACAGCTCGCCATTAGTATTGATGAAATAGGTGGTTGTAGGAGCAGTGGCTGTAGGAATAACTGGCTGCTGGTTAAACCTGGGGGGTGTCGCAATCGAAGTTGACCAGTTGATTTCGGTAGGATTATTATTAATTAATTGATTTGAAGACGTCTGATTGGCCTCCATAGCCTGCCCCAATGTAACAAATTGTAAATTATTGCTGTGAGGTTTAAAATGGCTCTCGATTGGCTCTGCCCTACGACTTAATTGCGGACTGGTAATAATTATTGGACCCTGATTAGTATTAGTAACAATGTAATGTGGCTGTGTTAAGGAGTTAGTGGAACTCAGCATTTGTATATTGGTTGGCTGAAAAGTTGTTGGATTATAAGTTATTGGCTGCGTTAGTATTTCTGAATTTGTAACAGACACTTCTTCTAAAGATTCCACTTGCTCAGAAGATGGCTGGCTACTTAGATCTACATATTCAACGTTTTCGTGCGAATCTTCCACCTCAACCTGGTTTATAACACAATTGTCATTTGCACTATTAATATTACTGATATCTGTTGCTTCCTCCTTCTCCTCAGTCAAAGCACATGGATTAACTGTTAATGATTCATTGGGATTGTTTAAAGGGTTTATTTCAATATTTTCAAAACAGGGTATGTCATTTTGAAAACCAATTAACTCGGATTGGTTACTTTCTTCAAAACACTCGTTATAGCTGGGATAATGTTCACTAAAAACCACTGTATGAGGCCCAGAACTGCCCCCACCACCCATATAACAGCTTCCGGGACCCATGCTACTACTGTGATTGCTTTGTGGTGTCATGGCGTTATAGTCCATATTATGGTGTATGAAAGGACTAACCGACATAGGATTGCTATTAAGAGTACAAGGACTCTCAGCATAAAAACTTTGCGAAGGAGTAGTAGCAGAATCTGTTAGGGGCGAGTATACGGAATGGGCAAAAAATTCTTCAGTTTCTCCTGATCTAGGGGTGTACAAATCTTTGTCATGCATTTCACTTAGAATGCCATTTAATGTATCCTCTACGTCTCGTATTTCATCACTTAATTCTTGTGTTATTCGAGGCCCTAGACTGGGTATAATATCACAGGCATCTTCAATTTCCGACGAATCGATACAATTATTTTGAAAGTCATTAATGAAATCAGTTATTTTTGAAGAGGCTGCAATTAAGGGTGGTTCAACATATCTCGCCATTTCTACAGAAGGTTGAGATGATGTCTCCGAGCTTTGCGAAAATCCCAATAGATCACTTTGACTGCTACAGGAGTTTGTCGCCAATGTTGGCTCCTGTTCCAAATATAATTCTTCTTGCTGGTTCATCTTTTCTTTGCACACAATTTCTTGCCTGTTCGATTCTTCTATAAGTACGCCTTGCGGTGTTTCTTTATTGGTTGTTTCAAATTCAATTTCAGTTTCAGTTTCATCTTCATTTTCTTGATCTTCCATGGTTAAATGCAGTCGTTTAAATTCTTGAGTTAAAGAAGTTAATGGCACTCTTACCATCAACTTCTTGGGACTTTCCAAGTTGATCTTCTCCTTGTATAGTTTATACATTTCCTTGGAACACTCAGTTTGTAGGGATAACTGTGTTTTCGGGAAATCTGTGAGATTTGTGTCCTCTTCCAACATTTCATTTCTTATTAGCAAAGGATCTCTATAAACACTGACATTGCTATCGCTATCAAATTCATTATCATTATTAACTATAGCGATGGGATTTTCTTTGTTCTCATCCTCTTCACTATTGAACTCGGGGGGCACTTTATTGGCTGATAAAGTTGGTTCTTCGTAGACTTTCTTTGTGTCCTTGTTTTTAGCGCTTAACTCTTCGTCTTGTCCTCTATAGTCGAACGTAAACATTTCTATTTTATTAAGAAAACTTGTGGTGTGGGAGGCTTTCCGTTTACGTTTGGGTGTTGTGGGCTCATGATTATGGTGCTTAGTTTTGGTTTCTACATCATCATCATCATCTTTGCGGCGGCATTTAAATCGTGCTCCACGTTTACGTTGTATTATCAATTTCATACTACCAATTTTGGCAGGAGGCGTTAAGATTATGGGTTTTTGTTTTTCTTTGTTGTCTTCTTCAATATTTTGTTCTTTGTTGCCTGCAATGTACATACATTCCTTTTTATTCGCTAATTTTATTGCATTTTGTTTCTCTTTTGGTGTGTTGGCCTCAATTTGGTTTTGGTCTGCCTCTTCCGGCCATAAATTGCATTTTGGAGTTTTTTGCTTTTCGCTTTCATCTTCAATGTCCTTGACTTGATTACCAGCCGAAGAAGACATGACCTTATTAGTTAAACAATATTCCTCCATTAAAATATTGTTATTATTATTATGGCTACTACGACAACTTTTGCTGATGGTGCTGATGCTCTGATTTTCATTAAGGGTCTTTGAACTTTTGTCTACAGCCAAACCAGAAGACAACAGAAATGATGTTGAGCCGGTTGTTGTTGTTTTTGTTGTTGTTGTTGAGGCTTTATATGGCAATGTTATTTCTGGTATATTGCAAGTAGGTTCACCATCATCAACATTATCAGCCAACACATCCACATTCGCAGTCATGTCATTGGCATTTGCTTTCATTGCTGCTTTAGTCTTCCACATGATACAAGTCATGTTGGAAGACAATATGTCTGCTCTTGCTGCTGCTGATGATGATGATGATGAGCTGCCCGTTTTGGTCATATTTTCCTGGGCATTTCTGTTGTTTCTAACTAGATCTGTAACTGCAGGTGCTATTGCCCTTAAAGGCGATGACGTCGTAGACGACATGGCTGTTGATGACGGCGAACACGATGATGTTGGCGAGTTAGATGTTGATGTTGTTGAGACAGTTGATGACATTTCGTCTGATGATTTTTTATGGTTCATTTTAACTCCTTTGTGATCAAGTTTTTTTCTTAAGCCTTTTGAAAGGGAAGATATTGACGATGTTTTTGTTGTTGTTGCTGTTGTTGCTTTAGTAAGACGTTTTAATTTATGTTTGTTTTGCCGTGATCTTGGTTTTCTCTTAACAAACAATTCACTGCCATAGTTTAAAATCGTCCTTGCCTTTTTTGTTGTTGTTGTTGTTGTTGTTGCAATAATTTGTGCTGTTTTTGCATTTGATTTATAACAATGACCTGGTCTGCTATTATGGTTGGAATATTTAATCATTTTACGTTTACAAATATTTCTACGTTTTGGAGTTCTGAACAAGCAGGGAGATGCGGAGGGGGTTGTTGCAGTTGTGGATGAACTGCAAGTATTATCGTTTTGTTCTTCTTGATTATCATAAATGTTTTTGTGGTCATTGTTATTATTATCGTTGTTATTTTTTGCTACTTCAGCAGCTACTGAATTTGTAATTGGCTTTTGATGACGATCACGATTTTCACATTCACTTGTAGCAGGCGAAATTGTGTAGGATTTTAAGGCGGCTTTGGTTATAAATAAACTTTCGGAGTTGGCTTTACTGAAAGCACTGTCCTTTGGAAAATGTTTTGTCTCTTGTTTGCTTAATTGGAAAGTTTTATTTGCTTTAATTCCTTCGGCACAAGGTGACAAATTTCCAGACGAATTGTCATGATTTTCCAACATGGTCTGCTCATTTCTGCGGTATAATTTTAAATCCTCTTTTTTCATAGAGGATTTAAATATAATATGGGTTTCTAGAAATGCTTCTTGATCTAAACATGGTTTTTTACTTGGATTTGTTGGCACTGCTAAGGCATCATTATCACATATTTGTTCCAAGGGCTGTTGTAAGGTTAAGGGCGGCAAACTTTGAGAATTCAACACTGCTGGCTTAAGCAGCGGTTTCTTTTCATCCTTAAGCAGCCTTAACTGCTGTGTTGTACCGGTGCTGTGTTCATGTTCATGGCTTTCAAATGTTTTATCGATGAACGCTGTTTCTGTGGCTGTTGCTGTTACTGTTACTGTTCCTGGTGCTGATGATGTTGGCGTAGGTTCATTTGCTTCTGTTTCTGTTTCGATTTTTTGTGGCATTGTTTCAACATTGTCCAGCAATGTTGTTGCTTTTATTGTTGGTGCTATAAAATCATTGGTATTCCCTGTATTTGCTTCAAAGGGAACCGATGATTTTGTATTTGTATTGTCTACGACGATGGCTTGTTGCGTTTCACTATAGTTATCGTTAACTAAATCATTGACTTTATGCATTACAGGCGGCTTAACAATTTCAACTACTAGATTTGTTGGCTGTAGTTGTGGTTGTGCTTCCACTACTGGTACTGTGGAAGCTGGTGTTGATGTCGCTTCTTCTTCTTCTTCTTCGTCGTCGTCTATTGTTACATCCTCCTTTACTGTTACGTTTTTTTCCTTTTGTTGCTGCTGTCGACTTTCATAGAATTTCTGTTGTTCCTCGTACAACGCTCGCAATTGTGTTTGAACTTTAAGACATTTCCGCCGGAATTTATGTATCATATAGAATTGTGCCGTGCATTTGGCACATATACGCTGTGGTAGACCATCATTACATTTAATCTGTACGTTTTTTGTTATTTTTTTTTCCAGCAAGGCACACGCAAAAAACGAAAAAAAAGAAACAAACAAAAAAATACAATAGGGAGTTAGTTTATAGGAATATAATTTAAATTTTGTTTAGTTTAACATGCGTTCGAAAGGAATATGTATTTAGATTTAATTTATTGTTTGTTAACATAGGTTTTATGAGCCCATCAACAAACTAGATATGAATTTAATGAGGTTTTTGCCTAAATAATAAAAGTTTTCAAATGCTAAAATGCATTCAAGATAAAAAAAAGGAAATACAATAATATTTAGATGTTTTCTTGTAGTCATTGTCTAGTTAATTGTTAAAGACAAACATCTAATTGGCATTTTAATAGACCTAACAAAAAGTTCATGTTTTTCGGATAGGAAAACTATTCAATTTATCATCTTAAGATTTAAGCGTAAGTTTGTATAACGATTTTGAAATTAGGAAATAGGTTGCTTTTAGTTTGCTTTAAAAGATTTCGTAAGAATTGGTTAAATTAAATCGTTTTAATATTGTCGTGTTTTGCATCCTGCTTGATTTTGCGCTGTTGTTCGGCCGAAAGGGGTTCTTCTATATTACGCTCTATCAAGCTTGTGATGATATTCTCCTTCTCCCACACAGTCTTCAGGCTTGGCTTCAATCAATCGTTTCGGCAAGCGTTTATCACATGTCCAAACAATCTTAATAGGCTTTTTACACTGATCCACATCTACCAGCAATTTGCAAAGATGGTCACCTCCAACCAAACCAAGTGCCCCGGTAGGCTAGCTGGTAGCGAGCTAGTCTATCAGCGCCGGGGTTGCGGGTTCGATTCCCGCCAGAGACTCTGGTTTCTTTCCTGCAGACAAGCATAAAGCTTCGCGGGATTAGCTTAGGAAAATTAAAAAAAGAATATTTTAAACATATTATGGTTAATACAACCATATAATTGTCACCGACAATCATACTATGGTTAAATTTATTCCTCCGTCACGGTTAAATAGGACAATACATATTTTGTTTTTAAATTTACAATAGTATTTTCCTCTTTTCCAAGAGCAACATACAATGGTTGAAAACCAACCGTGCTATTGTAAGTGTTTAACAAATTTGAGTTATTATTAACCATAACATGTTTGGAGGCAACAACAATATGATCAGGGCTTCTAGATGGATTTAGCCTAATTTAACCATAATATGGTTATCGCTGACAATAATATGGTTGTAATGAACATAATATATTTAAAATTTTCTTTTAAAACCGTTTGGTTGGAGGTGATCATATTTAAACATGTTTTTTCTTTGGGTGCAGTAAAAAATGGAAAAAGCACAATTTAACCATGGTAGATGTATAATTTGTGTCTTTCTAATCTGTCATTTAGTGGTTCTAAGGACAGATTTGTCCGAAGGGAGTCATTTCCTAGATTATCTCGTCGCGTTTCCCTGCTTTGCTTCGTGAGTATTTCATGTCTAAGCATTGTATAAATGTTCTTTTCTTTTTTGTTGTATGTGCCACGGTTTTCATATGTTAGGGTTGGTTTGTATGTGTAGTTAAAGACTGCTAATTTGGTTGTTGTTAAGACCTCTCTTTATCTAATAAAGTTGTGGTTTAAGGAATACCAAAGATAAGCAATGGCTGATATTTTAGAATTTTCCGTCTTTGCTTATCGTGACTTCTAAGTAACGAAATTGTTCAGATGTTAATTTTGTGGATTAACATATTCAGGTTGTGTTGTAGATGTTCCGCGGAGTTGTTTAAAATATCCACATCGTCTGCGTACGCTAGCAATGACAATTTTACCGGTCGCAGTTTCCATTCTCCAATTATTGATGAGAAGGGAGCGAATAATAGCAGCGTTTACTTCTGATTCATAAAATGTAAACAGTCGCTGCCAAACGGTCGAATTCAAAAAGCGGAAAGTTGTACATACATTTTCGTTTTTGTTCGACAGTTTTTGATTTCGACTGTAGTTTTTTTTAAACCCTGAATAAAAGCATGTTCTCTTTCTTTCTCCTCAATAAACTCAGACTTTCTGAAAGAATATGAAAGTTTTCTTTGTGTGAACCCAGACTAACGGTACAAATGATTTTTTTTATCTTTTAAACATGTTGTCCATTAAAATGAAAAAAGGTACGGGATCAAACAATTACCTTGTTATAAATTCTCTGGATGCTGCATTTCCTGTTCTAAAATAGTTTTGGCATATTTTATAAAAACTTTGTATTCTTTTGTCTATGTTTTTGCTATGCAGTTCCAGCCATATTTTTTGTTGTCATCTTAATGTGTCAATGCCTTCCTCCAAGTGCTGCTTCACGCACTTCAAGTTTAAGTCGTCTAGTTTTAGGAGAGCTCAATACTTGACGGCTAAGCTTGAAGAGTGTGAACCAAGGCCGTGATGAGCTCTAATATGAGAAGAATTGCTCTGGGAGTACGAATTGGGGCTGTGCTGGTTACCGGGTCACTGCAACATCACCGGCAATAAGATGGCTGATGAGTTGGCGAGATTAAGCTTGGAAATGGACGATCCTGACTGTCTTTGTTTAGTTGGGTTGTTTTTTGGTCCGATTTTTTTTTTACCTCCACTACTTTCTCTTTAGACTTTTTATTTCACTTAATTTCTCTATCTCCTCTTATTAACTAAGACTTCACAATGGACCATAATGATCTCTGGGTGAGGGTGGGAAGTTGACTTCGCACCAGCCTTTCAACCTAACCTAACCTTCTTCTAAGAATTGACCGAATTCCTCCCATGCCTGCGTTGTTCCTTGTAGCAATTGTATTTTCCAATAGTCTTATTTCCCATATAATTTTCTTGTTTTCTTGTTGTATTTACTCGGAACTATACTTGCATGTACATAAATGATATTCACAAAAGAGAACAAAACATAATCAAATGTTTGTTAGTAAAAACGAAAAATGAATGATTTCAAATCACGTGCTATTAAAATCACAAGTGTGATTATGTTGGATTCTGAAAGTCATTGTGTTTCATAGCGTGCTTTCGGCAATTGCAGATCACACCAAAATACACAAAAACGGAACACCAAAACATCACACGTGCGATTTAAACAGGAGCATGTGATTTGAAATCACGTGATCTGAGCTAAAGTGATTTGCAGAACAGGCCTGTATTTAGCTTTGGCTTTGGTATTGCTTTTAATGCACTTAAGTGTGTGATAAACCGTTATCTTATTAACCGCAATTATTTTATTTTATATTTTTTTTAATTAAGGAATTTTGAATAATCCAAATTTAAATCATTTAATTATGTATGTCCGTAATTTATAAAAAAATAAAGCTGGCCGTGTTCGTACCTACCAGTTTAATTTACCTACTTATTTCAACCAACGTCTGGCCAACGTGTTTAACCTTCAGTTTTCTTTTAAAATATGGCAGCTTTAAAACCATAGATTTCTATACACAGCTGGATTTCTTTTTGTAGAAATTACGGGCATTAATCAGAATTTCGACTAATCAGAAATGTTGTTTAAGTAATTAATTAGTGTACTGTCTAGTTTTATTATTTATTATGTTTTTTTATTTTATTTTAATCTAATAAAACAAATTATAAAGTAGTTGAAAAAAAATAAATTAGAAAAAAGGATTATCACATACATATGTATATACACATACATACATATGTATTAACAAACAGTCACAAGTACAAACATATGCGTATGTAGGTATGTAAATTTTTTTATTCAAAATCCTAATCAAATTTGTCATTTAAACTCTCTTTAGAAACTAGAGTGTATATTTAAGAGTTACTTAAGAGACAATTAAGTTACGGTTCTCGAGTTTCGAGTAAGAGGTCTACTTAAGCATCAGACAAAAATAAGATACTTACTTGAGTGTGACAAGTGGCACTTACAGTTGGTTGATTGGTTTTTGAAGGGGTGGAGCTCCGTTTGGATTTTTTTCATTTTTTTTTTTACAATGTCATCATTATCAACATACCAACTACAACATACAGTACAACACTACAAACGTCCGTCAACATCAATCGTTTATTTTTCTGCTATCGTATATGGTATACAAAAATGTACGTGCTGAATAATATTGAATTTCATTAAAATTTATTATTCCGCTGTTGTTGTTTCTTAAGTAACCTGCTAAAGTCAACATTAATTGTCAACAGTTTTTAGTTAAATAAACTACTGTTTTAAGTGTAAGAGAATATTTGAATTTTCTTTTCTTTAAATTAATTTCATTGTTTTCTTTTTTGGGGAAATATAAATTAAAGTATGTATGTAGGTATTTTATTTCCTTTTAATGAAATATCACACATTTAGTGAGTGTTTTTGTTTGCATTTGTGAGACGACAACTACAACAAGCAAAACAATAAAATTTTATTAACACAAGTCTCCCTTTTGTCTATTGGAAAATGTAAACGTAGAGACAGACAAACTTACGTAAATAAAAAAAATCTCCTTTTTTTGTTTTCTATATGTTGTGTGTTTATTTTATGTTCTATATAAATTTTATACCAAAAAGATATACATCAACCAATATAAGCTACAACAAGCATTTTATATAAATTCATTTTGTACTTACAAACAAAGCATTAAAAGAGTGTTTTCTTCAAAGCAAATTTATCAATTAGAATTAAGAAATAAAGGTATAACATTGCTGCCACCTGGTTTTCTATGAATTAGCTCTTAAAAAAAATGGGGGAAAAATTATGCGCAACTTAATAATTTTCAATATCTTTTTTTTGCAAAATGTCATTTAGTGAATACTATACATACATCAGCGATAGGCAACCTATAACCAATAAAAAAATTTAAGGTTTCTGGAAGCAAGAAAAGTACATGAGAGCTTATATATGTATTTACAATGGTCGAAAAAAGTCTACATACGACCCTCATTTCTTCCACCTGACGAGACCAAAAGCATTATGAAGAAAAGAAATGATGCACAGCAGGTTTGTTTGAAATCTGGTTTTATTGATAGAAAACGAAAAAAATAACTTACTTCAATATTTACAAAAAACGAAAAAATAAAATTGACAAATGCCATTTCTTTTCCCCTTTCTCCTAAAATCTCAAGACTTGACGAGTCAAACTTGACGTGTGTGAAACGGCACTTCCTTTTTTATAAAGCAATCAGTCATCAAATTTTTTTTTAGCAGAGAGGAAAAACGAAGTGTTTCCAAGTGGAAATTCGCCATATAAAAATCATACCTCCTGTAAGCAGGTTTGTAAGGGGGTATTGTGCTTCGTTCCCTTACAAAACTGCTTACCATTAAGCTCCATTTGTAGCTTTAGAATTACTTTAGGACCCAGAGTACAGTGTGTGCATAATATACGTTATGCGGTCTTAGATGAATATGTATTAAAAAAGTTTCACTCGGAATGGCAATATTTTATACTCTCCACACAACTATGTAGTTGTGAAGGGTGTACAAATTGTTCATAAGATGCAAACTCCATCAAAACATTCTTTTAAAGTTATTACCTCAAACCTTCTTCATTTTAGCATTTGTTGATTCTTGTTCTTGCTAAACTTCTTTTCCATTACTTCGACAACACACCCAGATGTGTTAATTAGTTAAACATGATGTTTTCAACTCCAACTAAACCATTATACACAAGCTTAAGCTTCCACAAAGGCTGTAAGAGCTTACATATGTACAAATTTACTAAATGACTTTAAAGCTTGCAGTTAGGGAATTCAGACAAAAAATCACTCGACCATAACCCCAAACATCACGAGCAAAAAAAGATAAAAAAAACAAGACATTTAAATTTGTTAACTTTTTAAAGATTTTAATGGTAACGGTATTTTTTTAATGCTCTTTTTATTAATCACTATATTTACTTTCTCTGTCCCTCCCTCTGTCTCTTTCTCTGAACTAGTTCTTTTTGTACTTAAGTATTAGGCATTTTAATCAAAACAAAAACCAAAGTTAAATACAAATACATACATATTTTAAACATTTTGTAGTTTACTTTTGTTGTCAAGAAGAATGTTGGTTTGTTTCAAAAAATAATAAATACCTAAATAAAAAGAAAAAAAACCAAACGAAATTTTCTAATCAAAAATGTAAATTTATGGCTGGTAAATTGAAATACAAAACATATTTATTAAATTTTTTTTTGCTTCCACTTTACTGTCCATTACATTATGACTTTACAGTTTTAATTTATGTATACTTTTGGTTTTGTGGTGCCAAAAATATTATACCTACAAGTATTTTATTTTTTTCGTCTGCTTTTGTTCTTTTGCCACTGTGCATCCGGGAAGTACAATTTAAATGCATAAATTGCCGTGAAATAGGGAAAATGGTCTAGGAAGTAAAAGAATTGTTAAGTAATAAAAAAAATATAAAGTAAAATTTGTTGGTACACAAAAAAAAATCAAGGCCCTAATTCTGTAAAACGCGAATTTTAACTGCAATAAATTAAAAAAAAATTATATTTAAAAAAAATCATAATTATGTATTTTACATTGAACATTTTGTGCCACTGACTTGTGAAGTCAAAAAAAAAATATAAAAAATTAACGACTTGGGTTGGTAAATTGTTTCTAGATGAAAATATATAACATGCCAATTTAAACGCAGTGTTTTTAAATTTCTTAATTATTTTCTTTTCATTTAAATTTTTTTGAATTCAATTTTACTTTTTTTTTTTATTATTTTTTAATTCTCCTGCCTACTGTACCCAGATGTAGGTTGAAATTAAAAGAAGTTTTACTCGTACTCGCATTCAAATTGAACGTAATTTAAAATTCGTTGCGGTTTATTGTCAAAACAGGAAATTGATACAATAAACAATAAAAAAAGCAATGCCACAGGAAATTTGTAAAAAATCAAATTTTTATTAATTTTTTTTTTAAATGTATGTATGTATGTATGTACGTAGAAAAAAAATTCTAGTTAAGTTTTAACAAATTTCTGTCATTTAATTCACAAAATAAAGCAATATAAATATATGACGCCTAAAATTGTCAAATCATAAAATTAAATCAGCATTTATGCAGATGTACACGCTTCATGTTTTAGCCGTTAAGAAATCTGATAACAACTATATAATAATATGAGCTGTCAAAAATACACACACATACATACAGCCATATTCATAACAAGAAATTAGCCACAGTTTGTACACTACGAACAACGAGCTGCTAACTAGAATGCCGATTAAGCTTAGCAGCTTGTTGGCACAGAGTTAATTCATAACGACTTTTCTCCATCTGCCAACTTTTAATAAAACAACTCTAAATTTTTATGATGCCACATTGTATTACTCAAAAATGCAACACGTTTCGCATTAATCATCGCTTAATTTGTAATTTTTTCCTTTTTTTTTGTTTTTCCCTTCACATATAAATATTTTAAAAAGTTTTTAAAATTAAAATAAATTAAGTAAAAGTCAGTAAATTAAAAAATAAGTTAATTAAAAAAAACCAACAAAATTGTTTAACATTAAACGGCTGTTCTTCACAAGTTGACAAACGTTTGGCAGCTAGTTAACAAAAGTTTAGCAAATCGCTAGCCAGAGTTTAGTTAGTGTTTTATGAATAAACTTTTTGCTTACTGCATGCAAAATTTTCATTATGAATACGGCTGGTAATGTCTGTGGCATTTTGACAAAACATCTTAAGTCGAGATAGAAAAAGTTTAAAAAAAAAATACTTTGTGAAAAAATCATTTTTACTAAAAAATAATATAAATACAGTAGAACCGCGAAAGAGTTAACCAAAATGCCCTAAATGTTTTAAACTTTTTGAAGCTATTTACTTTTCTAAACGGGCTTAAATTTAAAAAAAAAATATACAATAATTAACATGTATCTTTCAGAAAAAACACACACTAAACTTATTCCAAGAGCTTAGTTTTCATAATAACAAAAAATAAACGCAGATTTTTCATATTTATTCGCCACAGCTTCGAGAATTTCAAACATTTTTTTCTACTTTTTGAGATCCATAATCCCTAAATATCCATTTTCCCTGAATATCTTTATTAATTTTGTTCAAATTCTCTACTTTCAGCTCATTTCCGATGTTTTTTTTTTATCAAACCTTTCAGAAAAGTTAACTTTTTAGGGCGACGCAGGCACGCTAAAATTCGATTAACTTATCCTCGAGATTAACTTTTCCGAGAGTTAACTTTTTAGCGATTCTACTGTAGTACAAAATTTTAAAAACGTAAACAAAAATATTTTTTTAATGAAAGTTCGCATGATTTGAACATTTGTTCAACTTTTTTAAATTTGGCTTAAGATGTTTTCTCAAGGAGCCACAGACATAAAACAATAATAAGACATATTCATAAAAATATTTATTATTCTCCCTTTTCGTAGTTGGCGAATTTCAAATGCGCAAGCGACAAGAGAACGTGAACTTATTACCTTTTTGTAAAAAAAACAATGTTTTAAGCCAAAAGCAAGAAGAAACTAAAAAAAGAATAAACACGACACAAGTTTACTGTACGAGAATCTTATAAGATTAACATAAATACATGTTCCCCTTGTTTAAGATTAAGCTTGACATAAAGTAATGTTTTCTCTCATTCTGCCGACGTTCTCTTAGATATTAACTCAGTGTTAACAAAAGTTTAATAAACCTTAAGCAAAGATTTATTTTAGTAAAATAATTAAAATTAACAAATAAATTACCTATTTTTTGAATACTGATAGTAATTAATTGTTTAAAATGTTTTCAATTTGTTTTGTTGTCTATGATTCATAGTTAATTTTTTAAAATTTTGTTTTGCAAATTATATATTTAAATTGCTTTAAAATAATGTTTTAATATTTATCATTTTTTGTTGTTGTATAACTTATTAATGATAATGTTTTAAAACAGTTTATACAAATGTTGTTATTAATTTGAATTAGATAAAATTTGCTAATTTGTGTTTTGTTTTAAGATAATTATTAGAAATAAAAATGTTAAACGACTGAGATTGAATTATATGATAAAAAAAATTAGGTAAATATTCATATGTATGTATTAAATTTCTATTAAAATCCAAAACTCTATATGGCCATTCTTTATAAATACACCCAATTACAACTCAACCAAGTCGAATTTATACCAGGTGACCTTATCTTGCTACGCAAGCAACAGCTAATTACTAACCTTGTGTCAAAATTATATACCGTTCATGTGGCTCTGGGGAATATTTACTAAATTTTATAAGTTTTGCTTAAAATTATGAAATTAAAATTTTTTTTAAATTATTACATTTCAAAACAAATAATTTAAAATTAAAAAGAATATGAAATATTTGTTTAAAATCTTTACTACAGTGTTGTATTATTTTTGACACAACGTTAAAATACTTTACAGTGTTGTAAACGTTTTCAAGATAAGACCACCTTGTATGAATTCGCCTTGAACTCAACTCAGTTGAGTTGAAATTAAAACAACAATGATGTTTTTGTTAACCGCACTATAAAAGTGTTGTCAACCGTAATTTTACAAGTAGTAAACCGTAATAGGGGCATTTATGACAGCACAATAACTCCGGTTGACAGTTGAAATAAAAAAAAACAATCAAAAATTTAAAATGACGAAATTTATTAAACTTTTCTCGGCATGCATTACATTCTTTATTTTCACTCACCTACGTGAAAATAAAAAAAACAAAGTAACTTTCGTAAACATTACTATATGTGACCTTCTCCGAGAAAAACGCATTTCAACTTATTCTACACCCTTTAGGTACCAAAATCCACTCTTAAGTCCAAACCCGTTAGTTTTTTTACACACTAGGTCCCTTGGTCTCGGAGAAGGTCACATATAGTATATTACAAAACAAGGCGAATTCATAACAGGTGGTCTTGACAGTTCATGTGATTATTTTTTTGCTCCATGAATTTTATCCATGTACTTTGTTTGTCAAAATTTGTTTCTAATCTTCTTCTTGATTTTAAACAAGTTAGCAGGTTTTTATATGAATAATATCGAGCCCTAACCGCGAAAATAACGTAAGCGCCAAAAATAAAATTATATGAAATTTTTCGCGTACGATAAAATTGTTCTTGCTATAAAATCGTAACTTTAGACCATAACACTGTAGGAGATGATGCGTGTTGATTAGTGTTGTCAATAAAGTCATTTATTAAAAAAATCCAAAATTGAAAATTATGTCGCTAACGTTATTTTCGCGGATAGGGCTAGATATATTTTAAAATGCGTCTGACGCCTCAACTGATTTTGATATCCAAAGTAGACATTGTCTAAAGCGAATTGAGGTGAGTTCTACCTGTTATGAATTTGCTTTGATTACACGATATTTGTAAATAAAAAAATATGTCTATATTTGAAAGCACAAAGCAGCGTTTAAAAAACTGCAGTCAAAGTAGAAAAACTGCCATTTCTGCCGTCATTAGAAAAAAACAAAACTGTTGCTTTTACTTCTGATTCATTAAGTAAATGTAAACAGTCGTTGTCAAACCAACTCAAAAAGTGAAAAGCTGTTAACACATTTTCGTATTTTGTTCGACTGTTTTTGGTTTCGACTGCAGCTTTTTTAAATCCTGGCAAAAAGTGACGAATCGAGAAATTACTCGATCACGATTGCCCGAACTAGGCCCCTGGAATCTTCCTAAGGTTTTAGCTTTTCATTTCTGTTTTAACTTCGTTGGGAGTCCATTTGCAAAGGACCATTTTAAATATTCAGATATTTCATCAACTTGTATTGAAATGTATTTTTTAGGTAAAGTGCAAACGTTTCTGAAATATCTTTGTCTGTTCTACATCACATACCATCCGAATTTTTTAAAACGATGTTTCTTTTTGTTGGTCTTTTAAGACATTTTGTAGCTCTCCAGAGTAAATACTCATCATGCTTAGAATTATTTATTTCTTCAAGCAATTCTGATGTTTTAGTATTTTTATGATCTTCCAGTAAAGAACGAAGATCTTTGGGTTGTTTATTAAATAGAGATTTGTCATTTGGATGTCTACTGTTTTGCCACCTTTTACGTAATTTTTTTTTCTCTTATTTTTTTGTCGAATCTCAAAAGAAATATCGAAAGTAGATTGGTTTGTTTCACAGCCTTATGTATTTCATTTGTAAAGTTCTCAACAGCTTCGTCTAGTTCATCATTTGTTTTAGAACATAATTAGATTTAGATTAATATTGTCTTCAAGATGGTGTTGAAATTGCATTTGTTTTTGGCTGTAAAATACGATATTTTTGTGGTTCTAAACTTAGATTTGTGTCGAAGTTAAGCAGAATTGGTGTATGATCAGAATTAATATACAAAATACGAAAATTTGTTTTTGTTTTCAATATTATTTCTCATATGAAATTTTGTTTTCCATTTCTAAAAACAAGCAGTTAATTACATGGTTCACACTATGCGACATGTCGCACAAAAATATTTCATAAAGATTTGTGGACGAAGAGAGTAGAGAGGATTGCGGGGCAAACAATGTAGCACGAGTTGTAAAATTTAATGGACCTCTTTAATAATGCATATTGTAAAAATGTTTGCAACTTAATGTAGTTGTAAACCTCAAGTTGTAGCTTGTGGTTGCCAACAAGAAACGTAGAAATCGTTTACGAGTTTTCAATAGGAGACCAAAAGAAAACATCTCGCATAGTCTGAAACAGGTATAAGTTATTTTCCAGTGATAACTTTTGAAACTGTTCCATTTAAAATTGTATAAATTACTTTAATTAAAAAAAAAACAAAACAACAATAATAGTATATAAACAATTAAACAATGTATATGACCAATTAAAAACCGATAACAATTAAAAACTGATAATGACACTAAATGCCAAAAACCCATAAACAACAAATAAAATGTTATTCCGTTTAAGGTGTAAAGCGTAAGGGGCGCCAAATACTCAACAAAGTGGTAGTAGTAGGTAGCACTTAACTAAAAGTACTGATGACAATCTAATTCGTTAATTTAATTAAAACAAAAGCACAGTGCTGATAAAAAATTTCCTTTCACCCCCTTTTTATACTTCCATATACATTTTTTCCACTGCTGTGCTACAGATGTCAACGATTTAAATGTACATACAAACACACATACGTCACACATACATACATACGTATAACAAACAATCGATCATCACGATAAAGTAATTGTGGTTGCAAATAGTTCTGGTATTTCATATTTACTTAAGTAACTATAATTAAAGGGGCTTTATAATGCTTGGATGGCACAAGTGTAGGTAGTTTGTTGTTTTACATATACTTTTTGATTAAGTACTTAATAGCGATTATATCAATTAGGGGATTTATGACATCATCAAAAATGTCATAAATAAGTTGTTTAATTTTTTTAGCGTGAACATTCTATTAATAGATGAGTGCTCTATGGCAAATAGTTATAAACAAATTGCTTAGGAAGTTATCGATAAAATTATTAATTCAAAAATAGAAAAATAAATAAATAAACAAGTAAGAAAGTATGGTTGGTCAAGCCCGACCAAACGATACACTTAATCACAGTATTTAAAAACAAATTTTTAAGAGGGTACCTTATTTGAGACCCCTTGACAATCATGAACCCTTCAGAACATAATTATGATATGAGGTTAAGATTCATGTAAAAGTTCTTTGTGCCATATGAGATTTTTTTTTGCTTTTAAGGAATTTTAGGAAACACCCTTCCTTATGGGACCAATTGTTAAATTTGTACCTACCAGCACAACTTTTTGTCATGAAATAATGGCTATCGTAAAAGTTGTTTTCGTTAATTTGTCTACACGTAGAAAAAAATATGGTTGGAGGTAACCATATTCTAAGACCAACATACTATGGTTGGTTTTTAATAATGCTTTTGTTTGCAGGTTACCATATTATGTTTAAATATGACCATAGTATGTTTAAAATCAACAAAATTTGTCCCTTAATCAACCATAATATGGTCAAAATAAACGATATTTTAGTCAATACTAACCATAATAATTTTCAAAACTAAACATATTATGTTCAAAATTAACCATAATATGGTCAAAATTTATTCAAGTAACCATATTATGGTCAGAATTAACAATAATATGGTGAATGCTAATCATATTATGGTTAATTCATTTTTTCAATTTGTTTGCTAAGTGTCAAATTATAATTTTATTTAAATGTTCAATATTTATTGTTGACCTGTGTCGATTATCTTTGTTGTTGTTTTTTGTTTGGCTTAAGGTCATATATTAAAATTATAAATAAAAAATCCACAAATTTTTGTATTTTTAATTTTGTTTTTTATTTCTAATCCGATATTTCGACCATACATCGATGGTCATCTTCAGGGGATTTAAAACACTGTCAAATAAAAACAAAATTAAAAATACAAAAATTTGTGGATTTTTTATTTATAATTTTAATATATGACCTTAAGCCAAACAAAAAACAACAACATTTTATTTAAATTTATATTTTTGATGGATGTTACGTTCCACTTTTATAAAAAATCCAATTTGGTTCATATTCCAGCCTGTGACAAGCTTCATATTACCATTTTTTCTGTTCTACTAGTTTTTTTTACGTAAATTTATGTGTTTTAATCAATAATTAAAATAAAATGAATGAGAATTTTAAGCAAGCCAAGTAAAATGCAAACGACCAGAATGTTGTGGTTTTTTAAACATATTATTTTAAATTTTAAATTAATCATACAATGTTTTAAAATATTACAATTTCGAACATATTATTGTTATTAAAAATTAACCATAACATGTTTGGAGGCAACCATAATATGGTTATAGCTTTTGGATGGACAAATTTAACCATAATATGGTTACCGTGATAATAATATCGTTAAGGTTACCATAATATGTTTAAGTGTATGGTTGTAGCTTTTTTTTATTTAAACATTTTATTGTTAAAATCAACCATATTTGAAGTTTCAAGGGAGGTAAACACTTTATTGATAAATAGAAACAAAATATTATTAATCGTGAAAAAAGTTTTTTTAAAAACAACAAAAGTTTGTTTGTTGCCATTGCAGGGACCATAATATGTTTTTTTTAACCATACTTCAACCATGTTTTTTCTCTACGTGTATAAATACTAATATTTATAAGCATGTTGTGGCAATAACGCCTATTTTCGGGAGTAGTATTTGCAACGATTTTAATAAAATTTGGTAACATGATTTAGATTGCAATTTTAAAGGATGGACCAAATATAAGTAAAATATTTACCAACATCATATGATGGTTTATGGGCACAAAGGCTCTATTTCGGAAAAAAGCTTGTAGCCATTTTCAATAGGCTTGGTACTTGTGACAATTAAGCTACGGTCACACTTGTCAAATATTTGACGAAAAAAACGGAACCAACAAGCAAACTAAATAATTATTTCCTTTATTTCCAATATTTATTTTGTTTATAATTTCACATCTTACAGAAAACAGTTTTTTGCTATATCTAGCGGTATAATAAGCTTTATTTTGTGATATTAAGAGTTTGTTAAATATCACTTACTATTAACAAAAGTAGTGGTTACGCTTATTTGGTCAAATATTTAATAAGTGTGACCGTAGCTTTAGAAAGAACCTATTTTATACCAAATTTCATCACAATTATGAATAAATATTCTCCGGGAGGTGTCTCCCTTTTTCCATTTTTCCTATGTAAATTTAATTGTAAAAATGGGAAAAAAAGAAAAAACTCCCGGGGAATTTGTATTCATAATTGGGCTGTTTATCTCCAAAATTACAACTTGTACTTTGCGCACAAGGTTTAATGGACAATAGGCTGGGTCAAAAAAATTGTTTTTCACTAAGCGACTTCTAATAGCGTAAATATGTTGTATTTGTGTCTGAATTAGATCCCTGTAAAATATTATTAATTTATTTTTAGTGTAAGAGCCCGCGCTTTTACCTTCAATGTTGTTAAATTTTTAATATAGCAACCATAGCATTGTATTGTATTGCAGAAAAGCATATTACTTTTACGACTTTTAGGTTCGTGAAAATAGTGTCAGAAGCATTCATGACTCTTTGCGCTAAAAAAGTCAAGCGATAGTTTAATATAGACGAAACTTGAATCAAGACGAGAGATGCCCTGATTTGACAGTAAACAAGATTTTGTGACCAAAAAGGATTTTATTGTTTTATGTTGTATAAGAACCAAATTTTTATTTTTTTTAAGTTTATTTCAAAATATTTTTAGTTTTAATTAATAATAATTGATAGTAAATAAAATATTAAAATTTAAAAAATTGACTTTTTTCAAATATTCTTAATTCTTAGGAGCTCATGCGCGGGCTCAAGATGACACTTTTTTGAACTTTTTTTTTTGCAATTTTTATTTGTTTTAACGTAATACAAAAAAATATTGCTATTAGAATATGATTCGAGAACTTTTATTTTTTCTCATACATCAGTGACCCCACCCTAATGGACAACCAGCCAGCCAGCCGGACGGACATCTTTAGATCGATTCAAAAATTGATTCTAAGTCGATCGGGATAATTTGTGGTTTCAGATATTTTGCTTTTACAATTATTTCCTTCGTAAAAAGTTTACCTCTCTTAAAAATAAAAAAAATTAGATACAACCATAAGAATTATATATTTTTAAATATTGATTGTTTTGATATCTCCAGTTGCTGCATGCATTTTAATCAATTGCATGGTTTGTTTAAAATTCTCGAATTCTTTTTCTTCTTATGTAAATTTAAATTGTACATGATATTTACGAAGTAGCACAAACGTATCACGAGTTAAAAAATGAGTTAAGTATCTACAAGTTATTTACTGCAAATCATAGGAAATCGAGCATAACATGTAACAGAAACAAAAAAAAAACTAAGCAGTGCATTCGAAAAATGTCGGAAATTATTAACCATATTATTGTTTTTATTAAATGGTTAATATTGACCATATTCACGCGTATCATGGATAAGAAGTTACACAATTATTTCCCTCCAAATTTGGCTTTACCGCATACTTTTAGGGAAAATTGAATAAATTTTCCCTCAAAATTCAATTCACGACTGGGCCATATTATGTTATATTTTAAACATACTGTATTTAATTTTGAAAATATTATGGTTATCATCAAAGTAATTTTGTGGGAATACAAAAATTTTTAATTTAAAAGATTTTGCTTATCGTGCTTAATTCCCAATTTTTACTCTTGATAAAAAAAAAACACTGAAATTTATTGTTGAAAGGATAAACTATTCCTTAGAGCATTTCACTGGTTGCTTAGGCCAGATCGTCAGTAAACTGCATCCAACGATTTTAGAAAAACTAAAGACATTATAAAGAAATAAAACTGTTAAGCGAATAAGAATTATAAGCAACAGCTTTACTTGTAACAATATCAAAGCTTAACCAAAAACAACAACAATAAACAATGATTTTATCTTTTCTTACATTCCCCACTACAATTAATACAATTGTAAGTAGGTTAAGAAAAAACGAAAACAACTTGCTTTGGTCATCTTTTACCATAATATAAAAGGAAATAACCATAATATGGCCAGTTACAAAAGTAGCATTATTATAACTCAGCCATGTAGCTGTATGTTGTACAATTATATTATCAGGGGTATGCTGAAAATCGAAAACGTAAATCGTAAGAATTTAAAAGGCCGTTTTTAATAAGATTTCTGTAATAAAAGAGTTTTATTATGCAAATATTTCTCTATTAAACAGAATTTTATAACAAAAATAATAAAATCAAGTAAGAAAGTATAGTCGGTCAAGCCCGACCATATGTTACTCAACACCACAGTATTTAAAAACAAATTTTCGAGAGTGTATGGCTTTATGAATAGGGAGGGATTTATCTTTATTTTAAATTTCATTAAAATCGGTTTGATAGTTTCTGAGAGGCAGAAATTGTCCCCTATCTCCCTTCGTGGTCCAACGATTCGGCCCATTTTCAATAGGCTTGGTCCTTGGGCCAATAAGAATCTACATATGTACCAAATTTTATTAAATTATCTCCAAAGTTACGACCTGTTCTTTGCGTTTAAGGTTACATGGACAGCCAGCCAGCCGGACGGGCATCGTTAGATCAACTCAGAAAATGATTCTTAGTCGATCGGTATACTTTAAGGTGGGTCTAGGACCAATAATTTAAGGCGTAACACACATCAGCACTAATGCATAATACCCTCTCCGCTATTATGGTGTGGGTATAATTAGATTAAAAGTGTACTAAAAACAACTTCCAAATGTTTGCGTTTTACGTTTTCGATTTCCAGCATACCCCTGTTTGGTTGCCACCAACCATATTTTGTATGTGTATGGTGATTAAAACAAATACTACTACATATTTACACATGGACATTTTCAGCGAAAAGTCTACTTGTTGTAATGTAACGCCAGAAGTATTTTAAATTGTTTCTCAAAAAATTGTATATACAAGTCAAAATCAACTTCCGTTTTTTAACGTCATGCCAGCGCAGATTTTTGCTTATATCTGCAAATTTTTAGCGTCGATAACTGTAATGTAGTGCTACTTTATTACTTTGTATATTTAAAAACCATTTTAACAAATTTGACATCTTCATTTAACTTTTTTACGTTTTGTTGTAAAAATATCACGACACGTCAAAATGGAAATGCCCATATATAAAAATTTTAAATAATTAGGAATTTGTAAAAAAAAATCATTAAAATAAAAAATAAAAAAATTAAAATACCATCGCATTCTTATTAAATTAAAAGTATTTATATACATGTAGCCACTGTATTAAAATTAATATGGCTGCTTCATTTATAACGGAATTATAGTTGAAAGATAACCCCTTTCCTTGAGTTAAGTTTAAAAAAAAAAAAAATTGTTCACGGAATGTTGTCTTCCCTCTAGATCGAATTATAATATTATTTTCCATGAATTATTTTGAAAACATAATATGTACTGATCTTTTTTTTTTTTTTTTTTTTGTAAATTTAGTGATTAATTTGAAACTTTATACAAAAATTGCTTTATTTTTTTCTGTTTTAGCCGTTTTCGATGAGTTAGCATTTTTTTTTGTTAAATAAATATAAATATCAAAAAAAATTTTTGGTTTTGTTGGCGATAAGAATTCACGTGTTGCTAGAATTTTTTACGAATTACTTTTATTAGATTAAAAAAAAAAAAAATATATGTGAAATAAATAATAAATAAAATTAAAAAAAAAAATCCTAAAATTATTAAGATTTTAAAGACTTTCCCAGCATAAAAGAAACCGTTACCAAATTAGTGTCGATTCTCACGCTACAGGTTTTAAGGCTCAGTTAGCTGAGAGAAACAGTGACGTTAAAAAAAATCGTTTTCAAGAGTGGGCTTTATATGGGGTCTATGGTTAGTTGTATGATTTCTAGTTATAAAAAGCGAGTTTTTAGAAAATTTTATGACAATCGATGCATTTCGCTCTCAATTTATGTTAGTTTTTTTTATAACATTTTTGGGTCTGTCAGACAGATTGTACGGGATTAAAATTCCAAACTGTTTCGATCCACCACCGATTTCGAACTTACCTTTAAAAATGTTCCAGTACATATTACAATTTACTTTACTTTTTACCAAGTAGTATGAACCTTCCATTAACTTATTAAATAAAGGGCCTAGTAAAGTTATACAGCCCAATTATGAATTAAAATTCCCCGGGAGTTTTTTCCCTTTTCCCATTTTTACAATTGAATTAACATAGGAAAAATGGGAGAAGGGAGAAAACTCCCGGGAAATTTTTATTCATGAATGGGCTGATAATGTAGGTCGATAAAATCCTTCGTTAAGCTATCGGTAAGTCGTGAAAACGGGCCTTTATTTTTCCTTTTTTTGGCTCTTTCGGAAGTGAGCGTGTTTTCTACAGATGAACAAATACACAGACAATCGACTAAGAGTTACTAAAGGAATCAGAATTTATATACTTTATGGGGCCTTAAATAACACTGTGCTCTAAGTGTACACTTTTTTTTAAACAATCTGGGCCATATATGTATGTTTGTATGGTTAAAATTCTTAAATTTGGCCCCTGCAGCGCCTAGGATGCCCCTAGATGGGTCAAATGTATGACCAACCCCACTTCATTTTTTATCTCAATCATTTATTTCGAGCATATGTACCTACCCGCTATCTCCATTCCTTAATTTGAGCCACAAATTATCTGCAATTATAAACTCTGTTCCTTAAGGGGGCTCCCATACAAAATGCTCAATGCAGACTAGAAATATATGGAAGAGAAGTCCCATAAATGCCCAGGGGTCGCCCCTAGTGAGATACATATAATGTATGACCGATCTCAATTAATTTTTTGTCCTTAACATTTTCTCGAGACATACTTGCCCCTTATCACCACTTCTTAGGGAGGGGGCTCCCATACAAATATTGCGTTTTATGAATTCTTAAATTAATTAAAATTTTAAGACTTTTGCGAATAAAATCAAAAGTTGTTTGGCTTGTTTTGTTTGCAGTTTCGTTTTTTACATGTCTGCATTTTCAAATTTTTTATGAATTTAAAAAAAAATTCGAAATTTTGAAATTTTCTAAAACGACGGCTCACATTAGAAAAAAGTGTTACTTTTCTTAAAGGAAATTTTATTGCGGACCGTTTTTGAGTTACGCGAATATATGTTGTGCAACCTGCTCCATTTTCGAAATAACGGTATATCTCGAAAACCAGAGCTAACCTAAAAAAAAACGGTTAGCACGATTGGATTCAGCGTACCCGATGTTAAAACGCCATATGCCCGGCTTGTCTAAAAAGTGTGTTTAGTGAGCAAAACACAACTTACTAAACAAAGTGTTTTGACATTTGGCAACTGAAACTACAACAAAACAAAAACCCATCCATTAGGTCTGTGCAAACGCCAGATGTTTATTCCTTAAATTTGTCAAAGTTGTTTATGTCAATTAACCGAATATTGACTTAATAAAAAGGGCATATCTGAACACGGTATTACATTGTTGTTAGATCAGACTACCGTCTTTACGGAGGTTATATAAAAAGTTGTTCCAAATAACTGTTTTCAGTTTGCAAATAAAATAGTTTCCAATAAAGCATCAACAAATACAACTAATCAAAACTGTCTGCCGCTTAAAAATAAACCTAAAATAAATATTTCAACATAAAAAAAAGAATGGTTTCTTCTTATATCAATAGTAAATATTTGATTTAAAAAAAAAATAACTTTAATAAAACTATTTAATATCTTAGAAAAATTCTTAGTTTTTACAACTTAATTTCTTATCTTATTTAGGGCGCTCTTATTACGACTTGACGTTAATTGAAGTTGGGTTTTTATCGGACGTATAAAAAGTTATTAATTTGTGAAACTTTATCATAAATTTATTGTAAATTAATTTGTTGTTAACACGAGATAGGCTAGTAATTTTATATTATTTTCAAAAAATTTATTATTATTTTTTATATTTATTTATGCATTTATACAACTTTTTTTTGTCTAGCCATTTGTTTGTTTAATTTTATTTACATTTTTTTTTTCAATAACAAACCATAATAAAATTCAAATTTAATCATGCAAATCAATAAAATTTTGTGAAATCGTGGCAATTTCATTCATTTAATTCAACAAAATTTGCATTTCAAATAAAATTAGATTTGAAATCAAATAGGAAATGGTCAGTGACAAATAGTTGAAACAAATAGTAGAAACTTGAGAAAAGTTAAAAGACCTTTAAGTCAGTTCTAACATTATATTTATTTTAATCTTTGAGAAAACTATAAAATTAACAAAAAATACTATTCATGAATTATTTAGAAAGTTTTTGTTAATCCCCAAAGATTCTGAAACTGTGATCATTTTAATTTTGTTTTAACAATAATTTTAAATTTTTAGGAAAAACTTACAGCTTTACCAAAACAAAAGCGGCACGCACGCGTACCCTAAATAGCGCGGCGTCAATGCTTTAAAATTGGAAAGTCCGGTTGTGAAGTGAAGTTGGCCGCTATAGTTAATAAATATTGGCAATTTAGCTATTTTTTTGTTAATCAATCGAGCGGTTTTATCTCCACATTTATATCTGTTATGTGGTTTATATTAAAAACACGAACAGTAGTGCTACAGTTCGTGAGACAACGTTGACACGCTTGTTTAGGTATGGCATATCAGTGTAGAAGCTAAGCGGAAGAAAACGTTCAGCCTTCACCTCTTGTTAAGGTACGGCTGTTACCAGCGTTACCGTTCAAAATTTTCAAAAAGGGGATTTTCAAAAAAAAAAAAGTGTCACAAAAAGGGGAATTCTGAGAAGAAAAGGAGCAATTTTAAAAACAGAAATCTGGACCAATATTTTAGTATATCGACTAAGAATCACTTTTTAAAGTGATATAACGATGTACATCCGTCCATCTGTAAATAAAATCTTCTTTCCAAATTAGACTCTTTGTGTCCATCAATATTATTTAATTCACTAATTTTCATTTGTTTGCGTTAATTGTTTAAATTTCTGTCGATTTGTCACAATGGCAACTGACAAAAGTTGCTTTACAAACTAAAGCGGAACTTTAAAGTTCCGTTGCCGTACATAATCGCCAAGAACCTGATGCCATACATGTCTCTAAAAATTAAAAAACAGATTTGCACAATTTAGTTTTTTTTTCTAAAATAAAAAATTGACAAAAATTTTAAGTTTTTTAGCTTTATTTTAAAAAACATTTAAGTTAAACTTTAATAATTCTTTATTTTCAATAATTAGTATTGCGGTTATTTCGTTGAACTATTTATGGGTTTTAATCCAAATTTTTTATATTTTAATTCGGCTCAAGTTCATCAAATTTATTTTTCATTAAATTATTTTTATGAAGAAAGGAATTTTACAACATGAAAATTAATTAAAATTGTTATTGATAATCTTTCATTCTTGACCGTAGCCGGGGCTCGAACCCTGGCCGGCAGGTTACCATGACATGTTTCGATCGCAACCACTCGATCTCCTCAGATGGATTTGCCGTCTTACACTCGCAGCCATCGACGACTGCTGACGTCAATAGTCAAACATCAATCCTTAAACCGAATTGAATTTTAACCTTTGGTAGATCGAAATTTGCTTTTTTGAATGATTAACCATTTTAACTGATTTTACATGTTTTTTCTTACTTCTGTTATGACTTTTTTAAAATTTATATTCACCAAAATTTTGTTAGTCGTGCTTACTTTGATTTCTATTCACCATAATATTTTACCACATTTCTCTAGACAATTTGCGTATAGAAACATGCATACAATATTTTTTTATTTTATCTGTTCTACTTATTCTTTAAAATATTTAACTAATAATAATTCCCCAATAAGGTTTTATTTTATTTTCTTTTAAATAACAATTAATTAGAAACCAATAGCAAAAGTCCCAAAACGAAAGAAAACGCAGATTGAAAACGGAATAAAAAAAAAACTTTTTGCATTTAATCATTTTATACGCTCATAAATTTTCAATCAAGTTCTTTTTCCTTCTATAAAGTTGTTATAACGTGTTGTATATTATAAATACAACAACAACAACAACAACAACAACAAAATTTAATTTAATATTCTGTTTATGTATATGTAGGTACATACGTATGTATATATTTTTATTAATTCTATGGTTTTCTTCTTTTTTTTGCTGCTCGGTTTAGGGTGGATGTTTGAAACAATAAAATAATTCCTACCTACTCCAACATGATGCTCCAACATTATGTTAAAGTAAATGCATATCGTCTCCTTAAATGCAAACGGTCAGAATTTCACAAAAAAAAAATAAATGAGATAGGTATTAAGTTTATGATTGATTATGGTGCCTGTTATAAACTAAATTCGATTTTCGACTGCATTCAAAGTAGCTGATCGAACGAATTTCATTTGGTATTATGGCAAGGCGAATTCACTAGAATCAAAAATAATGACTTTATTAAATACCTACATGATTATTATTATTGATGTTGCTTCTCCGATAGAAAAAAAAATAACTGAGTCGTTACGTCCGTTTGCATTAAGGTGACGATATGTATGTATGTATGTAGGTATTATCTCTTTATGTTTGAAAACTTTATTTGCTTTACAAAATAAAATTAATGTTTTACATCAAAGTAAATAATTTTTCATGTTGAGAGTCAAACAAACATACATATGTATGTACTTAGGTACATACAGAGCGTCAGATAATTTCATTTTTAACATGATAAAGCCAGCGTATTGTTTATATTGTTTGTCCTTCTAGAGTTGCCTGACTGACTGACTAACAGTTTGTTTGTCTGCTTTCGTGTTGTGTATGAGTGCATTTCTACAAAAAACAAAATGTTATTTTAGTAGAGCTTAACTTTTTTGACACTTGGCATTTTACTTTTCATGGAATAAAAAAAAGTCAGTCGTCTGTCTCTTCTTTCCTTTTTCGCAGAATTTCTACGTTTATCTCCAGCTCTCTATTGTGCACTGTGGTAATATTTAAGGGGGAAATTAAGTTTATTTTTGTTATTTTAGATTCTTTAATATTTTGCGTATTATCCTTATTTTCAGCTTAATTGTTAAGAACTTAAATATTTTACGGGATTTTGTTGCTTGTAATGGAATTTTGGACTTATTTGAAAGCGGATTAGGTTTTTATAATGCACATTTCGTTTACAATAGAACAACTTAGAATAGCAAAAAGTTCTACACAAATTTTCGTTGCTTGTTCGACAGTTTTTGGTTTCGACTGCAGTTTTTTATAACCCTGCTTTACAACACATATGTACATACATCTCATCGCTATCATTTTAGGGCATTTGCAAAGCATAAGATTGCAATAAGCACAAAATTAAGTACTATCACCTCCTATTAATATTTTCTAATCTCTAATGACTTTTTAGATTGTATTCAAACATTTTAAAATTGAAATTCTCATACTTGAATCGGTAACTGTTAAAGAAAACAAAGGAATATTAAAATAAAGGAAATTGTTTTTCAAATATAATTGATAACCCACTGTGTTTTATTTATTAATGTTTTATTGTTACAAAATAACATAATAAAATTTGGCAAAATATACACAATATTAACTCATACTTAAAAATTTGTGAAGTTATTGTTTTATGGTTTTGTCGGTAAAACATAAAAAAATGCTGATGTTAAAAATTATTTTGCTCAAGAAGATAATTTTTCTGTATGGTGTTATGAAGTTTCAAAATTCATAAAAGGTACACATTTAATAATACGAAGGCAAACCAATAAGTTAATGGATGACTTTATGTATTAAAAAAACAGTTATTTATGTGAAAAAAAACATCTGTTACAAAAAAGCCCGAAATGTTGTGATTTAAAAAGCTGCCAAATTAGTGTTGTCAGAAGAAACCTACGTAGCCTATACCAAATCCGATTATTTCTTCATGACAAAAATTTAAATTTATAATTCGGCAAATATTTTTTAAGGTATTTTTTGGAAATTAAAATAGTGATTATCAAACTTTCCCTAGAGGGAAGCGAACTGACACCAAAGTAGTTCAGTGATAGGTCGCATTTAGTTCTAACCCTTTAAATGAATGGGACCTTTCACTTTTACATGGGGTTGTCATTGGAGGGGGTCAATTGACACTTAACAGCCACCATTTGGCAAGTCACACATCTATTCTTAATGATCGTGTATAGTGTTAGTTACTACAATGAAGTATTATTTCAATACAATGTAGGTATTATTATTTTAATAAATCAAGTCCTTGAACTAAATTTAAGAAACGAATTTTTTGAAAGTCCAAAAAAATTTGTCACACCACCGGTGAAGACTGTCGACTGTTCATATACCAGTTAAATAATTGGTTCTCCTTTTACTGGTCATGAGTTGTTTTTTTTTTGTTTTTATAGGTATTTTCACAAATCCCAGGAACAGTCTGTTGGAACAATTGACTTAAATTTCCCACAGGGATGTAACAAAAATTGGAATTTTACTTGAAATTTTAAGGCTCAGACACAAAATTAAGACCTTTTTTGAAAAACTACAAAAACTTTCGTGCATTTTTTAAAAAAGTAACTACAATTGAATACTACAACAATCTCTCCTACGGAAAATTTTTCCAGCTTCTGGCAAATGATGGTGTTATTAATTTAATGATCCACCCACGTGCAGTTATTACAAATTTTCTACTTAATCTCCAACCCTGACCTAGACGGAAATTCCAATCAAATTAAGTGAAAATGTGCTTTTTTTATATTGAATATTTTGTGCAGGGTCACCCATGTTGCCCAACAAACAGAAAAAAATTGAAAGTTTAAAAATCTTTGCTTAAAGAAAAATGAGGCATAACAACACTCCATTTTTTTTAAAAAAAAAAGTCTATTTTGTGCTAACAAATTCCTATGTAGGTATAAGGACCTATGTATATATGTATATGTATATGTATATGTATGTACATATGTATATACTTACATATGAAAGAAAGGATTAAATTTAAATTTGGCTTTAAACCAAAATGTTTCTTGGGTTTTCTAATGTGAAGGCATGGACGTGTGCCATATTCTAGTTTAAGTGAGTGTGGCAAAAGTTTTCCTGTCAGCCCTGTGTCTATTTGTATTTATGTCTGTAATTATTGTCGGTATGGTAGGTAGGTATGTTTGCTAAATTTTTTGTTGATTATTTTTCGTATGTCCACCCTTGCATAACAAAAACAACAACAGCAATAATAATCATCACTAACCATCGGTGTTTTTTCGTATTATTGCTGTAATTCCTTTTTATTGTTTATGTGTGTGTGTGTTTTTGTATGTTTTCAATTTGTTGTCTCTGGCAATTAAGTCGATTTGTCATTTCCCTTTCTCTTAAAAAATAAACCGTTATCCATTGCTACTAAACTGTGATGCCACTGCTATTGCTGCTGTCATGCCTGCTTGATATACACACATACAAACAACAAGTTTTTCGTTGTTTTATTTTCTTTTTGCCTTCCAAATAAAGATTTCCCTGTTCTGGTTGTTGGTATTTTATTCATGGTTTTTTTATTAATAAAACCAGCTCAAACAGTCGTGTGCCGTTCATGTTGTTAACATTGTTGTTGTGGTATTTTTTGGCATAGTCCCTTATTTTTTGCTTCTTGTTCTTCCTATTTTGTTTTTTTTTTTTTGTTTTGTGAGGTTGTCAATGTTTATTGTATTGTAAAAATCATCGTCACTTTCATGCTTTATTATCCCATTAGCTTTTTGTGTTGTATGTATGTAGTATTTAGCCTTGTTAAGGAATAAAACATGTTTTCTTTTATAACTCAATTTATGTATATTTCATCTTGTTGTTGTAGTCGTTGTTGGGTTGTTTAATAATATTCATCGTCTAGTAGGCACAATATGCATATTATTTCCTAAGATGTTGCCAGGATGTTATTGGTAGGGAATAAAATCACAATTTTAAGAATTAAGGCTCAGTTAGCTGAGAGTAATAGTAACTTTACCTTACCTTACCGTAAAATAGTAAGACCAATCAATTTACTAAGGCCATTATTACAACTTGGTTATGTGTTATCTGTCAAAAGGCGTCCGTTATCTGTCCGATAACAGCTAACGACAAGTTATAATAATGACCGTTAAAGATTGATACGTAACATCTTGCTGCTAACTATAATAGTTCTAATTGTTTTACATACAACAAAATGAAGCAGCTGATTTGCAACGTTACTGTAAGAATATAAATTGGTGTCAATTGTTCCTACAGACTGGTCCTGGAATTTTTTGTAAATAGAACAAGTACAATAAGAAAGAACTCACGTCCAGTGAAAGGAGAACCAATCATGTAACTGGTACCTACATACATGAAGAACAAAACGGTAGAAAAAGTAATGCATTACAGTGCGGTCTTCACCGGTGATGTGACACATTTTTTGGGTCTTTCTAAAATTCGGCTCTTAAATTTAGTTCTAGGACTTGATTTATTAAAATAATAATACCTACATTGTATTGAAATAGTACTTCATTACAGTAACGAACACTAAACATGTTCTTTGAGAATAGATGTGTGACTTGCCAAATAGTGGCTGTTAGGTGTCAATTGACCCCCTCCAATGTCGACCCAATGCAAAAGTGATAGGTCCCATTCATTTAAAGGGTTCGAACTAAAACCGGTCTCTACCACCAACGACCTATCACGGGACTACTTCGGTGTCAGTTCGCTTCCTTACAGGAACTTTTGTCATTTGGTTATTTATATGTATATACATACAGGGTGGCGCAGAAGGTGAGCTATATGATTTATTACTTTTAATTTATGCGATTATTTTAATTTTTTGTTTTAAAACAGTATATTATTGGGGAATTTTTTGCAATAGCTTTGAAAAATTATATTTTTTCTGCTTCGCTCATACGTACTTTTTTTTTTTTTTTTTTTTTTTTTAGCAAATTTTCCATAACTTTTCGCAACATTTTGCGGGTCATTATTTTTGTTCGATTGTATAGTTATTCATTAATAATTCCCAAAACCTTCTACACAAAATTCTGAGAAAAAAAAACAAAGAAAGAATAATAATTGAAAAAGTTATAAAGAATTCAAACCATTTTGCTTATTCTGTGCAACCCTGTATTTTACACACCCAAGACAAGTTATTTTAAGAATAATCAGTTGGGTTTCAATTAATTTGGTTCTTTGTTCGATTTTATATTTTTCATAATTAATTCCCCAGCCATCTTCACAAAATGCTGAAGAAAAAAAACTTAGAAAGAATAATAATTAAAAAAAAGTTATAAAGATTTCAAACCATATAGACACTTCTGCGCCACCCTGTATAATATAATATGGCAACTCTAATGCATTAATCTTACGTTAAAAGTTAAAGGTAAGATGATCTTCGCCTTCACGCAAAGAATTATTTACGTCTTCCAAACTGTATTTCGTTGTTGTTCGATTAAGACTATTATTTTGAAATCGATTTAAAAAAAAGATTGTTTTGAAGTCGATCGATCGGTTTTTATCACATCTCTCATCACGTACATACAATAGTAGAGGCCATAGTAAATAAAAGTTCATTTTAAATAGAACAAATTTCCAAAGTTTTTCTTGGGCTTTAAAAAACGTTTTTGTTGAATTTTAATTTTACTTTTTTAAATCTGGCAATATTCCAATGAGATTTTTATCATAATGATGACAGCAATGATATTAAAAAAAAAATCCTCTGGTTTGTTACTTTAACACTAAAAATAACAATCCTACTACGTCTGATTTATGAAATTTGAAGGTGATTATTTATCACAAATGTGTTTTATTTATTAGTTTTATTGTGCTAAAAAGTTACTTAACTCATTAAAGGCAATTTATCATAAATATTTCAATTTCGTTCTAAAGAAACCAAAATTTTACAAATTTATGTAATTACCAACTTTCAGTACTGTGTTTTTAAAAAAAAATTGCATGTTATTTACAAATTTTGTTGTTTATAATTTAAATAAATTGATTTTGTAATTATTACAGCAAAATATAAAAAAGGCCTCAAGGACTTTCTTTGCACAAGCTTGGAAAAAATATTTACGTTAAAAATTTCAAAAACTATAAACGATTTGTAGTTTGGTATGTATGTATGTTGTTGATTTCTGCTACCAATTACACGTGCCCAATTATTTTCTTAAATATGTATATCGCTAAGTCTTTTGTAAATTTAAAATGAATAAATAAAATTTATGTGTGTGGCCTACGCATCATTAAAATTTCAATGAGTTTCTTGTTCTAATTCTATTGTTTGGCATAATTTGTTTTGTTCCCAGAGAAGTCTTCAACTTAATTTATTTGTGTATTTCAAAGCACTTTTATTAACAAGTTTACAAAACATTTAGACACAATTGTTTTATGAGACTACACAAGAATGAACGTTAAAAGACAGACAATAAAAATAATAATGATTGATTCTATTAGAATGGGCGTTATAGCGAACAAAAAAAAAATACATATGTTGAATAAAGTGTTAAATAATTAGAAATATTATGGGTGATCGCAGGGTAAATATTTCAAAATAATTAAAAATTAGGTTCAAAAAGGGTTGGTTGTCAAACGTTGGCAGTGATTTTTTTTGTGATTTCTAAGAAATTCTTTTTATTGAACGCTAAAATATTTTAAAAATAACTTAGTAAGTGATAGAACATCAAAAGAAAATTTCTTGAGATGTGGATTAAGTTTGAACTTTGTTTAACGTAGTCCAAATCTTGGATTTTTCCAGCGAACTGTGATTTTTTTTTTTAATTATTTCATTAAAAACCAACATCTTAAGCAAAACTAAACTGTTCCGTCAAAATTCTGCATAGAAACTTGGTAAAGGCGGCACAAATCTGTTTTCAGATTACCAAAACCTAGTTTAACTGAGATCTCAAAAACACAGCCTAAGAGATTTTTTGACCTTAAGATTAAACCAAGATTTATAGTTAGATTAGTTAATCTAAATGATTTTGTTATTCGTGCTTAATTTCCAATTTTTATTATTTGATAAAAAAAACACTGAAATTTATTGTTGATGGGATAAGCTATTCCTATGCGCATTTCACTGGTTGCTTAGGCCAGATCATCAGGAAACTTCATCCACAAAGATTTTAGAAAAACTAAAGATATTAATCCAAATAAAACTGTTATGCGTATAAGAATTACAGAAACAGTTCTATTTGTAACAATATCAAAGTTTAAACAAAATCATCAACAATAAACAGTGAGTTTATCTCTCCTTACATTCCCCACTACAAGTGATTGGAATTCTTCCAACATTAATTGTAGTTGTAAGTAGGTTAAGAAAAAACAAATTAAAAACAAAAACAACTAGCTTTATTGTTTTCGCTAACAAAATATAAAGCGAGCTGCCAGTCAGATTTTTTTTAGGCCGTGCACATGCCAGTTTATTATCAAAATAATTTTCGTGGGAATACAAAATTTAATTTAAATGATTTTGTTATTCGTGCTTAATTCCAAATTTTTATTATTTGATAAAAAACACTGAAATTTATTGTTGATGGGATAACCAGTTCTTAAAAAAAAATTCATCTAACTTTCATTAAATTATTTTTATGAAGAAAAGAATTTTACAATTTTAAATAAAAATTACCCGGGAGTTTTCTCGCTTCTTCCATTTTTCCTATGTTAATTCAATTGTTAAAATGGGAAAAGAAAAAAACAATGGGGGAATTTTTATTCATAATTATGCTGATTGATAATTTTTCATTCTTGACTGCCGCGGGGCTCGAACCCAGACTTTCACGGACAGGTTACCCTTACATGTTTCAGTGTACTCACCATAGTTTTTTCCGTCCCATAGTTAATCAATATTATTATTGTCCAATTCTTTATTTTCTCTCCGATTTTCCCCAAAACGAGTAGATAAAAGTAGTCTCTAATAATATTTCGGGTTAACCCCCACAAACAATTTTATATATTTTCCGAGTTCCTTTTCCTTTTATTTCTTTTATCATTCACTTTGAAAATTGTAATTAAAAATGTAATTCGCTTAGTGATTTCGCCACAGAAGCTACAGCAGATTTCCAGTCATATATGTACATATGTATGTATATGAACATCGCTACAAAAACATTTTTCAATTTATAAAAACAAAATATATCCAAGCGAACTTGTTTACAAATTTGCATTATTTTAATACCCTAATTCGACTCTATTTCATTAACAATACCTTGGCGCACTTCAAACAGAACGGTTAAAACAGCGAACCAGTGAGTTTTATTACAGAAAATGCAAAGAGATTGTTTTGAAAATTGTTGGTGAGTGGATCGAACCAGTTTTGTTACCTACCACCTGCACTCATAAAAGCTTAGAAAAAGACATGCTTTGTAACAATCTATAAGGGTATTCACGTCACAAGTTGCACCCTTGCGAAACATCAAAATTTTTAAAGCAGAATCTCTTAAATTTTTTTTATTTTGAAAAATATTAGAAAAGTTTTTATGCCGAAAAATTTTCGAGTCGGAGTCGCGGGTTTTTGTGGGTACTGCGACACCGACTCCGGTACAAAAACCTCAACTCCGACTCCACAGCCCTGTTTACAACTCAACTCAGATGAATGGGAAGTGAAACAAATTAACTTTACAACTGCTAGTGATGAGTTGTAAATGGTTACAGTTTTTGATAACCACACTAATACAGCGTTGTATACAGTAACATAAAAGAGATATCTTCAGTAACTGCCTAAACCATTAAGAAAACTTTAGTTAAACTTTTATTATTAAATGGATTGGAAATAATATGCTAAGATCTTTTGGAAATTTGTTATTTAAACGCAACATTACTCTGTACGACTTGTGACAATAGAAAAGAAGCAGTGTTGCTATTAAAGACTTTGTTAAATAGCAAAAAAACATTTAGCACAGTCTTTTTTTAATATGCAATACGAAAAAAGTTTATTTTATCTATTTATGATTAGACTGTATTATGTTTTAGAGAAAAAGTTATAAATATCAATTGAATTTAAAAACTATGTTTTGACACATGCGTGGGTTTATTTCTTTGACAATCGATTAGCGTTAACGGTATCGACAATTAGCGTTAATTACTAAAGCAATTTGATGTACTCAAAGATAGTTTAATTAAAAAACAACATGTGAAAAAATTGTATTTAATACAATAATTTTGTGTACAATTTAAAAATATTTAGCGGCTATTTATGGCAGTCAACATACGATCGAATACTTACTTGAACGTTGCACAAAAAGTAACGAATAAAGCAAAACAATGTTTAGAGAACTGTAAAATTGAGGAAATAAGGAAATGTTAGAACTCGATATCTCTCAATATATTCGAGATATCAAAAAATGGATTAAAGATTTAATTTATAACTCAATTTTTGGAAAAAATTTACCATGCGGCATAACAGAAACCAACTGAGGATGTATCGATATTTCTAACGACGGCAGTCGATAGCGAGCGACTGTTCGAATGCAACCATGCATGTTTTTAATCGTATGCCAAAAACATATCAAGTAACGCTTTTTTTGTAAGCAAAAGAAGAACAAAAAGAAACGTAAGTTAGAATTTTTTAAAAACTAAAGAAAAAAAATATGATAACTTTAGTATTTTTGGTCAAAATTGCTTTCGAATCGAAAACAATTTCGATGACGACTACCAGAATTAGCCCCAAGGTATGTGATGAAAAACGATCTATTAACTCTTGCCAGAACTTTCGGCGATGTTCTTTTTAAGTTGAAGCGATAAAATGCGTCCCACAGTACTTTGTTCCATATAACAAAAAAAAAAAAAAAAACAAAACAAGGTGAGACAATGTTGCTCCAATATTTAAAAAAAATTACTGTAATGTATTCGTATCTAAATAAATTCTATGCAGGAAGAACCTTTTTTTATGTTAAATGCGTTTCGCCGCTGCTAGAGGTCGCTAAACTTGTCCTAATTTTTAAAAAAATTTTACAAGATAAATTAAACTTAATTCATGTACTTGGGGAAAGAAAGAATAAAAATTTATTTTACAGAAGTACCACAGTTTGCAAGTTAGTAATTGGTTAAAAAAGGCATTCTTCTTTGATATGAGCCCACACTTTAGTTAAAGTATGTATCAGTAAATGCTCCGGATGAACCTTAAAAAAGTATTGCCGTAACTAAAAAAAAGTAAAAAAAAAAACTGAGTGCACCGTTTTTCAGTTTTTTTTTAAAGATTATATGCTCCGTTTCCCTTACTACTGATGTAAAGAAAAAAATTTACAACAGTTTTGGCCGTTTTTTAAAGATAAATTCAATCAGCTGACTCCCAACTTTTACATGTATTTTGAGAGGTGTTGCCAGCTTAAAACCATGTTTTTTGTCGGTATATTGAGAAACCCAAAATTGTTAACAGACAGTTTATCGGTCTAATAAATTTATGTTGACATTAAGTAACAGGCAGTTTGACGGTTCATTGAGAAAATGGCCATTTGAGTGTCATTTTTTGTGCTTTTTCCGGAACACTAAATCTAACTTGTTTTTTATATTTTTGTATGAAATAAATATTTTAATTATGAAATATTTAAATTGTTTGTATCATTCAAAATGTACATCAAGTACATTAATTTTAACATTATGTATATTAAGATAGATTTGGTAATTTTCAACAATTCAACACTAAAAGTGTTGCCGAATTAACTTTTTTTTTTAAAGTATTTTTTTCAAAACTTTAATTGTGGTTAATTTTTATCATATACTATACCTCCATGCAAAATATTATTATGCTGGGTCAACTCCTTCCATTTTTGCACAATTTTGTTCTACATCAAAGTATCGTGCTTCCCGTCGCTCATGATGATTTTTGATGAAGTTCCGCAAAAATATCGGAACAATTTTTCCGTGTTCCTAATGAGTATAGCGCTCGATTTCTTTTTGTCAAAGCAGAACTTAACGCCATTTGCAAAAATTATATCATCTTCTGATAGGGTGATGGCTTTTGCACCAACTTGTAAAAAAAAAATTAATTTTTTTAGATGGTACCAGAAACGACATTTTTGATTTTAAAAAATTCTTTTGTTTTTTGAATTCCAGAAAATGTACAAAGTGTAACGTTAGGCAGAAATGGAAGGCAGTATCCATTTGACACAATTAGACCCAATGATACATGCTTATACAATGGAGTTGCACTAAACAGAATCCCCACCGCTGGGCCAACCCCATACTTCTTATAAACTATAAAATGCGCTCCAGTTCAACGCTAGAGATATCGTACAACATATGTAGCGGATCCAATTTTTTGGTAATCGTATTTCTCCAGCGCAGGACAGTGACAAAGAAGTTGTTCTACGTTTTCCTTCTCGCCACAGCTACGGCCTAAGTCATACGGCCTGTTCGTTCGAAATTGACGAACAGGCCAATAGTGTCCGGCTCCCAGACGCATTAGCAGAGGAAATCAAAAGCCATAACGGCGGCACGGCTGTAAGTGTTAATATCCACAGCAGTCGTTGACACAACAGACTGTCTGAGCCAGTCTACAGCTTCTTTGATTGCAAGTATCTCTGTCTGGAAAACGCTACAGTAACCAGGAAGTCTTCGCAATAAATTGAAGTTGAGTTCCCCAAAATGTACTCCAAAGAACACTCCTTCTCGTGGCTTAAAGCTTCTCCTCCTGCCTGGAACCGTTTCTAAGCACAATCCGGCTTATACAATATCTTTTCCTACCAGATAGATGAAGAATAATATTAAGCGCATCGTTAGGCGAGATGCGAAAAGCCCCTGTAATGCACTGCAAGGCCGTTGTCTGCAACTTCCCCAATCTTCTTATGGCGTATAGAAGGATTGGACGAACTATGGTTGCATAGATCTAGTGTTCTTTCCTTGGGGTTATTCCCCACTTTTTGTCATTGTCCATTTTGCAAGATTACAGAGCAATGGTTGCCTTCCCGACTCTTTCCGTAACATTCGCCAATTTTATCTCGGTGTTATTCAGGATAATAGGCTAAGAGTCAAGCGTCCCATGCTTCCGAGTTAAGATGACCAGCTCGGTCTTCCCGGATTTACAGCAAGTCCCCTAGCCATAGCCCACAAGAGCACCCTGTAGAACTTCGCGTATTCTTGAAAGAATTTTTCCCTTGACAGTAATCGCAACATCTTCAGCATAAGCAATGACCCTACAGCTGCGGGATTCAAAAGACATCAGCACTGGATTCATAGCCAGGTTCAATAGTTATAGGGGAAACTCCACCTTGCGGAGTTCCTCTGTTCACAAACTGTATGATGGCACAGGAACGCAGAGAGATGGCGATTCGACTAAGTGTGAGTAGTTGTTCTATCAACCGGATAATCTCACTCTCCGCCCTGAGACTTGACAACGCCGAAATAGTCGCATCAGCAGTTATGCTGTTAAAAACTCCATCGAAATCCATCAAAGTATATTCACCGTTCGAGAGAGTCCTTCCACCAAGCTCACCAGCTCATTTAGAGCAATTGTGGTCTTAAAATCAATACAATTTTAATCCCCCGGAAGTTTATTCCCTTCTCTCAATTTTTCAATTTTAAAAACTCCTGAGAAATTTTTGTTCATTATCGGGCTGAATATTATGAAGTTCTATTCCACATGACAACAATATGCATATTTTGCATTAAAACATAATTGGAAAGAAGTTTATTATACGACATGTTAGTTTCCACTTCCTAACTTTATTTTGGCTTTAAGCTTCAATTCGTTTCAATTGGTCAAGCAATTTAGAACATTCCGAGTAAGAACTATGTACATACTATTTATGTATCCTATTAAATTTGTTTAAAAATCCCTTTAACACAACACTGTCTAGCAAAATAACAAACATTTTCTGCCAGCTAAATTGACTATTTGTTTTTTTATGTGTTCCTATTAAAAATTTAAATTTGTTACATTTTAAATTCTATTTCATTGAATTTACCATAAAAAGAGACAAATTAAATTAAATCAACTTAAAGCAAAATTAATTTAATATAATTTCCGCTGCTTTTGTTTGCTCTATTCTTTTTTTTTTTTTGTTTTGAATTAATTCCATCAATTGTGGCAGTGTGCCGACGGAAAACATAAAAACAGATTACAAAGTTATCTTCTCGAAATGATATCCCATGGTGACAATTAACATTTGATTGATTAAAAAAGAAAAGAAAAAATGGTCAAGTAGGGGACTTAATTTGAATAAGAAAAAGACGGTACCAGAAAATATTTAGGAGATAAAAAAATGATAAAAATAAAGATAATAACATTACAGAAAAAGTGAAATGTTTTGTTGGTTTTTATAAATTTTTCAAAAACATTTTCATAATAGATATAATTGGGGGGTGGGGGGTGTAATCACAAGGTGTGCTATCAAGTGATATTGTCATAATGTTCATACATTTTACAATGGTTTAAAAATATTGTGTCTTAAATAAATAGAACTTTGCTTGCTATGTTTATTGTGCTGTCGTAATTAATCCGAAGAGACCTGCGTTGAACGGCTTAGCCGAGCCGCATTAGTTTTTGTAAGCCGTCGCCGTCTTTTATAAAATTGTAACTGACTAACATCCGAATTTTAAGTGCGGCTAGCAACTTTTGCAACAAATCACTTGCTTTGTTATAAATCAGCTGATTTAAATTTAAAATAGCACACTAAATAAGAGGGGTTGCTCACAACAGTCCTATTTTTTCATGTTATTATTTTAAGACATGACTTTATGACACCTTTTGAATCCCCCAAATATGTAAAAAAATTCTTTTTGATGAATATAATTGTTAAGACTGTTCAAAAGACTATACAAAAAGCGTTCCCGTACTCCAACCTGGGCGGCTGTCAGGTACTTTTTTCCTTGTCCCCAAAAAATTCAAGAAAAAAAAATCCCCAAATTAACAAATAAAACCTTAAAAAGTTAATATTTTTTCTGACGAAATTCAAAATTTTTTTTTTAAAAATAGTAAGAAAAATTAAAATAAGAAATCCCTAAAAATCCGCAAATAAAAATTTTTAGTAAAAAAAATTATTTTATTTTGTTTGAAGCGATAAAAAAAAAATTTTACTTATTTACAGCCAGAATTTTCAATGTGTGTTTATTTTTAATCAGTGAGTCTTAAAGAATTTTAAATATCCTAAGCAAAGTAAAATTTCAGTTAAAAGCATTGTACATTATTTAGCGTTCGGCTTATACACCCAAGAACGATATCTATTTTTTTAGAGATTATGTAGACGAACACAACCTGAACATTATATAATGTTCTGTTCTTCGTTAAAAAACAGAACAATTGTAGTGATACTGTAGGAAAACATTATATTTTAATGTTCTAGGTATAATGTTTTTTTTAACATTGATAAAGAAATGAACAGAAAAACAATTTTAGCAATGTTTTGTTTTTGTAAAATTATTTTGCTGGCTTTTTGTTTCTTTGTTTCGTATGTGTATTTTGCTTTTGTAAAAATTTTTGGTTCTTTTTACCAGCCAAAAGGGACGGACATTAATGAAATGAACCGAACACTATGGAGTTTGTGGATTTAAAAGAAAAAACCGAACGGAATTAAATGTTCTCATCTTTTGTTGAGTTTGATAAAAACAGTATTATTTTTGATTTCGAACGATGACTAACAGGGACATGTTATTTTTTTAATGATTTTCTACACAAACACTTTTAGCGTTTGTGTTTTCCACAAATGTACCGAACCGAACACTAAGGAACGGTATTCAGTGTTAATTTTCGAACACTGGTCAAAAGTAATATTTTTTTTTATAGAAAAAGACACATGATTTTGCTGTTTGTTTGCATTGTGTCTCAAACAACTGGTTTTGTTTTCATTTATTGAAACGATTAAAAGCTCAGTTAGCCGGGTGTAACAGTAACGTTGCAAATCAGCTGCTTCGTTTTTTTATGTGAAGCAATTAGAATGATTATAGTTACCAGTAACATTTTTAGTTTAAACATTGAAAATTCGTTCAAATCATTTTTATATTTATTCAATTAGATATCAACTTAATAAAAAAGGTTATTTCATAAAAGTTTTTTTTTCAAAATAAAATAAACAAATATTTCCCCTTTAAACTTAAAAGAAATGTTTCATTTTACCTTCTGTTATAACTTTACCACTTTTTTTGGCATAGCGCACAAAAATGTCTTCTTTTTTAAAAACTCGTTTTTTGAAATGCTGCGTCTTTTAAAGATCAATAAACCTTTAAATGGATTTCACCACAAATAAAAAAGTTAAACACAAATATGTGTATGTGTGATTTATATGCCTAATTTTTGGATACTTTGAGTTTAATTTAATTTAAACAAAAAATTACTAACAAGCAAAAAAAAAAATGTCACGTGTTTGAAATACATTTTGTAATTGCTGATAATTTTTGTGTAGCTGACCAAATTAGTTTGTTAATTATTTTATTACAAAAATTGTTTAAAAATCTTGATAATTTTTATGAAAAAAAAACACACACAAAATTATTCCATTTATTTATATTAATTTCCGTTGAATGTGGGTGCCCTACGTTTTTAATCAATTGTGAAATTTTGCTATTAAGAAACATTTAACAAACACAAAAATAGAAAAAATTATGTTTGATTGTACGTATTTGAAAAAAAATTAAGTTAAAAGAAATTAAAAAAAAAACTACCCACGAAAAATTTATATAAATTATTTAAAAAGATTTCATCCAATAAATTTCCTTATTGGGCAAAACAACTTTGATTTATTTTTTTTTTTAAATCTTCAATAAAAAATTAAAAAAAAAGTCATTAAAATTATGATTATTTTTTTTTAGAAAAATTAAAAACTCTTTAGATGGTTGTGTTTATAGATAAAATTTTTATTGGTCATCACGAGGGAAACCATAAATATGCAATTGCATGTTTTTTCCTGGGCGACCAATGAAGGCAGGTTTTAAGAGCTTTTTATGAATTTTGGCACCAATTTGTTAGTGCATATTTTTGCATATTTTACCGTTTGCAGCATTTTTTTTTGCATTATTTAGTGAAAATCGCATTTTTAACAGCCTTTTCAAGTTTTTAGCGCATATTTTGCCTTTTTGGTGCATTTTTTGATACATTTTTTGGCAGCAAATACAAAAAAAAACATTTTTTTTTTCGAAATTTCTGCTTTTCTGTTGCTTCATTTTCGCCATCTACTCTTAATTTTTACTCGATAATTGCAAGCCAAAGCAGTTTGTCATTTAAGATAAATGTTATTTTAAACATTTTAATTTTATATATTTATTAGAAAGCATTAAGGAAGAATCGATGTTTGTAATACATAGAAATCTTTACTAATCAATAAGTATACCGATCGATTTAGAATTACTTTTTAAAGTGATCTAACGATAACCATCCATCCGTCTGGCTGGTTGCCAAAGTACAAGTTGCAATCTTGTGGATAATTTGATCAAATTTGAAAAATAAATTTTAATTGTACTAAGGACGAAGTCTATTAAAGTGTTGAGAATCGGTCTATAATTTTACATATTCCCCATAACAACTTCTTTCCAAATCGCACTCTTTGTGTGGCATAAGCCATCTAAATTATGTTGGCATTTAGATTAAATTCGCCCCATAAATATGTTACTGCAAATTAAATTCTTTTCGAATCAGTTTACATTTGCCCAACGCTCCTATCCAAGGCGAATTGACTAGAAGGTGGGGTCAAGTCAACATAATGTGTTTTTTTTCGGTGGTCGACATGTCAACGTTTGTATACAAACTAGTGTTTTATGTAAACAAGCCAATTTTTTTTACTAGCAATTTTTTTGACAACCCGACCACAGAAGCAGTGTTGTTGTAGAGTTGACCTCACCTTCTAGTCAATTCGCCTTGCTCCTATCCATAATTAGCTTTAACTTCATTTAAATTGTTTACATTAATAAACAATGTAGCGACCGCCCCTAAAATCCCTTAAAGACGAAAAATCTCATATGGGTGTTAATATCTAGATAATATGCGGCACATACACAGTATTAAATATTTAATTGACAATATTTCAATTAAACGTTTAATTCACTTGATTAAATATTTAATTAACCTGATTAAATATTTAATTAAAACTGATTTTATTTTTGATTAATTATTTTACTGGCGCAGAAATTTTTTTCTGTGTATAACGCTTATATTAATTTAAACGTCTTAACATAACTTTGTTTTTGTAAACACATGACTGCCCATCGTAGGGTAAAATCTCGAAAATTTAGCTGTCAATACTATGGTGTACAGGCTTTACCGGTTATAATTTTAGAAATGTTTTTATTAAATGGAACTGTTATAAAATTGTTGTATGTTTTGTTTTCAAATTAAAAATTTTTAAATTTCTGCGGCTTATTTTTAGCAATTTTCAGGACAAATTTTCAAGTTTTTACTGCATATTTAATGCGCATAAAACGCGTTTTTATAGCTTTTTTTATTTCTGGTGTCCCTGGTCATCAGTTTAATTTTAGCTTTTATAAACAAAGGGTTGCAATAATAAAATAAAGAGAGTTTAATGAAAATTGTGAATCTTTTAAATTGGCAACATTTTCAACACATTATGAATAAAAAATCCCTGGGATTAAGTTCTTTTTTTTTTTATTTGTAAAGTCTGCCTAAAGCAGCCCATACACGATTCAATTCAATTGTCAACTGAGTCGGTTGTTGTCTAAATCAAAGGGCTTTGTCAATTGATTAGTCTGACGGTTGTCGAGTTGGTTGAAGAAAAATCGATAGATTTTTCTATTGATCAGCTGTCAAAATTAATATTTGTAGTTTTCTTTTGTAAAAAAAGTTAAGTATTTTAAAAATTGTCTTTTATTTCATTTTTTTAAAATAAATTTAAAATCGTTCAATTCAGTTGATGAAGTGTGTGGCAAAGCATCAATTCAGTTGAAAGACTCAGTTGACAATTAAATTGAAACGTGTATGGGTCGCATAAGACCGGTATTCACTATCCTCAAACATCGTAAGATTCATAATACCGCAAATATACAATAATTGTAACGCCTCTGCCCCAATAATCCACAAAAATGTTGGTCGATTATTGTTTTAATAACCACAGTGAAGGAAAAGAAACTCTGTTAAAAAAAAAGTTTCTAATGAAATTTGTAATAAAACAATAAAAAATTTCTGTATATGAAGTGTAACAAATGTGTAAAGTGCTGTTGTGTGCTGAACAGCCATTGTCTGCTACTTAAGAACGAGTGTTCATTTCCTGGACTTTCAAGATGTTTGATTAGTTTCACTTTGGAGTTGGGGGATTTTTGCAAACAAAAAAAAATTAACATTTAATATATTAAAGCAGCCGAAAAATGTTATTTCATATGACAAAACCATGTTACCTTTAAAACAGCAGAAATAAAGACTAGCAAACTTAGGGAATTACATTTTTTTTTTTTTTTTGATTTGTTCATAAGCAGAACAAAACAAATTGTAGACGGGCAAAAATAAATACGTACAATAAAATAGGGCAGCAAGCATTAATAATGTTGAAAACCCACCACCGTTCTTTCCTGTTTTTACTAATAACTGAGAAATAAACCACAAAATGGAATATTTAAAAATATTTATTTATAAAACGAGGACAAGAAGAAAAGTTTTTTCGGCATAGAAAAACAATTCGAAATACGTTTCTAACTTCTAAACGGAAAAAAAACTTATTTTTTGGATCTTTTTTACAAAAGAGGGATCTTAAAAGAAGTCTTTAAAGTGTGTGCCTTATGAACACGCAAAATGTTAATCACAACATAATTTTTAATTGGCTAAAAAGTCACTTATTTGATTATCTGTGCAACAGAGCATTATTTAAATTGACGAGATGCTTTGGAAAGTTTAAAGTGACAGATGTGGAAAAGATTTACATGGATACCTAACCTAGGGCGCACTGCATGCTGGATGGCAACCACTGGATGAGATCCACCTGGGTACCCCCCCCCCCCCCCCACCGAAGTACACAGACAAAAATAAAAATTAATTTTATTAAAAAAATTTGTGATATTAATTAAATTTGCACCAGTAAATAAATTTATAGTATCAATTAAACGTTTAATTCTATTGATCACACATTTAATTCGCTTGATTAAATGTTTAATTAAAACTGATTTTATTTTTTATTAATGCTTTAATTGGTGAACAATTTTGGAGATTTTTTTCTTAGTAACCAAAACACCTAATTTGAGTGCATATTATACACTGGCCTCTTTTAAAGAAATTTCCAGCATATGATTTCTCCACAATTGGTGAATAATCAGCCCTTTAGTTGGATTTTCCGAATTTCCCTTGCCGCAACTTTGTGCAATTAGAAAAACTGACAAATCTTAATAACCGCATCAAGCGTTTTCTATCTGTCAAAAACTCTCATGCTCATAACAAAATGTATGAAGCGAACTCAAATAGCGCGACATTAACGTTTTGCAAGGAAAATCCGACTTTGACAGCGCAATAAGTAATGAAGTGAAGTTGGCTGCTTTTGTTAAAAAGTAATAACAATTTAGCTATTTTTAAGTCAATCCAGCGGTTTAATCTCCATGTTTTTTTTTTTAGCATTATTTTGTCGGTTTTTTTAAACAAGATAAGTTAAAATAACTGTTCATCATAAAACGTTGAGGCTCTTATTTATTTCAACGTTAAGGTTAGGCGCCAGAGCACGTTACGATTGACGTGCTAATTTAGGTTGTCCTGCAACTCTTCTTTGAAACCACCATCTTTCAAGCCTTTAAAATAAGGCAGCTTCAGAGAGAAAACTCACACTTTATTGGGTACAAATTTTCCACATTTTCCTAAAACTTTTCAGTTTTCCCTCGTATTAGCAAAAAAAAAGAAAAAAAAACACAGCAGAAATAAAATCAAAATTTTAACCTGGACTTTTTTTCTTTCTTTTGCAAATAATGTTTGTTAATCGCTTGAATTTAGTCCAAATATAATTTTGTGTAATAAATTTGTGTGTAATTGTAGATTTGTATTTGTGCAAACACTTAAAATACAATAGACACGCGTATTTTCTACTTAATATGCATTTATTTCATTTTTATTGTATTTTGATTTTTATTCTACGTTGACACACGACCAATTCTTATTTACAAACACTTAAAGCCAAATAAATATACATACATACATCCACATAGACGCACACGTTAACACTCATACCACAGCTCCTGTTTTAAACAACCATGCAGGAGTATTTTTCTGCAGGAAAATGTTTACCTATTGTTTGACGCACAGATTTTTGTAAGAAATTCATTAATTTGGTTTTTGTTGTTTTGCCTTATTTTTTGCCCCCCTCCCAAAAATAATAATAATAATAATAATAAAGTACAGAAGAAGGTGAATAATATACATGTCTATTTGTTGGTGTTTAACAGAAAGTAAAAGTGAGAGAGGAGTTTAAAAATCTAAAAGGAAGAGAGTGGAAATATACTGTTATACTATTTGGGGAATGTTTTTGTATGTATGTATGTATGTGTATTAAAAATCAACTGCCATGTTGTAAGTTTATTTATGTTTTAAATTATTCCGGCATTAAAAATCAATTAAAATAAAAGAAAATTGTAATAAAATATTGCAAAAATGTGTAAATTATTTTAAAATGTACTAAAGGCTGGTCCAAACATAATGCACGATGTTAATTGTGAGTCACACCTTAACGTTAAGTTTTTTGCCCAACTTAATTTGATATTTCTTTGTTTCAGTGTTTGACAAACTTAAATATGGAGAGCTATACAATTGAGCAGCGCGTTAAGATTGTTGAAGACTTTTACGAAAGTGGTCGTACATATCAAAATGCTTTTCGTTATTTTTTTTTGGGCAGCATAATCGATTAAATGTTTCCACAATCGGGAGAATTGTGCGCAAATTTCAGCAAACCGGGTCTGTAGGAAATGTGAAAACTGTGTTTGGTGCGGTTTATAGGCTGGCGGCATCATCGGGCGGTACTTCTTCGAAAATAAGGTTTGCCAAGCAGTTACCCTAAATGGTGTGAGCTATTACGAGATGATAACGGACGGACTTCTTTAGCCAGAAATTAAGGATATGGACCTGGACGATATGTGGTTCCCAGAGGACAGCCGACGAGAAATGCAATGACCGTGTTTCTCACGTCGCGGCGATGTTAATTGGCTGTCACGATCATGTGATTTGACACTGTTGGAATTCCATTTTTGGTGATATTTAAAAGAAAAAGTGTACGTCAATAAGCCAAGAACAATTGGAGGGCTCAGAGCTGAAGCGAACCAAGTCGAAAAAGAAAATTCGAAAATATATTGAGTTATGGTGTTTTCTTTTCTACAAAAAATTTGCCTTTTTTTAAAAAAAAATGTAATTTGTTGTCTATTTCTTAAAAATTTTGCTCCCGAAAAGCATGAGTTTTTTAGAATAAAACAAGCCGCTGCGGCGCGCCGTTACCTTAGGAACGAAACTGTTTTTGATTTTATTTTATTATTATTTTATGACTTGGTTCGGTTCAGCTCTGAGCCCTCCAATTAAAGATCTATAATATTTGGCACATTAACGACATTGAACCTCAATTTTGACTTACAGTCATTGAAAATATGGACCATAAAATAGAGGTATGCCATCGAAGCCGTGGCGAGAGTTTGGTCGGTATTTTGTTTCAAACAGAATTGTCATTTCTATCACAATAAAAAATATTAAGATAATTCTTTGAAAACTTTTTGTTTTATTTTCAATTAACATCGTGCGGTTGGGTTGGACCGTCATGTAAAATATTATAAAAAGAAACAACTCTTATATACAGTTTGAAAATGCTAAAGAAAAATATAATTATTAAAATTCTCCCATCCAACCTTCTGGCCCCATGATGAGCTGTCAATAAAACCCAGCTTTACAATTCATTTTTAATAACCCTCATAAAAGAAAATAAAAATTTTTTTCAAACAATTTGTCATCCCACTGTTTTTTTTTTATTACAAATCAATTATTTTCTTTAAAACTTTTACAAAAAAAAAAAAAAAAAAAACTTCAAGCAAATTTTTTCCTTAATTGTTTTCTTTTTTAAATTTCCCAAAAAAAAAAGAAACCCTTAATTTCTAAACAAATTTTTTCAAGACTTATTTCTTAAAAAAAAAAAAAAAACTTCAACTGAGAAAAAGTCATGCATAAGCAAATAAAAATCACTGGTGTGTTACTAATTTTGCGACAATTTGTTTTCTTTTCTTTCTTCATTTAAAAGTAAAAATTATGCAAGAGAGCAATCATGGTTTCTTAAATTTTTTAAATATAGGTATATTATTATAACACCTCCTGCAGCTTTTTAGTTGTAAAGGCATAAGGAATTACTATTGATTTCATTTTATTGTTGCATTTAAAGTTATCCTGGCGGGTTATTTAAAGGCCATTTTATGAAATTGCTGTTCACTTTCTGTTTTTATGGGAACTTTTTTTTTTTTGATAAGGACAATACTAAAATGTAAAGAAATTGTTGTTGGGAAAATAATTTAGATACAAATCTGATGAGAAATATTGCATACAATGATTGTGTAGTCCTGTGGAAAATGTATGGGAATGTAAGAAATTATGAAGTTTAATTTAAAAAGAAAAGTTAAATGTAAAGAAATTATTTTCCTTCCCAACATAGTGCAATTAGTATTTTTTTTTACATTTTGCGCAATTTTCAGCACTGAAAATTTAAATTGCACTGATATTTCTAAATAAAGCACCAGACTTAAAAAAATCGCACGACTGAAATTTAATTCGAAGGAAAGGTCGTCGCAAGTCGTGCGATTTTTTTTAATGATGGTCAGTACAGATTCTTTTTTAAGTTTTTGAATTGGCCTACATTCAAATAAGAGCCAATTGCGTTGTGTGAGAATCAACTGATATTTGAAACAGATTTCTATCGTCAAATCATCAACGGGTATGTAAAGAAGCTGAATTATTGTTTTTCAAAAATGTTAGAAGCAGTATAAATTAGCAATGAAAAAATCAGCCGAGAACAAAATACTTATTTTGTCCGAGTTATTTTTAATTGCGATTTCGCGTTTTAAATTATATATTTAAGTGTTAAACTTCTTTCTCACCCCGTTTTCTTTTTTTTTGACAGTTCAAAGCGGAAACTTCCTCACAAAAATTTTACAGATATGTAGATATACTTTTCCTGTAAATTGGCGAGTAATTTCCTTACGTGGCAGCTATTGTTCGCCAAATTTTTACAGACGCAGTTAAGTGAGAAAAAAGTGGTTTGTTTCAATTTATGGCATTTTTGTTTCAGTTTTCACGTTTCAATCGAAAAGTTTCTCGACGCGAGAGTTGCCGAACATGGGCACTGGTTGAAATAAGTTCGATTTGGGATAATTAATTTCAATTTCTGGTTTTAAGAAATGACTTGATTTACTGCCGCGAAAATCATATTTTTCTAGAGAATTAAAAAACGCCACCGCCAATGATGGCTAATGGTAATGCTTTAACTGACATGGTAATTGACAATGTTATGAAATTCAATTAAATCTTTATTTTTACAAAAATATTTTCGAATTTTTACAATCAAATAAACTCTAAGATTTAGAAATATTATTATGTACAAAGTTCTGACCACTACTTTCTCTTATCATTCAAGCGACACACTGATAGCTCGCCACATACATTATCAGTCAAAAGTTCTTATTTCCTTTGAAACACAAACAAAAAATCAGTCCGTCTGTACAACTTTTCAACTTGGCCTTAATTTGTATTATGTATTAAAATATTTATGGATATTGTTATTGTTAACAGAAAAAGGCCTTTTACACTCTCTTAAAAGGACACAGTAGGTAGGTATAAACTTAATTATACTTATTATTATTCTTGGTAATATCATTTGTATCGCTTATAAAAGTATGCATTAAATTAGACCAACAATTAATTACATGAAATCAGCCAACCAACAGAAAAAAAAAATAATAAAAATAAAAGACTCCAAATTCTTATAATCATAACAGGAGGACCACTGTAAATTAATTTGTATGATTGTGTTGTTTGTGTAATAAGCACCCATTGTATGTTTTTAATTTAAATTGCAGGAGGAGTGGAGGGTGACAGTGTTTGCATTAACTAGAGAGAATATATTTTCTATTTTGTTTTGTTATTCCTTTTAAGTGTTGTTGACATGTTTAACACTTTATAAAAAAGGTGTGTGTGTGTGTGTGTAAATACTATGTGTGCTTTAAGCCAAGTATGTGTAAATGTAAAGGTCCACATTGTTTACTTCAGTTTTTCTTGCTTTTTACCGTATTTATATTAAGTTTTTATTGTTATTATTATTGTTGTTGTTTTTAGCTGTTTGCTTTCATTGCTACACTTTTGTTTACATTTTGAATACATTCAAGAAAACGCTATTTACGTTTCGCAAATAAAAAAAAATCCACTAAAATACTAGAACTAAATAAAATTTTGATGACATTTTTATTTTCTAGAAGGCTTTACGTTTATTCAATAATAAAAAAAATATTGGTCAACAAATAAACAAATATAAAATTGTAAATGCTTTTTAAATGTTTTTCCAAGTCCTTTTTGTTGTTTAAAAAGTAAATGACAAAAAAGAAAATAAAACTTTTCTTATTTCATTGTTTAGGGAAAATTGAAAAAAACTGTAAATCCTTTTTAAATGGCACAAATCTAATGCATCAGTAGGTAGTTTTTAATGCTACATATTCGTATGAGAAAATGGCAGGACATATTGTAAAGAGTGGTGAAGGGGTGGTAATTGGGCTGCTGTTTTTAACGCCCCTCAACATAGTATAAATGTCAAACGGGAACGTGTTAGCAGTGTATTGTATTGATTCAAATCCTTAACAACAAAAACCTCTAAGACCTTTATAATCGATGTGGGAAATGTTGAACTATTGTATGTAAATATAGGTAAACATAATATTTATACAGTTTATGAAAAATATAGGAAAATTTGATTTGTTTAAAATATATCAACATGTCAAAATGTGCATGACATTTGAAGGAAATATTAAAATCGTGTCCTTCTCTCACAATACAAATTTGCCTTAAACAAAGTATGCATAAGATGCGTGTGAAAGGGTAACAAACAAATCAATTGTCAAAATGTAAACATGCCAGTTTATACGGGTTTTTAGAAAAGTAGGTGAACAAAAACTGATGAAAAGTTTATGTTAGCACTAAAAAAATAATAATATCACTTTTAGGTCGGGTTTTTGAAATGTAGATTAAGTTTAAACTAAGTTTAACGTAGCCTGAACTTTGGATTTTACCGGCGAAATGTATTTTTTTCATTGAAGAGTAACATTCTTAGCAAAACTTAGCTCTTCTGTTAAAACTTTATATACAAACTTGGTAATGGCGGAACAAATCTGTTTTCAGATTAACTAACAGACAGGGGTGTGCTGGAAATCGAAAACGTAAAACGCAAGAATTTGGAAGTTGTTTTAATACACTTTAAATCTAAATTTTTTATTTTTTGTTGTAACCCTACAAGAAACGAATGAGCGAGTAGTCACATTTTTCATTTTGGTGTTAAGAAAATGATAGGAAAAATGACCGAAATCAAGTTATCGGTCACATTCGGTCATTTTTTCCTATCATTTTCTTAACACCAAAATGAAAAATGTGACTACTCGCTCATTCATTTCTTGTAGGGAAAATTCAGTTTAATATAGAAATATCTTTAATGTATTTGTCATAAAATTCGTTTATTACATAAATCTTATTAAAAAACTACATTTAAAAACGTTTTTGATTTTCCCCTGTTAACCTAGTTTAACTGAGATCTCAAAAACCCAGCCTAATGTGGTAAGGTGTTTAAAAAAGATAATCTAAATTCTTTACAAAGTAATCGGTGGAATCCGAATTTTAGCTCAAGAATTGGCTGCATATATTTTTTATCGGCGGCTGACTTAGCCGGATGTTAGCATCTGCGGCGCAGGTCTCTGAAAACAGGTGTTTTAAAAATTTTTTCAAGTAAAAATTTTTTACCACTAAAAATATGCAAGAATTTTTTTTGTCTCTCGATTTTTTTCACTCTCTTTGACGCTCTCTACTTAGTTTTTTTTTTTGGGTAAATGAATACTTTCCGGTAACAATTGTTATAAATTCGAAAAAATTATTAGTAAATGAACACACCTATTGAAGTTCATAGTATTATTTTCACCAGATTCAAGTTCTAGCCATTAAAATGCTCCATCTAAATTGTTAGCATTAAAATGTAAAAATGAGTTGGCATCGTAAATTAAAAATATTTTTATTAAAATATAAGTCATGGCAGCACATATCCAGATATACTAAAAATACACAAGGTAGAACAATTTCTTTAGCTAGCAATACTTGCACAGCTGATATGTTTCGACCAATTGTTGTTTTGTCGGTCATTTATAATGTGCTTGAACAAACCCAATAAAATAAGATAATGCAATAATAGAAAAAACAGCAGGCGTTTTCTTGCTGGAATTGTAACAAAAGATGTCAAAATGCCTTTATAAAAAATGTAAATAAGAAAAAAAAAAAAGACACCAAACGTCCCAGGACGAAGAAGAAAACTGTGAACAGCTGCATTTTTGAGGTCATTTTCTTTATAAGAACATTCCGTTAACGACATTTATGAACAAAAACCAACAATTTTTTCGATAATTATCATTTAGGTGTTATAGAAAAGGATGTGGTACCGAAGAAGCCAAATTGTAAATGTAGACAATTTTATTTGTAAATTTTTGAATCAAGGAAATGGGGGCGATACAGGAATTTTGTATGAATTTTTATGACTTTTCGGAAGAAACCCTTTAATAAAATTTATTAAATTTTGCTCTGAAAACTAAAATGATATGTTATCTATGGCAGAGAGGAGCTTTCGATTATAGAAAACTATTGTACAAATCGCAAGTAGTTAATTCTGTTAATGCTGTGTCATGATACACAATACAATTCTCCAAAATTGTTCACCAGTTAAAGCATTAAACAAACATCAAATAAGTTTTAATTAAATGTTTAATCAAGTGAATTAAGCGTTTAATGAAGTGAATTAAACGTTTAATCAAGTGAATTAAATGATTATTTAACTAATTTAAACGTTTAATTTTTACTTTTAGTTTGTTTACTGGTGCAAATTCAATTAATTTCTTAATTAATATCACAAATTTATTAATTGAAATCAATTTTTGTTTTTTTCTTTGTACATTAGTATTGAAAATTTTAGTCGCGAATATCGCATATACGAGCGCTTACTTTGAAAAACGTCTAACGCCATTGAATTCATAGTACCCGAATTAGCTTTACCAATAGGAATCCCAGCTTGTTGAAATTTGCGATTAGCTCAGTGTTATTGGCACAATAAAAAAAATTTATTTGACGTTTCGATATTACATTTTTTTTCGAACAATAACTTTAAGTTCCAGAAAAACATGTGTATTTCAGAGCACCAATTTATGAATTATGCGGATTCAAAAAATTTTGCGTTTTCAATACGAATCAAAACCTAGAACACACCTCCAAATGAAAACCTAGTTTCCTTCTTATTTAAAACATTTGAAATTCAAAAGCATTTTTTTTCTTTCTGCTACCCCTGATAGAAAAAAATTACAAAAGAAAACGGTTATTAAATGGTTCGATTTTTAAGCAGCATTAAAATTCGAAAGAACTTTTAAAAAGTTCGCAATCTACAGTAAATAATGTAGTCTGGTTGCCATTTTTTAAAAGTTTAAATTTCTTTAATAAGAAAAAATTAGTTCCAAACAACAGCTTAAATGTAAACCTGATGGTCTTCTTTTACAAAACATATTAAAATTCGAAAGAAATTGTTAGTTATAGTTTTCCAATAAAACATTTCTATTTCAAAAGTCGCACAATTATTTTATTTTTAATCCCTTTAAATTAAATCCTGAACTAATCGTTTTTTTTTTCAACTACCAAAGAAACCTCCCTAATTTCGACGTACTTATCTAACAACACCTGAGTATTTATGGCAATAAACAGAATGTTAAATCCACGAAAACAAAGGTCAGATTGTTACAAATTAAATCTCTTAAATTACGAAAACAAAAAACACGCACACAAATTGTAATTGAGCATTTATTAAAGGGGATTTTAAAGTGAATATAATTTATTTAATATCTTTAATATGTGAATAAGAGACAGACCTCGCAATTATCTTTTACCCCTCACGTGTGTGAATAAAGTTACCAGGAGCAACATTGAGGAGATTAAATGAAATCAGGAATGTTTTGGCACGCCCTACAACGCACAAGCATCACACCAAATAAAGTAGCAAAATTTTCAAGTGATTAATATTAAAATACCTGAGAGCCAACAATGAGGAAGGATCACAAAACAAAAACAAAAAATAAATTCCTACCTAAATGTAGACATGTAAAAAACAAAAAAACCCTAAATAATCAAAATGACACTTGAAGGAAAACAACCCCGTTTGCTGGTTTGTTTTTAGGAGTGCGTGCATATTTATTGTTTTTAGTTGGAACTTGTAAGAAAAATATCAAATACGGTATTAAGAATTAAATTAAAACAAAAAATAAATTCATTACATTTGTGTAACCATTAGTAACTCATAAAATCAAGTGTTTCTATAGATCAAGTCGAGTATTGCACGCAAAAAAAAAATAAATAAAAATAATACAATACAACAATTCCTTTTAAAGCTAGAGAAGTATGTTCCCCATTTCTTAACGTCGTCTAAATGGCTAGTTGGATAGATGGCTCGATAGATGGTAGATGGATGGATGGATGCAATGTAATGCTTGTGAAATGTGTCGACAACAGCTCACTTATGACATGTTTACTGCGAGTGGGGAATTTCCAGTTTGATTTCAAATATTTCAAGATAATGGTTGGTGGTATGTGGACAAAAAAAAAAAAAATCCATCATTGTTGTATTGGCAATGTTAAATTTTTTTTTTTTTTTTTTATATTTTATATTTTATTTCTATCTGTCTGTCTTTTATTTTCCTAGTTATTTTTCTATAATCTTTGTAATGTGAAAATTTGTTGACATAAAAATTCTTCAGAATTTAATAAGATTTTCTAAGAAAAAAGTAAACGTTTTAAGAATAATAATTTAAAAGAAAAATTAAAGCTAATAATGTTTGTTAGCTTTTCTTTTCTTATCTTATTTTTTTTTGTTTTTGTTTTATTGAACTGCAAAATAATTGCTAGACTTAAAGACGACATCTTGTGAAATTTTATATATATTAATGCATGTGTGTGCGTGCTTGTTAGAAAATAAGGAAAAAAATCACTGATTTAATAATTTGATCTTGCGTTAGAAAAGTTAAAAATGTTTTTTTTTTTACAAAAAAAAAAATATCTCAGAATTATTTGCCATGCTTTAAAAGGCATCGTTTTTCCTCGTTCGTTGCGGATCAGCTGTTCCGTTTTCCTTCCAAGCCTATAAAAAAAAAATAGCTAGTCTTACGTTAACGTAACGTTGCGTATCCGATGAACCTGATAAAATTAAAATTTTACTCCATTTTTACGTATCGCCAATCGGATATAACTTTTTGTTTATTTACAGAGCGAACTTTTCATCAACGCAAACAATGTGTCCCTTCCATATTTTTGCACAAAAAAACTAAAGCAAAAATTGATGAAAAGTCTTTTGTTCTTTTTTTTTTTTTTACAAAATTTGAAAAATTTTTCATTTCCTTTTTAACACATTTTACAACCACAAATTTAGTAACTACCAACAATTGAAGTCGACCTCAACCTTTACGTATGAGTAACGAGTATGGGCTAGATTTTTGCTTAACATAATTTCGATTTCCATGCAAAAATAACATTTTAAATATCATGAACGTTATTCCGTTTTGTACCTATATGAAAATCAATATTCAGTTATCTCAGTAAAATGTGAATAAATCAAAAGTTGTGCACCGATTGCAATGAAATAAACCTCATTTAATTCAAAAAATACTAAGCTAAATGTTTTTAGATTAAAACTGTGATTTTTGTTGCATTTTTATTTTTTATGAATTTTTAAAGAACCAAAAATTCGGGTTTTTTCAAAGTTTTCCTTTATTTCTAAAATTCAACGATATCTCTGAAACTAACGGGCAAATTTAAAAACAATATAAGCACGGCTAAAAGATAATATTGTTGCCGAGTTTCGGATTTTTTTATTCCAATATAGGTATGTAGTGAAAGAGCCTTAATTTGGGACATAACGGTATATCTCGAAAAGTAGAGCTGATAGAGAAAAATAGATATCAGCAGCCGTATTCTGTAATTCGCTTAGCTAAAGCTAAATATCGATCACTAAAATGCCTTGAAAATTGAAAAATTTTAGCGATAAATTTAAAACTAAAATTGCGGCGAATTAAACTTGTATGGCAATTTAGCAATGCACGTTACAGTATTGCATTCGTAACCAAAAATCGCAAAATCAACTTTTTAGATTTTTAGCGATAGAGATTTAGCTTTAGCGAATTACAGAATACGGCCACAGATTCGAAATCAGCGACCTCAAATTAGTAAAAATTTTCAATCAAATTCCAGACTGGAAATGGACTGTTTCGCAGTGTTATTTATTGCTGATTCACACGCTTCAGCTTTGAAGTCATTAATGCTTGAGTTTTTCTGGAGAATGCGAAAGAGAATATACAACTTCTTCTCTTCCATCTCTCTCCTAAAAACTCAAGGCTTGACGACTAAAACCTGAAGCGTGTGAATCAGCACTTAGCGATAAGTGTAATTCGTATACCTAATTACATAATTATTGCCTTTTAAACCATAACAACTATTTAACAGTTAATGTCCTTATGCGGCCAGGCCCCTACACGTTGCAACTACATAGTTTAATAATTGAGTCGAATAAATAACAAGTCAAAAAATTAAAGAAAAAATTAATTAATATGGCAACACAAAATTAAGCCGTTTAAAATCGAATTTGTATTATTAATATCTGGTTCACACGCTTCAAGTTTTAACCTTCATGTCTTGAGCTTTTTGGAAAGAAGGGAAAAGAGAATGTCATTTCTTTTCCTCTCTCCTAAAAACACAAGACTTGAGGACTAAAACTTGAGGCGTGTGAACCAGCACTAAGATATTTAATCAATTAATCAACTACTATCTTGAGTTTGCCAGCTTAAAAATATTAGCCAATAACAAAACAGTTCGCGTAAAGGCATTTATCAGATATGCAAGCAGAGTTAAAAATCAGAGTTGCCATTTTGTTGTAAAAAGAATAACTTTGTTATTATATGACAGTAGTTTTTAATTTTAATAATTTTTTTTCTGCAAATCTTAAGCAAAATTTATGCAGTCAAAATAACAGATTTTATTGATTTATTAAAAAATTTGTAGATATCGTCAACTTAAATGCAAACGGATGTAACAACACTTGAATTTTTTTTTACAGGAAAAGCAAAAAACATTACAAAATCAATAAAAATAAAGTATCCTTGGAGTTTTAATTTCTTTAATAAAGTCAAAACAATTAAAAACTTCATTTTGAATTTTTGTGCAGTTACGGCCGCTTGCATTTAAGGTGACCATATATATTTTTTCGATAGCTTTTCCTTAAAGAACTTCAGCTTACTTCAAGTTTCCTAATTACATATTCCGTATTTATGTTACTTTTGTATAAATCAAAATAATACATTGAAAACAAAAAACTTACCATCAACTGCCATATTTGCATTTCTTGTAAAATATTATCCATATTACTTTGTCCCTTAGCGGTGGCTTTTGCTGTTGCAGCCACACTATCAAATGCACCAACGGCCGATAATTTTGTACAGCCGACGGCTATTGAAGATGTTGAAGGTTTGTTTGTTGTATATGGAGAAGACGTTGAAGATGTAGAACAATTATTTAAATGTGTATAACAGGTGGTTGATGACGTACTAAATGGTAAATTTGTGGTTTGAAAGAGATCATAAAGTTCGGCATTTGTTTTGCCACAACTACGGCATAATTCATGGAAATTATGTCCAATATCGTTAGTATTTATTGTTGCTAACGTAGATGATGACGAGGTGGAAGATACGTTTGAAGCTGTTGTAATGGTTTTCGGTGCCTTGGAGGCTGCCATATTGTCTGTTAAAGTTATAAAATTCAAGTCCGAATTAAAGTTTATAAATGTGGGTTATTATTTTGTTTTATTTTTTATTTCTGTTTCGGGGTTTTTTTTTTAAATCTTGTTAACACGAACATAAGGTAAGGTGATAAATTATGGCAAAAATTTTAGTTTTAAGAATAAGGTGGATAATTTTTATGGTTTTTGGGTTTATTTTTAAAGTTTTATACCAGTTTTTCTTTATTTTGTTTTAAAAGGGTATTTGTTAAGCCAAGTCTTTAATGTGTTTTTATTTGTGTAGCCATAACACTTGATTTGTTTTTTTTTTATAAATTCATTTTGAGTTGCTTTTATTTTTAATTTTTTTCACTTTGATGTGTGTTTTTTTTTTATACAATTCTGTTGTTAAAACGTACATTAATTTTTTCCATTTCCTTTTTTAAGGTTTTAAACATTAAAAAATATATATTTTTGTGCTGGTTTTTTTTCTTAAAATTTTTTTATTATTATTAATGCTTTATTTTCACAATTTTGCCGTCATGGTAGTTTGTCGTCAACGCCGTTAATGTGTGTGACGGTGTTTAGATGAGTGAGTGCATTAAAATAAAATCACAAGAACTTTTTGTAGGTTGCAGAGAAAAAAGAGTAGCAGCATTAATAGTTGTTGTAGCTGTAAATTTTATATCATTAAACGAAACAACAAAAACAAACAATGACGTTTTCTTGTTTACTTCGGAATTCTGCGATGCTGCTTCTCTGAATATAAAATAACAACAGCGTCTTCAAAGAGTCAGACCAACAACAAGAAAAAAATCTGTAAATAAAAAAGAACAAGCAAGAGATCTTTTATTAAAACAACAGTTTTTATTGTTTTATCAGTGATGAAGACAATAACAACAAAGATAAAAAGCGTCTACTATCGATTAGTGATGCCAATTATATACATATTCCAATGCGTGTGAAAAACGTTAAATATTTAGTTTTCACAAAATGCAAGCAATCAATGTGTCCAAGTGAAAATGTTGATTTAATGTTTTCATTTACCTACATTGTTTTACAAATTGCAAATGAAAATATTAAAAGAACAAAAAAATATCAATATGTAGCATGAAATGGGAATTTAGCACATTTAAACAAAACCTTGTAAATTAATATTTTGAATCCCAAGAAAAACTTTGATAGCTAATATGCAAGTGGCAGTGTAAATAAAACTGAACTGGCAATATAAAATAAAGTAATTTGTTTTTTCTTTACTCTAAATGTAGAGTTAGAGTTGACAAAAAAACCACCAATTGTAGTCGGGACTGTAAGAAAAGATAAACTCACTGTTAATTGTTGCTGTTTTTGTTTAAGCTTTGATATTGTTACAAGTAAAACTGGGGTTTATAATTCTTATTCGCTTAACAGTTTTATTTGTATAATAAATTTAGCTTTTCTAAAATCTATGGATGAAGTTTCCTGACGAACTGACCTAAGCAACCAGTGAAATGCGCATAGGAATAGCTTATCCCATCAACAATAAATATCAGTTTATCAAAAGTATAAGTAGTCACATTTCAACGAAACCTTGTTAAAAGAAATATTTTTTGTTATGGAAATATGACATTCTACATTAAGCTTCCAAAAGGTTTTTTAGTAAAATTATTTTACTAATTGCTTGTTAATTTGTTTGTTTTAAATGAAAATTATTCAAAAACAAAAAAAAAATATTTTATTTGTTATGGAAATATGGCTTTCAAACGGTTTATTTATGGTTGGTTAAAACTTAACATTGAATGGCTTTTTTGCGCCTAAAAGGTGACAGGTTTTGTTAAAAAATATTTACAAATTTGTAAACATAGTTGTTAAATAAACGCAAATTAATGCAATATTTTAAATATTTATTTAATTAAAAAAATATTTGTACTCGTTTCAGTAAAACAAAATCTTAAGGCGCTTTTTGTTATTTTTTTTTTTTTACTTTTGATGTAAGTAAAATAAATTTAAATAATGGGTTAGATGTCGGACAAACTTTTTGGCATTTATGATCAGTAAATTCTTGCAAATCCTAATGCTTGAATAACGTTACCAAATTATCCAAATTTAAGCCTTGAACTTTGTTCAACATTTCACGTGAAATGATACAGGAGGGTTCTGGAAATCAAAAACGCTAAACGAAAGAGTTTGAAAGTTGTTTTTAATACACTTTTAATAAAAATTTTATAATTTTTGATATGAAATTTTATTTAAGAGAGAAATATTTATAAAATATTTGTTATAAAATTCATTTATTAGAGAAATCTTATTAAAAAACGACGTTGAAAATTCTTGCGTTTTGCGTTTTCGCTTTCCAGAACACACCTGACACTGACGAAACTCATATGCAAAAACCTTATATGAGTTGTACTCTGTTTCTGGCAACATTTTTTTACAACTGGGAAATTAATACAAGTTGCACTTATTGCGCTTGGAATTTTAAGCAAATGGAAAAACGTTTAAACTTAATATTCAATGAGAAAGGAACAATTTAAATAACACTACGGGTGTTTCTCATCTATATTTACTTTCTTTTTTTTTAATTAAAAACAAATAAATACTTTTTATTCAAATACATGTGCAAAACAATGTCGCTTTCTTTGAAGGAATAAAAACGCCAAGCGCTGTGAAAACTCGCCGATAGGTAACATGGATACATTTCAATTTTTCTAATAAATTAATAGATGTCGCTCAACATTTTTCACACATTTGAACAGAGTACATACTAAGCTTTACTTTGAAACTCTGTTTACAGCGATGAGACTTATTTTTTCGCTTAACGGGTTTGTTGTTCCTAAACAAAATTGGCGCCTATGGAGTGAGACTAATACAAAACCATCTGGTTATCTGGAGTGAAATATGCAGTGCGCGAAATGAGACGTTTTTCAAGTAAGTTGCTCAGTCTACAACTAACGAAAGCACAGCTGAGTGCTACCGGACGTGTCCACAGGTTGCAAATAGTGGGAGGACATTCAGCGGTTCCAAGTGGAAAGTTTCACCAGATTCCGGTCTATCAAGATGACAAAAAAGCTTAAGCGACAAAAACACAATTTTACAGGAGAAGATTTTTTTAATTATATATGAAGGTTGGCGCTTAAGCTGAAATTGTTTTTGCTATAAATCGTAACGGAACCTTAAGTATGTGACCATCATATTTTAGGAGATGATGCAAGTGTTGCCAATAAAATCATTTATTAAAAAAAAAACAAAACGAATATTGAAAATTATGTCGCTTAAGCTATTTTTTCGATAAAGGCTTGAAATATTGTTATTATACATACATATGTATTTACATTTTTGAAAAAAAAAAAAAAAATATTTAATTTAATTAATTTTTAATAATTTGTAACAAATTAACTGTATGAGCACAACAATTTGTTTTTACAATTTTTAAAGTTTTTCGAAATTTAAGCCAAAAATATTTTTCTGTATATTTGAGTTGAAAATGTAAACCTTTTTTCACGTTAAAAACAACAAGATTGGAGCAAATTTATTTAATTTTATTTAAGTTTACCTCATTAAATCTCAAAATATTAAACGAAAATCAATAATAACTATAACTCGGACACTTCTAAAAGAATTAACACAATTTTTTTTTATATTTTATTTCAATAAATTTGAAATGAAAATTCAACTCAATTATGCGAGTTTATTTTTTTTTGTAGCTCTTGAAAATGTCAAAAGAAATGTTTAACAAATAATAAATGTTTATGTTAAATATTTATTAATTTTTTTTTAAAGATTATAATTAAAATTTCACATTCACTAGAGAATTTTTTTTTTTTAATTTATATGAATACAAACTGAACAATCTTATTATTAACGAACTCAAACCACTTGAATTGATTTATTTTATTAAAGCAAACAAATGATGTATGATTTTATCAAAGTCATTTTTAGTTGAGCTGTCTTTAAACGGAATCATGATTTGGAATTTTAAATCATCACGTTCATTTTGGTTTTTAACAAAATATTATTATTTTTTTTAATGAAAAAAAACCACTTGTTCTTTATTTTTTATTACAAGACAGTTTTTATTATTGTTTTTTTTTTTAATCTTTTTCGAATGTTAAAAGTAGAAGATTTTTGACGATGATCTTGTTACACATTTTCATTTATTGTTTAAAATGTATACAATTCATTAAATAAAATGATGTTTATTGTATATTGGAGTTGTATTGGAGCTTCTTTTAATTTTAAAGTAAAGTATGTGGGTTTAATTTATTTAAAATCTGTCATCATTTGTGTTTATAATAATTTTCTCCGATTTATAATTATAAGCTTGCCGAATAACAAAAAGTTTTCTCGTCTATTCTCTTATGATATTGGGTGTACAAATATGTATCTACCATTCAGCTAAAGGTTATGAAGTGATAACATTTTAAAATTTGTTAGTCTGGGTTTATACTATGAAATTTTTCATTCCGAAAGTCTTTGTTTATGTTTGAGAGCGGAAAGAAAAATAGCATGTTCTCTTCCCCTCCCATCAATAAACTATGACTTTCTGAATGAAAACTTGCACAGTGTGAACCAAGGCTTATTTACAGCCTGAGAGCCACGATATCGATCGCTATGGCTCGCTTGCATTTCCAACGACAAAGCATACCCGAATTAGGTTAAAACGCCAGGTGCTCCGCTTGCCTCATAAAAATTTCTAGTTCTACCACATTGTAATCGGTGACTTGTTATCGCTCGCTTATGTTATCGATCGGCATTGTGGGCCAGGATGTTAGGCTTAATTTAAAACTTGTATACAAACAGCATTTTTTAAAGCTGAAATCTTTGATTTGTTGCGCCATAAATTATTTTTAAGGTTTTTTTTCAATTAAATTTTTTTTCTTAAAAAAGACCTACGAGTTGAATTCAGAATTAAAAAATTGTCCACTCATAATGGCAATTCCACAAACTAAATCAATAATTGTTAATCAATTACACAAAATCAAGACATTGATTTTCATTTAAAATTTTTAAACAATACAGACTTTAAAAAAATATGACTTCATATAATTCCTATTATCTAGTTTATTAAAAACAGGTAAAACCCTTAATATTTTTTCCAAATACATAGAAAAAAAATTAAATTCCCACCAACCATCAATAAACTACAAATTACAAGCTCTGGCAAACTTCAAGCCTATTCAAGCGTTATAAATTCAAAGAAGTTTCTGAAAAAAAAAAACAACCCACCACCCGTTTTCAATCAAATCTATAACGAATTTAGTTTCAATAAAAAAATATTTACTAATTTACAAACAAACTTATGCACACACACAATCACACACACACACTTAAATCCCTTAGGGGACAACCAACGGCGACAACGTTAACTTTGACTTAAGTAACTGTTGATTTCTAAAATACAACCCTGCGGCGAATTATTCTCAAGAACCAGTCTTTTGGTTAAGGTCAATAATCGTACACAGTACACATCATCATGCAACAAGCACTTAAGAAACAGCTGATTAACTTTTTAAGTACCAACTTAAAAAAAAAAAAAAAACAAAAAACAAAATGCCATTTTATATATTGAATTTGATTGTTTTAAAATGATGGCTGCAAAGGAAATATACAAACTTCTAGAAATTAAGGCAAATTTGTTAAGTATTAAAAGAATTCGATTTAGAAATAAAAGTATTCTTTCAGTGGTTATTAAATATATAATAAAGTTAAAAAAGCACAGCTGTTTTCAAGTTCGTTTTAAGTACATTTGGATATTTTGAACAGCTTTAAATAATCTTTATAAGTGCAATACTAAAGCTTTTATGTTATGACATTGATAGTATTTGTAGTGGTGAAATTTGTGTTAATTTTTTTAATGTGGGTGGTGGTCAGTGTTGCCACCTCACCTCACGTGTAATTACACATATCATGTGAAATATTTTTTTCATGTGTAGCCCATGTGTAATTGACTGCATGTCTAATTTAATATTTTAACGTTTTGTAGCACTGATTTTTGTTATTATTTTGTCACAAGATGTAAAAAGGTTTATTATTCTTAAGGCCAAAATACACTGATCAAAGTACTCATCAAGCATTGTGGTAGTATTAGTGAAAATGTGTTGGTATGTGTGACACCGACAACGCTTGATGAAAAATCAAAAAAATTAATATGATAAGACGGCGAATATAACCTCCAGCACACGTACGCGTTGAATTCGCCGGCTGGACAAGCATTTGACAAGTGTATTTGGCCCTTTAGCAAAACTTAAAAATGTAATTAAAAGAATGAAGGCGTTAAGAGAGCTAAACTAAAAATGGTTGGATCATTAACCATTTGGCATTTAGATAGCTTTTGCCACAATTTATTATAACGTCGAACATCCTGGGTACATTAATCTTTTTTTTTATTTCAAAGAGAGTGGATCATCATATTCTGCAAAAGAAATGTTTGAGCTTCTCAAAAGCACAAATATAGAAAAGGGGATTCCTTTTGAAAATCTAGTTGGATTTGCACCAGATACCCAAAATGTTTGGGGGATTCACAAGGTGTCATAAAGTCATAAGTCTTAAAAAAATAACATGAAAATATACGACTGTTGTGAACAAACCCTCTTAACTTAGTGTGATATTTTAAATTTAAGTCAGCAGATTAAAAACAAATATAAAAAATAAATATTTACCAAAAATAAAAATTTTTTTTTAATTCTAATCCATGAATTTATAAATTAAATTAGATCTTCCCTGACTATTTTCCATTTTTCAGACGCAAACAAAAAAAAAATTTTATTTGGTTTGTTTACTTAAAATTGCTAGCCGCAGGTTCAATTCGGATGTTAGCCGGATAAAACTATACCATCAACGGCGACGGCTACAAAAACTAATGCGGTTCGGCTCAGCCGCTTAGCACAGGTCTCTTCAGATTAATTACTACAGCACAATGAACATACCAAGCAAAGTTCTATTAATAACTTTTTGTTTACAAAGCAACAACATTTTTTTTAAACCATTGTAAAATGTTAGAACATTATGACAATATAACATGATAGCACACCTTGTGAATAACCCAGTTATATATATTCAAATGTTAAGTTATAAAAAGACCAAAAACCAGATATTGTTTTGATAAAATGCTCGTGCCACCTAATACAATCGGTAGCGTCTAAGGCCTGTCTGACCCTTCCAACATATTTGTAAGATTTACTTCGTAATATTAGTTCTTGTTTTGACAGAAGTAACGCTCGGCAGAAAATACTTAAAAAGTTTCAAGAATATTTTCGCGACAACATGCACTCTTACATTTTAAAAACTTTGAGGTTCACAGTAATTTGGATCCAATATATTTTTGGAAAAACCTTATTCGCAGCTGTGCTACAATGGAATACATAGAAATGGTGGACCAATTTTGAACAAAAAATAAAAGCTTTAAATATCTGGAAAAATCAAAAACGATGAAAAGTTAATTAAAAAAAAAAAAAACCAGGGCTGTGGAGTCGGATTTGTGGTTTTTGTGTCGGAGTCGTAGTACCCACAAAAAATCGCGACTCCGACTCCAATTTTTTCGGCATAAAAAATTTAATAAAATTTTTCCAAAATAAAAATTATCTTCTTAAAACACATTTAAAACTTAAATAAATGGTTTATGAATACTGCTCTTATGTGCTGTTTCCAAATGACAGGCGATGGACTGAGTGCTTTTCATATAAATTTTACTTCATAATCAATCGCCTGTCATTTGGAAACAGCACATTAATGTTGGCGAACGGTAATTTCTTCTCCAAAACTGTAATTTTTAGAAGGCCGTACGGTAATGAAAAAATAAAAGTTAACATCACTGAGTCTCATATACATTTAGCATCAAGATTATAGTCGGAGTCGTGAGTCGGAGTCGCACTTAAAAAATTTCAGCGTTTGGAGTCGGAGTAAGTACTTTTTTCAGACGACTCCACCACAGCCCTGAAAAAAACACACAATCGTTATTTTTTTTTAACTAAATGAAATGCTTATGCATATCATGAAATTCAAAACAAAACACGTCAGTTTGCAAATAAAAGATAGCATGTGTAATTCGCCTACTCATGTGTAATTTACCATTTCGTTGGTGGCAACACTGGTGGTGGCTTTATTTAGTTTTTAGTATGACTTCATTCGGGGTTTTTTGTGTTTTTTTTATGTAAACTTTCTTTAAAGTCTTAAAATAAACAAATTTCCTTAAAAGGTAATTTTGAAAATTAGCATTTTTTAAAATTTATTTATTATTTTCCATTTAGCGAGGGCAGCATAACAAAAACGATATTGAATGTGAAATTGCCATTGAATACAGATTTCCCCCCACATTTTTACCATTTAAAAAAAAAAATTCTTTGCATAGAATTTGCTTCCAAAGTGTGTTTTTAGACGGATGGAACTTCCGATAGGGTTAACTGTAAAACTACCTCTCATACTAATGAAGGGTGTTTAACTTTTTTCAGTATAATTTGGCAAATCACCAAGCAAGAACTGACAACAGAACAATGTTTACAAATCGAGGAAGTTTATTTCCAAAATTCGGGATCCGTTCACGAAACTTTGAAAATTCAATAATTGTCAATCTGTGCATCTGATACAAAATACCATATATGGATCGATTCATGACCATTTACATTTTTTTGTATAATATTCATCCAAATCTTGCCCGTACCTTGCGTACAGAAGAAGCCATTGTCGCTATAGACCGTTTGTGTGGTTCAGATTTATCGATCCGACGCCGTTCTCAGCAATTCGATCTCTGCCCGTCCACTACTTGAACATTTTTGAGGAAAGATCTTGGCCTACATCTGTATACAGCCATGATCTGGAAATTAGATTCGAGTTAAATTGAAATCGAACAAATTTTTATATTGTACGTTATACTTTGAGTACTTCTTATATTTATTAGAATTTACTCTTAAAGTTATTAAAAAAATTTAACTGAAAATTTTAATTTTACTCGATTTCCAATTTCAGAAGATGGCCGATAAGATCCATCTGCGGCAAGAACTAAAGCAAGCCGACCATCAATTGCTTCGTGTTTTCAGTGATTCGGCTGAGAATTCACTGGAAGTTGAAGCAGATTTTTATCGAAAAATCAACTCATTTCTGGTTTAACGGTTTAATTTGGTTTAATTTTTACAGTTCGAACCTATTTGTTTTGATTTGTTAGTGTTTTGCTAAGAATGGTTGAAATTTCGAGCCCTAAACACTAACAATGCAATGCAACAAACCCAAGGATGTTTCTGTTGTTTTTGGATTGTTGTAGTTCCAACACCAGCTGTAGTTGAATTCGCCTTGCGGGTGTGAAAACAAGCAGAATTGTTATTTTTAGAGAGAGATTGACTCTTGAGACTTCATTACATCCCGAAAAAATCACAGTTTGGTGCGACTATATGCCGAAAGCGTAATCGTCCCATTTGTCTTTAAATCCGAAACGGGCACCAACATTACCGTACATAACGAACGCTACAATTTTATTCCTCATGTCATTGCAAATCATTTGGTTAAGGGTGTCTGGTGGTGGTAAATTTATATTTTTAAAAACGATTATTTCAAAAAGTAATAAACGGTGCGGATTTGTCAGTCACGATGTCGCAGTGGTCGAGTGAGCATCGCGCGTTCGCTGTGGAGACATTTTTTAAGAGCAATGATTCTTACGTAATTGCTCGTCGACATTTTTGTTCAAAGTAAAATTTTGCTTAAACGGCAACGTCAACAAGCAAAACTGCCGTCACTGGTCTCCAAGAACCCGCAACCCTCGATTGAAACATCCAAAACCATTGCTTTGCCCCAGGGTAACTTTTTGGTGTGCCTTTTCCACGCATAAGATAATTGGACCATTTTTTTTCGAAAACTCTTGAAAAACAAGGCTCCGTTTTGAACAGTGTGTTTAACTCGACGGAAAACATCTGGATGCGTACTCTTTAAAAAATAAAATCCGCATTTCCATTTCATCGTTCAATGCTCTTAATAAAACTTTGTGTCAATTATTACGTTTTTATACCCTTCACCACAGGTGGTGAATAGGGTATATATAAGTTTGTCATTCCGTTTGTAATTTCTATAATATCGATGTTAGACCCTATAAAGTGTATATATTCTGGGTCGTTATGAAAAGCGAAGTTGATTTAACGATGTCCGTCTGTCTGTTGAAATGGGTTTTCCGAAGACCCCATATATGATGGGGGCCAGGTTATTGTACATTTATGTCACATATGGTCCGGAATTGTTTGCTATTGAAATTCAAAAAGATCGGTCCACAAATGGCTGAGATATGAGTAAAAAACCACGACTGCCTCAATTTTTTCCCTAAATCAAAATTTTCATGATTACTTTATGAACGAGTCGTACTCAAAAATTCAAGTATGAATAACACTAAAACGTACACAAAACAATCCTAAATGGGATTAAGTACTTTCGAAAATCAATCCCGGAATTTCTTGAAATAAGTTTAAAATTCTTAAATCAACTAAAAAAAGATTAAACTTTTCGTTGTGTTTAACCCTCCGGCTTACGCTTGTTTTGATTTTCTATACACATTGAAAAAAGGTCTGGCTAGACTCATGTGTACCACGAAGGGTTAAAAAGTAAATTTGACCTCTTGCTTCTCATTTAGTTTATATTATTGGTTAAATATGTACATACGATTTCTAAAGTAAAACCCATATCGGGCATGCTGTTGGTCTTTTATCATTCTGTAATGTGTAAAACGGGTAAGTTAATAAATCATAATAACTTTTTCTTTCTTAATTTCTTTTTTGGTTTTTTTCATGGACGAATTCTGGATAAATCCAACTTTTTAATAGTTGAATCAAGCGCATTTTGAGCTTGATTCAATCTTAGTTTTACTTTAATCAATCTCTTTTTTTGGATTATTTCAAGTACGAAATCGGGATTGAATATGGATAATTTAAGTATTTTGCGATTGAGAATCAGTACTCGAATCAATCTTTCTGTACTTGATTCAAGAAAATCCGTACTCACCGTACTATCAATACCGCTTCGGATAGATTTGAGTACGGATGGATTGATTTTGCTTTTGAGTGAACGTTTAACGCACTCTTGACGAAATAAGACCGGGTATGCTCCAAAAAGTGAAGCAAAAGTGGACGGATAGGATGGCGTACCTAAGGAGCATTCGCGTAGGCCATATGGCAGAAATTATTTTTAAACATTAAATGCCATGGAATTCGTGACTAATAAAGCCAATATTTTGGTCATTCCATTGAATATGTTGTTTTTAAAATAGATTTATGCCTCAACAAAAGACCCCTTTATGAACTTTAATTGTTCGTTGTTTGAATTGTTTGCTTTGATACCATTTCCAATAACCATATCAATGTTTATCCAAAATTTAACAGAATATATTTCCTTAAATCTTTTAAGCCCATGTCTAGTTAACAAATTCTGCCGATTTTTTATTTTTATTAACAATCTTTACAATTTCTCTTATGTATATTTTCTCATTATTTAATGTAAATCCAAGAAAGCGTGATTACAAAATTGATCTACTTTAAGTTTTCTTTCTAAACATTTTTGTTGATTTACTTAACTAAATTTCAGGAAAAAAAAATATACTAATTAACGTGTTAAATGCTGTTTGATTTAGCGATTGTTATGCTAAATCAAACAAATGCCTAATAAAACTAATGGTTACGTGTGAGAAGCTTTAACATACATTTGTGTGTTGAAACCAGCGATTCCCTACTCAGTCGTACGATTTGGAAAAAAAAAAAAAATAACGTGTATGTTTATCAAGTATGATAGTTCATTTTTTAGACAAGCCTGTCCGACTGGCAAATGTTTATGATAATTTTCATAAAATGATACGATTCTATGCGATCAGAGTTGTATTTTCTTCTTAATTACCTGAGTCTTGGATTATTGCCCGAAACCAAAATTCAAATAACCGCACAATGTAAAAATAAAAAATTCACCCAGATTTTGTTAAAATAACCAATAATTACTTTGATAATAACTGCACAGTTTAAAAGATTAAAAAAAGTCAAATTTTATATACATTTTTTTTTTTTTGCATAACCATAAAAAACAAGGAACAGTAACAATTCGAATTCAGTCTTACGTCATATTACATATCGGTCACCTAAAATCCGAAAATTCAAAATCGACTATTTTGCGAAATGATCGATTGTTAGCGCTTAAACACGAATTTTACCGAAAGATTATTTAAAAAACCCAAAATGTTCAAAACGTGTAGAACTCGACCAGCACATTCTACTGATAAGATTTAAGAAATCCGGCTAAAATTAAGAATTCTGAATTTTTGAGAACCTATCTGGTCCTTCTGATATGCCTATAGATCCCTAATCCTTTGCTAAAACTTCGAAGGAACTCAAGTCCTTAATTGACATCTGGAATTTGATTTAAAAAGTCTCCCACTATGTGCCACTTACGATCAATTGGTATGTAAATATAACAAAAAATTATCTAAATGACAGGGAAACCAGAAATATGCTCTAAAACACACGTTTTATGCGCATTAAATATGCCCTGAAATTTGTTAAAAATATGCCCCACATAATTCAAAAATTTCTAATTTGAAAACAAAATACTCAACAATTTAATAACTGCTCGATTTAATCAAAACAATACTAAAATTATAATCGGTAAAGCCCAAACACCATAGTTTTTACAGACGAATTTTCGAGATTAAAATGTATTTATCAAATTTGCTTAAGGCCCCTATTACGGTTTACAACTCAACTCAGTTGTTCGACATTTTGTTATTATATTTTACATTTTATTTTGCCTAATTTTCCTGCTGGCAACTCAACTTCAGTTTTGTTGACATCCGCAATCGACCCAAAATATTCGGCATAGCCGAATAAAGCTCTCTTGCTTGTTTAATATGCAAAAGTAAATTTATTTTCTGAAACCAACTTTCTTTAAATTTCTTATTAAAATTCAGAAATTCTATAAAAAACTATATTTCATTAATTGTTTTTATTCTATCGAACTCCCACCCACACATTTTAAGCGCTTTACAATTTATAAAAGTTGGCATCATTTGCTGCTGTCCATTTTACGTTCTTTTGTTACCAATTTGATTTCTATCTAGTCTTATTATGAGCCACCATCCATCCATCCATCTATCCCTATTTTTTTTTTGTGTTCTACGTGCAGGAATTACAAGTTTTATTTTATTTATTTTATCTGATTCCTGGTTATACTTGAAAAAAAAATAAAGCACACTTTCCCAAGAAAAGTCATATTATAGGTAGTGTTCTTATTTTTATTCGCTTCTACTTCTTTTTCGCCATTTTCAGTAATCATTTTGACATGGATGACATCACATGGAATTTTTTATGGTACATTGTTGTTGCTGGCATTTTTTTAGTTTTCTTTTTTTTCTGCGGGTTTTATTTCTTACTCTGTTTAAACTTGAATTTTTTTTTTTTTGTTTTGTTATTTTGATTTGTTTTGTTTTTTTTACTTATTGTTGTAATGAATTTTTTCGTCAGAAAATGAATAATGAATTTTTGCATAATTTAGTGCAAGAATAAGAGCAAGCATACGTTTTGTTTTGTTTTGATTTTGTTGTTGTTGTTGTTGATATTTTGTAATGTAGGTGTTTTAAGTGTGTGTATGTTTGTGAAAGGATAGTGCGTGTGTAAATGCCAAAAATTTTATTGGGGAAAAGAAATATTTTAAAATTGTAAATTATTTTTTGGTTCGTTAAATGTTACCAGCATTTTATGTGTGAGTTTATTTAAAGAATTTAAGTAAAAAACAAAAGAAGAATCCTTAAAAAAATAAAGTTAATTTGTCATTTTCGTTAAAGAAAATTTGATTTAAAAATCGATGGAGAAGAGACAAAACCGAAAAGGGGAAAACAAAATTAAAATTTTATTCTTTTGATAACTGTAATTTACTCGTGGGAGTTACAAACCTACCAACCAACCATCAATTTATGTTTTTTTTTTCAACATTTGCACAACAGATAACGAAAATCTCCTTGGGGAAATGAAACATGTGCCTCTGTTAGTTTTTCTTGGCAAAAAAAAAAAAAAAAAAAAAAAAAAAAAACATTTCGAGTTGAAATAAATTTTTTTGGTTTGTTGTTGTTTTTGTTTATTTGAAATCTAAACATTAAACTCTAGTCTCGAGCACTGTTTTGATAACAAAAACGCTTATAACCTGTTGACAAATTGCAAACGTCCGTTGCGTGTTTTTCTTTTATCGTTAACTTGAGTTTTATTGCATATAACTTTTTGTTTGTTAACTAAAGTTATTTTTAATTAATTAAGGGTAAATAATCTAAAATGAAAGTGGGTGTTTGTCTAGCGAAGCCCTTAAAAAAAGAATGTGGGGGAGGTAAAATTGTTAACGGTTTTCGGGAAATATTAATTAAAATTATACAGACTTTGGTTTTAATAATTTACTAATTTTTTTTTAAATATTTTGATGTTTTTTATAAGGAATCTTTGTGTATATAAAGGGTGGTCCAACCATAATACTAATAATACACGATGTCAATTGTGAGTCACACCTTAACGTCAAGTTATTTGCCAAACTTAATTTGACATTTCTTTGCTTCAGTGTTTGACAAATACAACCATAGAGAGGTACACAATTGAGCAGCTCTTTAAGATTGTTGAAGCCTTTTACGAAATTGGGCGTTCAAATCAAAATGCATTTCGTGCACTTTGTGATTTTATTGGTCAGCATAATCGACCAAAGGTGTCCTTTATCGGGAGAGCTGTGCGCGAATTTCAGCAAACCGGGTCTGTAGGAAATGTGAAAACTTGCACAGGCTCGCCCAGTTCTGTTTTGTTTATGGACCGGCAGCGTCGTCGGGACGTACTTCTTTGAAAATAACGTCGGCAAAGCAAGTACCGTGAATAGTATTTGTTATCGCGAGACGATAACGGACCTCTTGTGGCCAGAAATTGAGGATATGGACCGGATGGTGCCACTTGCCACACAGCCAACGAAAAAATGGCTCTTTTGCGCGAGAAATTCAATGGCTGTTTTATCTCATGTCGAGGCGATATTAATTAGCCGCCAGGATCATGTGATTTGACACCGTTGGACTTCTTTCTTTGGGGATATTTAAAAGAAACACTGAACGTCAATTAAAGGACGATTTTAGTTCTGCACATTAACGTTATTGAACCTCAATTATGTCTCAGAGTCATTGAAAATATGGACCATCGGATAAAGATATGCCACCGAAGCCGTGTCAAGCATTTGGCTGATATTTTGTTTCACACATAACTGTCCTGGATCTTCCTTCTATCATAATAAAAAATTTCTTTTTGATTTTTTTAAGAAAATGTTTTCAGTTTAAATGGTTTAAAAAACAATTGGAATTCCGGCGGAGTTTTAAAATTAATGTTTAAATATTTCTCTTTCCAAATACAGATTTTCTTATCACTAGCCGACGGTTTTTACATCACGCCGACTTAGAGGCTGTGTATATTTTGGCCTTGAACTGTGATATTTAAAGCATAATCTTACAGTTTTTTTAATTGACAAAAAGCCAATTCTTATCGTAGAAACTTAATCTTTCACCTTAAAAGTTTTAAAATTTAATTGTATTACATGAGATAAGAACGAACTGCCTACAATAGAATTTATTTCTATTTCGAGAGAATTCTTTAAGGCCCGTTTTCACAACTTACCGATAGCTAAAACTAGACTTTATCCGGCCTTATAAAAAGTGTTCCATTATTAAAACTTTACTTTAACCTAAAGTGAGCGATAAAGTAAATAAAGGTTTATCCTACCTGGTAGGTTAAAGTAAAGTTGTAATGTACGGCCGATAAAATCCTACCTTGAGCTATCGGCAAGTGTGAAAACGGGCCTTAATTGTTTTGTTTGTTTTATATGCCATTTAACATTTAGTAATAATAATAGTTTTTTTTTAGCACTTTCTAGCTAAAAATGTATTTGTTAGCACGAACACTTTTATTTGTTTAAAAATAAAACGTAAAAAGATTTTAAGAAATTTAAACAGACATGCAAAAATTGCTTTTAAAGGTCAAAAACCTGACCGCTTTTTTTATAAAAAAAAAAAAAATATTATTGTTAATTAAAAGTTTTAAACTTGAAAAAATTTCAATTTCACAAATATTTAACAAAATGACAACACCAAAAAATTTAGCAAGAAAGTACAATTTTTTTAGTTTTGTACTTTAAATGAGTTCATTTAAATTTCACTTTATCATGTAAAAAAAAAAAAAAAAATATTCGACACAAAATTTACGGCGGCGGCAAACAATTGTTATTTAGCGCCGGTAAATACATTTTTTTCAGTACAAATTTAAAATTTTAACTGCAATATTTTTTTTCGTAGGAAAAATATGTACAAATGTGCCTAGTCAGCGTTTTATAAAATTATTATGTTCATGTACATTGTACATTGTACATACATACAAATGTACAGAAAAACCATAGATATGCAATTGCATGTTTTCCTTGTGCGGCCGACCTTTAAAGAGAGAAACAAACTATTGATCCGTTCCAGAGCTTTTAGTGAATTTTAGCATCGATTTGTTAGTGCATATTTTTGCATATTTAACCATTTGCATCATTTGTTTTTTGCATATTTAAATCAAAAGAGCATTTTTAAAGATCTATAAAAAGTCTGTTAATCCGAAGCAGTTGTGGCAAACAACCGCCCCTCAGTGTGAGACCAAGCAGCACACCTAGATATCAATTTGAGGAAAATTATACACTTGCCCCTTGTTTAGGAGCTGGGGCTATCTAACCTCCGCTGCTTTTGGAAATATTCCAGCAGCTTTGGTTGATTAGCAACAGCGCCTAGAGAAGCTGCTCCCTCAGGCCGAACTTTGCCACAAGTGGTGAAAACTAGGGCCTTTAGTGGAATTTTTAAGGATCATCTTTACCACGACTTCGGGTACTAAACCGCAACCAGCATGGGATCCTCGAAAGTATCTTTTCAAAACTTCCCCAATAAAAATATTCCTGAAAGAAAGAAAGCATTTTTGGAAGAAGCATACTAACGCAGGCCTCAAAAACAATAGTCAGTCCGGTGCCTGCTCACCGGGGGCTACTGTATCCTGAGGTACCAGATATTTTTTCTCTTCAGCCGCAATCATAGGAGATCGTCAAGATCTTCTCAGACCTGTAAATTTTGGATTTTTTGCCGAATCTCAGGTATTGGCTGCATCTGATTTTCTCAATGGATACAACACCAAAAGGTAAAATATACCCCTGGGGTAGAGGGGGGTAGGGCGGGTAAACTGATCTTTGTTGTTATTAAAACATTTATTTTTTGAAGTTCAAAAAACCCTCCTGTAAAATTTTTTTGTTGTCGCTTAAGCTATTTTAGCGGTTTTGACTCGATTTTGTCGGAAGAAATTCGACTCTTCTTAAAGAGTTGTAAATTGCCCGTTTTTCTAGTCTGTTTTGACAAGTTTTAAAGGCGTTTTTTGATCGTTCGCCTGTGTTGATGGGCTTAAGCCATATTTTGAATAATATTTGCGTTATTTTTTAAGTCTTATTTAAGAGACATACACGAGTCGTACACGAAATCATTTGTAAGCCTTTTAGAAGTTATGTTTTTGTTTTTTTTTGTCGTTTAGATGTGCGAAATATCACTTTAAAAAAAAACTTAAAATTGTCATATTTTAAACACTTGTTTTATTTTTTTTTTGCGACTGCTGAACACTTTTAAATATTATAAACCAAAACAACATCACAATAATCACTTTTTTTTATTGTTCAACTGTGCGAAATATTTAAAGTAAACCACATTCAAAATAGTCACATTCCAAGCGCTTTCAAGATCTATTTTACATTTTGTTTTTGTATTTTTATTTAATAAATTTCGCTGGAACGAATCTAAATTTTAATACACTAGATTTTTTTATATTTTTCACATATCACGTTTGATACTTTAAAATCTGTCGACTATCGAAGAAAAATAACAACAACAACAACGTGTTGCTCAAAGTTTTTTAATAACTGCCGACGGTGTATTTTGAAGTTCATTCGCCGGCGGCGTTTAAATTTGCATCTGTTTAGCCGCAGTCGTTAGAACAATTACAATTAGCTGGTACAGAGAAAACAAACATTAAATTATCAGCTTTTGGTTTTTATTTTCAGCCAGTTGTATTTTGTCTAAATTGATTTTTATTAAATTTACTTTGTTTTCACTAAATCAATAAATTATATTTTTTTCAAAAGTTTAGATGTTTTTGAATAAAAGTCACGTTAAAAAAAAAATTAATGCATAATTGTAGTAAAAAAGCAGCGGGTGTTTTCTCTGAAAACGAATTTCCTAAGAGTTATAAAGCAGCAATGGAAATTTGAGAACAAATATACTAAATAAAATGTTTTTATTGGGTTTTTTATAATCTTTGATTTAAGTGAAAATTGCCTCAAAATTAGTTTTGAGGAAAGAAGTCAATCAGGCACACTGTTGGTTAAACTTAAATTCTTGTACTAGAGAACTTTAAATTTTTCTAAAGACTGATTAGGAAAAAAATCTTTAATTGGATATATATTTTGGGTATGCCTCTAATCAAGAGCGGAAAGCGTTTTCTAGCTGTCAAACATTCTCATGCCCATACAATTTGTATGAAGTATACCGAAATAGCGTGACGGCATCGCTTTGCCATCGGAAAATCGATTCTGACAGCGCGTTTAAAAGTGAAGATGGCCGCTATTGTTAATTCAGCTATTTTTTGGCCAATCTAGCGGTTTTATCTCCATATTTTATTTCTATTATGTCGGTTTTATTTAACATGAAAGGTAACACTACAGTTTTGGACTCAACGTTGAAGCTTTTATTTAGGTATGGCATTTCAGCAAAGAGGAAGAAAACGTTCCGCCTTCCGCTTTTATTTAGGTATGGTTGTAAGAAAAAAATTTGTCAAAGCACTTAAGATTTTAAAACATTGACGATTTTGGAATTTATTAAAAAAATAAAAACTTGTTGTAAGAAATAATTCGGTGGTCCAGCAATAATGCACGATGTTAATTGTGAGTCACACTTTCAGCGTTTGACAAATTCAACAATGGAGAGGTACACAATTGAGCAGCGTTTGACAAATTCAACAATGGAGAGGTACACAATTGAGCAGCGCGTTAAGGTTGTTGAAGCCTTTTATGAAAATCGGCGTTCAAATCACACAAAATGCATTTCGTACACTTCTTGATTTTTTTGGTCAGTATAATCGACCGAATTTGTCCTCAATAGGGAGAATTGTTCGCAAATTTAAGCAAACCGGGTCTGAAGGAAATGTGAAAACATGCACAGGCTTGCACAGTTCTGTTTGGTTTATGGACCGGCGGCGTCGTCGGGACGTACTTTTTTGAAAATAACGTCGGCAAAGCAAGTACCGTGAATAGTGTTTGTTATCGCAAGACGATAACGGACTTCTTGTGGTCAGCAATTAAGGATATGGACCTGGACGATATGTGGTTCCAAAAGGATGGTGCCACTTGTCGTACAGCCAACGAACAAATGGATCTTTTGCGCGAGAAATTCAAGGGCTGTGTTATCTTAGTCGTGGGGATGTTGGTAATTGGCCGCCACGATCATGTGATTTGACACCATTGGACTTCTTTCCTTGGGGATATTTAAAAGAAAAAGTGTACGTCATTTAGCCGAAAACAATTCAAGAGCTAAAGGATGAGATAATTCGGCACATTAACGACATTGAACCTCAATTATGTCATTAAAAATATGGACCATCGGTTAGAGATATGTCACCGAAGCCGTGACGAGCATTTGGCCCATATTTTGTTGCACACATAATTGTCAGGATGTATTAGCGGAAGTGAAGAGAAAAATTGGAGTTTTGGGAACAAAGTTTGAAAATTTGCGGATTATTTGTACAATTTTCATCAGTTAACAAAAAAAGAACAATAATAATAACAAAAAAAAAAAAACAGAAATATCTGCATCTTGCCGAAGATTTTTCTGTTTGCCGTTCTAAAGTTTCAACTTTTCTTGGGCTTATGCGGACTTATTAAGCTATCCTCTCTCTTCTTGTGTTTCTGGAAGTTCCAATAATTAATTATTTTTTTTGAGGAGACCAAGTTGGGTCTAAAAAAACCTACTGCACTTTAGTTGGCCAAAAGACCCACTGCTTTAATTAGGTATTTTGCTGGCGTTGCGCTACAAGAGACGCACTTATTGTGCCGTGCCCTCAATGTTTTCGTCTGGCCCATACCAGCGCTGGACAGTCACACAGCAAATACCCAGTGGATCCGTTTTCATCAAGACATAGTCTGCATTCCAGGTCTTATGCCATGCCAATCAGAAAAAGATGTTACTTGACCGTGTGGTGACCTGTTAGGTAACCCGCCAACAGTCGTAGTTGCTGTCTATTGAGACCTTTCGTCCCTATTGTAGTACTGGGAAAGATCAGCTCCTTTCCCGAAAGCAATCCCGGAAGCGATCCCGGAAGTATTTTTTATGTTGCCTGAGAGCCCAGTCCTCGAAAAGGGACTGAATATTGACCCAAATTAGCCCACAAAAGAGCTCGGGAACCACCATTTGGTCGTTATAACCAGGGCTGTGGACTCCGACTCCTACTGGACTCCTACTATAAACTTGATGCTAAATGTATATGAGACTCAGTGATGTTAACTTTTATTTCTTTATTACCGTACGGCCTTCTAAAAATTAGAGTTTTTGAGAAGCATTACCGTACGCAAACATTAATGTGCTGTTTCCAAATGACAGGCGATTGATTCAGGGTTGATCAGGGGTGTGCTGGAAATCGCAAACGCAAAACGCAAGAATTTGGAAGTGGTTTTTAATAAACTTTAAACCTAATTCTTATAACTTTTGGCCCTGGTTATAACCAGTACTGTCTAGTTCATCAGCCCTATCATTTTCCGGGACCCCTATGTGTACCGGCACCCAACAGAGTGTATCCCTATTCCTCGCGCCTAACTCCTGTAGCCTTTTTCGGCATTCCGTCACCAACTTCGAGGCTAGTTTCCAGGAAGAGAGTGCTTTAATGGTCGCTTGGCTATCTGAGAATACTACAATGCTGTTGCCAACCCCAACCCCTGTTGACTATATACTACATATATCAGTCATGTTCTGGAAATCTAATTCAAGTGAAATTGGAATCGAACAAGTCTCTCAGAAACAATTCAGTTTACAAAGTTTACAAAAAAGCCTTTAAAACATTTAGTACTTTGAGTTCCACTTGTCGTTACCAGAAACAACATTCAAAACCAGGAAAAACTATAATACATAATTAAAAAAAAATTTAACTGAACATCTCCAGCGACTTTTTGGTCGCATTTTGTTCTAATTGAATGTATGTTTGTAAATAAATAATTGTTGCGTTGCGTTTTAGCTACATTTTTTGAAAGCTTTTTCTTTTCTTTTGCAATTTTTTGTATTAATATCTACTAGGCATTACAAATTGTTAACACTGCACATAACACTGAGAAAAATATTGTAAATCTCTCATATTTTCAAATTAATAATTTATAAATTTTATTCCTTTTCTATAGGTTTCCTTTAAAATTTGTATTAAAATGCTATAGAAAATTTCTCAAAACACTTCACATTTTAATAAAACTTCCTAAGAATCTTTCAAACAACACTCGCATTTAAATGTAATGGGTCATTTCGTTGGGTGTAATTAAAATTTTGTTTTTTTTTTTTGTTTCCCAGCCATTAAATTACAACATAGTTGCCTAATTCTTTTAAGATTTTTTTTTTAATTTGTTAAACGTTAAAAGTTCTTTGACCATGTTTTTTCGGTTTCTTTTCCCTGTTATACTTTGAACAAACTATTGTAGTTGTTGTAATTTACAGAGTGATCAATAACAAACAGCTGATGCCGGCTAAACATTTTTACAAAGAGAGAGAGAAAGAAGCATGTTTTTGTCAATCTCTTTGAAGAGATTTATTTACAAAAAAAAATCTTAACACTATTAATAAAAATAACTTGATTTTTACAAGATTTTTAGTTATTTCTTTTTTTTATTTTTTATTTTCGATTTTATTGTTTTATTTTTAATCAGTTTTTCTGTTGTTGTTGAGTTTCGAGGATTTTTTTATTTTTTATTTGTCTACTTGATTTTGTATTCTTTATTTCTATGAAATTTTTTTAATAAAGAAATTTCTGTGAGCTTGACTGATTAAAATATTTTGTAATTAAGTTTTTTTCATTTTATTTTAAATTAAAAAAAAAAAATTATTTAATTGAACAATTTTAATGAGTTTTTAATAATATTATTATGAATGTATTAAGTAGAAAAGATTGTAAGCTAATTATTTTTTGGGTTAATTATTAAAGCCTTTAGTTTTATAACCAATTAGAAAATAATTTAGAATACACGCAAATTGTTAACTTACGTTTAAACAAAAGTTGCCAAATTAACCCTTTAGTCAATAAAAATGTTTATGCAAATCCGTTTTGGAATTGCAGTAATAACAATAACGAATAAATTTCTTTTTTTTATTTCTTGATTACACAAACAAATTAAAATTTTATAGTTTTTGGTAAACTAAGAACATAAACGAGAGTTCTTTAATTCCGCTTAACACAACCAATACGCACGAATTACAAATTTGAACTGAAATAATAAAAAGTCGTGCAAAGTGAAGTATCACACACAAAAAAATAACACAGTGTTATGCTTACGCTCACTGAATCACACATATACACTCCCGTGCTTTCAACAAACATAGAAAACGACTAGAACGAAAAGAGTGAGAAAAAAAAACTAAAAAGAAACCCTTACCCAAGGCGAATTCATTTTTGAGGTGGCGTTAAAAGCACAGCTGTGCTATTTTTTTTTTTCTTAATTAGAGAGAGAAATGTCAAAAGTTGCTTGTGTTTTGTCATATCAATCAACGAAAGCAACAAAAAAATACATTGTTGTGTTTTTGGTGCTGTTACTTGTTGTAGTATCGACACTACCGTTTACATTAATTCGCCTTGCCTTACCTTATGTCTGGGTTAGTAAAAAATGGGTTTACTTTATTGCTTTAACTTTAAGGGCCAAATACACTTGACCACTTTCACACTCGGCAAGTTAATTGCGCAAGTCTCTTGCGCAACTCTTGGTATGTAGATGTCAGCGGTAAGGTCGCGGTAAGGAAACAAAAATTTTGTACAGACTTTGTTGTTGTGATAGGGTCTTGTCATATGATTGTCAAGCAGGCGAATTCACTCGTGTATGTGTGCTGGAGATAAAATTCGCCGTCATTTTAAAATTATTCATCCAGCATCGACGGTGTGACACATCCAAATACATATTCACTAATTCTACCACAATGCTAAATGAGTATTTTGATAAGTGTTTTTGGGTCTTTACACGTATCAAGGCGAATTAATTTTTCAGGTGGCGTTGAAAGCACACAGCTGTGCTACATATTTTCTTACTTAGAGGGAGCAACAAATATTAATAATATTGACATTACGGTTTACATGAATTCTCTTTGACACGTTTGGAGTTTTAAGATATCAATTTTTATTTTGTTTTGAGAAAGTTCCTCCTCTTATTGTTGTTCTATGAAAACAAATACAAAAAAAGATTTAAGCGAAAAATCTCGTACTCAAACCCTCAATTATATTTTGTGTGCTCTCTCTTTACTAAATGAAAACTTAACGAATTTTGACCATCATAAATAAAAACGACAATCACATAGAAATCACAATCAGACTCACACACACACACAAATATCACTATATTAGCACAACATTGTATTGTTGTCGTCATAAACAGCAGCAGCAACTATTCAAGAAACTCATCACCAACAACAACTAACAATATTAGAAAAAGTATAGAAAAACATTTTTGCTCTTGTAGTATTTAGAGCAAACAGCAACAACAAAAACATAATTAACAAAAAAAAATTCCATTCAGTTTATTTGGGGAACCTACAAATCTCAGTTCTTGTTAGAAAAACATCGGAATTAGAGTGCATGATACACGGAGAGATGTGTTAAGTTACGGAGAGAGAGGAAAGCTTAAAAAAAGAATTCAAAAATAATCCACAAGACCATGAACGTAGTGAATTAACCTTTTTTTTTTTTTTTTGTTATTATAAGCATGCCTTTCGAAATGAGACTCAAAGTATTTCAACAAAATTTTAAGATTAAATACGTTTTTATTTTAAGATTCAAAATGAAAGAAATAATCTAAACGCAAAAAAAATAATATGGCTGTTTGTGTCAGTGATGTTATACGTAGGGAAAAATCCCTATTCGAAGAGGGTTCTTTAAAAAAAAAAATGCTGTAGGGGAAAAAAGAAGAGATTTTTTGAAACCCTAAAATTTTAGGGACCTTTCAAAATTTGTGCAAAACTGTTTACACTATTTGACAATCTACTTCTACTAATAATATAATTGATACAGCAGCATTGTAAATTGCAAAAATTCTTAGGGTAAATTGTGAAACTATCTTTAACAAGAATAAATTTCCTTTGAGTTTAATTTTAAGCGCAATAAATTGATAAATTGTTAAAAAAAAGTTTTAATTTTCCCCTTTAAAAGAAATTAGCTTTCTTTGATTTATCACTGCCACATGCCAATACAGATAGCGAAAGGATCTTTTTTGCCATCACTGGTGTTCGTACTTAGAAAAGTAATAAGAAGACTAGTCATAAAACTGTATTTGCAATTTGAACTGTCCGCTTTTTTTAATAAGACGAATATAACAGCCAGGCCCATGTTGTCGACCGCTATCGTTTATTTGCACGACAAGTCGATCGGCAATGCAAGCAAACTATAGCGTAACAGTTTTTAGTAGTTAACACGATCACACAAGTCGTACGTAATGGGGATTTTTTTCGGGCGGGCTGCGTAAAGACTTTTCAAAAAGTATATAACAACACTGGTTTATGTTAATCTTGTGTAGATTGTATGTATGTATGTATGTCTACTTCCGATGAAGTTTTGGATGACATGTGAAATTAAAAGCCTCGAGTACGGATACTTTACCCACAGTTTTTTCTATTGCAACTTCTTTTAAAATAAACTTTATCTGATATTCTTATAACTTTGACATTTGTTCGTTCGTTGATTTCACCGTTGAAGCTAAATAAATAGCCTGAATAATATGGCGCCAGTGTTAACAAACATTTCGTAATCCAAGGCTTTGTTTAAATTGTTACATGATTGCTCTTTCAGCAGTTTGTGCGGTGGTGGATTTGCTTTGTTAATTTGCGAGTATCTTTCTACCGTTCTTAAGTTCTGCGCAGTTAAAAGATTTGTCCCAAATGATTTTTTTTTATCTTCAATATTTATTTACTGAAACTGTCTTATGTGCTCCAGTAGGTAGTTTAAATCTTAAAACTTAAAATTATTCCCATTCTAGGGAAGAACATTTTTGCTTAGGCGATCCTCGATCAAGGTGGGAGGGTTGGAAAATCGATTCTTTGAAGCCTTTTTCGCTTTTGGAGTTGAGAAAAGCGTCTTCATGCAAGCGTGTTAAGAGGATTTTCAAGTTTTATACTACATATCGCCACATAAATTCAAAAGGGCGTAATAACACAAAATCATTTTTTTTTTTTAAATTTTATGGCGATATGAAATTAAGTCTAGTGCATCATAATTAGGTATGGGCACCAGTGCATTGAGAGCTTTGCATGTGTGGCATTGTATTGGTTTGTTTATGTTTGTTTATGTTTGCATTTGTTGGTATTATGCTTTTTTGCTCTTTGTTTTTTGTGTATATATACACAACGTTCGCTCTTTTTGCATTTTCATTTTTCAGATGATTGAAACTCACAAAATCAAAGCAAATTACAACAGTTTTAATCAGGGCTGTGAAGTCGTCCGAAAAAAGTACTAACTCCAACTCCGACTCCAAATGCTGAAATTTTTTAAGTGCGACTCCGACTCCTACTATAATATTGATGCTAAATGGTAATGAGACTCAGTGATGTTAACTTTTATTTTTTCATTACCGTACGGCCTTCTAAAAATTAGAGCTTTTGAGTAGCAATTACCGTACGCAAACATTAATGTGCTGTTTCCAAATGACAGGCGATTGATTATGTAGCAAAATAAACCAGGGGTGTGCTGGAAATCGCAAACGCAAAACACAAGAATTTGGAAGTTGTTTTTAATAAACTTTAAACCTAATTCTTATAATTTTTGGTTTAAAATCCTGTTTAATAGGAAAATAAAATTCTTTTATTACAAAAATCTTATTTAAAAACGACTTTTAAAATTCTTGCGTTTTACGTTTGCGATTTCCAGCACACCCCTGTATATGAAAAGCACTCAGTCCATCGCCTGTCATTTGGAAACAGCACATAACAGCAGTATTCATAAACCATTTATTTAAATTTTAAATATGTTTTAAGAAGAAAATTTTTATTTTGGAAATTTTTTATGCCGAAAAACTTTGGAGTCGGAGTCGCGAGTTTTTATGGGTACTACGACTCCAACTCCGGCACAAAAACATCAACTCCGACTCTTCAACTCCGACTCCGACTCCACAGCCCTGGTTTTAATTCCAGTTTACTCAAGCATAAGTACATACTAATAACTCTTTGTGTGGTTAGAAATATCGGGTTTGGTTACATTAATTGATTCCAACGATTTAGTTATTCATTCTTTAATATGCTTTTAGAATTAGAAGAAGAATAATTCTTAAAAAAAAGTACGAAAAAACAGAAGAAAGGAAGAACATGTAAATTAATAAAAAATAAATAGATAATCGCTAAAAAAAACAAATTTTGATCTACCAAAGCTAAAATTCCATTTGGTTTAAAGCTTGATGTTTGACTATTGACTGGCAGCTGTCGTCAATGGCGGTGAGTGTTAAACGGCAAACCCCTCTGAAGAGATTGTGTGGTTACAATTGGAATATTTAAGGGCAACCTGTTCGCGAAAATCTGGGTTCGATTCCCAGCTCAGTCAAGAATGAAAAATTATCAATAAATTTTTAATTATTTTATGTTGTAAAATTCCTCTTTGCATAAAAAGAATTTAATGAAAATTAAATTCAATGAACCTGATTTAAATATTAAAATTTGGATTAAACTTTACGCCAATATTCCAAGCCGACATAAGCGGCTTTTCGGCCCGGACTTTATATTATAACTACAATATTCTCATCGTTCTGGGCCAGTAAAATGGGAATTTGAAATCAAGTGAATATCAGTAAAATATTTTGAAACTAGAATAGCATTTAAAAATACGTTTGAACTCGTGTTTATTTCCAGTTAAATTTAAAGCATTTGAAATTTTATTTTTGAGTGCTTATTGGGCTAGTTTGCAAGGAACTTTATTTCGAATCTCCAGTTTAGAACTTAACGAACTCTTAAGGGTAATTGGCGTTTAGAGTACATTTTTCTCTTAGCGTAGTGTTCTTGAATGTAATAAACACAAGCTGTCCCCTTTCAGTTTAAAGTTAACAGATCGCTGTACAAAAACCTGGTGCCACAAAAACCAATAGCCAGTACCCTGCAGTTCGTATGTATGTGGCTCTTTGTGTACTATTGCTATCGACGCAGCTTAATATACAGTGGAAATTATATAATTGCGGCTATAAAGCAAGGTTTCAGTATGGCAGAATTTCAAATCATTATAATACTTTGTAGTCAAAAATCAATATTAATTTTTGTATGTCTTAGATCTATCAAAAATGTTAGCCTTTTGGCAAATTTAACCGGCAGACAATCGAGTATAAACAGCAACAATATGATAAGAACATTGCGAGACAATTAAATTTCCCGTCTGAAACGTAAGACGGTTCAACTTGAGAGATATTTCAGTGTAATCAATTATTTAAAGACAAAAACAAAAAAATAAAATCTCACTCAACACAGTCAATTCTTTAATACAGTTTGCTTATTGTGTACCCATCTAAACCTTTTCTGGTGCACATTGGGACAGATGACATAGTTGTGCTACATGATTGCATTGTAGAATCAATTAAAAAAAGCGAGTTTATTTATCTTTTACATAAAACTTATAGGATGTGTCGCCTCTACGCGATTTTTATGCACATGGAATTGTAAGTTTACGCACAGTTTTACTTGGTGTGGAAAAAGATGTGAGGTTAGGCCGCAGTGATAGGTCTCCATGATTTCTAATGAAACTCAAAGTGCATCGGACAATTTAAGACAGCAGATCCCATAAACACGGTTTATACTGCCTGACATCAATATAAATGCTCTGCATCCCTCTTAACACCTTCCTAAATGGGCAGCCAATGTAATATGCATTGTTAATTTAATTTAGCTCTAATCTAGTTTGTTTGTATACCAGCTGCGAAACAGATAACTTTTTTAATACTTTGTGAAAGTTTTCACGGCTACATTTGGGAATACGTGGCATTGTTGCACTGCAAAGCAACATGCGTTTAGGAATGCTGCCATTTTCTTTATCAAAGCTTCTAAGCCCATTTCGTTATTTTATTATTTTAAACTTCTTTATCTAGAAGAATTAAGGTAGTATTTGGTGAGGAAAGGTTAATATGACCTAATATTCCCCTATCCAACACTGTGATTTCGAGAAGCACATGGTGCTGATACTTAGTTGATCAGCAAAGAAAATCTGAAGGTCTCAGTCATTTTACTTTTTTTATTTGCAAAATATTAGCCTGAGATGGATTTGAAAATTCTGATATAACGACATTGTAACATCGTAGTATGGCAATATTTTTGCCCAACAAACGTCAAGGTATGATTTATTGCCGTTTTGAAAATCGCAATATTTATAACCATAAATAAACCACATTCATTTCTACTCTATTGTGAGATGATGCATAGGCGTGTTGACGAGTTTGTCGCCATCAATTTGAACGTCAACTTCAAAGGTAGTTGGTAGGTGAAAAGAAAAAGAAAAAAAGTGATAAATCTCAAAACCATTCCTTTGGCGAATAAGGTTTGAAGACCTATTCAAAACAGCTACTAGATTTTATTGCATATTTAACCCTTTCGCGCCCGCTCTTGAACGCATTGCCAGAAAAATTATTTTTTATAATTTCCTTAGTGATTAGATCTAAATTAAGGATTTTTGAAAATTTCAGACTTTTTTAATTTTCGGGTGACTAAAAATTGAAAGTTGCTTATAAGCAACTTTGGGCAATTCAGGAAGTATTTCACATTATGAAAAATTAAAACAAACTTTTCTATTTTTTATTCATTCTTTAACCAACTCTATATGTGCTTTAATAATTTTATTACGATGGTTTTAAATAAAACGATGATTAAAATTCAAGTTGCTTATAAGCAACTTTGGGCGCGAAAGGGTTAAAATAAATCTTTTAACTGCCATCATTTCCAAACAGCTCACTTTAATACTCTCATATTAACAATGCATCTAACTTGTGGAAGTTCTCTCTTCTCTCTGTGTATTTGAAACTTCTGTAATAGTCATACTCTCTTTGTGTTTATTATTACATCCTGTAATGATAACTGTGCCAGCACGACATTTTCATAACACGAAACTTTTATACGGCCTCAAAAGTATTAGTTGAGAGTATATTACAGTCGAAAGCATTTTTGTTATTGTTGTTGCTGCTGTTGGCCTCTTACAATGTGCCCCCATTGTGTGTGATATTTCAATATTATTCTTTTTTATTATTCCTGTGCTTGCTATTGTTATACATAAGTATTACGAGTAGGAAAAAGTACCTTTTCACATTCTACAAAGCGCCAAAAAGTGTGCTTATGGTTGTTGTAATTCGACTTTACTACTACTTACCACTACTTATGAAAGTAAGTGCTCTATTACTGTTTAAGTGCTGAGTGCTGAGTGCGTAGTTAACAACAATGAGCAAGAGCATTAGTACGGCAACACTCCTTCTGTTATTGTGATTTTGCAGGTACGGATGATGAGGAGAATGAATGCTTGTATGTTTTGGTATTTGTTACTGCTTTATTATACTCTTTACTTTTTATTACATGTTTTTGTTGGTTGGTTGGTTGAATTGTAATTCTCTATACCTACACGCAATACACCAATTAAAATCATTTAAATTTTACTTTTGAGATCCCGTTAGATAACGTTGCCATATTTGAGATTGTTTTTTTATGAGGGGCTGTTTTTTTTTAAGGACAATAAGGGATATTTTAGTTAATTTGAGAGTTTATTTTAAGAATATGTTTTTTTTAAATTTATATACAAAGTTTATATTGTTAGGAATTTCTTAAGATGTATTTTTTTTTGAAGATTGTTTGGGGTTTTTATTAACTCAGATCGAAGAGGGTTGACCTTTTTATAAAGTCATATACCAGGCATAAACTTAGGCTCTTGATTCGGGGTGTGAGTGCCTCAAACTTCTATAGGGCAAAGAAAATTACTGCTCCGCTATTCCTTGGTTAACTGTTATTTAGTTTGCTTGTTTGTTGGCCATCGCGACTTTTTTTTGCAATTCAAATCTGGATTTTGTCAATTACCGATATTAAAAGATTTCAAAATTGAAATGCTTAATTGAAATGACTTAGTCTGTAGGCAGGAACATCACATTAAAGACAAGTTTGCCGATAATCAAATGCAATCCGATTCCTCCGTTTCGCAATCACGGGCAAAATATTAATCCTTTAAAACACCGCAGAGATTTAAAAAAAAAACAGTCAGAAAAATTGAGAAAACATTTTTCACCAAGCAATTGTAACGTTGACCTTCAGCCTGTTGTAGTGAAACAGACCAGAGTCTCTGGCGGGAATCGAACCCGCAACCCACGGACTGATAGGCTAGCTCACTACCAACTAGCCTACCGGGGCACCCTTACGATAAATATATTTTTTTATAGAAGTTCAAATGATTTTCAAAATACCTGATTTATTTTTTATATAACACACGATATTTTTCTTAGGGCTTTTATTACAAACTAATCATAAAGTTCCTAAGAGTAAATGTGAACAATCGCTATCGTGAACGAATTAGTGACCATTAAGTTTTCTTTATTATTACAACTGTCTGATAAAATAAAAACTGTAGTTCATATACTGTGGCAACATTGCAGTAGATACCGCCTATTTTCGGTTGTTTAATATACGTAGTGGCAACCAGCGTTTAAAAAACTGCAGTCAATGTAGAAAAACTGACATTTCTTCCACTTCTTTATTTGTCATTGGCCAAAACAACAACAGTTGCTTTTACTTCTGATTCATTAAATGTAAACAGTCGCTGACAAACCAACTCAAAAAGAGAACAATTGTACACAAATTTTCGTTTTCTGTTTGACAGTTTTTTGTTTCGACTGCAGTTTTTTGAACACTGGTGGCAACGGCTTACTTTTGGTTATTTCTTTAATTGATAGCAGAAGTAAATTTGTTGTGCTTTTGATTTGTTTTTTATGGTAAATTGTTTTGTTTTTGTATAAAATTGTGTTTTCTTTTTTAAAAAAGTTTGAATAATTTAATTTGACATAAAACTGCCATTGAAGTTATCATATCTTTAGCAGGAAATATGGCAGCTTCAATGTCTTTAAGTTCACTTGTAAAGTTACCATGAGCTGTTTGCTTATCAGTAGGGATGAGATTTTTTTTGCACTAAAAAATCGAAAATATGCGCTTAAAATATGCACTAAAAATTTAAAAATATACAATAAAAAAGTTCAAAATATGCACTAAAAACTGAAAAAATTTCCATTAAAAATGGTTTTTTTAATTTTACCAAAAACAAAAAAAAAAAATATAAGAAATTCTATTCTAGTCTCTTGTTATTCAAATATTTTTAAAAAACTTAAATAACTAATTTAAATTGTTGTTTGTTTAAATAAAAAGGTCCCTTTTTTTAAAAGTAATACTTTTTCTTGTACTTGAAGAATGCCAATGCACTTTGAAAAAATATCAGACCACACACTGATTCCAGATCAGATCAAAAATATTTTAAATTTATTTTATTTTTTTGAAATCCTTAATTTTTCCTGCAAATTGTTTTGGTTCTTTTTTTAATTTGTCGGGCTATTACTTCTTCCACATTGTTAATTTTACTTTCTGCAAGTCAATTAATTTGACTTGAGTATTAAGTGAACTAAGTCCCTCCTTATTAGTTATTGTTTCACCAATTAATCCGTAATTGGAAAATACAAATGCTAATTGACTTCTGTGGCCCTATTCTGTAATTCGCTAAAGTTAAATCTCTATCGCTAAAAATCTATAAAGTTAATTTAGCGATTTTTGGCTATGAATACAACACTGAAACGTGCATTGCTAAATTTGGCAATGCCATAAAAATTTAATTCGCCGCAATTTTAGCTTTTAAAGTAGTCGCTAAAATCGAGATTTAGTTATAGCTAAGCCAATTACAGAATACTTTCTTTTACTTTTTTTAACTACATAATCATCGATATCACCAAGCCCTTCTAACATTCTTCACTCAAGGTTTTTTCATAGAATTCTAAAGCATCTCAGTCAGACCCCCATCTTATTACTACTGGCTGCGTTGGAAGGGGAACCAAGGGATACATTTCATAAAAAATGTCCATATTATCATATTGGCTTTAAATTTCCTATGCAACGCCTGTGCCAAGCAAGTATCTTGTAACAGTTTTATATAATACATGTTGAACGCATTGGAAGCATCGGTTTAAAATAGAAGAATCTTTTTTCGAAATCTTGAAAATCTTGTATTTAAAGCAAAGCTCCAAAAGAATTAAGTTTTTTATTTAAAAAATTTTCTTTTTTTGGAAGTACTTTTTTGTGTATTTAAAAAAATTTTCAAAATATGCATTTATTACCGAAATATGCAAAAATATACATTTTCACCAAAATATACAACAATGCAAAAACAAATCGATGCCATTTTAACGCAAATTTAATGATTCGGAAAGGTAATTGGTCGACATCGTTCTTATGGCCATTTTCTCAATGTATCGACAAACTGTCTGTTAGTTAATGTCAATATAAATTTATTAGACCGATAAACTGTACGTTAACGGTTTTTGGTTTCTCAATATACCGACAAAAAACATTGTTTTCCGTTGGCAACACCTCTCAAAATACATGTAAAAGTTGGGAGTCAGCTGATTGTTTTTATCTGTACGGCAAATAAAATGAAAATAAATAATTGGCGGATGAGGCTGGTTAGCTTTGCGACAGAATAGAAGCAAATGAGTCATTGAGAAAACCAAATTTCTTTGATGTGCAGTTTTTCGTTGGGAAAAAGATAATCGTGTAATGAGATAACGGCCATTAGACTATCGACAAAAAACATGCATTTGCATGGAAATCGCATCACTACTTATCATTCACTTTTTAGATTAATGTTAACTTGTAGTAACCAAAAACCATTTATCTGTCAGATAACTATCAAATAAATATTTGTATGTTGTAATAATGGCCCTAAAGGGTATTGAATAGTTTCTGAATTGGTCTTCAAGATCGGTTCACATTCAAGATTTACTGAAGTATCGCATTATCCTAAATCTCGATTAGATTTTATAAAATCCATTATGAGAAACAACAGAGTTTTCCAATAAACGAGAATATTCTTTAGTTTCAGGCAAAAAAAAAAAAAAAATTATTTTAAAAAATAAACCATCTGGCAACCTTTATCGTGGCTCCCCTAAAGTATTAACAACATTAAAAATTGAATGAAATTGAATTGAATTGAAAGAAAAAACGTATTCATTATAAACTGTTGTGGCTTTCGTATTATAAAATTATTACTTGTTGTTTAAGGTGTTACTCTGAGGGATGATAAGAGTAAATAACAACCTACAATAACAATACAATTAAATCCCACTCACAAAGGTAAACTGATTAAAGGTAATTAGGTCTTGAAATTTTTCATTTTTTGTTCCAACCATTTTTTTTGACAAATAAAAAAAAAAGTTTTAAAAGATCACAACTGGCTTTTTCAGAACGTTTATTTATGAAGCAAAAAAAAAAAAAAAGATTTTGTTTGTTTGGTAAAGAAAACATTGGGACCAAAAAAAAAATGCAGGTAGTTTTGCACAAGAAGTACTTGATGAAAGATGCTCTTAAAGGATCACAACAAAAAAATAATAAAAGATTTTAAAGAAGAAGAAAAAAAAGGATATTGTTTATTTAGTCTTTCAATTCAATTCTAGTAAATGCTTAATACTTTAATTTTACTTTTCTTTAATTTTGCAGTATCATGTCGAAGTTTTTTTTTTTATTTATTTTTCCAAATTCCAAATTATTTTAAATAATCAACATCATCATGATCTTTGTGTTTATCATCATCTTCCGTTCTTTAGAATGTGGTTAGACGTATTCATTGTGTTTTTACAGATGACGTATCATAATCCTAAACTAAACTCTATTGTTCGTTTTTTTGTTATTGAATTTATTTAATAAAAAAAAAAGGAAAGAAAAGTGTAAAGTTTTGACAGGCAACTGTGTAATGATCAAACACAGTTTGACGGATAGAATTTTAATTCAGTTTTCTGTAATAATAGTTAAGTGAAATAATCTTTAAGGTTTTTGTAATTACTTTTCTAGTTAATGAATAATTTGAAAAATGTTGGTGCATTCATGGGGATCATATTAAATAAGATGTAAAGAATCTGATCTGATATTTAATTAGTTGTATGGATTTTCAGAGAATTTATGTTATTTATTTTTTAAATAAACTTGTTTAAATATTTTAGCAATGCAAGTGCACTGCTAGAAATATGCATCTTCATATTGATGATGCCCTAACATCAAAATTGCGGCATCAATGTTACTACAAATGGCATCACTGATGCAAAAAGTAACATCAATCCAATGACTAACGTCTTCGAACAATTTTGTAATTTTTTACTTGTCATCTGTTTTATGACTATAGTGACATCAATTAGATGCCACATTTTGTGTATTATTAACATTATTTTCATGATAACAATGCATTACAGGAAGCAAAAATTCCTATATTCTATTTTTTTAAATTATTTAGTTAAACACATCAAATTTTCAAAGTAGAATGATTACGAAAACCATATCGGGCAGGGTGCTGGTATCTTATTATTGAGAGTCCTGCTTTAAACAAAGGTCGTAATTCAACAAACGTGCAACAAACATATGTAACGGGTAAGTAAATAATAATATTCTCTCACTTTGAATAAAGTTAATTCCAATGTCTTTGACTTGATGACAAACTATCATTAAATTGATGCTAATGTGTCCTTACTCCGATGTTACTTCGTCATCGCACTGATGACATGTTCGTCATTTCTATGATGCCGATATGCCATCCCATTGATGACATAATTTCATTTTGACCCTGATGACACTTTGGCCAAGTGATGTTAAGGTTGTCATCACAATGATGAAAAGTGTCATGGGGTCAAAAACGAAGACACTTGTCATAGTACTGATGTCAAAATACATCAGCGTTATAACGCCTTTCCTATCAGTGTGGTATGGCCAAGGAAAGATATACTGGCTAAGATTTGAAGAGTACAGGGAAACCGTAAATATGTTATTGTCATGTTTTTCCGGCACTGCGATATATGGCCCCAGAAAATACGGTACCAAAAAACTTCATTATTTAATTTACCCCTAATTTGGCGTTTTTTCATAATGCATATTTTTGATGAAAAATAAGCCCAAAAAAAAAGCTAAAATTAAAAAAAACATCACAAAGAAAGTTATATTAAAAATTTGGGTTGGGTTCATATGCTTGAAACTTTAAATCCCAAATTTAAAATCCGGAATTCAAAGTCCCACGTTTAAAAATGCAGAATTTGAAAATCCTGAATTTTAATATGCCGAATTTCAGAGTTATTTTATGAAATAAATAATTTTTCATTAATAATATTTTGTTTGTTGTGCTAAATTTAAAATTATCAGTCTTGATTTCACTGGTTGTTTGGGGCAGATCATCAGGAAACCTTTTCCCAAAGACTTTAAAAAAGATATACGATATTATGCAAATAAAACTTCAAAGTGAATGAGAATTGCAAACACTCAAGTCTTATTTGCAACGATATCAGAGCTTAATCAAAATACCAACAGTAAACAGTGAGTTTATCTTTTCTTATATTTCCACTATAATTAATTGGGCATCTCCTAACATTAATTGTAGTTGCAAATGCTTTATTGTTTTCTCAAGAAAATCAAAATAAAGCAATTTGCCAGTTCAGCTTTTTTATGCACGGGCACTTGCTTATTTATTATTATAACTATTATCAAAGATTACGCATTTTTTTTTTCTTAATTGCATGATAGATAGTAAGGCTGGTTCTTCGGACCGGTCGCAGGGATTTTTTCTTTTTCCTCTATGCTATTACAAACACTGGCTTCGCTTACTAAAGCTTATCTGCATACCCGGCAAGGATTTTCTCCTTTTTGGTATAAGAATTCGGGATTTAGTAAATGAAAAATAGCCCCAAAATAAAAATAGTGATTTTATTTAGGAATATTTTTCATATCTTGATAATGGGGTAATTTTTCATTTCACTTAAAATGCAAAAACACCTCAACGAAAATTAAAAAAAAAAAAAAAAATTTACCCAAAATTGCGTGACGTTGTTTTTTATGTAAAATTTTTAAGTCCTTCTTCATTTTCTTTTTGGGGCCATATTCCCTGGGGCCATTTTGCGCACCAAATGGTATTCAGTAAAAATTTAAAAATTAAAAACGTTATTAAAACATCAAAAGCAGGCACAGGGACTTACATCATAAACGCAGTGTTGCATTGCAATGCAAAGAATTCAAAGAATTGATATATTTTCTATAAACAATGCCTTGAGTTCATTATTGCAAGTAGTGCTTTACATACAGGGTTTCCCGGAACAAAATCCCGGGATTCCGCACCTTTTTCGGGAAAAAATCCCGGGAAATTTGTGCGGGAATTCCCGGGTTTTGTTTTAATTTAATTATGGCAACTTTACTGCTGATATAATTGTAAATAAGTTGTGTCATGAAATAAATCTTAGCCGTTAGGGAAAAGGGGCTTAAGTCAAAAAAAACGCATTTTGAGTTTTTGATTAGCTTAAATTTACTTTAGTCTAGTACAACTGTTTCTAATCGTTATCTTCTGCTCTTAGGAAAAAAGTCTCTGAAGTACACCAAATAAATACTTTTTAATTTAACATAACGAAAAACTAAATTTTCTGACTTAAGACAGTTTTGCCAAACGCCAAAGAGATGTCAATTATCCGATAAGTAAGGCAATGTTTAATGCTCTGAAATTTCGAAAGAAGACGACTGCAAATAAACAGACTTTTTAATTCGTTTAAAGACCCAGATTTATTTTCTAAAAACGAAAAAAGTTGTTCCCACTTGCTTCAAAAAATGATTTTATATGCAGAGCAGCTGCATAAAAGATTTTTCGGATTCGATTCTGTAAGAGATGATGACAATAAAAGTTGTTAATTTTTTATTAATATTTTTTTTTTTAAGGAATTACAAGTTTTGAAGGAAGTCCTAAGAAAACTGAAAGTGTCTAGAGAAACTTTCTAAAAAATGAAACGTGTTTTCTCATTGAAATCTTCTTGATAACGATTCTGTAAATGCTTATTCTGAACAAAAATCCCACTTTAAAAGAAATATTCTGTAATAATTTGTTTAGGTTAGGTTAGGAAGGGTTATGTGCCAATGCGGTCCATTGAGAATCCCTTCAATAAAAAAGGTAGAGATAGAGGAAAGTGAGGAAGAAAAGAAATAAGAGATAGATAGAATTAAGAAAGTTAGTAGGTACCACGTATACCTATTTCCCCCTCTACAGTCCCCATAACAGAAGCAACCGCACTATTTCCCAGACAAACCCCTGTAGATCGACTGGATTACATCCAGCGAAAACCCCCAGTACGTCGTAAAATCTATCTCCCAGCCATTTCTGTCTGAGACCCTGCATCCTAGGACAGTGGCACAGTAAATGCTCGATCCAACTCTTCAGAATCATCGCATAATCTGCAGAAGTCCGATATGGTGTTGTCCCATCTGCCCGTAAAAGCCCTAACAGGACAATGACCCGTCAAGAACCCTTGAAGTGTCCTAAGACCACCCCTACTCAATCTGTTGCCCCCGCGGCCAATCCGGGCTATAGTGCTCTAGACACTTTGCAATCCGTTCTACCCCTTCTAGACCGGTTAAGGTCATCACGGAATCTCTCCAGTACCAACCCAAAGTAGTAACATAGGGGATGGCGCTTTACCCCCTGTCCCTTACCACTCATTCCGGCAGGTGGCACCGTCCTGTTGAAACCACATATCGTCCACAACTGCCTGGCCGGCCTCATTTTGGAAAAATACGGCCCGACGATGCCGCCAGCCCATAAACTGCGCCAAACAAACAGTCCCTCTTTATGGGTGCATTGGTTTTTCGACAATCACTCTTGGATTATCATTCGCCCAAATGCGGCAATTAGGCTTATTGGCGAATCCACTGAGGTGAAAATGTGCCTCATCACTGAAGATGATTTTCTTCGAAATTTGATAATCCACTGTTGCCATTTCTTGCCGCCATTCCGACCATTGACGACGTTCGGAATGGTCAAGAGGCTTTAGTTCTTGAGTCAATTGCACCTTGTAAATGCAAGTCTTTATGCATAATGATCATCAACGACGAGCGCGAGAGGTGCAATCGTTGGGCACGACGACGAGTCTTCAGTCACACTTTCGCGAACAGCAGCAATATTTTCTGCAGTACGAGCTGTACGAGCATAAACTGGTGTTTTCATATCTCCTACAGACCCGGTTTGCTCAAATTTTTGCAAAATTTTTTGGATTGAACGCACATTTGGAAGATTAAATTGACCAAAACAATCACGAAGTGCATGATATGCGTTTTAATTTGACCGTCCATTTTCATAATAAGTCTGAATAACTTTAACGCGTTGCCCGATTGTGTATCTTTCCAATGTTCAAATTGAGTTAGTCTGAAATTGAGAAATTTCAAATGATATGCAGGAAAAAACTAGACGTTAAGGTGTGGTTCACATTCAGCATCGGCCCTTAAAATTTAATTTAAATTTAATTTAACCCTGTGTTAGGTGTAATACGGGTAAAGGGCAAATTAAACAACACAAATGGCTTGGCAAATATGTCAAAATTTTAAGTTTGTACAAACATTTTGTGTTGTTAATTGGGGTGTTTGCTGTTTGTACAAACATTTGAAGCAATGTTTGTAGAAATATTAAAAATTTTTAATAATTGGCAGACATATTGGATATTTGTCAAACTTTTTGCAGTGTATAGTGTTAAATGTAATCATTTTAGTGAAAATTTTGCATAGTGAAGACGTATAAGAAGAAGCATTAAGAAATGGACGAGGAAAAATATTTTTAAATGAATTTATTGACCTCTATAAAAGTCTATGATTGTGTTGTTTGTTGGCAAACAGAAGCAAAAATAAGGTGCAAGTTTACCCTTAAGTAAATCAATCGTAATAATTTTTTCTTTCTAATTGCTTTTTTGGTTTTTTCAATCACGAATCAACTTTATACTACTTTAATCAAGTGCATTTTGAGATTGATTCAATCTTAGTTTTACTTAAATCAATCTCATTTTCTGATTATTTCAAGTACGAAATCAGGATTGAATATGGATAATTTAAGTATTTTGCGATTGAAATTCCGTATTTGAATCAATCTTTCTGTACTTGATTCAAGAAAATCCGTACTCACCGTACTATTAATAGCGCTTCGCATTGATTTAATTTTTCTTTTGAGTGTAATTAATGTGAGTTAAAAAAGTTAAATTATAAAATATTTATAAGATTAAAATAGCACTGTTCCAAGAATTTTTTTAAGCTGTCATACAATTATTTGTATTTTCCGGTAGCATATTGTTTTTTAACCTTTCCTTACAATAACTTTGAATGAATTTTAGAAATCCACGCTAATTATCCTTGTTTTGAAATAAAGAGAGATTTAATTGCTTAAGAATTCCGTAATTTTTTGTCTACGTTCAAAGATTAAAATCATAATCTTTTCTGCGGTAGACTGGAGCGATATGGATTTCATTGTTATGATTCTTTTATTTCCTTTTTAATTGTTAAGCAAATTTCTCTATCGTTTTTTTTTTAAGTAGATGGGTGTGAAGAGATAATAAAGATGTTGAAAGATACTTAACAACAAATGATTATGGATTTTTTTAATTTTCCCTGAATTGCGCCACTTCAACTCAAAGTTTTTTCCAAGAGTAGGTACTATTTTGTTATTGTAATGGATTTTTTAACACTAATATTTATATTTTAATTGTTTTGAGAGTTTTTGTGTGAAAGCGGTTTTCCAATTCACTACCCAGGTTAAGAACATTTTATTTCGCACGTTAAACTGTCTGTAGAATTTATAGAAAATTTATTTTTCACCTATTGATTTAGAGATTTTAGACTCAGGTATGTATCTACATGTATGTCAATCTATAAAAACATCTGCTTCGGTTGGAAAGTTCTTGAATAATTTGTAGCAACCCCTTGTTTAATAACTGTAAAATTGTTTCAAGTGTTTTTAAATTATAGGGTTGTCAAAGAAAAATATATGTTTATACATATTTTTATATCATACACAACCTTGACATTAAGGTGCTTTTGACACTTAAGATCTGTCATTATGTGAGGTAACCCGGTTTAGAAATGAGTTTAATTATTAAGAAAAGAAAAACTCTAAAATGAGAAAGTTTTAGATCCCAAAGTAAAACAAAAGAAAAATCTATTTTTCTAAATAATCTCAAGTGTTTTTGAAAAGAACTGGGTCTTCAACTGCAGGCAAAAGTTCACAAGCCCATTCAAATTCTTTCTTATTTGATTGCTTTCATGTTTAATTTTTTTTTTGTTTACAAAATGTATAAATTTTAATAAATGTATTGGAGCATTGTTGAGAGAGACAATTAGTGCCTTTGTTTGAGAGCATAAGAAATCACGATCTCAAAATAAAATACATTCTATTTCACGACTGCTTTCTAAGGCAAATTTTCATATCAATTTGTATCAAAAATGTGTTGTCGACGTAGTTCTTTTACTTTAGTGTTCAAATCGTCAACAGATGTGTTTAAATTATCTTGTTTTTGGATGCTTCTGACAAAAATTCCAATTGGAAAATTTACCACATCCCATCCTGGATCATGAATTGGGCACTTAGGGTCCTGCCGGAACGAGGAAATTTGTAACCAAATCCCGCGCAAGTTTAAGGGATAAATGATTCATTTGATACGACTGTTAGTAAGCGTAATGTCTGCGCTATAACGGTATCCACTGAAAGTCTCAAGTCAAGAGAACAGTCTGGACTAAAAAAAATAACAAGGTGTGCTATCAAGTCATAATGTCCTAACTAATATTTTACAATTGTTAAAAAAATACTGTTGTATTTCAAACAAAATAAAAATTGTAATGCTGTGTTCATTGATTCGTCATAGCTCTACAGTAGAAATCTAAATTAAAAGCGGTTGCACACAGCATATTTCTTGTATCTATTTTACGACATATGACATTACAACTTTATGACTACCTTGTGAATCCCCCTAATGTAAAAACTGCAAAATTTCACCTGAACAAAATCATAACAGATTCAGTTAGACGATACTTGAACGTTTCTCGATATAAATCTGGTTTAATTGCATAAGAATTAAAACCTTATTGCCATCCATTATTTTCCAAATTCTTTCTTCGGGATTAACAAAAATTCTAATGATAATAGAATTTGAGCCAAAGTTTTTCTTAACAATTTAATATTTCAGGCACCAAGCTTGTAAGAATTTCCGAAGTGATCCGGATTGTTTGGTTCCGCCTTCTTGGCAGAAAATAAAATTTTTAAGTTTGAGTACCGTAAACGTATCCATGATTATTAATTGAAGACTGAAGAATTCGAATTAATAAGATCGTGGAGATCTCTAGATGTCTGGGAAATTTGTAGGTGTTACCTGCGCTTGATTTCCACGGAGGATGCAACACCAAAAGTTGAAATATCCTTATGATGATCCCCATTTGCAAAATTTTAAGATTTATTTTTGTCAAAATTTTACGAGTTTAGACATTCTGCATTAGAGACCTCCAAACTGTTATGAACGACAAAATTACAAAGCTGCCCCCCACCCCCTCCATAGTTTGGTGTCATTTTGACCCGAAGTGTATTAAGGGTTAATCTCCATTTTTTTGCGGTTTTATCTTTGAGTATATTTTTCTTCAGTTTAATAAAAAATCTGCACAAAAACATACAATATAGCGCTATCTTTCCTTAAGAAATTCCCAATATGTCAAAATATTATCTTTGATCTCCATTATTTTAGGGTTAATGTTTTCTTATTTAAGTAAAGCCTTCAGTATTAAAATGTGTTGTACAAAAAATATGTCGACAAAAGTGGACAAAAAACATAATAAAAATTCAAGACAAAGTGTTGACAGAAAGAGTACAAATAAACAGAACAAAAAGAAGAAGAAACATGTAAATGAATTTAAAAAGGATTATTAATTACAAAATTACAGAATCGCAACAATACCAAGATTGATGTTTGACTGTTGGCTGGCAGGCACCTCAGTGGTGCCGAGGGTAGAACTGCAAAGAATTCTAATGATAAGAATGTGGTAATTCTCGAAACGTAAATTCAACCCGAGTTCGATCCCCAGCTCAGGCAAAAATAAAAATTATTAATACATTTTAATTAATTTCATGTTTAAAAATTCTTTCCTTCAGTAAAATAAATTAATGAAAATTAAATTTGATGAACTCAATCCAGCCTAACTTAATATCAAAATTTCAAATTAAAAATCGACAGTTCAACATAAAAATCACAAATTATCTGGACTATAATATTCTGAATAATTTTTACATAAAAATTCATAACAGTAAAGAAAATTGGACTTTTTCACCAAAATATGGTAAAAAATCGCAAAGTTAAGATTGGCATAATGTTTTCATATTTTTATTCCCTGTTATATCCTCAATAAATCGTAAGGTGAGGATCAAAAAATTCGGAAATTTGTTTAACAAAATTTTTTAATGGAGTTTTGAAACGTCCGTTAAAAATATTTGGGGTATTCACAAGGTAGTCATAACGTTGTAAAGTCATATGTCTTAAAATAATTACAAGAAATATATATGACTTCTGTGGGCTATCGCTTATAATTTAGATTTCTACCGTACAGTTATGACGTATCAATGAACACAGCATTAATTTTTTTTTTGTTTGAAACACAACAACATTTATTTTAAACAATTGTAAAAAATTATTTACGACATTATGACGATATGACTTGATAGCACACCTTGTGAATCCCCCAATTATTTATTTTGGTCGTACATAAAAAATACCAGTAATAACAGATATCATCGGTCACAGGTTGACAACTCTTAATATGTTTTTTGTACTTTTCACGAGACAAAAAAAACGTTATTACTCCGTTACTGAACCGTGTTGGAAGTAAATAAAAAAAACTAAAATTAGTAGGAGATATTTATTGTAAGATGATGTAAAGAAAGCAAAGGTATTGAAATTATTTCACATTAAAAAAAGTCTTTTGGCATCAAATTTGATTTGATTTTTTTGCGAGTTAAGAGTTGTCAACCTGTGACCGACGATATATTTAAAGTAAAAATTAGCTCTTATTCAAATATTTATTATACATTTATTATGACGCCTTTTCTATCAGTGTATCGTGAGATGATAACGCACTTTGTATGGCCCGAATTGGAAGATATGGATGTGGACGAAACAATTGTTATTTTACGTGACAAATTCAATGGCCGTGTTATCTCACGTGGTGGCGATGTCAATTGGCCGCCAAGATCATGTGATTTGACACCGTTGGACTTCTTTCTTTGGGGTTATTTGAAAGAAAAGGTGTACGTCGATAGTCCAGCAACAATTCAAGAGCTAAAGGATGAGATAATTCGGCACATTAACGGCATAGAACTCAATTATGCCTCAGCGTAATCGAAAAATTTGGACCATCGAATGGAGTTTTGTTCCTTACATAATTGAACCATACCAACATTATCATAATAAAAGGAAATGGCAATTATTTCCTAAGCATTAAGGGTTTTATTCAAAATCAACCTTAATAACTTTAAAATTTTTTAGCTAAATTTTGTCCTTTATAACTCAATGGAACGATAATTATGTACACATTTCGATTCTTTTACATTTAAGTAACAAATTGAATGGCAAAATTTTAACAAAAACTTTATTTATCCCCTTGTAAATGCACCTTCAAACTTTAGTCTCGTTGTGGCGACATTTAACGTTATCGTATTATCCAATTTTTTTTATATTTTAATCAGGCTTAAGTTCATCAAATTTTATTTTCATTAAATTATTTTAAAGAAGAAAGGAATTTTACAACATTAAATGAATTAAAACTTATTGATAATTTTTAATTCTTGACTGAATCGACATGTCCGTGGGTTCAATCCCCCGCATCCAGACAAGAATGAAAAATTATCAATAAATTTTAATTCAGTTTCTGTTGTAAAATTACTTTCTTCTTTAAAATAATTTAATGAACATTAAATTTGACGAACTTAAGCCTGATTAAAATATAAATTTAAAAAAAAAAATGGATTAAAAACCATAAAAAATTCAATAAAATAACCACAATACTAATTATTTTAATCGTATTATCTTTATATTTTACACAACGTGGATCTACAATATAAAGAGCAATTCTAGGGGAGGGGAGGTCAAGTTAATTTTTAGTTGAATACCCAAAAAGAAAAACTCAAACTAAATTTAAGTTGTACTTACTTTCAGTAAGAGTTGTTCTCAAAAGTTTTGGTACGAATAACACAATAAAGTACTTAAAAAACAATACAAAAAAATTGGGAAAACTTTAGAAAACCAAATACGTGCATACGCTTGTGTTTGTAAAAATTTTCGAGAAACAACAACACTACTACAGAAGAAGATAACAACCGATCTCCTTGTTTTGAGTAGAAACAACAACACTACAAGAACAAAAATATGAATTTTTTTCCATGTTTAAAAAGTAAAATAAAAAGCAATATTTCCCGTATTCTATTTGTTAAAATTATTAAGTTAAATACATCAATTTCATAAAAAAGAATGATTACAAAAACCATAGCGGGCATGGTGAGACTTTTTTTGTAAACAAAGCGCGGAATACAACAAAATTATTCTTTCTATCTATTTCTGGTTCTCTATGGAAAGTGTTTAGTTCTTCTCACTTTCGGATTATTTCAAGTACCAACCAACTTAGAAATTCTTTAGAATAATTCGTACTTGAATTAAGCATTCCGTACTTCCTTTATTATCGGCACCGCACCCGCTTGCTTTAAGTACGGAAGGAATGATTGGTCTTTTCGACCAAATCGTTATACATACCCGGACCTTTTTCTCTCTCATACCGAGCCAGTCGACTGAAAACACGAGGTTGGAACAATTATCCCTTTTTGTAGAAATGTGGTGTTCACGGACAGATGCACAATTTTTTCTGAGATTAAAATTATTTTTATGTTGTTCTTGTGTAAAATTAACCAAATTTTAGCAAACTGTAAACTTTCTTTGTGACATCTGACAATTTTAAAGTCCACAATAAAAAAGAAATGAAGAAAGAAGTCAACAAAATAGAAAATCTTTTAACAAACATACAAAAGTTTTAGGCCCGTTTTCACAACTTACCGATAGCTAAGAGTAGACTTTAACTGGCCTTGTAAAAAGTGGTCCATTATTAAAACTTTACTACAGTGAGCGATAAAGTTAATTAATGGAACACTTTTTATACGGCCAATAAAATCCTAACTTTAGCTATCGGTAAGTTGTGAAAACGGACCTAACTTTCTTTTTAACATTGTTATTTAACAACATTTAAAAAGCATTTATCATCCAATCTAAACAAGGATAATTATATCACTTTACACTATTCAATTTCATTGGACAAAAAAGCTTCTTTTCATTTAGTCAAAAGTTACAATTCACACTTTCCCAAGTCTACACGCACATAAAAAACTGGCCAGCAACCAACCATTAATGTAATCAAACTTTATTTACATTGACTTGTTTGTAAAATATCAATAATCATGTGGTTAAGAAGAAGAAGAAAAAAAAAATGCAAGAAAAGAAAACAAAATATAAAAAATTAAATACAAAACAAATGAATTTTAAATACGACCAACTCATCCTGGTTAACAATTTTAACAATAAAAACATGCCTAGGGAATAAATGATGACTTTAATATTTTTTGTGAAGCACTTAACGTTGTTTAGACTTTATTTTTTTTTAGATTTAATTTTTTATTTTTTTTTCAATTTTTTTTTTATTTTTTTTTTGGTAAAACAAATGCGTTTAATACTCATTCCTTGTTGTGACCATCATCAGTCGCACATCAACGCACAAAAAAATGTTTGTATTTGAAGTCCCTCGATTTGTTGCTGTTGTTTGTTGGCTGTTTTGTTTTTCATATTTTATTTTTCTTAAATAAAACACGACCAACAGAAAACAACTCAAATATTTATGGTAGCATATGGATGAACAAATATACTTAAAATACATGAGGGGTAGATTGAAAAGGACTTTTAGAGAATTGAAACAGAATTTCTTTAATAGAGTGGCAGGCTTGGTTAGTAATTACCGTAGGCTAGAAGTCCTACACCAAGCGTTCTATGCGTTGATGCTTTTAATGCGCTTGTCGAAAGAATTTGAATCGTTTGCTTGCATCATCTGATCCGTACACCCGTATTAAGTCTAAAGCTTCGTACAGACGATGGTAAGATCTTACAATATGTAAATATGTCTTGCCACTGTATGTACATTGTAAGCTCATATTTATTTGGCAGATGTGTAAAATAATGCATCTGACATGGTACCATTGTCAGAAAAATGACAACATTGTAAGATCTGACCACCGTCTGTACGAAGCTTAAGACGTCAACCTCATAAACTTTATTTAGAACTAAACGATGTGGTCAAAGGAATGATAGTTAAAGAATAAAATATTGGAGTCTTTTGGACTCAATATCACGTGCCTGATATTGATGAAACTTAGCATGTATAGTTTTTGTATTCTAGAAAATGTATGTGCCATTTTTATGCGAACAAATTAATTAAAATGTATGGGAGGTGGGCGTGGCCGATTTTAATGATATTTAATTTAGTTTTCTTAATTTACTTAATATAATGCTCACCACCAACTTTGACTGAACTGGAACCACTTGTTATAAATATATGTAGCCGAAAATGTATGAAGCCATCGCTCAGTGCGTCGCATGCGTGTTGAAAAAGGCCTGAGGACTAATTCTGACAGTCTTGATCGAATACTTTTTTATTTTTTATTCGTTCAGTCAAATCGAAATTATTATTTCAGTGTTGTGAAAACTCAAATAAATGCCAAGGCAAATTTATACCAGGTGACCTTATCTTGCTACGCAAGCAACAGCTGGTTACTAACCTTGTGTCAAAATTATATACCGTTCATGTGGTTCTCGGAAATATTTACTAAATTTTAAAAGTTTTGCTTAAAATTATGAAATTAAAATATTTTTTAAATTATTTCATTTCAAAACAAATAATTTAAAATTAAAAAGAAAATGAAAAATTTGTTTAAATTTTTTACTACAGTGTTGTATTATTTTCGACACAACGTTAAAATACTTTACAGTGTTGCAAACGTTTTCAAAATAAGACCATCTTGTATGAATTCGCCTTGATAAATGCTTTACAAAACTGAAAAAATAATTTTGATTCGTTGCGTATCAACTGAAAGAATTAGAAAACAAATTGCTTTCGAACGAAAAAGTATTCGATCACGACTGCCAGAAGTAGCCCCCTGCTAATGTATTTTATTTTCAATGTTATCGATAAATATGTTTGTTTAGTAGATTTCTTTCTGCCGAAATTGTTTTTATTATAAATATATTTACACAACAGTTGATCAAAACAAAAACTTGGCGCATAAGACACATTGTATGTAACTTGAATTTAGAAACGTAAGGAATCATTCGGAACTATTAATATCAATGAATATCTCAACATTTACATGTAAAATATCACAGTTTATCTCTAGATCGACGTTTAAGGTGGAAATGCCATAAAGAGGCAAGAATTGACTCTAATAAAATTAAAAGCAATTCAAATTAATTGCCTTATTGATTGGAAGAAATTCTGTTGTTAGCATCGATTGCAAACTTACACCTTACAACTCTATCTTAAAGTCATTCGGTTGCTATGGTATCCCTCGAATAATGAAAAATTCCAAATAAGCGAAAATAAACTGATTCGAATAATCACAGCCGCCTTCTGATAATTTTAAAATTTTAATATTAAAAAGGATCTCAATGTGCCATTTGTAGAAATTATACTTGCGAATTATTCGGTAAAATATTTTAAAAAGATTGAATTGCACCGAAATCCACTAGTTCGAAATATTTAACATTATGGCTGCCACACTTGCTAATGGAGAAGAGATACGATTAGAATCATCATCGATCATCTAATTAGAATAACTCAACAACGCATAGAACGCGTTGTGTGAACATCCAGCATAAGTATCGATCTTTTAGGGCGATCATTAGTTTATCCCTTGCCACATTTTTTATTTTTTCGAATTTATTCTATGAAAGGAAATAATTCCAATTTCTATTTATCCCTTTCCTCTAAATTTCCTAGTCTTTGGCATTGAGTGATAGATCTATCCATATCTGTTTTAAATTATTTCTAAGCCATTGATATTTGAAAGCATTGGAGCCAAATCGCAACTCCAAGGTTAGCAATTGTTATTGCCTAGATGATAACACAGTGCAACAAAATTCGAGTCGTCGCCGCCAGCCTCAATACTTGCAATGCGAAATGAAACTAGAACCACATTGAAAAACCCGAGCTAAATTTTCAAAACCCCTTGGCAGATTTGCTCTAGCAGTAGTCTAGTTTCATTTCGCGTTGCAAGTATTGAGACTGGTTTTTTTCCTTAATTTTCCTAAGATTTAATTAGATTTAAATAATTTGTTTTTATTGTTCTTCATCAACCAATCTTAAGTGAAAGATCTAAACTACGATTTCAAGTTTCAAGCTATCAAGAGTAGTTTTTCAATGATATCAGATTGTTCGCTAGAATATTTAATAATATAAAAAAAAAAAAGAGGACGCTTGTGCCCACAAGAAACCAATTACGGCCCCATTTACACTATTCTACAAGTCTTGGGATTTTTGCTCTCACAAAACTTAATTTTTTTTTTTTTCTGAATGTATGATTTATTTAAAATTTAAAAGAAAGCACTTGCAATTTTCTTTATTATTTCTATTATTTTGCCCTTTTTTTATTAGAAAAAAATCATAGTAAAAATTTGTAAAGAAAATTTTCCCTCCCTGATTTTCTTCTTGTGCTTTTATAAAAAGACAACTCTGACAAAATGAAAAATCTTATGCTGGGTACACACTATGCAACACATTTACGCAATCTAGTGAATTAAATTCATTTTCATTCATTCCAGATTGCATCAACATCAAAACGCTTTGATGTTTTGAGGTTGCATTCAAACAGATTGCATGTAGGTTGTACTGTGTGTACCCAGCATTACCATTTAGAAAAATTTCTAAAAATATTGAGAGCCATACGACTGTCAAATGTCTTTACCTAAATTTTTGATATTTCAAAACAAATGGTTTTCACACCGTTGGGCATTTTGAATTAATGTGAGTTTCTGACATGTCTTGGTACTCAGCACTATAGTGTAAAGGGCCTTAACTAACACAAGAGCCAGTATCTTTCATGGCTTGGGGATTTTGACGGATTATAACAAAGCACTCTAAGAAAGGAAATATTAACAATAATTTACAATGAGTGTTTTACAACACCGGATAGGAACTCGAACAATCTTCTAAAGTTCAAAGAATGAAGCTTTAATTCACAATGCCAATCAAATAATCGATCTTTCGAGTACTACCTTAAGAACTCAAGTTTTTAGATGTGATTTAAAACCCCGGATCAACGATTTAAAGCATAAAAAGTTCGGAAAATAAAATCTGGTCCACACCGTATAGCCGATAAAAGAACAATACCTAAGAAAATTGCGAACTACTGACTTTCCAAAAATTCCTTTTTAATGTAATGTTTTTGCGAACTTTAAACGACTTTTCCGCTTACTCACGCCCAACATTAACCAGCCAAAATTGATCTAAACGAAACTGAACTAAATGCACTTTAGGCCCTCACACACAATCCATTTTACATTGTTGGACTCGTATGTAACACATATAGATGATTGTATATCTATCATTGTTGTTGCTTCAGTGATGGGTTGGTTGGTTGGATGGTTGGTAGGTTGGTTGGTTAGTTAGTTGAATGGCTGGCTGGCTGGCTGGCTGGCTGGTTGCTCGGTTAGCCACTATGCTCATAAATATACAATGAGGATGAAATCTTAAAAAAACAATAATAAAACACACATAACAAAATAAAAATGCTCCCAAATGTACATTCCTCGTAGTTTTATTCTTCTCATACGCTAGAGCAAAGAAGAATGATACTTAAAAATGTATTTGCTCAGAGTAAATAAAATAAAATATATAAAATAAAACAAAAAAAAAAAAAAAGAATATAGCAACAACAACAGCATAAAAAAACAAAATTAAAGAGATAAGTGCGTTTGTTGCACTGCACGTTGGTAAAAATAAAAATGAGACAGACAGACAGACAGACAGACAGACGGACGGACAGACAGGCAGACAGTCACATCACATCTCATTACAAATAACAATAGCTGTAGCAACAACAAATAAAAAGGTTTTCCTTCAAACAGTAAACAATTATTTTTATATTTTCTTAACAAATTGTGCACGCAACAATAAGAGAAACACAACATACTCGTTCGTACTCATACACGTACTCTGAAAAATAATGAGAGACAAAACGTACAAGAATTTTAAAGAAATTTTAACTTAAAAAAATCAACAAATCTTGGCAAACACTCTCACACAAATAAAAGCATCTTTTTCACATTTTCAAAACAAAAAAGCAAATAAATAATTTGAAATCTAAAAAAAAATAAAATCGCAAACTAAACTAAACCGAAGAACAATCAGACACAATAATACTTTTCCTTACACGTATCAACGAGTACGCACTGCCCTGGTCGATCACTCAAATGCCAATCAACCGGTAGTAAGGAACCAGGCGTAGAAGTAGAAGAAGAAAGAACAAGAAAAAAAAACAGTTTTTTCAAAGAATTAATTCAATTTTAAGGAAAAAAAAAAGCAAAAACATTATTTCATCATACACTTAATTATTGCCCTAAATACGAAAACGTGAAGGAAATAAAAGAACAGACAAAAAGGAAGAAGAAGCCCTTACAACACAATTTTTGTGATGAAATGAAAATGTCACCACCACTAACCAACCACAATGTGTATTGTGCCAATTTCCACAAAAGTGGTAATGAAAATTGTGTAAAAAAGGAAAATTCAATTATTCACTTCATTAACTTCAATCAGTGACCGGACCACACACTTCACTCCACTGCACAACTGAACTAATTTTCCACTTTGAGTAGTTTAAATGTGAAAACTGACAGGAATGCGTGTACAAAAAAGTTTGACAACAATAGAATTTACCTTTGTTTTGTCTCAAGCTTTGAAAAAGTTTGGAAAATATTTGTGACCGTTTGCAAACACATATTTGCATTATGCAAAAACAGACGTTAGGGAATTGGAAAACAAGAAAATTAATTTTAAATTAAAAGTTATTTACACGTAAAATCTTTATACGGTCAATGACTTTGAAAGACATACATACATACAAACAATTGTTAGAGATACATACATATGTAGTTTCAAAGCTTTGTAAAAATTCCAACGGGTCTGGCTCCAGTCGATGAATTCGCTTTACAAAAGTTTGTTCAGCTTCATATGTTTAAAAGTTTTAAGGCTCAGTTAGCCGGGAGTAACAGTAACTTAACCTTACCGTAAAAAGTAAGACCAATCTATTTCTTACAGATTAAGACGTAACATCTTACTGCTAACTATAATCGTTCTAATTGATTTACATACAACAAAATGAAACAACTGTTTTGCAACGTTACTATTTCTCCCGGCTTTATCGAGAGAATGTGTTTCCAGTATTTTCCACGCTGCACTTAAGAATGCCTTTGGAAGTTATATAAAAAGATAACTCATTTTAATCACAGTACATTATTTAGCGTTCGGCTTACACACCCAAGAACGATATCTATTTTTTTAGTGATTGTGTAGACGAACACAACCCTCAATACCGTTCGTAACTATTTTCAAGAATGAACCGAACATTATATAATGTTCTGCTCTTCGTTAAAAAACAGAATAATTTTAGTGATACTGTAGACAAACATTATATTTTAATGCTCCATAATGTTTCTTTTTTTACATTGATAAAGAAATGAACAAAAAAAAATGTTAGCAACGACCGCACCACGAACAGAGCTTGTGTGTGTATTGTGTATATGATTTGTTTGTGTAAAATTATTTTGCTGGCTTATTGTTTTTTTTTCGTATGTGTATTTTGTTTTTGTAATAAATGTTTGGTTTTTTTATTTACCAACCAAAGCGACGAACATTAATGAACCGAACCGAACACAATTTAGTTTGTGGTTTTAAAAAAAAAAACCAAACGGATTTAAATGTTCTCATCTTTTGTTGAGTTTGATGAAAACAGTATTATTTTTGTGTTCGAAAGATGACTAACAGGGAAACGTTATTTTTTTAATGATTTTCTACACAAACTCTATTTGCGTTTGTGTTTTCCACAAATCTACCGAACCGAACACTAAGGAACGATATTTAGTGTTTATTGTCGAACACTGGATCGCACATTCCGTACGGAATCAAATATTTTTTGATTTTATTTTTGTTTTTTTGTAAATTTTTGACAGTAGCTTAAGCAAGCTTATGCATATTATAGTAAGGCTTTAAGGTAGCATTGTTCTCAGGAATTTCTTGCGATATATAAAGTAGTAAAAAAATCTATTCACTAAAAGTTGCATGTGAACAACACCTAAATGTCAACTTTTTTCTGCATTTCATTTGACATTTCTCAATTTCAGATTAACTCAATTTGAACCATGGAAAGATACACAATCGAGCAACGCGTTAAAGTTAGTCCATTTTATTATGATAATAGGCGTTCAAATCAAAATGTATATCGTTCACTTTGTGATGCAGTGATGAAGTACATTTTCACTCAGTGGATGCGTCAATAAGCAGAATTGCCGTATTTGGGCGAATGATAATCCAAGAGTGACTGTCGAGAAACGAACGCACCCACAAAGAGTGACTGTTTGTTGCGGTTTATGGGCTGGCGGCATCAACGGGCCGTATTTTTCCAAAATGAGGCCGGTGAGGCTGTTACTGTGAATGGTGTTCGCTATCGTGAGATGATAATTTATTTAATTTAACAAACGTTTTTTAAGTCAAATTTTTATGAATACAGGCAGTACAGTTTATACATATATTTTTATTTATATATTAAACACAGTTCTTCACGATGGCAAAATGTCTGAACCCTTTAACACCATATCAGGCGTAAGACAGAGCTGCTGCTTGCTATCACCCTTGCTCTTTCTTATTGTAATGGATGCAGTCTCCCGCCGCGCGAACCAGAATCCGATTGGAATCACTTGGTAATGCGGATGATAAATGCGATCTATCCCACAGACTCTTTGACATGCAAGGAAAGCTCGATGACATATCTTTAGAATCCAATAAAGTAGGACTCAGAATTAATCTAGACAAAACAAAGGAGATGCGAATAAACACCATAATAACTGACCCATTAAATCTTCTACATACACAGGTTCACCGGGTAGAAGAGTACCTGGGTAGCATTATCACAGAGAGCAGAGGAACTGTAGAAGACGTGGAAAGTCGTAAAGTCGGCGTATTTACACAACTTCGCAGAGTGTGGAACTCGAGCACGTACAGCGTCAAAACAAAAATACATATGGGCATTTCTCCCGAAATGTCAACCACAGCCAAAAAATTCAAAGTCTATAAAAGTATGTTGTTTTAACATATTTTTATAGGGAATATATCAACTTTTAATAATGTAAAAAAATTTTACATTAAATCATAACACACTTTGAAATATTCAAATGCAAAGTCGAACAAATGCAAAAGTTCTGTTTTGAACATTTCTATTGCACGTTATGTTTTGCTAAATGATCTTAATGAGAAACATTATGCATTGGCAATTGCTTTTTAAATCTCGGTTTATATGCAAACAATATAGGAAAACTGTAAACGGAACGATGCGATTGTCAGTTACGGTAATTTTTTTCTTTGCTTCACCGTATATTTCGATGAAGTGGCAACATTGAAAAAGAACATTTGTTATCAGTGCGTCGAGGGTATTTGTACTAGAGATGACCGATATATCCGTACCTGTGATTTAATCACTGTTACTGAAAAATCACGAATCACAGTTGTGACCAAAAAGTAACAGGTACTTGCTAAGTTGTTATTTTCTTATTTTGTTTCATACTCAAATTTATGATATTTTCTTATTTTGTTTCATACTCAAATTTATGATATTTCACTGTTTGTGTGGGTAATAGCGTTTTTTGCACTCATGAATGTAATTGTTGCTATTTTTTCTTTTGTTCTCTCTTCTTCCTTTTTAGAATTTTTTTTACAGCCAATGTTTATTTGTTCAAGTATGTCCAACTAAATAGGTGATCGTTTTTGTTGCCTTATTTCTTTGTCAAACTCCATAACAAAAAATTTTCAAATATCCTAGAACAAAAATAAAAGTTGTGATCACAATCACAGTTTTAAATAACAGTGATTTTAAAATCACGTTCACTAATCACGATGTTCCTTAAAAATCACGGGATCGCTCATCTCTAATTTGTACAATGCGCATCAAATATTAGTAACAAACAGATATTTTTGTTGCAAATTTAATAAAAAAAATTTTGCTGGAAAATAATCAGTGCTTTTCTCTTGGTACTTATTTTATATTTGTAGCGTGCGACATCGTAAGTGTAAAATGCATAAATTCAAAAAAAAAATTTTCTAAAATATCTTTATTTGCGATGGCCAATAACTACAAGCAGCAAGGATAGCTTATTCCATTAAAAAAAACTTTATTTGAGAATAGCAATACTATTTTCAGTTAAGTTAGTTTTTGTTCTATATTTGTATTTTTCTTTATTGAAGATATTTTTTTAAGTTTATAACTTTTGTTCGGAAAATAAATATATTAAATGTATTTAAAATAAAGTAGAAGCATCTTACTGATGTCTTATTACATAAAAAGTAAAAACGTAAACATAAAAGTATGATGGAACAAAATGTCGCATGCAACATGTAGCGTGCGACAGTGATTAAAATTAAATTAAAAATAAGCTACACAATATTTTTGAATCAAATAAAAAGCATTATTAAGATATATCAATGCATAACATTTTAAAATTAGTCGCATTAAAATATTTAATCAGGTTTCGCTGAAATCAGTGTTTGAACTGTTTGCCGTAAAAGCGACTTCTGTGTTTGTCGCATGCAAATGCCTTGGTTTTTTTTAATTTTCTTGAAAACGAACAATTGCTCAAAACCAACCTTTAGCACAAATTATAGAGCTAATCAAGAGCTATAAGTTTCGCCTTTTGTCAAAATAAAATTAATGTTTTGGTATGTTTTTTTTTCACTTTTAAGGCGTACGAATGTCGCATTCGACATTAGAGAAATGCCCATATATTCAAACCCTGTGCCATCTGTGCTTCTGTACGGATGCGAAACTTGGTTTGAAACGGAAAACATATAAAACAAATCGCAGCCTCCGAAGAATTTTAATAATATTTTGGCCTCGCACAATAAGCAACGAACAGCTATGGGACAGATCTGAGATGGGAGATATTAACGTAGAAATTCGAAAGTGAAAATTTGGTTGGATAGGGCACACACTTCGAAAAACACCTAATTAAATTTCCGATACGCTCTTGTTTACAACGCCGAAGGAAGAAGCAAAAGAGGACGGCCCAAAACCACCTGGCAACGATCAGCACTACAGGAAATTAATGCCATATCCCATAGTCTGGGAGGAACCTTCAACACCATCGAGGAGCTAAGAGATGTAGCTGCACGTCGATAAAGATGGGAGACAACTTATAAGCGGCCTATGCCCAGTATAGAGGCAGCTCGTAATCATATGACGACGAGCAAGGCAATATTTATGTATATATTAGTTAAAATTTATTTTTAGTTTGTTAAAAAATATCATTATCTGTATAATTCATTATATGATCACTAGCATGTTGTTTATTATCGTGACTTGAGTGATATTGGTAAACGAAACGCTTCCTTAGGTAAATTATTAACAATAATTTTATCTCTTATCAATTTTTAATCGAATTTTGTGATTTGTGGTGAAACTTCATGATTTGGAAAGAATCACCGAGCCAGGTTTCGAGCAACAAAAACAGCTAATGCTTCCTTTGTAGACATTGGGTCATATTAAGATCGTATTCCTCTCTTTTCTCCATCTTTAATTCTAAAGTTTCGTCCTGTAAAAGCGTTTGAGTTCGTAACCTAACCACAATTTAGAAATTTCTTTCATTTTTCTTCTACTGTCTTACAGTACTGTCTTCTCGAAGAGAACATCCATATTAAAATTTTAATCGGAAAAAATTTGACAATATGACAAACTATTTTATATACAAAAATACAAAATGTTATATAAAATAGCAGTACAAAAACAGTACATTGATTAAAAAAAAACAGTTCTTTTGAAAACAATGAAAACCACGAGAACTTTTTAAGGGTAGTGTTAGATGGAGGTAGCGTAAACTGGATTCCAGGGTCGTGCGATTTAACTTCGCTGAAATGTTTTTTCTTAGGTTATTAGTCTTTTTTAATTAGCCCCAATCGACAAGTGTCGTGTAATACAAATAAGAAATCTAGCAATCATTTAACATTTTGGATCCATTCCGTCATGGAAATTTTACACTTATGTCTGTATATAAAGAGTGTTTTTGAGCTAACAGAACTTACGAAAGCATTAGTTAGCTGTCAAACTAACTGTCATACTGCGCTCACTTTTTGCAATTTAAAAGCAGACCAATCCACAACAGACTCTACAGACTACATTACATCTCGCACTTGCACCGATTGGTACGGATTTAACGCTGGTGAAATCATGGGACCATATTTTTCCTTAATAGAAGTCGGAACTTGCGTTACGGTCTTTGGAGATCGTTACCGCACCTTTATCAAAGATTCTTTGTTAAAAAACATCGATCACATTGATCCGAATGATATGTTATTTCAACAGGATGGCGCTTCGTGATTTCGGGAACTGCACTCCAAGGTCGTTCGAATTGACACATCTCGATGATTTCCTGTGGGGTTAGGTGAAGTCACTGCCCAATAAAAAAAATTTTCTTGTTTTCCGAAGCACTAATAGTGAATTTTAAAAAGTAAGCGGACATTTTTGAACTACGCAATAAGACAAACAGAGATGCAGAAAGATAAGTGAACGAGTTCTTTAGAAATTTAATTAAAAAATAACATTTGAAGAGCCACGTCATTATTTTACTACGAGGCAGGTTTGTAAGGAAGCTGATCGTTACATTCGCCAATTTTTATATGCGCTGAATATAGCGCTTTTTGCGTCAAAAATGTATTGCTTCAAATTGGAAACTCGCCATATAAAATTAATGTCTTCCGTAAGCGGGATGGCAACCGATACTTTTACCTTTCTACCTTACAAACCTGCTGCGTTGGAAGCTCCATTTTTCATTGGGTGATTAATTGTATGCTTATAAGCCAGCAACAATTGACGTCTTGGAGTCCAACATTGCTCGTGTTATTCATGATATACGGCCAGCAGTGCTCTAAAAGGGGGCCCAAAATTGGGATAAATTTTTAAATGTACCATAATAGCCTTTTTACACTGATCAACATCTAACATCTACCATCATAGATGTAGAAAATGTGAAACCCTAGTTTACACTGATCACATCTAACATCTACCATCAAACAAAAATGTCACCATTTTTCAATAAAAATGTTTTTAAAATAAAAAAATTTATTTTCTACAAAAGTGATAAAATTTAATAAGAAAACACAAAAATGTATTTCAAGTTCAGTTTGTATAAAAATAAAAAAAAAATTCCTAACAAAAAAACATTGCAATAAAAGAGAAAACTTGACAAATGGTAACGCTGCTTTCAAACCCAATTTTTTTTTGTCAGTGATGCCACAATAATAATAGAACTTATTACGACTTTTTTAGTGATGCCACTAAAATAATCGAAAGAAGTAGAATGGAATAAAAAGAGATAGGAACATCTTTTTATTTTGTATGGAAAGATGTTAACATCTTTGCAAATTGTGGAAAATTGATGGTAAATGTTAGATGTTGAACAGTGTAAAAAGGCTATTAGGGTGACCGTTAAAATCAAAAGTTAGATTTCTTTAGGTCTCACCAGCCAATTTGGTGGGTATTGGTAAAAAAACGCAAAAAAAATTCATGACGATCGGCGAAGGCTAAGCCGTCCACACTCCCACCAAAGTTTGAGAAAAGTTATATTTCTTCATGAAATCTGACTTTTATGTTTCATAACTTAGAAAATATTAATTTTGTAGAAAAGTTCTAAACAAGTTTTTCCTTAATATCTCATTTAACAAAATAAACTGAAAAATATCGAATAAGCCACTAAAAAATCAAATTTTTAATTTATTAAAGAAACGCATTTTCGATGAATCTCGTGTCTTTAATTTTGTTAAAAAATATTTTTATTATTTATGATTTAAAAAAATATTTACAAAAAGCAGATTAGCCTCTAAAAGGCAAGGCTAGTACTTGAACTCGCTGCAGTCTACGTGTTTCAAAGCTGTCGTCTAATAGCGCAACACCCAAAGGGCTACTATGGTATAGTTTTTACTGAATCTTTGAATTTCTTCTCGCACTGAGGATATATTTAAATCGTTACGAATGTTTTTGTCTGTGACAAACCATGGCGCTGTTGTTATTGGAAGATGTAAAAATTTTAAGGCATATAAAAAACGAATTTGCAAGCAAAAAAATCCATTAGTGATTAAAATTTGTTCGCAACTTTTACTTTTATTCAAAAAAGACGAGAAAGTTCCATTAAATTTAAAAATTTCATAAAAGGCAATATTTGTATGGGAGCCTCCCTAAAAAGTGGAGATAAATGGCAAGTATGTTTTTGGAAAATGGTTAAAACAAAAAACCAATGGAGGTCCGTCATACATTTAATCCCCCTACGGGTGATTTTTAGGCAGTTATGGAGCTTTTTCTTCGATATATTCCAAGTCTGTATTAAAAATTTTGTATGGGAGCCCCCTTAAGGAATAGAGATAGCGGGTAGGTATGTTAAAAATAAATTATTGCGATAAAAAATAAAGTGGGATCGGTCATACATTTGACCCATCTAGAGACATCCAAGGCGCTGCAGGGGCCAAATTTAAGAATTTCATTAAACAGCCATTTTTATAGGAGCCCCCCCCCCCCTAAGGGGTGGCGATATATGGCAAGTACGTTTTAAGAAAATGTTAGGCACAAATAACCAATCAAGGTCCGTCATACATTAAATCCCCCTAGGGGCTATTCCTTGGCAGGTATGGAGCTTTTTCCTCTCTATATTCCTAGTCTGTATTGACAATTTTGTTTGGGTGAACATATGTACATATTCCACCGTGCAAAAGATCTTAGTACGTGTCCAATTATCCTAAGAATACACTATTTACACTTCCTGACCATACCTTTTTTTGGATTAGCATACGCATAGAAAAGAAAACAAAAATGAAAAAAAGAATTTAAAAAAAAGCAATACAATGAAATCTTATTTAAAAAATTTTGGTGACTTTGATTTCAAATTTTCTTTTGTAAATTTTCCTGAAAAAAAAAATACAATACAATACAATTGATTTCAATTTGTGGCCACTACAGTCGTATTTTACTTTCAAAGTTTTTCATGATTCAGTATTTTGCTTGGCGATTATGTATTTTTGAATATTTTTTGCATATGTATGTCTGTAAATAGTGTTGGGAAAAAATATTCAAAATTACACACATCAGCAATCGAAAGAAAAACAAGGAGATGAAGGAGGAGTATGAGGACAATCAGTAGTTTGTAATGTAGTATAGAGTAGGATGAGGAAGAGAACTTTGACGATGGTGATAATGATGTTGTTGCCTTAAAGAAACGTGTGTGCGCAAACAATGAATTGTTTTATTAAAAAATTTATTTTTAAAGATAATCACGTACACGTTTTTCCATTCATTTAAAACCGTTTCAAACAATCAACCATTCACATCCACATCCATCCATCCATCCATCCATCTATCTATCGGTTCCTACCCTAAAACTTTTGTTGGTTTTGTATTTATTTTTTGTATATTGGCCCATACAAATCCATAGATTGTTTATTTTCAATATTAAATTGAAGCAAGAAAGAAATTCAAATTAAGGGGTGCGAAATATCATATTGCGAAAATATAAAAATTTTATATTTATTAAAAATATAAAAATAAATAAATATTCGCACTAATAAATATTGAAAAAAAATAAAATAGTGTCAACTTTAAAAAAATTCTCATACATTTAAAGGAGAAAGGACAATAAGGATTTTTGCATTATTTTCTTAGCAAAGCAAATAACCAAATAAACTAAAAGACTCAGGAGTGTTTATTGGTCCATCTACACAGCCGCATACACATTCAATACATTATTAATGTGTATTTAACAATGTTTATTATTGTTACAATTTATTATTTTTTCTTTGAATAAAGAGCATAAAAAGGGTCTTCTAATATAACAAAAACCCCGATGGAAATTTAAGTAGAAGGTACGTGTATTTTTACTCGTTACTTGTTTTCCAGAACAATAAAACAACTTTGTTTGTGTTGCCAAAGTATTGTAATAAGAATGTACATTAATAATCGAACGGTATTGATTTACGCAGTTCCAAACGTTGGCACAATGCAAACTTGCTTATGTGCCCATGTTGCCAATCAAAAAGGGGAACTGTGCTAATAAGAATATGCCATGTATTCAAACAGTCTGGCGGGGGAAAGTGGCAATTTTAGTTACACTTCCTGTCTAATACTCATTGGAGAAATAATATGTTTAATATTCAGCAAGAAGAAGTATTTACGACACACTAATCGTTTGATGAATTTGGCATAGTTACAAAGTTAATAAAATGTTATTAGGAAAGTTCTTGCCAAGGGTCTTCTGGGCTAGGTCAGCAAAAATAAAATAAAATAACAGCAGCAGGAAACTAACGGTAAGAGCAGCAGAAAAAGAAATGTAATTGGTAGAAGATATAAAAATTACAATATGTACAAATGTGACTATGGGAATAGCAAAAAAACCTTAAATTCTTTAATACGTTTTCAATCAGATCTTCTTCTGATATCGTAAAAACCGAGTTACAATTATATAGATAAGATACTACGTTGAAAATTAACGGGGTTACTCCAATAACATGAATTAGGGAACTTGGGAGTACCCCAAGTGACTCCTAGACGATAATGAAAGCAAAATATAACATTTCCAGATTTGCTTGCTAAGTTAAACGTAGTTAAATTTACATTAGGCAAGATATGATCCATCACCATCAGTCAGACTATTTTTAGCCTATATTTACAAAGAATTTGACATAAGGACACAAGACCCTGGAAATCGATCGATTGGCTCAATGAGACCTAGAAACACCTTTCTGTCAAAGAAAAAAGACGGAACTCGAATTCGACATAGAGTTTCTTATTAAAAAAAAAAAAAAAAAAATACAGGAAAGAGCTTTGCTAAATCTTATGTACCCTTCACCATGGAGCGATAAGAATAGAAAGTTATTATAAAATTATAAAAATATATTATAAAAAAAAATACGACTAATTACACGAAATTTTACAATTTTTATTAAAAATCAATCATTTTTATTTAATATTTAACAATAATAAGATATTTTATTAGTCTTTTAATATTAAAATGTATGATTTTTGAAAAGATACGACTTCGAGTGAAATTCTCATGAAAGTGCTGTGTGAGGGATATGACCACTGTGTCCAAACCCTTCGATCTCAGGAAATCAAACATGGAAAATGAAGACTATGGACAGGACTACAATAACCTATAAGCACTTTATCCAAATTGTATTTGTGAAAATTTACATTCGAATCCCGGGATTTGCGAAAACCAGTCCCGATTGGCATCCCTAGTTGGCACATATACATACATAGTTATTTCGTTCCTCTTTTTTTATAATATTTTGCCATAGAAATTTTCAATCCACATTCGCCGATGAGTCTTGGATGGAAAATATTCCATTGGTTTTTCTAATAAGCGCTAGAAACATTAACTGATCTAATTAATTTTTCATTGTGGTCACTTTGGACCAAAAAAACAAATATTTTCGAAGCTCGAAAATCGTTATAATTAGTATCATAATTTGTACTTTCATTGAGAAATATTTTTTTTAGAAGCTGCACTGCACTATACTGGTTTTTATTGAAATCATATATGCTGGAGTAAATTTTGCTAGCCAGTTAAAAATTTTGTCGTCGAAGTTAACTTAATAATAACTTTAAGCTTCGCAAAATGTTTTATAGTATTATACTTTCAGTATTATTTTTGGATACATAAATATCGTTGATTGGCAGATGATTTTGTTCAAATCTTACAGGGGTGTCCTGGAATCCGAAAACGTAAAACGAAAGAAACTTAAAAGTATTTTTTAAATATGATTTCCTTAATAAAAGAACTTAATGACAAATATTATACGAATATTTCTCTATTAAACAGAATTTTATAATAAAAATTAGAAAAAATTGCATTAAAAGTGTATTAAAAACAACTTCGAAATTCTTCCGTTTTACGTTTTTGATTTCTAGCATATTCCTCCATTTGAGGAAACAAAAATGTTAAACGTTCTTAAAATATGTGCATACGAGCATCTTGGGATGGCATTTCCAAACTTATTTTGTGTTTACAATTTTCAATATGTACACCAGAAAAACGAAAGACATTTTATAAGCTGGAGTAGAAAGTCCGAATATAATAAAATTTAATTTAGCGCTTCTAAAATCTCCTTCAAAATCATTCAGAGTAAAATAACAATGACGCGAAAAGATGGTTGTTGACGAATATTATAAAATATTATGAGTTTCCGTTCCAAAATAATCTTGAATTGAGAGGAATTCTTCTCTTCTACTGAATGTCTGAATGTTGCATACGCAATCGTCCAATCAACTACGTAATTTAGCATTTTCTATTTCGCAAGCCCATTTGCAGCAGACACTGCACTCCATTTAAATTCATTGGACAGTAAATACAAGTTGACATTTTACACCAAATAACAACAAGTTTGAACAATTTTAAAATAGTACCAAATGAGTCACGGGGGTACAATTGTACCAACCAGGGCTGTGGAAAAAAGTACTTACTCCGACTCCAACTCCAAATGCTGAAATTTTTTAAGTGCGACTCCTACTATAATCTTGATGCTAAATGTATATGAGACTCAGTGATGTTAACTTTTATTTTTTCATTACCGTTCGGCCTTCTAAAAATTGGAGTTTTTGAGAAGTAATTTCCGTACGCAAACATTAATGTGCTGTTTCCAAATGACAGGCGATTGATTATGTAGCAAAATTTATCAGGGGTGTGCTGGAAATCGCAAACGCAAAACGCAAGAATTTGGAAGTTGTTTTTAATAAACTTTAAACCTAATTCTTATAATTTTTGGTTCAAAATCCTGTTTAATTAGGAAAATATTTGTTAAATATTTGTCATAAAATTCTTTTATTACAAAAATCTTATTTAAAAACGACTTTTAAATTTCTTGCGTTTTACGTTTGCGATTTCCAGCACACCCCTGTGTATGAAAAGCACTCTGGCCATCGCCTGCCATTTGGAAACAACACATAAGAGCAGTATTCATAAACCATTTATTTAAATTTTAAATGTGTTTTAAGAAGATAATTTTTATTTTGGACATTTCTTTTAAATTTTTTATGCCGAAAAACTTTGGAGTCGGAGTCGGAGTCGCGAGTTTTTGTAGGTAGTACGACTCTGACTCCGGCACAAAAACATCAACTCCGACTCTTCAAATCCGACTCCACAGCCCTGGTACCAACTTTATCAACCGTGGCCATAGACAATCACGGACCCGCCAGATCAAACTTATGTTATGAGACTAAGTTTCATGTAAAGTTCTTTGTGCCAAATAATATTTAGATACCTTCATTACTATGAGATTAGTTAGCCTTAAGGTGATTTTAGGAAGAGGATTTATCTGGGACATATGGTTAATTTTAAACCAACAAGCACAATATTATTTTGTCATGCCAAAGTAGCTATCGTAAACGTTATTGTCGTCAATTTATATATCAATACAAACATCTATGAGGAAAACTTTTGGCATGAAAAGATATTTTTGGGAGTAGTATTTGTATGAGAGCTCTGGTCAAATATGGAACGATTTCAATACATTTAGATTGCAATAAAAGATATTTGAACAAAATTTAATCTTTATACCAACATAATAAGATGGTGGTTAATGGTACAAAGAATATATTCCGGAAAGAAGCTTGTACGGGGTCTATGTGTAATTAAAGACCGCCGATTTCAACCATTAGGCTTGGTCCTTGTGACATTCAAATCAATGTACCAAATTTCATCAAATTATCTCCAAAATTGCGACCTGTACTTTTTGCACAAAATTTACATGAACAGCCAGCCGGACATCGTCAAAAAGTGAATCTGAGTCGATCGCACTACTAAAAGGTGTTACCAGCATCAGTACAAATCCACTAGTGTAGGGTGGGTAACATTTGCCGAGTAAAACTGCATTCTTTTATTGCAAACTCAGATTTACTTTCAATCGAAAAATGTTTACCAAAAACTGCAAATTGAACTTAAAAAAGAACTTTCACTGATTACTGACAAGTATAAATCCAAAATAATTATCTTTCTGCTTTATTTTCAATCAAATAAAATTGCAATTTTTTCTCAATTATTATTAATTTTTAATTTAACAAAAAAAAAACCGCGTCCATAACTTACTTCCTTCAATATTTTACTCAGGTGTTTGTTAATATTTAAATACAACTTATGAATAATAATTTTTATTAAATTATACATTTTTCTGTGTTAATAAGAATTCTGTCTTGAAAAAAAAAAACGTTCAAGCGGCACGAGTTTGTGATTCACGAACAAACTTCCTTTTTGAAAATTCATAAACAAAAGAACTAAATTTTATTGTGTAAATTTAAAAAGCAATTGAAAATGTCAAGTTTTCAAAGCAACTTCTTTTTGTCAACAATTAGGGTTAAAATAAGGAAAACCGAAAAGAAAAAAAATCTTAATATTTACTTTTGTAAGTATTTATTTTGTACAAATGGGGGTGTTTTATAACTAAAATAATGTTTACTATGCAGCCATTAAATAAGAATGAATATATTTTGTTTAATAAGGGGAGAAAAAGAAAGAAAAATAATTCACTAAAGACACGATATTGTAAGTGAAAGTTGCTTGAAAAAATTTGAAGAGGGTAGAAAATAATGGGTCAAGAATGGTTTGTTTTATATTCCACGTTCAAATAGAACTCAATATTAAGCTACAAGTCAAAGTTGCAGACGTTTTAGACACAAATGCTTTCAAAATGTAATTAACTATATGTTTATAACAGCATCGCCGGTACTCCAGCAACACAAGCTCTTAACATAAAGCCTAGTACTCTGTTCAAATTAGTGAAAAATGTTAAGCAACATTAATTATTCCACACGAAAATTTTGACATGCATCAATGATACCTATCATGCGAGTTTGTACAATTTAACGTTTTTATTCCTGCAAAGTATGCGACATTGTTTTGAGTATGTAAACAAACCCCACATGTATTTTACTAAAAATTATTTTTTTTAGTAAGAAATTTTATAAAAAAGATAGTAAATATGGATAAAAAACTGTTACCGGTTGTGTTATTTAAATTTTGTATTTCTTATTTTATAATCAGTTCATAATTTTTTGCGTTTGCTTAAAATTCCACGTGAAATAAGTGCAGCTTACATTATTTCGCAATTGTAAACAAAATGTTGCCAGAAACATTTCGGAACTTTTTCACAAAATGAACACAGTACTACTCTATCAACATTTTTTCATAGATATTCCGCACAAGTTTTTTTCATATGCGTTTTGACAGCATTTCACGTGAAATGTTGAACAGAGTACCAGGCTTAAAGTGTAAAAAAGTTGAAGGCTTTTGGCAATATCCTGCAAATTGTTTTAAGGCTAAGGATACGTATTTGCCTAATCGTTTTGAAATTATCTACATTGCACTGAATTTTACAGAAAAACAAATTGGAAATCCTCAATGCGTGCTATTTATCGCAGATCAGAGTTGTTAGAACCTTAAAGCGTTTAACATGGTCCACATCATCGAAGCATACACATTTTTTATTTAATTTAAGATCCACATCAACTTTAGACGACAATCACCGGTAATACATTTATTGCAGCACTACATGCACATTGACCTTTCCAATAGTTGGAAAAAGGCCAATGGTCATATCGTAATAATAAGGTCAACGTCGCACTATGCTTCGTTCCCATATAACGAAGGGACAAAAATAGAAGGAGTTGTCAGATATTTTTGAAATTTGGTGCACATAAAAAAGCTTAGTTAAGAAAAATTAAAATTTTTGGAAAAATCGGCGCAAGGACACGCCTACCTCCCAAGTGTCCTGAAATTGAAAAATGTAATTTTAGCTTCAATAATGCCCACAAAATTACAAAAAGTGGTCACGCTGATACACATGCAACTAGCAACGTGTGTGTAAATTTTTATTTAAATGGGACTATATATCCTCTTTCTTAAAAACGCTACCACTCCTACAAAAATCGTAATAAATTTTGGTATGTAAATTGATATTTGCAAGGTTTATATTTGTGCCAAATTCGGATTATCAATGTGGAAAATACAAAAACATCATTAATTGAAAAATAGGATAAACCGGTTAAAATGCTCTTGAAAAAATACAACTATAAGGATATTTGAAAGATAACATAAATGAAAAAATTAAAGAGGAAAACTAGCAATAAAACTAGCTGTAAAAATATCGTGCTATTTTGCCTACTTTTTGATAATCAAATGGTTTAAAAAATTCTTTTTCTACTGAACATTTTGAGTTAATACCCTCCTGTTGCTTAAGTGCGATATATTTTGATAAAAATATTAAAATTTTGGATTTTTAAACCAAAAATTATAATAGTTTAACTTAATAATTATATTTTATCACTGCTAAAATAAAAAACGTTAAAAAAACATATAAAGACAAACTTATAACAAAGCATCATCGATCTAACTAATTATTAATGAGATATTTTACATAACTTAAAGCTACAGTTGCATACACTGTGCAACAAATTTTGGGTCTCCGAGTTTATCTTAAATGGGGAAAAAAATGATGTAACTATATCATTATTAGATCAAAAACACCGAAGGTTTTTAAAAACTTAGCTCGAGTTATTTTTTTATGGCCCACTGAACTTTTTAATTTTTTTTAAAGGTGTTTGGAATGTGTAAAAAAAAAAACTATTTAATGTTTGTAGAACATTTTAATCATTTAAACACACGTTTTAAAGGTGTTCAATAAGAATATTTAAAAAAGAGACTTAAATGACTCCAATTATTTCACACGACTTAATAATAATATATGATAATTTACAATTTTACTGTTTTAAGCATTTTGCTTATATCACACGAACTTATGATCTTTTACAACCCGTAGTGAAATTGTTGTAGAATATATTAACCCTTAAACGTGCGAGTAAGTGGTGTTCTATGAGGAGGGACTGAAATTACCCCTAAACATCGCAGATAGAGGGTTAATTAGTTCTATGAAAAGAACCGTCATCAACTTTTATTAAAATCATCTATTAACCTTATTTAGCTCAGAATTAGATATACATAATACATTTTTTTTTACTTACTCAAAACGCCTTAAAAAAAATTAAAAACTTCAGTGGGCCATAAAAAAATAACTCGAGCTAAATTTTGAAAATACTTCAGTGTTTTGGTCTACTAATAATATAATTAAATTTTTTTATTTTTTAACATTCAAAATATAAAATCGTGTTGCGCAATGATATTAAACACTCTTAAATACCTGATATTTGAGTAAAAATCATAAAATTAGGCATTTCAAAAAACTCATTTTTTTTAAGTTGTGGTAAAAAATAGGCACTAATCTTTGAATACCCTGTTAGCTAAGAGTATAAACTTACAAAAAGAGAAAAAAAAATATCTAATTTTATATAATTTTTTTTTATACTCCATCAAACTTAAGTAATTTTTGGATTTTCAACAAAAAAAATGTGTTTTTCAGAGCAATAAAAAAAGTTATTTTGTAAATAAATACTAAATTATAAAGTACTTGAAAACCAAATTTCGAGCGACTTTTTAAAAAAATGAATTTTTCAGAATTATTTTTGTGAAACAACTAAAACTCATTTTTCTGTTAAGTAATTTTTGCAAGAAATTATCTGCTTTTAGCGCACTCTCGTGGTGGCAAAAGCAATCAGAAAAATTTTTTTTGTTAACATTTATTTGAGATAGCTTATTATCTTTCAAAAAATCTGTATTTAAAAACAATTTGAGACAAAAATTTTTTTTTTATTTTTGTCTATTTTTGTACAAAGCATAGTGCGTCGGTCTCTCTCTTTATCTTCCGTCAACTTACATAAACCTCTCACTCTTTTCTGGTACATTAAATTCTCTATGATGCCATTAGCCCATTTACATTTCTAGATTTTCAGATCTACTGATTCATAATCGTTGTAAAGGGTGGCCCAAACATAATGCACGATGTTAATTGTGAGTCACACCTTAATGTCAAGTTTTTTGCACAACTTAATTTGACATTTCTTTGTTTCAGTGTTTGACGAATTCAACCATGTACAGGTACACAATTGAGCAGCGCTTTAAGATTGCTGAAGGCCTTCTACGAAAATGGGCGTACAAATCAAAATGCATTTCGTGCACTTTGTGATTTTTTTGATCAGCATTATCGGCCAAATGTGTCCACAATGGGGAGAATTGTGGGAAAATTGTAGCAAACCGAGTCTGTAGGAAATGTGAAAACATGCACAGGCTCGCGCAGTTCTTTTTGGTTTATGGACTGGCGGCGTCAACAGGCCAGACCGTATTCTTCGAAGATGAGGTGACAATGATTGAACTATCTCCATCATACATAAATCCATCTTGTGCTCCTATTCTTTGAGGCTTCACTATTAATTTCTCTATGATGTCTTTGTAGTCAGGTTTGGATTTTTCAATCTTTATATTCAAGAATTAACATAAAAACTCATCTAAATTCTATGACCAATTAAGATCAGTGATATTGGTTTATAATTAATAGACAAAGAAAGTTTGCGAAATTTTATTTAAAATTTTTGTCCTGTGAACGCATCATCATTGACTCATGATGACGTAATTGTTGCTTTTATCATCTGCAGTTTCATTGACATCTGAAACGTCTTTTCAATCTCCAGATACGCGATCTTTCATAAAGTACACAAGGGAACAAGGTTTTTGTTGATTAAGAACTCAATGTTTTTTTGAGGTAATTTAGGACGCTGAAGCTCGACTTTTCCAGACATACCGTTATGTCCAAAATTACCGCACTTTCGCTACAAATATTGGATTAACTTAAAAACGGTGCATCATATTCAGTTAAATACAAAATTAGAAATTCGACAACAATATTATCTTTAAGCCGTGCTTACATTGGTTTTTAATTTGCCCAATAGTTTCAGAGATATCGTTGAATTTTTGAAAAAAGTACAATTTAAAAAAAATTAAATTTATTTCTTTAAAAATTCAAAAAAAAAAAAAAAAAAAAAAAAAATTAAAATGCGACAAAATTCACAGTTTTGGTTCAAAGACATTTAGTTTAAGATATTTCGAATCAAATGAGCTTTATTTGATTGTAATCGGTGGACAACTTTTGATTTTATTCACAATTTACTGAGAAAACTGAATCGTGATTTCCATGCAAGAATAACATTTTTTAATGTGTGTGTGTGTGTGTGTGTGTGTTTGCTGCTCTATTTATAGACGTTTTTTGCTTCACTTCAAAATTAGGTACCATCACTAAATTGTGAATAAAAGTGAAACGCGTTCATCGATTTTCATGATCTATGTCTCATTTTGTTCAAAGGTTATGTGACTTTACGTAAAATTAATAAGACTTTAACTTTTTTCTGTTTTGGATTTTTCATGATTTTTATAAATACAAAGTTTGTAATTTTTTTTAATTTTATTTTACGTAAACAACCATTACTCAGCCATTTTTTGGTGATTTTAAAAATGTAATTGGTTTTAAAAGCTTACAATTGCATCTTTAAAAAAAAGAAACATTATAAAAATTTCTTAATGAATAGTAAAGTATTTAAACTTTTTATTTTTGGAAAAAAGCGGAGATATTTGAAAACAGAGATTATATTTAAAATCAGTCACCTCAAAATAGTAAAAAAAAATTGCATCAGACTTCCAATCAACACAAAAAAACTTCAATTTTGTTCCCTTGTGTTTAGGGGTTTTTCCCGAGATTTCCCGTCCCAATTATTTTACTTCCCGTTTTCCCGGGATTTTTCTTGCGGGATCCCGGGAAATAAAAAATTCCTCATAATTTCAGAAAACAGCTATTTATACTTTAAAATTTAGTTTTCTTTTCTCTAAAAATTAGCATCTGTGGATGGTTTGCGGATTAGATCAATGTACAATGAAGTGAGTACATATTTAAATCAATGTCTCCTGATACAATAAATATACTAAAAGCAGAATGGGCAGTGCAACAGTTGAAAATTATTACATTTAGCGAAGTGAAGAGTTAATAAAGTACATGAATTCAAAATAAGATGCAGGCAGTAAAGTTTCATTGTCCATGAACAAGTCTTAAAAATAGAAGATACCTAAACATATCGCTCCTTTATTGCAACATAGTCATATCTACAAAAACAAACGATCTTGGCAAAATGCGATTTAAGTTTTCAAATTGTACCGATTTAAAGATATATTTTGCTATAACTTCGGTTCAGTTTGAGATATGATACGACAAGGTGTGAAGGAAAACTTTGCTAGTTACTTAAAATTTTTGATTTTTTGAGATATGACTATGATGCAATGAAGGAGCGATATGTTTATTAGGTGATAAAAACAAATTTTTTCAATTTGGGTTGGTTTATATAACAGTGAAGTGCGGGAAAACCGAAATAAAATAACATTTTGGAGACTCGTGTAAGATACTACAACATACAACTTGAAAAACCTTGACATGCATTTGACTGATATAGACGTTGTTTATAAAAAAGAAAAACTTGCTTCTGATTGTGAATCCGAAGTATGCTACAACGGTGCACTTTTAACTATTTGTCCAACCTCGGTAAAAAATGAACGAAATTTTTGGGTAACATGATAATTCGTAAATAAAATCTGAAATATACTTTTTGACGACTTACTAAGCGCTTTGAGTGTGACAGACAGTTATTTCCTAAGCCGTTAAAATGTTATATATTTATTTAAAATATTTTATTAATTAACTTTTTGACCTCATATCTTGAATACCTCAATTTTTATTTTGTTTTTATTATTATTTTATGAATTAAATTGTTATGTTTATGTTATCTTTTTATCTTGTATCTAGAGCATAATAATACGGAATAAAAGCTTAATAATAGGTAATAAAAGCGTGAGGTAATAATAATTCAAGTTCCTATTTCAATCTTCAATTAATTTTTTAGTATTGAACCATTTCTTTTACTTTCTTTGTAAACAAGTTCCCTTACGTATTTTTATAAAAGTTTTTTTCATTAATTAAAAACAAAATTTACTTTGTATTATTTATATGGAAAAAAATTTCCCGCTTTCCCGGGAATCGAAAAAGTCCGGGAAAAAAACTCTACTTGTATTATCTGCAACCATGTGATTTTGGTTTTTTGCAACAACACATCTAGTACCTGAACTAAATGATAAACTTTCTTCAAATTTAAAATTGCTGCAAAAAATATCGCTATTTAGTGTGGATAATACTAAAAAAAAACAATTATTGATTTCATGCTAAATTTCATTGATGATTCGTCTCTAATAAATAAAATAGAAATTTTCTTCTAAAAATCAAGAATGAAATCGTAAAACGATCTGAGTTTTCTTGAAATTAAGAATATATTTTTAAGGCTAAGATTTAAAATATTTTTGTATTTTTTAAACTAAACATCAATGAAAACGTATTGAGTAATAAATTTTAAGACGTTAAAAAAACTAGTAAGGAAATATTTAAAAATATTGTAGATAAGGCAATTAAAAATGGAAAATCAGACCACACATATGAAATGGTGTTTATAAGCATACCAGTGGGTTTATTACCGCTGCCCAATGGAAAATATAATGTGATCAGCACGCCATAGGAAATTGCATCGGAGTGGTCAGATGACGCATTGTTAAAAACAACATTCGTCAAGAGTTCTAAATGGAGTCTATTTTCAAGTATCTCAGGGGTAAATCTCTTTCTTATTTACATGTGCAAATAAAAATTTTTTACATTGAAATTTCATTTTAATAGTGTAATTTTTCTTCTTCTCAAGTATAATTTAGTATGTTGCTGGTGGTAACACTGTATTACACCCTTTGCGATTGTGATACTTTTACATCCCGATCCATTTAACACACTATGTTAAGACACGACTTTTTCACAATTGCATGTTTGAATTTTCTCCAAGTCCATCTGCCCCATGTCCAACTTTTAAATTTTTAAACGAATGCGATACATTTTAATACAACCGCAAAGTGTAAATGTTTGATATGGAATTCTGAAATCTCGTGATTTTCAGATCATGCCTGATTATGGTAACTTTTTAACGTAATAATTCTAAAGGCCATTTTCACTAATTCTATTTAAATATCAATTCATATTTAAATATATTTTTTCATATAATTTTTTTTTTTTTTGGATGAGACACGAATTTAAAATATAAATTGATTTTTAAATAAATTGGTGAAACTGACCAGAAAGCATTTACATATTTAGATTGTCTTTTGTATCATAAAGATGCTTGAACAACCGGTACTAAATCTCAACTTATTCAAAAAGTTTTTGTCAGAATCTTTGACGGGAACATACAAAAATACAGAGGAAACGGATATTAACTCAGTCCGCAGGTTAAGAGCTTCGGATTGGGTTTTATTTCGGTCTAAAATACGCACTTGTCTCTTTTTGTGATTGTTACAAGGTAATTTAACTGTAACGAAGATTGGTCTAAGGTCGTTTAAGTTTTATAATGATTAACTGCCTATGAAAGCAATATTAATCAGGGCTGTCAGGGCTGTCGCCAAACGTGGCGATTTATAAAACTAATTGGCGACGCAATTTTGTGTTTTGCGACATGGCGATTTTTTGGCGAAATTAAAAAACATTTTATCTCTTTTTCATATTTATATGAAAAAATTTAAGAGTACTGGCTAAGATTTTTCTTGGATCTTTTAACAAATTTTAAAATCGCAATACGCACTCGGTTTATTCAGGTGATAAATTGATTATATTGCCAGATACATTAGATTGAAAACATTAAAATATAGTTTCCAAAGAAATTTGGGTTTTCGCACATTTTCCTTATCAGAAGTTATCAATCATCGGATCTTAACCGAAAAACTTATTTTGCAAAATAAAATTTAAAAACTGAATCCTTTTCGATTTCATATAAAATGGGATTTTTAAAATAAATAAATAAATGTACGCTGGGTAGCATGCAAAAATAGTTAAATTAATAGCGAAAGAAAATCAGAAAATTTAAAAAGAAACGTTGGATTGACATAAAGTTTTTTTTAACAGTATCAAGCGTATTTTTCAATGTGAAATGCAGCGCGAAAAAATGCGCAGTTTTTTTTATCTTTTTGACTTTTTTTACGATATAAAATCAAACATTTCCTTTAAGCCTTAAGCCTAGTACTCTGTTGAAATTTGTGAAAAATGTTGAGCAACATTAATTATTTCACACGAAACTTTTGACGTGTATCAATGTTACCAATCATGCGAGTTTGTACAATTTGACGTTTTTATTTCCTTCAAAGTATGCGACATTGTTTTGCGTATGTTAACAAATCCCACATGTCTTTAATTAAAAATAATTTATTTAATAAATATTTAATGAAAAACAATGTAAATATGGATAATAAAAACTGTTACCGGTTGTGTTATTTTAATTTTTAATATCTTATTTAATAATCAGTTCATACTTTTTTGCTTTGAATTCCACGTGAAAAAATGCAGCTTACATTATTTCGCAGTTGTAAAAAAATTTTGCCAGAAACATTTCGGAACTTTTTCACAAAATGAACAGAGTACAACTCTATCAACATTATTTCATAGCTAATCCGCACAAGTTTATTTCATATGCGTTTTGACAGCATTTCAAGTGAAATGTTGAACAGAGTACCAGGGTTACCTAAGAATATTAAAACAATTTGAAAACCCTGATTTTTTATAGAATCGAAAACGAATCAGGGTGAGAAGGTAATTATTAAAAAATTTTCGTTTAGAAGACTGTCCAGTTCAATTCCAAATATCCAAATGGAATACATCTTTTAAGGCATTTATCCTTTGCTTCAAATAAATACAAAATTTTACCATATTCTGACTTATATTCACATAAAAAATCAATCCTAAAAAAAAGGATTTTTTGCATAAAACTCTACTCATTTGGCAGTCTTGATTTTTAAGATAATCAGCCATCTTATGACAATTGCACTATTTAAAATAGTAAAAGCCAGATCTCTTAAGTTGTTCCGAAACTCGTGTGTTTTGCTAGCGATCTGCCACAGTTTTTTTACAAAAATTCTAGTTCTCTTCAGAATACTATTGCAATTTTACGTCGCCAAACTGCTTGCGATTTCAAGTCAGAAACACAAATGTTAAGCGTTTTGCAATTGTCTATTAGAATATAAACACTCTTCTAGAATAAGGCTCTTTTTTATATAAAACTTTTATTTGGCGATTTTTGGCGAATTATTTTTACCAACAATTTAGAAAAATAAATTTTTGGCGATGAGGGGGACAAAAATCTGACAACCCTGACATTAATCGCTATTGTACCGTTGAACTTTTAAATATCGAAAAGAAAAGAAAAAAAAAATTGAACAACTTCTCCAACGATGGTTAAAACTACGAAAATCGGCTGCCAGTCAATGTTCTAACGATAATTTAGGTACCTATTTGTAAAATAAAATGACTTCAGATCCATCTGTATCAAACCGGGAGCCATTAGAGTTAAATGCAACTCATTTTTTTATTTCCATTTAATTTTTTCTTAAGCGCAGTTTTTATTGTATGATCAAGTCTTTTTATTCCGTTTTACTGCTAAAATAAATTTTTTTTAATAAATACGGCGGCTTTTATTTATCTATAAAAAACAAAACAGGCTTATAATGAGTTTATTTAACAAATTTTTCATAGAAAATCCGTTTTATAAAGCTTTTATAAACCAGTTTTATTTTTTTTAAATAAACCATAACTTAAAGTTTTTTGTTTACCCCAAACTAGTGTGAGAAATTAAATATTTCCCAAAATTTCCTGAAACAATTAAAACAATACCAAATAAGAAAATAAAATCAAAAGTATTTAACACAAAATAAGTCTGGACACACGCATATCAAATTTTCTTAGACGCACTACTCACTCACACCTTCCGTTTAGTGTGAGTATGTATGAATGGATGTATTTGTGACAAATTATAATTCTCAGCAGGACCAACATAAACAAACAATTCTTTACCGTAATGATACTAATCTGACCACAATGTCGCAAACATGCCTTCCGTTGACTTTTCGTAGTCGTTCTGTTCTAAGCGAACAGGAATATATTTTGGCCGTGGGTTGCAATTATAATTCGGTTATTACGGTGCCGCATTACTAACAAACAATTGAAAAGTGAGTGCGTAAAACGACATCAAAACTTAAGCACGTATTGACAGCAAACAGCATTAAATTGTGTAGATAAAAGAAAAATATAATAATAATACAAAAAGTGAATAAATAAATATGCCGTCGTGTTGTCATCGCCATCGCCATCACCATCATCGTCATCATGATAATAATTTACACCCTTAAACGATTAAACGCATGACCATTCAAATCAAAATAAAAAATCATAATTCACACTAAAGTGTGGACGGACAAAGAGACAGACATCGTCGAATGGTGTAAACGAATGTACAACAACAACAGCAATGCAACACAAAAGAGAATTAAAATTATTTACACACTTTGAACATTTTGTTGATGTTGTATGCCCCCATTTACTGTTGTCCACTGCACAAATGCGTCCGCTGTTGTTGTTGTTGTTGTTGTCGTCGTTGTCATTGTCAGCCACAACAAAGTTTCGCAAAAATAGTTGTTCTTTGATCGACAAATGTTGTAATAATTACCTTCATTTTTGTTTTCTAGTTTATTTTTATCTAGAACATATTTTGTGGGCTGTTTGCATTTTGTTGTTGTTGTTGTTAATGTCGTAATAGTGGCATTTATAGAATTAAATTTAAAAAATGTCATTCACTCGGATGTTTCAAATGAAATTGACAAAAAACGGAACAATTTTAACGAAAAAACCCCTATAGTTCTAGAGGGCCAACAATAGTTATCTTAACTATAACTTAAGGAGGTTTCCGTTCATAAACACAAGAAACTTCTGTCATGTATTGGGTAGGATCGGCCAAGATATGGAATCCCCATTCAAAGGAAATAATATGTTTAAGTGAAGTATTTATCAATCTGCTCAACAGCGGCCATTACGATCACGATCACAATTTTCCCCTAAAAGAGTAGCCTGAGACAATGGAAATCCCTGCAATGGAAACCAAGTCCAACAATGGTATACTGATTGTTCCAAATCAGAGCATGGAGTAGGTGCTGGGGTATTCGGACCTAATACGCGTATCTCAAAAGCCATGGGAAAATCGCCTAGCGTATTTCAGGTCGAGATTCACGCTATTAATGTGTGTTGCAATAACAGTCTTGACAAAGGAATGGTTGGTAACATCATTGTTATATTCACTGATAGTCAAGCGGCTCTATCTTCCTGAAAACTATCCTCAAAGTTGGTGACGAAATGCCGAAAAATGCTACAGGAGTTAGGCGCGTGAAATAGAGTGACACTCTGCTGGGTGGCCGGACACTTAGGGGTCCCGGGAAATGATAGGGCTGTTGAACTACCCAGGGCTGGTTCGAACGCCCAAATGGTGGGCCACGAGACCTTTTGTAGACTATTTTAGCCACTACCCAGCCCCATTTCGAGGATTTGGCTGTCAGAGAGCAAAGGAGATACTCATTATCGCTTCCGGGAAGGCGTCATGGAAAGAAACTGATATTTTCTGGAACTACAATATGGACGAAAGGTCTCAATAGACAGGAACTACGGCTGTTGATGGCTTATCTAACAGGTCACCGCGCACAGTCAAGTACCACTTTTTTCGGATGGGCCTAAGAGAACACCAGAAATGCAGACTATGTCTTGATGAAGACGAGTCCACTGGGCATTTGCTGTGTGACTGTCTAGCGCTAGCATGAGCCAGAAGTTAACACTTAGGGCACGGCACAATTAGTGCGTCCCTTGTCAGTGCAACACCAGCAAAAGACTAAATTAAATTCCTGCGGGAAGCAGAGGGGCTTTCGGCCAGCTAAAGTGGAGTGGGTACAATAAACCTAACTTAGTCGCAGTGCATTTCTCTGATAAGGAGAATTCTCACTACTCTCTAATTAAAAAAGGAAACAAATTCTTCTTTTTTTCACAATTTAAGGTTGGTTTAATGTAATATGTATGTGAAAAAGAAAAAGGGTCTTATTTTGGAGGCGTGCCTTAAAAGTGCGCATGTTAAAGCTATACATACCAAGTTTTAGAAGGGCTTTTTTGGCACGTGAAAAAAATTTGACTTTTTGGGGAAGGATCCGAGATGGCATAAGTGGCGCCCAGAATTTGAGCTCGGATTTAAAAGTCACCAATGGTAAAAATAAAGCCATTGCCAATCCATGAACAACGATATACGATATGATAATATCGGGCTTTAAATGACAGCGCTACATATGTATAAAAAACCAAAAGGGCTGTATTTTGGGGCGTGGCAGAAAAAATTGTTCCTGTTTTAGAAATTTTATTGCCATATCTTTCATTCTAGGGGGTGACTGGCACAACTTTTTTTTATAGAAGTCGATCCGGTCTACTAAATATGCCATTTGACTTCTTAGAGGCAAACAATTTTTTTGTTGCTACTAAATGATTCCCAAACTTTATCTGATACTGATCACCATTGCGTAACGCCTCTAGCCCTTTCTTATCTTAGTTCCTTTTAAGCTTCAAACCGAATCTTTAAAAGAAAATGTTGAGTTTCTTCTTTTAAATTCAAACCGATAATTTCTATTAAGGGCCAAATAAACACAAACATGTTGTTTTTGTCAAACTGCTTGTGTAATTTATTTTGCATTTCAGTTACTCAAACACCATTCCTTCTCTACCCTTCTTCAGATTATTTTCATCCCCAAAAACAATTTAAAGCAAAAAAATCCTTAAACTTTTAAGTAACAGGAAGCAACCCTCCTACGTTTGGCACGATTCTTTGTCTTTACTGTCAAACCGAATCTTTAAAAACTAATTTAGAAGGGGAAATTTTGAACACTAAGATTGTTTGCTTCCAAAACATGGGCGACATGAGACTTCTATTGCAATATCCCGGTCCCATTCGATTCTTGGTTATCCTCTAAATATTATAATCTATATATCGTCGGGTAATATGAAAACCTGCTAGCTCCCTTTCAGCACATTTTTAACAGGGGAGAAAAAAACTTTTTATTTTTCATATTTACAGTTTGAGAGGAAAACCAAAAAAATAATTGGTTTTACATACTTCTGATTTATCTTCGCACAGCCTAAACGCCTGAAGCAAAAAAAACCAAATAAATTAAATTTAGACCGGAAGTTGGTCTCTCCCTAAATCGATTCACTAATACGGGATTTTTGGAAATTCGAATGTTTAGGGGATAAAAACGGATCAATTCGGTAGCCTTATATCTCCAAAACTAAAAGAGATACAAAAATAATGTAACACTTATTGTTGTTCTTTAGAAAAATAAGCGGACAGGTACTGGTCTGGTACTTTTAAGAAATTTGGCTCTTTTAGGGAGTAAACGGGAAAAACCTAAATGTTGGTACTTTTTTCATCCCATCTATATTTGAAGCCAATAAACATAGAAATACAGATTATATCACATTCGAAACTTAAATATAAAAAAAAAACGGATTTGGTACTTTTTTGAATTTCAATCATTTAGGTGGTGAACATTGTTGGTACTATTTTCTAAAACATTTTCTCCATTCATTGACATATGCGTTTTAAATTCTATAATATTCATATTTTTGATACTTCAATGGGAAGAAAAAAAAGTACAAAAAAGGGGAAAAACGGGAAATTAAATATCTTTTTTTAGCTTTTTGGTTCTACAACTGGTACTTTTTTTAATTATCATTAATATTGGACCCGGAAACATAAAATTCAACATGCAATATCATGACTGAATGAGAATCTGTAATAGGGCTTTTTGGTACTTTTTTGTTCTTTAACTGGTACTTGTTGTATTTCCGTTAGCATTGGAAGTAGACACAAAGATTCAACATACAATGTCCTGAGTGGATTAGAATATATATGAGGGGCCTTTTTGGTACTTTTATGTTCTTGAGCTGACTTTTTAATGAATTTCCTTTAATAATATAATAAAATACGTACGAATATATTTTATAAGAATCGATAAAATTTCACTATTTCTATTTTTTGTACGTTTATGTTGTAGCTCAGCATTTATTGTACTAAATAAAATGATTTCGCTTCGACCCCGTCCAATATATTCAATACCAACCCTTCCATTTGGAATGAACTTTCTGCAGATGTAATTGAAACTCGAATTTATCGAAAATCATGTTTCCCAATGAGAATAATTTATATTTCGAAAATACAATAAGAAATTTTTTCTGCATTTGATAGTACGACTGGCCATTCTTTTCTCGGTTTGGGTCTTACAGCGTCACGAAAAATTTACCTTTTTATAAGAAAGTTTCATAAAGGTTATTAAAGAAATTAAGCTCCATCTGGTAATTGGAAGTACAAAAGATGTATTATCTTTAAACAAACTTTATCTTTCAGAGTGTAAATATTCATTTTGAGAAACTGCAAATACTTTTAGTTTTGCTAGAGATCGATAAAATATCGTGGCTACCCACACACTAATCTGCTAATAATATGGTTATCAGCAGCTTTGTATGGCCTTTGGATTTAAGCTTAAAACGAATTAAGACAGATTTAAAGAAATTTGTAAATGTGCCAGTCTGTTTGATATTGTTATCGGTGGGGATTGGATGAGTCGATGAGTCATTTGTTATAATTGGCCTCTAGATACAAAACTGCACTTATAGCTACAGATCTCGTTAACAATGCGTTAAGAAATTGATGTTCTAGATAACTAAATGACAAAAATAGAAAGAGTTGATCCCATTTTGAATAGTTAAAATATTACAAGAACTTGGCTTTATATTACATACTTTGTTTGCATGTTAAAAAAAGCACTTATTGTCAGCAGAAAATAGTCCTCCAAACCGGGAACACTTCATACAAAAATCAGGCATCTCATCAGCAGGTTTGAAGAACGAATTCATACATAAACCTCCTCCTTTTGGAGCACATTTTTTACTGGGTACAAACTAATCTTATACATATATTGAAATTGTTTCTAGCTAAATTATTATTGATTTTGGTATTGTCACCTTCAGAACTACAGGGTGTTTAAATACAAAACTTTAACATTTAAAAATGGTCCACTAGAATATTAACGTACAGATATAGAGATATATTGTCACTAAAATAAATTTATAAATTGGTCTTTTTGTACGCAGATTTGATTTGAATTAAAAAACACTGAGAGAAAAAATATCTTTTCAATAAATCTACTTTTTTAAATTCTTTGACTTAAGACTTTAATTGATAATTATTTATTTAAGAAAAATTGCCTCATTAAATAGCAAATGTAATGACTGAAAACGTAAAATCAAACTTAGTTTTAAAAATTTTATTCGGCCGAAAAGTTTTACGAAGTTCAATGGAACTGGCTCCTCTTTCTTGTCCCTTAGATTTAGTGTTTAGAAACAAAAATGTTTCTGTAAGTAATTTTTCATGTTCTTAAGAAATTCCTTCCAATTACTAAAGGCCTCATTAATAAAAAAAATGTTTATTACAGGAAGGGTACCCATATTTCGATTTGATAGAAACAATTCACGAGTTCGAACAATTTGTACCGTGTACAAATGGTTTTTTTTAGTAATTGGAATATTTAAAGACGTGGTTACCTCCCGGGTTTTAAAAAGCTTTATAAAACGAATTTTCTGAAAACATTTGTTTAATAAACCTTTGATAAATCTAAAATTTTCTTATGAATGAAAAGTTATCAAGAAATTAGAGCAAGCGATCAAGGATTTATAAAAAATTCGTTCTACATGACGATGAACATTTTGAAGCCCTTTTCTAAAACGTTAAATCACATACAAAATTTCTGTAAGTGTACTTCTTAAAATAAATTACAATTGTTACAAGTAATTCCTCCATCACACCATAAATAAAATACACTGACAATAAACCTACAATTGCAGTAGCAATTATGAAATTGAACGAATGAACTATTATTATGCTTTTCACCAGCACACCAAGCAGTCAAATACGACAACAACGAAACGAACAACAAAACTGCAACAACATTTATAGTCATAATTAATGTAATAAACTGTGGACAATAAAATTTATAATAGGGACTCTGAAAATGAACTTGTTTGAACTAAAAAAAAAATAAATAAATAAATGAAACATACAAACGTGCGCATTTCGCTACAGAAATCAGTCGCTTTATTTCATATTTTTATACACACAATTCATCTATATTTCTCTGCTAAACTTTTTCTAAAATTTCTCGCCTAAAAATGTCATACATAAAGTCTTTTTTAGAAGAGACAATTTTTTTCGATAAGGAAATGGAGAAGTTTAAAGGAATTGATTTATAAAGATTAATTTGATGAGAGAGACCCCTGGGCCCATTGTGATACCCTAAAAAGCATACATATTTAAACAAAAGTATATAAGACACATACATAAAAACAGCCTGCCTAAAGTGCGATTCCTGTTGGTGAAACATGTAGAAACCAAAATGTACTTCTTCCGATAAACATAAGATATATCTGACAAAGACATACGGAAAAAATGATATCAATTAAAAAATTTGTGATATTAATTAAAAAATAAATTAAATTTGCATCAGTAAACAATTTAATAGTATCAATTAGACGTTTAATTCACTTGAATTAACGTTTAATTCACTTGATAAAATTTTTTTCTACAACAGATTTTATTTTTGATTAATGCTTTAATTGAAAAAAATTAGCAAGAATTTTCTATGTAAGACCCTCCAGCAGCCGTATTCCGTAATTCGCTAAAGCTAAGGCCCTAATTCTGTAAAACGCAACCGCAACGCCAAAAATAACATAAAAAGCAAAAAGTAGGTCAAAAATGTTGCATAATTTTGTTGTTGCTTTCTATAGAAATTCATACTGCGTTTTAAAATTTTCAACGCCACAAGATATTAAGCGTTTGAAATTTAAAAATTCAATATGAATTTCTGTGGGAAACAACAACAAAATAATGGAATTTTTTTTTATTTTGTTTTTGCCCTCAATGTAATTTTTCATCGAAAAAATGTTTAAGTTTTAAAATTTTCAACGCCACAAGTTATGACGCGTTTGAAATTTTTAAATAAAATATTTTTACAAAATATTTATGACTTTGTTTTGGCTTTCAATTTAATTCTTTGGCGTTGCGTTGCGTCTTAAATAATTAACGCCTTAGTTTTAGACAAGCGAATAACAGAATACGGCTGCAGGTCGTGACAAAATTGCATACCGAGGTTTCCCAGTAGCAGCGTACCCGTATAACAGGACATTTAGAAAGAAGGTGTTACGCAGATTTCTCTTCTTCTTCTTCTTCGTCTAAACAACTTTTACAGTTAGAATGTCCCGTTTAATAGAATACCTATTAGTAATCTGATCGAACTTCTATCAATAAATTCTAGGTTAAATTTCCTATAGGGTTCAATTGAACCAGCAGTTAAAGACAAAAGCACATTTACATTTATTTTGCTTCTCAGGTTGAATTTTGCTGCTGGTAACACTGCTTCGAAGAAACGTATAAAAAGGTGGCAAAATTCATTTATTCCTAGAATCATTGATCTAAATAAAATAGTTGTACCCGATTAAATTTATATCTCTCTATTCGTTCAGCCAATACAACGATTGTGTTGATCGAATGAAAATGTTGAGTTTATTTTTGGAAGTTTTGTCTAAAACTAGAATTTTTAATTGCTCCATTTAGTTGAAAAAATATACTGATTAATTTTTTCGGGCTATTTTCAAAGATAATTTTCTGGCGATCACATTACGTTTAAAATTCTTAAGATTAGATAAAAATTAACAAAGTTATAAGCCATTAAGTGGAAAAAGACGAGCTAATTTTTCCCACAAAATTGCTTTAATTCAGTTAAGGGATGAACAAATTTTTCGATTAAAAACAATGGCGTATAATTCTATACCTTAGGTCTACACTAAAGATAATTATCTCAGCCAGTTGGCAATAACGTCAGCAGAATAACAGAGCAATATTTCTTATTGCTCAACTTATGTTAAATGCATGGGAAAACGTATTTATGTTAACTCATAATTTGAAAAAAATCAAGGAAGAAGGTGCAGTGTAAAAACTCCCGCCATCTTGTAAAAATTATGTTTATTAATATTAAATCTTTCTTATTCGACTTATTTTTTAAATGTATGTATATTAATTTGTTAAAGCTTGAGATCTTTTTTTATATTAAATATTAAATTTTATAAAATTTATTTTTCTTGTTTAAATAAAATTTATATTTTTATATAAAAAAGAACTCAAGCTTAAACAAATTAATATACATTTAAACAATAAAGATCGAATTAGAAAAAAATTATATTTAGTAAAATAATTTTAAAAATTTTATTTTATTGTTTATTTAATTTAATTGTTTTACTACAATTATAATTTGCAACAATTTCACAAATTAAATTTCTTTCCCACACAATTTGCTTCCATTTTTTCTTTTTTGCTTCTTTTTTTCAATTGACAACAAAATTTGACGTTTGGTGTTAGCAATAATTGTCAACAAAAATAGACTTACAATTATTGCATCATAAATTGCCAGCAATAAATATGTTCAAAAAAATGCTGTCTACATTAAAGATAACATAATTTTGACATTTACTGCAATATATGTCGCAATAATTATCTTTGGTATAGACGGGCAGTTAAAGAAGAATTCAAGGGTTACCAGGTTCAAACGGAGTTGCCAATCGTCTATCTTCGCAAAAGTTGAGAATACTTTGTTTTTTAAACAAACTTCTTAATAATATCAATTTTAAATATTAATACTCTCTCTTACACATTTTTCTTGTTAATTTTACCATTAAATGATGTAATTTCATTGTTTTTGAAATGGTTTTAAAATGAATTTAAAATATTAATTATATCTTATGCTGTTATTTTGCAAAATAACAAAATTATTAATTTTAACTTGAATTCAAATTCAACATGCGTATGCAGAAAGGCGTATCGTTACATCACAATTTTTTTTACCACAAGTTCTTTCTATATTTTAGTACATTTTAATTAAAATATTGCTTATATCATCAATAACCGCTTTTATTATGCTTTTTCTTTTCCAAAAATCGCTTTTTTACAAAAAAATAAAGAAAACATTTTTTTAAATGCTTTTTTTACCAAATAAAAAAATTTTTATGTTAAAAAATTTTTTTCGCAAAAAATCGGTTTTTAAATCAAAAATTAATTTTATATAATAACAAATCATACTACTTAATTTCAGAAGATCGATCCATAATTTGCTACATAAATGAAAATTTTCAAGGAAGAACATGTAAATCAATTAAAAAAGATAATCATTCAAAAGCAAATTTCGATCTCCAAAAGGTTTAAATATTGATGTTTGACTATTGACTGCCAGTTAGTGTTAAACGGCAAAACCCTCTTAAGAGAATTAGTGGTTGAAATTGAAACATGTAGGGGTAACCTGTCCGTGAAAGCCTGGGTTCGATTCCTTCGGCAGTCAAGAATAAAAAATTATCAATAAATTTTAATTAATTTCATGTTTCAAATTTCCTTTCTTCATAAAAATAATTTAATGAAACTATTTTGTAAGTCCCTTCACTTTGCTTTTAGAAATTTTTCATACAAAATTTTTGGAATTTTCAATTTTTAAGTACGGTGAAGCGTTTTACAAAATAAGGGGGCAAATTTGATGAACTTTAGCCTAAATAAAATATCTAAATTTGGATTTAAATAACAAACAGTTCAACAAAATAACCACAACACAAATTATTTTCATAAATATTTGCTTGTCCTAAAAATCTGACACTAATACTTTTACAAAAAAAATAAAAATTGATTTTAATTGAACAAATTGTGATACTAACGGCCAAGTTAAGTTACAATTAACTATCAGTTATAGCTGTCAAAAAATATTGTTCATATATACACAGTACAAATTCGAGCCGTCTGTCCGAACCCTTTACAATTTTCTGTTTTTATAGTTTATTCAATACACTGAACCGTTTTTGAGTAACGCGAATATATCGAGCCATAATAGCGAAAAATATGTAACCAACAACATTTAAGATTTTTGTTTTTTGATGAAAATCGATCATTTGCAAATGATGATTAAAATCTCATATCTCTGGGCAGTACCATTACGAAATAAGAGCAAAAGCTATTTCAAACGAAAACCTAGACTTGAAGCAAAGATATTTAAAAAAAAACCTTTTCCTGTAAAATTTTATTTTTGTTGGTTACATCAGTTTTGCTATCCTTCATTTTCGAAATAACGGTATATCTGTATTTGTGTATAATTAAATTTTAAAATGTTTCTGTTGGAATTATCGAATTACTTCCTTAGCAAAAGTTTACTAGTTTCTTGCGAGCTTTAGTTTTCTAACATTATGGTGGTTTGAACAGAGATCTGGTGGATAAACACCAGAACGAGATACTTGAGATCGATGGCATCTAACACCCTACGTTTTTTAAACCTCCTTGCAAAAATAAAATACTTTAAGGTAATTTACGTCACAAGTTGCACTCTTGCGGAAAAGCAAAAGTGCAAAAACATAACAACAACCACATAGACAATTATTTATCTATAACTACGTGTGACGTGAATTACCTTTTTTATATTAGAGGGTGTACGGCGCACTTTTTTTCCTTTTGAGGTGGTACGCTGTACTATGCAGCGAGGCATTTCTTCCTTAGTTGCGGACAAAATTTTTTGAAGTTGTCTCGCATTAGACGAGTCTTTCAAATTCAATATTGCTTTGAAATCACATTTTGTTAGATTTCGAATTTTGACTCCATTGCCCACACCAAAGTGGGTAGTTACTTTGCGTATTGAAAGTTCATTAGAAGAGGAGCCTAACCGATAAATAACGGTCTTAAACTGTATATCGACTGCAAGCTTTGCTGTTCGTGCACTTGTGTTAGTAAGAGCATCATCTTTTGTTAAGCCCAGTATGTATATTAAATCGATTGTGGTCCAATTTTCTTAACACGGTTTGCAGACACCTATCAAATTTTGAGACTCCAATGCGGACGATTCTGCGGTAAGTGAGCAAACTGGCAACGCATTTTATTTAAGTTTTTTTCACATGTTTTTCCGACTGACATCAAATATTTCTAATTTTGGTCAGCTGACTTAAATTTGAAAAAGCACACTCAATAATGAGGGATAGCTTACAGCAATCATACTTTTTAATGTTATTACTTTAAGACATACATACGACTAACTTGTGAACCCCCCAATTATTACTATCGGCAAAGGTTATCAAAGATTCGGCATAGCCAATTATAACAATTTCACTTGATTTTTTTCAAAAGAGTTTTTTTTCAAAAAAAAAAATGGTTTTTTCTTCAATAACCGCTTTTTTATCTCTCCACTAATCGTTTTCTCAGCCAAAATTCAAAAAAAAAATGTTTTTTTTGTTTCCTTTAAGTTTCTGCTTTTACATAATCCAGGCGAAATTATTTTTGCTCTTTTGCTTCGTTTTTAGCTCCTCCACCGCTATCGAAGTTTGCATTCCATGTCACAAATTCATAAACTCATTCCAAAAGATAATGAAACGACAGCATAAGTTTCAAATAAAAAAAATATGACTGCGCTTGCATTTTTTGTGTAATACAAAACCAGTTGGGTGCAAATTCTTTTACTTTTTCGCTTTTTGACTCTCAAATATGAATATGGACAAATTTTATTTTAAACCGTATGGAAACGAGAGATGTTTTCACCACATATTCACTTCTGCGTTAATGTTAAAAAAAACGCGTGCTTTCGTTCCCAATAAAAAAAAACAGCAAAAAAAATAATATAAACGAAAAAAAAAACAATCACAATCATGACGATGTTTGAGATGATCATGAGGATGTAGTTAGTAGTACTCGTAGCTGTTGAGAATGAGGATGGATGGATGATATTGTCTGTCTGTCTGTGTGCGATATTTATGGCAATGCCGGATGGAACTGCATTCAAAAGAATTTAAGTGAAACGGTAGCATAAATACACTACAACAATATAATTGTTTTTTTTTTGCTTTCTTAATCTCCTACCAGTCAGCTAACAGCACTCTCGACTCCCTAAACCCTGCCTTCTTGTCTTGCTCTGGATACAATAGATTGAGGAACATTATTTGATTGTTTTTTGTTAATTTTATTGAATGACTTTGGGCCCGAACGATTGCGTCTGTAGTTTTTTGCATGTTTTTGATCTTTATTTCATTTTTCTTTTTTATGAATTTTTATTATTATAACTTTATTTTTTTCTTTTGTTAAACCAAAGTTCTACTCCAAATTGAGGAAGTCTCTTTTGGGGTACAACTAAAATTGTTTGTTGTGACAATTTAAGAAGATCATTTTAGTTTTTTTTATGTGAATTTTGCATGATTTGTTCGTTTTTGGGGACTATAATTTATAAAAGAAATATAAAACTAATTACAGGTGCATTGTCATCGAATTGAAGTGTGTAGAAAGGGAATGAGAGATTTTATTATTTAGAATAATCTTAAATGAATGAAACGAAATAATTTTTTAAACTGAGAGGAAATAACGAATTGAAAGTTCAAACCAGGGCTGTGGAGTCGGAGTCGGAGTTGATGTTTTTGTGCCGGAGTCGGAGTCGTAGTACCCACAAAAACTCGCGACTCCGACTCCAAAGTTTTTCGGCATAAAAAATTTAAAAAAAATTTCCAAAATAAAAATTATCTTCGTAAAACACATTTAAAATTTAAATAAATGGTTTATGAATACTGCTCTTATGTGCTGTTTCCAAATGACAGGCGATGGACTGAGTGCTTTTCATATACAGGGGTGTGCAAACGTAAAACGCAAGAATTTTAAAAGTCGTTTTTAAATGAGATTTTTGTAATAAAAGAATTTTATGACAAATATTTTTCTATTAAACAGGATTTTTAACCAAAAATTATAAGAATTAGGTTTAAAGTTTATTAAAAACAACTTCCAAATTCTTGCGTTTTGCGTTTGCGATTTCCAGCACACCCCTGATAAATTTTGCTACATAATCAATCGCCTGTCTAGGGTGATCGATCGAATAGTATTCGACCGGTTTTTACCGGTTATTATAGTTTTGCCCAAGTCGAATATTTTAAAATGTCCATTTTTCGAATATCGAATAAACCGGTTATTTTAGTAAAATAAACCGGTTACTTAATTAATGTGTAATTTATATACGTTTTCCTTACTTTTGTTATAAATGTACCCGTAATTTAAGTATTTTTCTAATTGAATATTTGGCAAACTTAAACTTTTTATAAAAAATGTCAAAACAAAATGAAACAAAAGTCAAAAAAACATTATGAGCAATGTAAATACAAATCGCTTATATAAGCGTGGTTGCTTGTAACAAAAACCAAAAGCAATTTAAAGTACTACATAAAAAGTTCAGCTTTAATAGTAATTAGCAATTTGACAGTATTATAAATACTATATATATCTTTATAAAGATGCTATCTCTGGTGATATTTCGAACTGACTTAAATGAAAATTGTCCTTAAATGGCCCTAAAATGATAAGTTGCAAAGGTTCTTTAACGTCACGACTTATAAATCAATTTAATTAGACTACAAGCTTGACATAAATATACGCCAAGTAAAACTTGACCCTGTTCCAAGTAGTTTTTAAGAGACTGCAAATAATACTTTATTAAAATATGCTGCCAATAATGAATGAAAAACTCTTAAGTAGTTCTAGCATATCTTTATGCTTACAACAAGAACATATTTGCGGAATCAACGATATGGGAAAATTCATCAGTTTTATTTATTAAAACACCAAGAACTTAAAATAAAATTGAAGGAATCAAAAATGTCCTGGAAGGGTTTAAATTGTGTGATCGACGAATTGACAGATATTTCACAAACAATGCATGTTCGTATCACTATTGTTTCTATAATGCTGAAACAAAAAAAAAATTTAAATATATAATCCTGGATAAGAGGTTTCAAAATATGGCTGAAGTTTACTGCTTCATATAGACATGCTTAACCAGCAACAAATTAAAACTCACTTACAATAAATTTGGGAGAATTTCTCAAATAATAAATTTATTAAATTCCTATATTTTTAAAACCAAAGTTTTTCAAAAATTCTAAAGCTATGTTCACACCTATTAAATATTTGACTCCTAACGTAACCACCAGTTTTCTTAAAGAACTGTTTGCTTTTGCAAAACGTTTGGCTAGCGCAAACATTATTTAACGGTTTCTTAACTACATCATACATAAATGCAATTATCATCTTAGATATACATAAAGTTAAGCATATAACTAGAAATTGTTTAAAATAATGCTTAAGCTTAATCAATTTACTGGTCACGCTTTTTTTTGATTTTATCGTCAAATATTTGTTAGGTCTGAACATACCTTGTAATATCTATGTATTTTGTTGGTTCCTTACCTTCGTGAATTGTTTTGTTTTTATTCTAATTAACCTTTTATTACAAAAACTAATTTGATTTTTGTATTTTTATGTATTCGAATTAAAACCGGTTAACCGGTTATTTTTAAAATGCTTAACCGAAAACCGGGTTTTTTAAAATAGCAACTATTCGGAATATTCGAAAACCGGTTATTGAAAAATGTCGAATAATCGATCACCCTACGCCTGTCATTTGAAAACAGCACATTAATGTTTAATACGGTAATTGCTTCTCAAAAACTTTAATTTTTAGAAGGCCGTACGGTAATGAAAAAATAAAAGTTAACATCACTGAGTCTCATATACATTTAGCATCAAGATTATAGTAGGAGTCGAAATCGGAGTAGGAGTCGGAGTCGCACTTAAAAAATTTCAGCATTTGGAGTCGGAGTCGGAGTTAGCACTTTTTTCGAACGACTCCACAGCCCTGAGTTCAAGCACACACAAAAAAATCAATGTAAAAAGTCGAAAACAAGGTTGATTTTACATTTTTCGGTAGTGATTTTGATTTATAGTTACTTTATTTTAATTTAACATGATTTTACAATAACTTGCAAAGAAATAAAAATAACTATTATTCATGTTAATTTAACATTCCAGTAAAGTTGGAGCAAAATGACATTGATTGCAAACTTGTTTTCTAATTGCAATTTTCTTAATAAAAATGAGAAAAGGGCTTTCAAACGATTCTGTTAATGCTTATTTTAAACCAAAAATCCTATTTAAAGGAAATATTTTGTAATAATTTGTTTAAATAATTTAACTTTTTGGTTTTATATAAATGCTGTTGGCTTGCAATTAATTCTATGGCAATAAGTGCTTAAGTCTATTTTGTTTAATTTATAGGAGAACCAATTAAAACTTTAAAGGTGGATTTTTTTAAATTTACTCTGAATTTTTAAATTTTTTTTATTCCTCAACAATCCTAATGTCACATATCGGAAGTTTATATTATTCCAAATGTTATTGCACATTGAAAAACGATAACCAAAAAGTAATTTTGCTATAATTTCCTCAAAAATCCTACAAATTAATTGAAATTTTGCCTGTATGTACTTTTGAACATGCAGATCGTAAGGTGTGATTAGCACTTTTCCTATTTTGCCACAGAAATGAAAAAAGTTGAATCCATTTATAAACTATTTAATTGATATCAGGCAGTGTTATTTGTGCAAATATTAAATAATTAATTGAAATGTTCGGGAAAAGAAAAACTATAATGCCAATGCATTTGGAAAATATTACTTTTCATATCCCACTTTGATTCCAGTTTAGATAAAAAATATTTGGCATTTTTTTTATTTTTTTTTGTAAATTCTTTTTTTCAAAATGTTTTAAATTTTTCTTAATTTGGCGGGCTATTCTTCCATCATTATTGTTAATTTTACTTTCTGAAATATCAATTAATTTGACTTGAGCATTAAGTGAACTAAATCCCTCCTAATTTGTTATTATTTCACCAATTTATCCATAGTTGAAAAATACAAATGCTAATTGACCTCTGTTGTTATATAAATTAATATTAATATTGCTTTTACTTTTTTAATTGCACAATCATCGGATTCAACAAGCTCCACAAACATTCTTAATTAACTCAAAGTTTTTTGAATAGAATTCTGAAGCATCATGAAGCCAGGTCCGCATCTTGTTACTACTGCCTGCGGTGGAAGGGGAACCAAGGGATACATTTTATTAAATAAAGCAATGCTACCAAATTGCTTCTAATTTCCTCTGCAACGCGGTCCAACCCATGTACCAAGCAAGTAACTTGTAACAGTTTTGGATAAAATATTTTAAACCCATTGGAAGCCTTAAGCATGAAAGGTGTTGCACCGATTTAAAATAGAAGAAGGATCTTTGAAGAACTTTTTTTTATAATATGGAAATTTAAAAAAGAAATCACTCAAAAATGTCAAAATATGCAAAAATATGCATTTTCACCAAAATATGCATCACTATGCATAAACAAATCGATGCCATTTTAAAACAAATTTAATGATTCGGAAAGATAATTTTTCAACATCGTTCTTAGATTATCGACAAAAAACATGAATTTGCATGGAAATCGCAACCCTAGTCATTAGAGATAAGTGATAATTTTTTCTTGGTCCCTAATTCCCTATTTCCAACTAAGTCAAAGTAATCGCTTGTTTTAATAAAAACCGGTTCTAAAATGTCGTTAATTTCACCAAAAATAGTTGATTTTCAAAATACATAATCAGGGGTAAAATTATGGCAGTCGTAATCGAATACTTTTTCGTTTCAAAAGCAATTTTATTGCTAATTCTCTCTGCCTATACTGAACGGATCGAAATTATTTTTTTATTGTTGTAAAGCATTTGTTTCAGTTTTCACAAAACTGAAAAATTAATAATGATTCGTTCAGTATTGACTGAAATAAAATTGCTTTCGAAAAGAAAAAGTATTCGATCACGACTACCATAATTTGCCCCCTGATATCAGAAATCAGAAATTTGTCACAGATATCAATTTCGATCGAAAGTGAAAGTTATTTCGTATCTTGCTCGATCGGAATTGATTTCTGTGACAGGTTGTATGTGATGAATTTCGACCGATTTTCAAATTAATTTCTGAAGTAAAGTTTTGATTTTTTTTTTCAAAATACAGTTCTTATTAATATATAAAATATATAATTCGAAAGTGATTTCGTATCTTGCTTCTCATAAAACGAAATCACTTTCGATCGGAATTGATTTCTGTGACAGGCTTGTGATGAAAAACGATAGTTTTCAAAAAAATTTCGTTTTGAAACCGATCGTTTTTAGCAGGTGTGATGAATTTCGACCGATTTTAAAATTCATTTCTGAAGTAAACGGATATGTTCTGTAAATCGAAATGAAGTGGATTGAAAATCAAACAAATTTTGAAAACGAGCCTGTAAAGAAAGTTCATAAAAATATTCCTTTTTATAAACTCCATACTTTGAGTACCAATTCTATTTACAAGAACAACTCTTAAAAACGGGAAAAGCTACAGTCATTTTCTAAATAATTGAAATCAAAATTTCGTTCGATTTTAAATTCACTTCATTTCAATTTGTAGAACATGTCCGAAAGTCTTGATTTTTTTGTTTAAAATACTGTTCTATTAATATATAAAATTCAAAAGAACATCGCAAATGTTTACAAATAAGACACTATCAAAAAACATTTGATTCCGTACGAAACGTGCAATCAGTTTCGCACTTTGCTTAAGCAAATTACAGTTTTTATTTTGTCTTTTCTTAACCTACTTACAACTACAATTAATGTTGGAAGAATTCCAATCAATTGTAGTGGGGAATGTAAGGAGAGATAAACTCACTGTTTATTGTTGATGATTTTGTTTAAACTTTGATATTGTAACAAATGGAACTGTTGCTGTAATTCTTATACGCTTAACAGTTTTATTTGGTTTATTATCTTTAGTTTTTCTAAAATCTTTATGGATAAAGTTTCCTGATGATCTGGCCTAAACAACCAGTGAAATGCGCATAGAAATAGCTCATCCCATCAACAATAAATTTCAGTGTTTTTATTAAATAATAAAAATTGGGAATTAAGCACGAATATTTGTTGGAAAAAACAAGTTCTTACAAATGTTGTTAATTTAAAATAAAAGCTTATTTGACTAAAATCTCAAAACACTATCTATATACCTACATATAATAGGTCACGCGAACGCAACTTTCAATTTTTGATAAGAAGTAGTAGGTATACATATGTATGTATGTAATAAATCTTAACAGCAATACTTGAACGTGTGACGGCATCAGTGTTGCCAAAACTTGGAGACCAAAAATGGCTAAATTTACGAGAAAAAATGGCTAAAAATTTACTAAAAAATGGCTTAAAGTTTTTTTTGAATAAAAACACATTCACATTCAATAACAAAACAGAAAAATTCATTTTAAGTTGTTTACGATGAAATTGTAAGTTAAGATCAATTTCTTAAATAAGAATAAACGTTATTAAATATTTTGAAAGATATTTAAAAAATTAAATCATCGATACATTTTATGTCGTTATTGTTCATCTCATAAAAATCACTCGTGCGTATTAGTTTTAATTAATTTGAAGATAAATCACGACAACATTTACCCAACCTTTTGATTCCAGATCTACAATAAAAAACAAGTAAGAAAATATAGTCGGTCAACCCCGACTATATGATACCCTACACCTCATTAGTACCTGTGTACCAAATTTTATTAAAATATCTGCAAATTTGCGATCTGTACTTTACGCACAAGGTTTACATGGACAGCCAGCCAGCCGGACAAACATCGTTTATTCGACTCAGAAAGTGGTTCTGAGTCAATCGGTATACGAAAAGGTGGGCTTAGTGCCAATATTTTAAGGTGTTACAAACATCAGCACAAACGCATAGTACCCTCTCCACTATTGTGGTGTTTGTATAAATATTTCATTGATAAAATCGAATTAATGGTTGCTAAATGTAACCTATTTTTCAAATTACTTTTAACGATGTTTACTTGGCGAAATACCCTCTCTACTTCAGCATTAGACCATGGAAAAGAGAGCAACTTTATAGTAAATTCTGAAATTTCAAAAAAAAAATTGTTGCCGCCTACATCTCTTTATTGAAATTTTTGCAACCAGAAAGAAACACCGATGTTTGTGTTGATCCATTTTTTAAATTTAATATTGGACTACTGTTCCTTTATTTTGAAAGATGTTTCATCATCATCGTTTATAGCAATTTTCAACATTTGTAAAAGTTGTGATTTAAATTAAAGGCATTTTAATTGTTAAAAATGTTTATTTTGCTTTTATAAATTTTTATTATAAAATAAAAATTATTCTTTTAAAAGCAAAACGGCAAGAAAAATTTTATGGCTAAACAAGTTGAAAAATGGCTAATGGCTAAACGCATTTTTTAATGGCTAAAGAGGGTTAAAAATGACTAAATCTAGCCACTAAATGGCTAAATTGGCAACACTGGACGGCATCTTTATTAACTAAAAATAAAAATTTAGAACAACTTGTTTAAATATTTTAAAAAATATCGCCTATTAAGATCTTATAAAATCAAAATTAAACTAATTAGAATTATCTCTGATCTGAAAACTTTGCTGTGATTGAAAATTCTAATTAGCCAGGCATTTTTATTTATAAAATTTAGTACTAAAGTATTCGAATTAGATTGTTTTTTTATATTTACACGTTCACTAGTAAACACCAGATGGCTGATAAATATTGAATTCTAATCGTAAAAATAAGTAATAAGATTACATATGTACCAAGGTATATTTACACAAGGTAGACTCATTTGGGAGTGTAGACATGCTGCTCTATAAAAATAACCGAGTGGAACGGAATTGTCAAAATTGTCTTCATATAAATTTAACGCACACATGTACAAATTTTGGCTCATATACACGGAATTTGACATTGGTGTTCCAACTTAGGTAAACAGCTGACAAACATATGGGCCAACGAGTTTACCTTGTGTAAATATACCTTGACATATGTACATTATGTTTTCTTTAAGATTTTCATTGGTGCTCAATCAAAATTTAAAAGCTTATATTGTAAAGTATTTTTGATTTTTTTTTAAGAATTTTAGGAATAGGTTTAGAGGTCGCGCAAATGGAGTTTTCATACAAAACCGGAGTTTTCGGCCTTTTTTTAACTTTACTGATTACTTGGTTAATACCACGAGTTTCTGCACTCCTGAGGAAACAGTTTTAAAGAAAAGTATCAAAGCTTTATTCCTGTGTGAAAAACTTATAAGTTTTGGTGATGAGGTTACTCATTTAGATACCCTTAATTGCAATTTTTCGTAATTTTTTCAAAAATTTTGTAATAACGCTTTACAAATTTTTAAGTTTAAATGAAAACGAAAAAAACTAATGATGCAGTTTGAAAGACAAATTAATTCTAATTAATATGAATAAATAATTTTTAAATTTATTCTTACCGTTCCTGAGTTATACCCGTTTTTATCTTTATACCCAGTATATGTTATTAAAAAATCTTTGCAGAATTTGCATTTTTGTCGGCGGTTTGGAGGGATCAAGGGCATCTATAATTTTTCCCACAAGCCACACATTTCTTGTTTTCACAAAATTCATATACATACATATATTTTGAATAAAATTACACATTTTTGAACTAACAAAAAAAAAAATAAAATAAAAAAATTCTTACCGGTACGTCGACGAAAACTTTTATACATATATGTGACGCGCAAATATAAAGGGACCTAAGGGTAAAAACCGGTTTTGTTTAGGAGAGCCATTTTGGTGTACCATTACTTCATAAAACGCGCATATCTCTGGGAGGGAACACTTTTGGGGCATGGGATCGGTCTCATTCGATGCTCAGATGTTGTCCCCATCAAAAAAAAAAAAGTAAAAATTTATTTTTTTACCCTTAGGTCCCTTTCTCTATGCGCTGCCACATAGACAAAAAACTTTTCTATTTGATTCGTCGGTCAGCCAACTCAAAACATTGTGTTATGTAAAATCGTATAACGACAATATTATAGCGGAGAATACACATAAAATAGAAAGTGAAAATGACAGCTTGTAACGATTTAGATCAATAAATGTCAGAAGTTAATGACAGTTAAAACCCAACTATAAAAATGTATTGTAATATACAATAATTATAACGAAAAAAGTATCACCATTTTTAAGGTACAAACTATAAAAATAGTGTAACTCGGAAACTGTAGGACAAAATTTCATTTTTGTTTTTCTTAATTGTTTAGAACTTATCGGTATTTGAAATCGCGTCACTAGTTTTTGTACCTTTCATATAAATTTGGAAATTAATAAACAGTTCTTTACAGAATTTGTTAAAAAAAATTACAAAAATACTTAATATGTGGAATCGTTATGGACAAAAATATTGCTGGAACTTAAAGTTTTTGCATATGGAAATAAAGTTTGGGAAATTTTCTTTAGAAATATTCGGTCAAAAAATTAAATGAACGTGGTTATTGACAAAGTTATGAGTCAAGTTTGAAAAAAGCCCGAAAAACCAGATTTTTAACAAAGACTTGAATTGCGCGACCTCTAAACCTCTTCCTAAAAATCTAAAAGAAAATTCAAAAATACTGGACCCTAAAAGCTTTCAAATTATACTTGAGCCTGACAAAAAAATGTTTGGGATACCCTAATGTACATATAATGAATTTAAATCTAAAGTAGTTTCAGTTCTGCCTGTGCAAGTTGAAAAAAATGTAAAGTGGTGCTAACCGTTATTTTAGGTTAGCTAGTGTTTTCGAGATATTTCGAAAATACAGGAGGTTGCATAACATGTACCTATTCCATTTTTTGTTACGCCAGAATATGTATGTTGTGTTATTTGCAGTTTAAACAAATAAAACACACAGCTTATTAAAAAGAACGTTAGACATAAATGTTTCGAATATGTTCATGATAATGAAAAATGGTTTTCAATATTTTTCATTTAACAAACAGTTTTGCAAAAGGTTATTATGATATAAACATAAGTATGTATAGGTATACAAAGTTAGGCTTAAATCTAGTTTACCGACGCAACTCCAAATAAAAAAAAAAGTACATAGGGGGATAGAAAATTAAAAAATAAGAAGAAAAAATTAAATAAAAATATTGGCGCAAACGCTTAGTTTTCGAGTTATGGACGTTTTTATATTATATATATTAAACAAATATTTCCCTATTAAACAGAATTTTAAACAAAAAATTATAAGACTACATATGTACCTATAATTACAAAATTGTATTCATATGTAGGTATGTAGTATGACTTATGGCCGTAAGGGGCTGTTATGTGAACTCAAAGCTAGTTGACGATTGTAGGAGGGCTTTGGAGGAAGTCTTAGGGGAGTATACGCTAAGGTTGTGCTGGGTGCCGGGTCACTGCGACATAGGTGGCAATGAAGTTGCTGACGGGTTAGCAAGACAGGGCTCAGAGATGGAGGACCCTAACTGTATGGAGGCGGTTAGACCTCCAATAGGCTTCTATTTTGGAAGGATTAGGGAGTGGATTCTGGGCGCGACCAATCGGGCCTGGGGGAACCGGACGGACTGCCGGGTATCACGGACGCTGTGGCCGGTGCTTAGCAAGTCCGATTCGGGGTTGCTGCTGGGCATGAGTAGGGTCAGCGTGAGGACCATGATAGGAATGATCACGGGCCACTGTATGATAGGCAGGATGGCGGTGAGGATGGGATCCGAATTATCGGATATGTGCAGGTTGTGTGAGGACCCTGAGGAGTTAGAGACAGTTGAGCACTTTCTGTGCCACTGTCCCAGGTTGCAGGGCAGCAGGCTGAGGTGGCTGGGCAGTAGATTCCTGAACGAATTAGGGGATGTCCCGGGTTGTGGACTTGGGAGTCTGATAGGATTCGTAATGGGGATGGCCTGGCTGCGCGAGAGGAGGCTGGGTGCTGGCCACACGTAGGTCGAATTTGGTTGGTCAGGATTTCTTTCGGGGCTGGTCCGAAACATTCTTTTCTATCCATCTTTCCTTTTCTGACTTGTGCTTTCGCTGTTTTATTTCACCTATTTTCCTTCTTTACATATCTTTCTCTAATTAAGGCGTCACAATGGACCATACCGGTCTCTGGGTGAGGGTGTGAAGGAGACTTCACACCAGCCTTTCAACCTAACCTAACCTATGTAGTATGTAAACCAAAACTTATTTATTTATTTTTCTTATAAAAAAAAACTAAAGTCATGATAATTTTTCGCTCCATTTCACAAGGCATTTCAAAACGAAGATAAGTTTCAATATTAAAATAAAATTTATTTGAATTTTTTACTTAACTATTGAGAAAACACACCTTTTTTCAATTGCAAAGACATTTTGGATTCAAGACATAGGTACAACATATTAAACTTTTTTGAGACAACCTTAAAAGGCAATAAATAAATAGAATTTTGTATAAAACAGATACATATAACAAATTATACCCGGCTACTTGTAATTAAAGTAAGATAACTAAAATGTATAATTAAGTTTGATAAAAATAAATACATAAATCAAAAAGAAAAAGAGGTAAAATCTTTTAATTGTTTTATAGGTACTTACATACATATTTAAATTACAACTTTAATAAGCTTAAAAACTTTGTTACTTGTAAAAAATATACCTATAAAACAATAAAAAACATAAGGAATACTAACCTGTTGCGGTTAATTTCTGTTGTTTTTGTCGTGGTCAATTATCTTATCAGTTATTATCATTTTTTTTGTTGCTGTTAATATTTTACAAGTTTGTTGCCAATCTACTAACACAAACGACAATTTCTTGGAACACTATCTGCTTGCTGCACTTTCGCATAAATAATAGCGCCAAAAATATGATAGAAAGGCATATTTTTTTGTTTTATTTTGAATTTTTAGAAGAAGTGAAATTTGTTATTCGTTTTTTATTAAATTTTAACCACAAACAACTAAGCAAATGTTTTTATGCAAAAAATTAAATCTTTGCCTGACGTGACAAGCTGTTTAAATATTATACGATTGTTAGTTTATTTTTATACAAATTTGTATACTTTTTAATTGAAAATATTAATAAAGTGCAAAAACTTTTAATTGAATAAAAAATTTTGTTAAATTTACTTTATTTTATTCACTTTAAATTTCACAATACATAATTAACAAAACTCTTGTATCTCTTGCAGTTGGCCATTTGTTCACGATTGACAAAAAAAACTACCGTTTTTATTCAACATTCAAGTTTTCGCATAAGTAACAGCATTCTGTTAATAACATTTGGCGGGGCTGTAATTAAATATATATTAAAACACTAAGCAACACTGTTTTGCTATTACTCTGCCATGAATATCAAACAAGAAGCAGCATTGACAGTTTTATTAGATACGTTTGTGTATGTGCTTTTTTGCACATAATTTCCTTAAAATTACAAATTTAATTAAAACTTAAATTACAAATAGAATGTCTACTCATTCATTTACCAAAATTGACCAGAAAGAGTATTTAAAAAAATATTTATCCGGTGATAAAGTGAAGAAAAAGAAAAAGGACAAGAAACATAAATCTACGTCATCTGCTAAAGTGAAAATAATTGATGATGATGTTAATCATTTGGACAATGGCCAGGAAATTGATGAGGAGCTGTTATTGACAGGTGAAGATGCTCCACAGATTGTTGGTGAATATATCGATGAAAGGCCCGCCGATAGTAAAGTGCTCAAATGGAAAAGTATTGTTATAAAAGATGAGCCAGAAGATGAAAGAGATACCAGTACACAAAATAATGCAGATTTATGGGGAAGTAAAGCAGGACAAGTAAGAGTTAAACAAGAAATTGTAAAAGACAAAAAACGTTCGAATAGATCTCCGAATTACTCGCCGCATAAAAGAAATAATATTTCTTCGTCTTTAAGTCCGTCCGGAAGGCGGTACAAATCACCTTCGCCACAAAGGAAGTCAAAAAGAGAAAACTCGCCACCGAGATATAGAACAAATTCTGAATCCCCTAATCGGAGACTTAAAATAAAACCTGAACCCCAGTCACCTTCATCTAGAAAACAAGTTCTGTCGCCAATACCAAGACAAATGGGTAGTGAAAATTCTTTTGATTCACCTAGACGTAGGAGAAACTCCGATCAGTCACCGCCAAGAAAAGATAAAATTTCAGCTACAAGAGATATAAAAAGATCCCCTGGCCAATCTCCACCTCGACAGAAAAGAAATTCCAATTATTCACCTTCAAAAAAAGACAGAAAACGTTTCCCCTACGATTTACAAAATCGTCATACAAAAGAGTTTGATCAATCTCCACCGCGAAGGGGAAAAAGTTCATTTCAGTTAGCGCCAAGAAGGCGTTCGCCTGAACAGTCGTCGTCTCAACAAAAAAGATATTCGGACCAATCACCCCCAAGAAGGAATAAAAGTCCAGCAAGAAAAGACAGAAAACGTTCACCTGATCACTCGCCACCCCGACGAAAAAATAAATATGATCAGTTACCTGTTCGGACAAGAAGAAACTCAGATCATTCATCACCAAATAACCGTACGCTAGATCAATCGCCACCTAGGAGGAGAAGAAATTCAGATTCGGATCATTCGCCTAAAAGAAGTGGCAGAAGTCAAGTAAGAAAAGAAAGAAGAAAACGAGACTCAGACCAATCACCGCCTAAAAGAGAAAAAAGCCCAGATCAATCACCTTCTAGACGAAGAAGAAATTCAGATCTGTCTCCACCACGACGGCGAAGAAATTCAGATCATTCACCCCCAAGAAGAAGTAAAAACTCACCTACAACATCACAAACATGTTTTCCAGATAATTCATCACCTCGTCGAAAAAGAGAATCGCCACCAATACGCATTAAACGAGAAAAATTTACTCCCGAATTCTCACCTCCACCCCGCCGATCAAGATGGGAAAAACAAGAACAAGAAAAAAGTCTCTCACCCCCACCCAGCCACAAACCAAAACCGGGTAAAACTTTAGACGGCAAAAAAGCCGGTTTACAAGATGCAAAGGCTTTACAAAAAGAAACTATGGAAAGACGAAGACATGAAGATCATCTATTTGAGAAAATGTCTTCAGACATATCAGGACGCAATGCTGAAGTACAAGTTCGCTCAACCGGCCGAAGAGGACGACGAGCCCGAGCAGCGGATGAAGAAGATCCCGAAGAGCGTAAGCGCAAAGATGAGCACGAGGAGAAGAAGAAACAAAAATACGATCGTTGGGGCAAAGGTCTTAAACAAATAGAGGACCATAAAAATCGTATGCTTGAGCAAGAATATGAAAGTAATAAACCTTTGGCCCGCTACTCTAATGATGAAGATCTGGAGCGTCATTTGAAAGAACAAGAAAGAGCTGAGGACCCTATGCTGCAGTATATGCGTCAGAAACGTAAAGAAAAAGAAAAACAATCAGGTCAACCAGAAGTTCCCCGCTATGAAGGACCATTTCCTGAAAATCGTTTTGGCATACGTCCCGGCTATCGGTGGGATGGTGTTGATCGTTCGAATGGATATGAAAAGAAATATTTTGCTGTGCAAAATGAAAAAAGAGCACGTCAAGATGAAGCCTACAAATATAGTGTGGAGGATATGTAAACGTTTTATTGTTGTATGTATGTGCATTTTTGTTGTTGAAGAACGTATATTTTTGTAATTCACAAAAACTAATAAATTTTGTTATAAACGTTAAGTTTATAATCTTGCATTTCTATTAAATTTTTTTAGTGGTACGTACAATAACTGAATAAAATATCAATTTTACTTAGAAATAAAAGTTGTTTCTTTCCGAATTAATATGTATTCTTATTTTATAATTTCTGTAGAAATAACATAATCAAAATCACTTTTGAATGGAATGGAGTTCTTGGACCTCATTAAAATTAGGCATGCATGTAAATCGGAGCTGAAATACTTATGTTAAATGTAAATTTTTCCTAGACACGGACACCAAACATTTATTAAGTAAAACTTTAATAGAAAATTTATTTTGTAAGCGTTTATTAAATTAAAAATATGTACTGTTATTGTTGTGAAATTCGAGAAATTATTGAATATTTTATAGAAAACTTGAGGAACCAATTCATTTTAGAGAATTCGAGAATAAATTTGCTAAATTTTCTATAAAAAATTTAAGAAATCGATCAATTTTCTGCAAAAACAATTTGAGAAACCGAAAACTTGCGTGAATTTTAAAATCGGCCCATGTGATATAAAAAACTCGTGAATTGATAAATTTTCTATATAAAAAATTTGGGAAACCGAAAAATTTTCAAAATAAAAATTAAAAAAAGTTGACTTATATTTTTATAGAAAATATGAGAAATCAATATATTTTCTGTAAAATAATTTTATATACAAAAATTTTTAAAATCAATAAATATTCTTTTATAAAATTTTAAGAAACCGATAAATTTTCTATAGAATATTTAAAAATTTTATTTATTTTCTATAAAAATGATGAGATCGATGAATTTTCTAAAAAAATTTTGAGAAATCGATAAATTTTTTATGAAAAATTCGTTAAAATTATCAATTTGAAAAATCGTTAATTTTTTTTAAAGAAAATTAGAAAAGTTTATAAACTCGATAAATTTTTTATACAAATTTTAAAAGTTTACTATTTTTTTTTTTTAAATATGAGAAATCGAACAAATTTCTACAAAAAAATCCGAAAAACGATAAAATTTTTTACAGAAAATTCGAGAAATTCATTAGTATATTATATAAATCTATGGATTCGATATATTTTGTACAGAGTATTCCAGAATCAATTTGTTAAATTTTCCATAAAAGATAAGTCGATAAATTTTCTGCAAAAAATATTTGAGAAACCGAAAACTGTTTTCGTGAATTTTTAAAATCAACCAAAGTGATATAAAAAATTTGATAATCGACGATATATTTGATACATAAAAAATTTGAGAAACCGCCAAATTTTCGAAAAATTCAAAAAGTTGACTAATTTCTTTATAGAAACTATGAGAAAAAAAATTTTATATTAAACAATTTGAGCAATTAATAAATATTCTATTAAAAAATTTTGAGAAACCGATAAACTTTCTATAGAAAATTCAAATTTAAGAAATCGATTTATTTTTATAGAAAATTCGATGACGAAAATTTTTCCAAAGAAAATTTGAAAAATCGATAATTTTTTTTTTAGAAAATTAGAAAAGTTGATGAATTTTATATTATTTTTTTGAATTATATTTTTTTTTACAAAAATAACAGTTTTTTTTATTTATTTTTTAACAAAAATAAAAGTTATTTTTGGATTAAAATTCAAAACGTAACTGTTATTTCAAAAGTTCAAAATAATTAAAATCAAAAAATGACTGTTATCATGTGACTTGAATGAAAAAAAGAATAACTGTTACGATCCCTGGTTTTTTATTTGACTTACACCAATTGTTAGATATCGGCGATGGAAAAGTAGCTGTCTATGAAAATAATGGATGAATACAGTTGCCCACTAACTTCTGCACAATCGTTGATTCCCAAAATGCTCTTATTAAACTCATATTTTCTGGTGTAAGCACACAATACATCACACAGCAAAAAATGTGCACGTCATCGATTTAAACTGCAAAACACAGCAGTCGTTGTCAGGCAACTTCGTATCACACAAATCTATCCTTACAGTGTGTGATGCCAAAGACGCTATAAATTACCCAACAGAGTTTTTGAACTCACTGGATTTGCCAGGCTTGTCGCCACACCTGAAAGTTGGATCTACGGTTTTTACTTCGGATTTTAACACACCATGGCTGTGCAATAAAAAAAATTGTTAATATTTACTTCAGTTTTCCTGAACAAAAAGTATAAAAAAATTCCTTTTTAAAAATAAAAAAAGTTTTTTAAAAATTCGAAACTATGATTTTCTTTCTTTTACACGGAAAGAATTATGTATTTACTAAATCACCAGAAAATATTTTAACCAAGAAAATTTTGCATGATCTCGTCCAAAGAATTAATTATTCTATATATGTATGTACATATGTATATGTATGTATGTGTGGCTTGATTTAAGCAAAATGTTTCTTTAGTTAAGTAAAATTTTACTAAATACGAACGAAATAAGTTAAAATCTAGAAATTATTTTTGGATTTTCTTGTTTTCAGAAAAGAAATTGATAACTTTAGAAAATAAACTTTTTTCCGTGTAGATTAAAAGATGTGATTGCTTTTTCGCGAAACAAAATTAATTTCTATACCTACAGTATAACATCTGGAAGGAGCTATAGCCTATAGTTTTTATTAATTAGGGGCTGAAATAGGGCAAGAGGAGTAAAAGCTCCCTCTTCTTAACTTATCAACCGGTTTTCTTAAAATTTGGCATGCAGACACTTTATCATCTAAAGGAGCTTAATGACACAAATTTTTTGAAAATTCTAACATTTAGGGCGCAAAACATGGCAGAACGGGAAAAAGCTCCCTCTACCCATGTCTTCTAAATTAATTATACGATGATAGTTTCAAGTCTTGAAGGCTATAAATTTTAACATTTATGGCGAAAAATTAAGCAAAAAGCGTAAAGGCACCCCGTCCTATACCTTCTTAATTAATTAACCGATTCTTTTGAAAAGTTCATGTATTTTTGTGACAAATTTTTTTCTCCGGTTATTCTACTTCGGAATTTAAACCCACCACGGCTATGCAATGGTACAGGGTTGGTCGTTAAAAAAAACTGATGAAAACGCTATCGACCATTTTGAATGGTAAATTCCGAGACGAAAATGTTTAGCTGCTACGAACTCCGATGATTCCCAAAGAATTGAATTTAAACGCGTTCAATTTCCTATTAGATTGGCATTTGCAATGACAATCAATAAGTCGCAAGACCAAACGATGACTGTTTGCGGCTTAGATTTGGACACACCATGCGTCCGTCGGCAAGCCATCGAGCTTATTTTTGTCGGTTAAAGACGCACTAACAAAAAATATCGTACACTAATTGCTCTTCGTAATGAAAATTAATTATCTCTGTTTGGTTTTTCAATGAACATTTTTCATACTTCAGGATAAAAAATACATCACTTTTTTATTTTTAACATTTGAATATGTAACGAACAGAAATAAATGGTTAGTTTTTCATCGCCGATTATGGTATAAAGCGCTTCATTTCACTAGAAATAAGTTACATATGTATGTATATGGCAAATCAACGTTTGTCGGTCCAGCTAGTTTTATTTATAAATTTAATAAAAACTTTATCTCATAAATGTTGAAAAATTACATGTAAAATATTTTTCCTTAACAACATATGTAAATATTTTATATTTTTTCTTTTCAAATATTTTTTCATTCGTTTTAAAAATTTCATCAACAAATACATATTATTTTAATTGTTCAATAAAATTTTATATAAAATAATATTATGTACATATAATAATTTTATTAACGTGGATATCTTATAAAGAAGATTCCAACAAAAAAATAAGTTTTAGGAATACATTTTTTTTAATCGTCTAATGAGTTAAAAGATTTTTATTTCAACCGATGATTTTCTTTTAAAATACCTGCAAAAAAATGTGGAACGCTTCACGATTTTGCGTGTCATCCTTGCGCAGGGGCCATGCTAATCTTCTCTGTATCGTTCCAATTTTAGTATATGTTCTGCCGAAGCAAGAACAAAGTAACGTGGTTAATTAAACTATTTGTACATACAATGTTTCCAAAAAGAATATGGGAATTGAAATAAGAAAAATAGAATAAAAACAAGTAAGTTGAAAATAGAAATGAGTAGTAAAAATATATGCAGATATGTATTTTAAAGGTGTATTTCAAAATACACCACTTTTAATCAACGAACAAGCAGGGCTGTCAGATTGTTTCTGATCTTTGTCGCCAAATTCAATGTCAAAAATCGCCTAACCCTTTATTTTCAAGATTTTTGACAGTAAAATACATAAAATCAAGAAAACGAAACGAGAAATGAATTCTTTTACATATTAAAACATTTTTAAGTTCATACGCTTGCCATATATGTAATTGTTCAATTTATTGTATTGTACAATTATATCGGCAATGTGTATGTGTAATTCGAAGGTGGCGGAATATATTGGCAACAATGGAAAAGACTTTTGATTTATATTGCACAACGATGCCAACTGCTTATTTCACTCATAATTTTTAAGAAATCAAGTAAGAAGGTGCAGTGTAAAAATTACGCCATCTTGTAAAAATTATATTTATTAATGTAGATTCTTTCTTATTTGACTTTAATTTTTAAATGTATATTAATTTGTTAAACTCTTAGGTCTTTTTTTATATAAAAAATTTAAATTTTTATTAAATTAATTTTTTTTAATAATAAGTATTGTGGTTATTTTGTGGAACTGTTCTATGGTTTTTAAGCAAAATTTGGACATTTAATCAGGCTTAAAGTTCATCAAATTTAATTTTCATTAAATTATTTTTTATGAAGAAAGGAATCTTACAACATGAAATTAATTAAAATTTATTGATAATTTTTCATTCTTGACTGACCTGAGGCTCGAACCCAGGCGTTTACGGACAGGTAACCCTTACATGTTTCAATCGCAACCACTCGATATCTTCAGAGGTCAAACATCAATCTTTAATCCGAATTGTATTTAACCTTTGGTAGATTGAAATTTTCTTTTGAATGATTATCTATTTTAATTGATTTTACATGTTCTTCCTTACTTCTCTTTTTTTGTAATTTTTGTCTAGAATTCTTCTTGAAGTTCAAAGTACATTTTTGTTTTTCATTTTTTTTTTCTTTTCTTGTTGACCTTTTTTTTGTTAATATAAAATTTGCAATTTTAATTTAGTGTTTTTTTAATTCTTATTCAATTATAATTTGCTACAATTTCACAAACTTAATTTTTGCCCCACACAATTTGCTTCTATTTTTTTTTTCTTTTTTGCTCCTTTTTTCAATTGACTAATAAATTTGACGTTTTATGTAAGCAAAAATTGTCAACGAAAATGGACTAACAATTATTGCAACATAAATTGCCGGCAATAAATATTTACAAAAAAGTGCTGTCTACATTAAGGATAACATAATTTTGACATTTACTGCAATATATGCCGCAATATTTTTATCTGGTATAGACGGGCAGTTAGTAATAATAGGGCCCATACACAATACCATCATGATTGTACAATCAAGTGATTGTGCAATTAAGCTTGAAGCACACAACACACCAGCATGCTGGTACAAAATTCATTTTTTACCAAAAATTGTATGGAAAAGGTTGTAATGAATAACGATAAAATTTGTGCTGCTGTTATTATTGCTATTATCCTTAAACGAATAAGGAGTAAAAAAAAACGTGTTCTCCCCAAAATATTTTTTCTTTGGCATTCATGTTTTAAATTTTGTATTGTTTGATGTTTATGCCTTGACGATTTAACATTTATGCGCTAACTTTACAGCACACGATACAATCATGCTGGTACAATCAAAAAATATCCAACTATTTTTGATAAAGCACCATCAGCTGGTACAATCACACCACAAGCTCATACACGGCTAATCAGCTGGCACAATCACTTGATTGCACAATCATGATGATGTTGTGTATGGGCCCTATAATACGCCCTTTCATACACTTCATAAAAAAACGCTTTCACAAAAGAACGCGTTGTAGACAAATAACAATTTTTTTCTGGCCGAAATAATGGTTTTGGCACAATAGCGTCTACATATATAAGCTAGGAATCTCAACAATCAAACATATTTTTTTTTATATGTTAGGAGTATTTTATGTTCAAAATGAGCCAATGCGGTTTGTTACTTCATATGATATCCCTACAAGCAAGTGTTTTTTTTTCGAAATTACGGTTTTGGTGTGATTTTTAATACTATAGTGAAGGGTAAATATGATTCATCATAGACGAATATAGCACTTTATCTTGTTTTATTTACATTATCTTGACTCAAAAAAAGAATGATGTAATGGTTCAATGTTTTGATCACATAAGTAAATGTATTAAATAGCCAAATAAAAAGCAGACAGTTTTACCTTGAAATATTGCTTTTGCCCATAAATTTTTTAGGGAAAAGACAATACATTTTAAAAGAAAAGTTTCAATTTAGAAATAAATACAAAAATTTAAGCTCCTTCGATTTCAAAGACGTTTTTTTTCTGTTGTGCCTAATATACAAACATTTAAAAATATTTAAAATTGTTTTATTTTGAAGACTTTGCTAATTTTGGAACAAAACTTCTCTTTTCCTTTCTCTTCAAAAGCTCAAGACCTTAGGCTTGTTTACATGGTAAAACAAAGTATAACGACTTTGTTGCATCCAAGGTCTATCCAACAGGTCTGCTCACCTCTACAACTTTTGTTGCAGTTGTTTGTGTAAAATTCCTCGTCGTTGTCAAAAGTCTACCAAAAAGTTTTCTGAATCCATGTATGTACATATGTGTGGCAAAAAACCAAAAACGTAAACGAAACACATTTTTTTTAATTTTCATATTTTTATCTACAATTTTATAATAATAAATAGCGGAGAGGGTATTATGCATTTGTGCTGATATGTGTAACACCTTAAAATATTGGTTCTAGACCTACCTTATAGTATACCGATCGACTCAGAATCACTTTCTGAGGTGAACTAACGATGTTTGTCCGGCTGGCTGGCTCGCTGTCCATGTAACCTTGTGCGCAAAGTACGTTTTTGAGATAATTTGAGAATGGAACATCGGACAAGGACCAAGCCTATTGAAAATGGGCTGAATTGTAGGACCACGAGGGAAATTTCTGCCTCTACGAAACTATCAAACAGATTTTAATCAAATTAAAATCATAGATAGAAACATATTTATATGGACACATAAGCTATGCTTTTTTTTCAAAAATAGGACCACATGGAGACGTAGGAGGCAATTTCTGCCTCTCACAAACTTTCAAACCGTTTTAATGAAGTTTATAAACATACATAGATAAATGCATTGTTATTTGGGCACATAAGCATGATGTGTTTTTAAATACTATGGTGTAGGGTATCATAAGGCAGGCTTGACCGACTATACTTGCTTATCTTGTTTTTTAATTCCAATTTAAATATTTGCTAAAGCGAATACATAAAATATGTTCAAGATTCATATGTAAATAAATTTATATTATTGTTTCATTAAAATACGAATACATATCGCACTCGTTCAACAATACTGTATTAACTCAAAATTTTTATTTTTTCACTTTTTGGAAAAAATGGATACGTAATATTCATATCTACCCACTGTAAAAATATTGTGCAATTTTGTCCACTTTTTTGTAATGAAACGGCTGCTTTAAAAATTCTTTTTCATATGCCTGTAATGTTAAATTGAAAATTGTTTTGCTTCTACTGAAAATTTTTAAATTTTGAGTTAATACAGTATTGTTGAACGGGTGCGATATGTATGTACTAGTATAGTTTTGAAATATGTAGTGTGTTTTAAAATAGAACAATTTATTTTCTTAAAAAGTTTCCAGATGTTATTGATATTGCCATCAATAGATATTCGCTTTAAATATACATACGCATATTTTTAACGAATGCGGATGCAAATAGCAAATGCGAAACTGAATATTCACCGCATTCAAAATGATGTGAGCCATGAATGAATTCGTATTGCGGAACATACTTTCATGGGTGAAAAGCATATACATAAGTAAAATTGCAGAGGTTAGCTTGTTAATGATGATAACATTAAATAAATGTTTTCTTAAGCTCGCAGACATTTTCTTACAGTAAACTTCTATAAAATCTTAAATTATAGATTTCATATCAATATATTTTTGAACTGTTAAAGAAAATTCATTAATTCATTAAGTGAGTTTACTTATCGCACTAGCCTTGAGATATACATATGTATGTATACATATGTATTTTGCAGTTTTTCTAAGCCTTGAGCAGCATTAATTTTTTTTTGTTTGAAATAAGTTTTTCTTTAAATTGTGCAGATTTTTCAGTTTTTATGTTAAAATTATTTAAATTTTTGTATATTATTTTCAATTTTGTATGCCATTTGTTTAAATAAAAGCCAGCTGCTAGTTTTTCTCACTTTTAAAAATTTAATTAAACATGTTCAAGTTTAAATTGTTTGCTCTATGTCGCTGGAATTTTTTTTTCAAAGTTGCGTTCGCGTTCAAATTGTGAAATTTGTTTGCAGCAATTTGTCGTTCTTGCGCTTAAAAAATAATAGCAATTTCGTATGATTTACAACATCTTTTTCAACTTTTTAAATTTGACTTATGTAAGTTGTTTTGCCAAAATATCACAGATATGTATTTTATATACTTAAGTTTTTCAATTAATATTTTATGGTCTACTAAATCGAACGCTGTAGAAAAATCGTAAAAAATTCCAGCCACACCACTGAAACCATTTTCCAAAGCGTGACAATTATTGTTAACTACATTTACAACAGCTTCCTCTGTTCCACAACCGTTCTACAATCCGTCTTTACAATTATATACATAATAAAATATTATTATCAGGTATGTTCTAGGTTTCGACTCGAATTGAAAACGAAACATTTTTTGAATCCGCTTGATTCATAAATTGGTGTTCTCAAATCCTCATGTTTTTGAGTATTCGAAGTTTTTGTTCGAAAAAACTCAAGTTGAACTAAAGATCGCCAATTTACTAACCGCATCATGATAGGCAAAGGGTAATAATATTTACTAAAAATTTTGAAAGCTGTAAGTCCCAATTTACACTAGGGACATTTCTTGCGTTTACATATAAAACATTAGAAGTTAGACAGAAATTAATACTTGTATGTCCCAACTTACACTAGGGATATTTCTTGCCGGACAGACGAAGTTTGATGGCAAAGGGTCGAAAAGGTAGAATGTGTAGTATGTACATGACTATCTGTACTAGACATTTTTTCATTTCTCTTTCTTACTTTTCTTGGTTACATACAAGTTTTAATTTCTGTCTGACTTCCAATGTTTCATATGTAAACGCTTCAGGTAAGATTAAACGAGAATTCAAGAAATGTCCGACAAGGTATGTCCCTAGTGTAAATTGGGATTATGTGAACTACGAAAAGTAACAAAGAGAAATAAAAAACTGTCCAGTACAGATAGTCATGTACTACACGCTCTACCTTTTCGACCCCTCACCATCAAACTTCGTGTGTCCGGCAAGAATTGTCCCTAGTGTAAATTGGGACTAAAGAATCACAGGAAAAAATCGCTTCTATCGCAAACATGCTAAATTTCCGAAAAATTGCAAACTTTGCATGATGGCAAAGTCTACTATTTATTATAAATCGTTAAAGCTGTAAAGAATCAGAAAACTTACATCAACAAATTGCTTTTATCGCGAACATGGCTAAAATTGGCGAAAAATTGCAAAATTTGAAACCAACCCAAAAACTAATTTAAGATCGCCAAATCAATTAAATAAAACAAATTGTCGGAAAATAACATAAAAAGTGTAAACAAATTAGCTATAATTACAACAAAAGCAATGAAAAAGTTTTGGGTTAGTTAGAACCTTTTGCGTTTTAGGTAACTACATATTTTTGATTAAATTGGATAAAGAACATTTTAAACTAAAAACAAAATCTTTTTTATTGCTAAAAATGTTATCACATATTAGACTTAAAGTCGATTCGTTTTACTTGCACCAACCCCTTACTACTCTAATTGAAAACGAATAAAAACATGTGCATGTGAAATGAAGAACACCAAAAATGCTTCAGTAATCCACTTTCGAGTGGATTCGAATTCTAGAACATACCCATATGACTATTATAGCTTTATGGACTAATGAGCATAACAAAAATCGTTTAATGTAAAACAAAAAATAAGAGAAACAGAACAAAATTTACATTCGGCGACTTGTTTGAATTTTTTCTCAATTTTTGGCGATTTTTTACTGAAATATTGTACTAGTTTTTTTTTGTATGCAAAATTTCAAAACAAAAATTAAAAATTTGTTGCTGTTTTGAATGTTAGTTAAACGAGTCACTTTTGCGCTCGCGTTGTACAAACAGGCAGTTATTAATAAAAAAAATTTCTAACTCCCGGCTTGGCGATGGAGCTCAAAAAATCTGACAGCCCTGATTACAACGAAAAATACGAGAAAAGACAACAAAATCATTGCATCAAGAGCTGCCGGCTTAATGAAAAAAACGCAAAAGGATAAGAAATTCTATATCATTAAAAAAATTTATTATTGCAAAATAATAGAAATTTTCCCCCGTATTCATAAGCATTATTAAATTTAATAAAAGTTCATTAAGAATAATTTCAATAGAAAATTTGTTTTGTAAACCTTTTTACATATTTTTTTAGAATTTAAGTTGTTAATATTTATTTCTTCTCTATGAATTTGTATAGATCTGGTAGCCTTTTTTTTGTATTTATATTCTTTTGTGTCTTCTGTTTTTATTCTTTGTGTCATTCTTGTTGGACAAGTGTGTGTTTACAAACGCGTGTTTATTTTAGAAAATATTTTCAGAATATATTATAAAAAATTTACTAAAATACTTTATGAAATTGAAAAATGAGCAAATATATTATAAAAACAAAAGTGCCTTGTTATAAGTAGAAGTGTTTAAAACTTAAAATTGCATTAAAAAACTTTTCACAAATTATAGGTCAGCCTCAAAATCTCGGTAAGTCCCTAAACAAAATGAAGATTGACTACATACATACCTACTACATATTCTTAAAAAAAATTAGTTTCGTTTTATTTTTTTTTTATAAATGTGCAAATTTTTCTGGAAAAAATTTGGCATATTTGCCAGACATTGAAACAAATTAAATCAATAAATTCATAAACAAAACGCTCTTTCCGTAATGCTTATTGAACTTGCACTTGAATTGTGTGTGTCTTTATTTTTCTTATTTGCTTTAACTTAACAAGGCATTTAATTTTTCCATCTGTTTGTGGCTGTGTGGCATTAAAAAAAAAATAATAAAATAACAACAACTACTTTTATAAAAAGCTCCAAAATATCAAGAAGAATGACAGCCAGCGACTGTAAATAAGCTAACAATAACATCATTATAATCAAAACAATGCACAGCAGTGGTGAAAAATTCAGTACTTTAGTACTTTTTTCAGTACGTTTGCTTATTAAAAATACCGAAGTTCCGCCGCGTTGTTTTAGTACTTTTTTTATCCTTAACGTTTTTTCATTTCGATAACAAGCAGACTTTGGTTATCGTGTGTTTGTTCCAAAATTTATGTAGTTGTGTATAAAAAATAATTAACGACGTTAATATTGACATGCAAAGCGAGGACGCCAGGATTTATATTTTGCTATCCATTACCCAGGGTCTACACCTAACATAAAATGACTAACTTTAACACTATGTAACTGCAAATTAGTGTTAGTTGTTTTTCTACATCTTTATTTAATTTGTTAAAAGGGTTGTAAACTAGACATAATAAACTTTGCTTTTTGTGAAAAATATAATACAAACAAACATTTAAGTATAAAATAACTTTAATTATTTTATACTTGACGCGTCAACGAACTGAAAATAATGAAAAGTTTAAACTCTAACTTGACTACGTGTACGCCACCATAAACATATAATAATTTTAACAGCAAGTCTTAACTTTATGGTATCCATTTGATAAAATGTTAGTGGAAAATTAAAATTTAAATAAAAACCATTTACAAGTACATATGTATATATATATTTTACCTTTAAATTAAATTTTTTGTGGAACTCGATTTGACATATTTATAGAAACATGGAAATTGTTTATAATAAATTAAAAGAAACTGCAGACATATTATTAGACATTTTGCGAATCATTCAGAACTAAATTTTGTTTTTAAAATAAAACCTTAAAAATAATAAGCAGAAAATATTATTTCTGGGAAAACCTTTAGTTACCGACCCATAATGGCCGACGCACAATAGCAAAGATCAAAAATTTCAGGCGCTCCTCAAAAATATTGAATAAACCTATTTGCAAGGAAAATGTCCAACGATTTCAAATATGCTTTATTTTACAATGAGATTTTATGTTCAGATATATAGATAGATATAGCCCTTCAAAGTTGACTGATTTCCAGTGATAAGAAACAATTTTTAAATAATTTGGTCCGCTTTCAAATACAATATCTCGAAAACTAGGTAACCACTCGTTATTCTTTTCATAGATCTATTTATTGAGAAAAGCATTTACAATAATTGTACTGTTTGCTTTGTGTTTGTCCAAGTAAGTCCCAATTCACATTATACGATTTTTGTCGTTGCGATTATTGTCGTTTCCTCTTTGAAGTCGGTCTGATGTTTACATTGTACGATTTTTGTCGTTACGACTTTTTCTTTTGCAACCGAGCTTCAATACATTTTTCGTCAAATGAGAGAACAATGAGAGAACGAATGAGTGAACAAAATGAATCGAAGAGTACACTCGCTTGTGTACCCCTTTTAATTCCTCTCTCCCCGATCGTCCATAAGGTAAGAATCGCAACGACAAAAATCGTATAATGTGAATGGGCACTAAATCGTTATTTACCAACTATCAATTTTCTCCATATTTCTCAACTTTGATGGAAAATAAAAAAATAACTAAATTTCTCAATAAAATATTTTTTTGTTCCTTTTATTTTAATAAATAGTGGATTTTTTTTTTGAAATACAAGTACCATTTGGTGGGAAAAGTACATATTTAAGTTGAAGTTCAGTACAATTTAAAAATTTTAATTTTGCAACACTGATGCACAGTCACTCAGTCATAAACACAAACAGATATCAACATGTATCGTACACAGTGTATACAAACAAAACTAAGTAATTTTAACAAAACTCAACAAAAAACATTGAATTAAACATGTTTTTTTTGTGTTATTTTTGAATCCATAATTTATGCAATAAATGTAGAACGAATAAATACTTTTTTTGCTGGTCTATTCGAATCAATGGATTTTAAAAGTTTTTAATACATTTTTATGCACAAACAAACATATTGTTGCTTTAATTTGTTATGTTTTTGATGGTTTGCTGTTTGTTTTGTTGTTTTAGTAAACAAAAAACCTGTTTATATGTATGTATGTATGTACATGTTTTTTTTTTCAATTTGGCGCAAATAGTTGTTATATTTGGCTTTTTTTTAGTTAGTTTGAGGTTAGAAAGGATTTGTGGACAAACAATATTTACTGCCTGGCCCACGATGTCGACAAGAAAATTTATTTCGTATATTTATATAGAAAACAACGATTGAACGATTTCGAACGTTAAAGTTCGCATAGAAAATATTAACGTTCGAAATCGTTGAACAGGCTGTAAGTTTTTTATTATTGTTTTCAATATAAATATACGAACATTGTGGGCCTGGAAGTTAAACAAGAACCATTATAGAAAATTTGACGTGAATTTTTGAAGGTTATGGCTAAAATTCTATGGTTTATTGGAAAGTTTATTGATCATTTAAATACCTTTTTTACAGTTAAGGGAAAAAATCTACATAGGTACATAGGTACAAAGTTACATCCTACTATTTAAAGTTTTTTGGAGAATAAGTTATGATATCAGGAAAATAATTTAATATGTATGTACATATGTATGTATGTATTACTATGTATTTAAAAAATGAATACATATGTACCTAGCTTAATATTTTTAAAACTATTGGCGATAAACACAAAAATCAGCGAAAAGGAGAATTGACTAGAAGGTGGGGTCAAGTCAACATATGGTGTTTTTTTCGTTGGTCGAATTGTCAAAGTTTGTATGCGAACTAGTTTTTTTTATGTAAACAAACCTATTTTTTTTACTAGCAATATTTTTGACAACCCGACCGCAGAAGCAGTGTTGTTGTAGAGTTGACCTCACCTTCTAGTTAATTCGCCTTGATACAGCGTTACCAATTCTTAAAGTGAATTAGAGACTGAAGGTGAGTGTGAAACGGTAGCAAAGTACTCATGGAAGTATGTAATGCTTCTTCTTATTTTTCTATTTTTTACGCAGACGAACGACGAATAAATTGAGAAAGAGACAGTTCAGCGTGATAGCAAAGTCTAATATTTATTAAAAATCGTGAAATCTGTATAAAATTACAGGGAAAAACGCTTCTATTGCGAACTTCGGTAAAATTCGCGAAAAATTGCTTTTAAACAAACACTTAACAGGGGTGTGCTTATAAGATTTCTGTAAAAAAAGAATTATTATTAAACAGAATTTTATAACAAAAATTTTAAAAATTAGTTTAAAATTGTATTAAAAACAGCCTCAAAATTCTTGCGATTTACGTTTTCGATTTTTAGCACACCACTGTTATTTTATTTAAAATCGCTAAATGGGTTAAAAAAATGTCGGAAAATAACAAAAAAAATAATTTGCAAAAATAGCGAAAATTCGCGAAAATTTTTTAATATTTCAAACAAGTCCCCTTAAACTATAAGGAATGGCGAAAATTCGGTAAAAATAGCTAAATTAGCGGAAATTCGCAAACATTTGCTATCAGCGGCATGATAGCAAAGTTTTCAATTTATTATAAATCGTTAAAGCTGTAAAGAATCAGAAAACTTACAGGAACAAATCGCTTTTATCGCGAACATGGCTGAAATTTGCGAAAAATTGCAAAATTTAAAATAAACCCAAAAACTAATTTGAGATCGCTAAATCGATTTCGTTATGATAGCATTAGTTTTTACGGTTTTAGGCGTACTAAACTGTTTTCCGGGAGTAGGGTTTCTATGGAGCCTAGGGTAAATTATGGAACGATCTTTACGAAATTTTACAGTGTCATTTCTAGTCCTATAAAACTGTGACGTACCAAATTTTGTTATGATAGCATTAGTTTTTAAGGGTTTAGACGTATTTAACACTTTTCCGGGAGTAGGCCTAGGTCAAAATATAGACGGATCTTTACGAAATTTTACAGCGTGATTTCCAGCCGAATAAAACGAATTTTTGCAAAATCTTATATCATTCCGTGCATTATACATTTTTTAAGGTGGTGGTTCCTAATTTTGATTCATAGCTCTGATCCTACTGAACCGATTTTGTTGGATTTCAATCCCAAACTGCTTAGGATAACTACAAGCAATTTGGCACCAAGTTTGTTCATTTCTTTTGCGTTATTCGAAAGTGAGCGTGTTTTCAACAGACGGAGTGACGTGGCTTAATCGACTTAGAATTTCTCAAGGAGACAGAATACATATACTTTATGGGGCCTGAGATTAATAATAAAAAAGTTTCACACGGAATGACAAACTTAGTATACCCTCTTCACAACTAATTGTGGTGGAGGGTATAAAAATTAAAAAATATACCACCCGATTCAGAATTAAAAAAAACAAAATTAAAATTTAAGGGGGTTGGAGGTTCATGGGGTCCCCAGGAACCAAACAACGGTCCCGCCCACTTAGTTAAATGTGTGGGTACTCAAATTTAAGGCAATTTTTACTCACGATTGTATTTGGTTTTTGTATCCGCTTATTATTTTCCCCTCTAGGTTATTTCAAGTATCTTTTAGACGCAGAAAATCTTTAGTTAGCGAAGACGGTATTTACTATACCATAGAGGAGGAAATCCTTGCGCCCGGCCGAAGGTAGGCTATGCTGAGAAGCTTTACTGCCTTTTTTCGATGTGCGAAAGAATTCTTTCTTTCGTACAAATACATTGAAAACACACCACAAAATTTTTAGAAAAAATCGAGCATAAAACATTAAAAAATACAAATTAAAAAAAAAATATTCACAATCGTTTGCAAATTACCTTTAATTTTAGTACCCACACATTTCACTTGTCGGCGGGGCGATTTTTTGGATTCAGGGTTTCCATTCCTCTTAAATTTAAATTTTAGTTTTTTTTTTTTTGTTTTTATTTCCAGAGAGCCTCTTATTTTTTTTTGTACGTTCCGTAAGCTGCACGTTTGCCTATTATTTGGGCTGTTGAGGTGTAGTATAGCATGAATTCTTGCCAATTTTAATTAACCATGAACTTCGATACCGTTTTACACATACCCTAAAATAGAAAAAATGGGGGAAAACCTGTTAGATTTCTTCATTTACTTTATTTTACAAACATTTCAACCAGTGCTGCCAAAACTTATTTAGGAGAAAAATGCTAGATTTTGTTAAAAACAAAAAAATTTATATAAAACAAAAAGAAAAATCTTCATAAAAGTAAGAGCCAAGCATATTTTCTATAATATGCTGCATTTTGCCCATCAGCTTTCGCGACGAGGTGTTAAATTGGCTTTTACAAAGGTTTGTCAAATGATCGACAGGTGCAATTGAACGGTGCACAATACATAAACTGAATACCGCCTCTGCTGAAAGTTGTAAAAAATCCTTTTAAAAGGGATTGCATGGTTTTTAGTTGTGCCCGTGGCATTTTTGTGCTTTCTTGTTTCTTCATGTTGCTCCAGCCCACTAAATTTAGAAAAAATATCGCATTTGCAGTAATTTCAAAAAGATTTTTCATTTGTTTCTTTCACCTATTCCTTTAGGTTAGGTTAGGTTTGGAAGGGTTATGTGCCCAAGGGCACACTTCCACTCGGAGACCAGTACGGTCCATTGTGAATCCCTTCAACAAGAAGAATAGAAAAAGAAGATAGAAAAAGAGAAAGGTTAAGAAAAGAATTATGAGGTAGATAGAGTATAGAATATAGGAAAGTTAGTAGGTGATGTGAAGAACAAAATTCCCTCTCTACTGTCCCCTTAACAGAAACAACCGCACTATTTCCCTGACAAACCCCAGTAGATCAGCTGGACTACATCCAGCGATGCACCCCAGTTCGTCGTGAAACCTATTTCCTAGCCACTTCTGTCTGAGGCCCTGCACCCTGGGACAATGGCAAAGCACATGCTCGATCGTCTCCAGCTCCTCCGAATCCTCGCACAATCTGCAGAAGTCCGGTATGGCATTGTCCCATCTGCCTACAAAAGCCCTGACCGGACAATGACCCGTCAAGAACCCTATAAGCGTTCTAAGACTACTCCTGTCCAATCCCAATAGAACCCTGGTTGCCCCCGCGTCCAATCCGGGCCATAATGCCCTAGACACCCTGCAATCCACTCTGTCCCCCCAGGATCGGTTAACGTCATCACGGAATTTCTCCCGTATCACACCATAGTAGTAACATAGGGGAGGCTTTACCCCCCCGTCCCTTACCACTAAGTCCATACTCGAACCCCCTCTCGCGAGTTCGTCCGCCACCTCATTTCCCTCAACCATGCAGTGTCCAGGTACCCAACACAGCCTCACATTGAATGCCTCCATGAGTCCACCAAGAGCATTCCTACACCGAGCGACCAGGCACGATCGCACCGTATAATTCGTCAATGCCCTAAGCGCCGCCTGACTATCGACGTAAATTGTCACCTCAGATCCACCCACGATGTGTTCCAGTATCACCTCCGTCGCCCTCCAGATCGCTAGGATCTCAGCCTGGAAGACACTGCACTCATCGGGGAGTCTGAATGATCTCTTCACCTCGGTGTCCGCTATATATACACCGGCACCAGTGCCGGTTTCCATCTTGGATCCATCCGTAAATACTGCCCACCCCTCAAACAGTCCATTGGATCCACTCCAAACTTCCCTATCCGGGAACTCTACTGGTGGTGTTGCACCGAAGTCCAGGGTCATAGTCATATGATCCGAAATTCTCCCGGGAGAAATACCCTGATCAAGCAGACCCATCTCGTACAAGATTCTCGTGTGATCATCCCGCCTAGGTCTAACTAACGAAGACTCGTAAAGTCTAATTAAGTTCCTAGCGGCCACACTCCTTACGTACTGTTCAATAGGTGACAGATATAGTAGGATGTCCAGCGCTGCCTGCGGAGTGCTTCTCCTTGCCCCTGTGATGCCAAGAGATGCACTTCTTTGAACCTTGCTGAGCATCTTCCTATAGCTATCCACTCCCAACGCACCCCACCAAACAGTGCATCCATAGGTAAGTATAGGCCTAACAACCGATGTGTAAATCCAGTTTACCATATCCGGCCTTAGACCCCAGTTCTTACCAATGGAGTTCCTGCATGTGTAGTATGCATTGAGTCCCCTTTTCATCCTTTCCTGAGTATTTCTCTTCCAAGACAGTTTGCAGTCCAGAAAGTTACCTAAATACTTTGCTCCGTTCGATAGAGGTAACTCGACGCCATCTAGCACTGGCCTCCTAAATTCCTCTATCCTATACCTTCTGGTAAATAGCACCAGCTCCGTCTTCACAGGGTTAACACCCAGTCCCCTATCCTTTGCCCAAGCCGAGAGTTCACCTAGCATCACCTGCATAATTTCCCCGATCGTGGACAAAAATTTTCCCCTGACCAGCAGAACTATGTCGTCCGCATAGGCAACAACTTTCCTGCCCATGGAATCAAATGACCTAAGAATCCCGTTGACCGCAAGCAACCACAGTAGAGGTGATAGAACCCCCCCCTGTGGTGTCCCCCTGGTAACCCTCCTCCTTATCACATGATCCCCCAGGCTCGAGTTTATAATCCTACTGCCAAGCATGCAGACTATCCACTCCACCAGAAAGTCCTCCACTCCCAACTCTAACAACGAATCTCTAATCGCCTCGATCTTAATGTTATTAAAGGCTCCTTCTATGTCCAGAAACGCGGCGAGAGTATATTCCTTATGCCTCAGACCGTGCTCAATACAACCAACCACCTCATGTAACGCGCTCTCAACCGATTTACCCTTCAGGTAAGCATGTTGAGCGTTGCTAATAAGGCGGGTCTCAATATTGCTCCTGAGATATAAATCTATTAGCCTTTCAAGAGTCTTCAACAAAAATGAAGACAGACTAATAGGTCTAAAATCCCCCGGTTTCGAGTGGCCCGCTTTACCAGCCTTGGGTATAAAAATAACCCTGACCTCTCTCCACCCCCTAGGCAGATACCTCCTACTGAGGCACTTCCTGAATACATCCATCAGTAGAAGTGATGCACCGTCCGGAATGTTGCAGAGCATGGCCGGAAAAATACCGTCCGGACCCGGTGATTTATATGGGTCAAAAGTATTGACCGCCCACGCCAGCTTCTCTCCTGTGACCATTTCCTCGACGCAGGCGGAAGTAAAATCCGATGTCATGGACGTCTCGTCCCATTGACCATCTTCCATACCTCCGGTTTCCCTGCACCCGGGAAAGTGCGTCTCCATAAGTAAGGTCAGGGTCTCAGAGCCTGACTCAGTCCATGAGCCGTCATTCCCTTGGATGTAACCAAGGGCTTTAGGGTCCTTGGATAAGATCCGTCGGAATCTTGACAACTCGTTGACATTATCAATGGATGCGCAAAATTGCCTCCATGATAGTCGCTTTGCTCTTTTCAGATCCGCCTTATACTTGTTGAACTGCACCCTGTGATTGTTCCAATCCTCTGGTGCTCTGGTAAGCTTGGCCCTATTAAACAGTCTCCTAACCGTAGACCTTTGAACGTGAAGTTCCCTGGTCCACCATTTGGGCTGTTTACGCCTACCCGGGAATGTAACCGGGCAGGACTGCTCATAGCTTTCCCTTAGAAGATGAGTGAACTTGTTCACAACCCCCTCCAGATCATTCGGCAGCAAGTCGCTCAAGGCCCTTTGCGCCAATTCAATACGGACTCTTTCCTTAAAGGAGTCCCATTTTGTCCCCCTAGGGTTCCTAAATGGAGCAACCCCAGGTGGGTCAAAATTCACTGTGAAGGTAATACGGCTATGGTCTGAAAATGTACAGTCCGTTGCCACCCTCCAATCAACAACAAGTTGTTCGTCACGGTTCACCAATGTCAGATCTATCACTGCCTGCCTATCTTTATTTCTGAACGTCGGCGTGTTACCCATATTACAGATAATAAGATTGTTAGTAGTTATAAAATCAAACATTAACTCACCTCTTTTGTTTATGTCTGCACTCCCCCATTGGCTATGATGAGCATTGGCATCGCAGCCCAATACATATGCCGTCAGTTCCCGCACCTCCGTTCCAGGTGGGTCCAACGCCTCGTACGGCAAATACACCGAAGCCAGTGTAAGAGTACGCTTACCTTTGGCTTCTCCATTTACTACGGTTAAATCACCGCACCTGAAAGAATGAGATATGAGAAAGTTCAATTCATTCCTCGCTAATATACACGTTCTTACCTTGTCCTCCGTGGACGGGACAAACAGAGTGTATCCCGCAACCCCTAAACCGCAAACCTTATTTTTATTAATCCAAGGTTCTTGGATTAGGGCTACGTCCGTCCGGGTGCTGGTGAGGAAGGTTGTCAGTTCGGTTGAGGCTGCTTCACAGTGGTGCAGGTTTATTTGCACCACTAACAACCTCTTTGGTCCTGTCATTCTTCGGATACCGGAACCTGACGTTACCTAAACCAAACTTAACTACCCCCCCCACCTCCTCCAAGAATTCCATGGACTTCCGATCCACCGCGAAGCGGAAGTCTCTACCGGCGTTCTCCTTACACACCAGTGAGGTCACTAGCCTCCATTGGTCGGTAAGAAGCCTGCTATTCTGGTTGCCCAATACTGCCAGTATAGTTTCCACCGGGCGTACGGGTGGTGGAATCCATACTGTCACTATGGACCTAATTGGCAAATCGGAGGCTTGTATCACTTCAAACCTTGCCCCCGGGTTAATGTCGCTGCATTTGTCAATTGTAGTCCTTAAGAATTCCAAAGAATTCTTGTTACCACAATTGACAACTTTCACTCCCTTAACCCAGTCCGCACCATTGAAGGATACGTCCTCCTCTTTGCCCTTAAATACTGCCAGCTCGTCGATAAGCCTAGCCTCCACTAGCTGCCATAGCTCGGCACTGATCCTCCCATCCGGATCATTCCGATCGATGACGGCCACTTGTAGATGACTCTCCAGGCTCGTCGACTTCTTCAGTCTTTTGTTCGATGAAGAAGGCTGATCATCCCCAGATCTGATCCTCTTAATGGTCTCCTTATTAGAGCCATTAGGAGCTTCAGCCGGAGATGTACCAGCCCTCTTCACTGAGCTTGATGACTTCGGCACGACTAGTTCGGAAGGCTTGTTCCTGCCCGCACCTTTTCCTCTAATGGCCTCCTTACGAGAGCCACTAGTGGAATCGGACGGAGGATTACCAGCCTTCTTCCCCGTGTCCACTGCCTTAGCCACTTTGCCGACCTTCTTGGGTATCGCCCCCTTATCCTCCGCAGCTCGTTCCGAAGACATGAGCGCTTTGGTAATTGGGGCAACCCCTCCTTTCTTACTCTCTCCACGGCAGGTTGACGACTCCAGCGACCCTGTACTCTTTTGAGTACTTACCGGGCCGGCGACTTCATCCACCTGCTTTCTCCAGGGATAGGGCCAACCAAGCACGGTACTGACAGGGCCGTAAATTCTTTCGAATTTGGTGACGCTCTGACGGTGCCTTCTCAGAAGGTGCCTATCCCTCGCGGAGAACGTTGAAGGATCTCTCTTCGACATCTTTTCCAGATATGCCAGAGAGCTCCTTGTACCGTTCTGCGCCTTCTCCTCCTTCGTTCGGCTGGAGTTCTTAATGTCTCGTGGAGGGGCGCTAGGCACATCCTCCACGGCGTCCTGCCGAACAAGTTGTGGACAATCTTCTCCCGAGTGTCCCCTCTGCTGTCCCCTGGCCTCACAGATGAGAGTGGCAGGCTCTGTAGTCTGACTGTGAGCTGATATGTCAATATCGAGCTCCGTGTCAGAGAGCAGAGTCAGCCCCTCCAACCCCTGAGTAGCCCCGGTTTCATCACAGGAGTCACTCGATAGTCCCAGAAGACTGTCCACATATAGGTCGGTCAGTACCTGTCTCTCCTGTTCAATTATGCTCTCATGAACAGTAGAGAGGGTACTCTCCGACTTACAGACCGTGACGTCCGATTGCCCCTGATCAATCTCGTCCGTCGTGTCCTTGTTTGTTGTTGTTGTTTTTTGTTTTATTAAAAAGGGTTTCATTTTTGTTCCCACGAGTATGCTCGTTCAGACGGACCGTACCACGCAGTGACGGCATGCGTGGACTAGGCAACTAACATACAACAGCGCTTTGCCCTGTCGCTGAGGGGAGCTGTTAACGACTAGTTTCTTTACGCACTAACTAGCCACCCAGGACCTCGGCACTGCTACCAACCACGTTGTCCTTAAAAGTGCATATTTCGCGCCCCAGCCACTGGTAAAGCCCCCACCTCGCAAGGGGCGAACCCGCGGGCTGACACGCCGTGCTATATGTCCCGATAATGGACCGGAAGTGTGCATTCCACTACCGCCTCATTATCCTGACAAGATGAGTAACCTTTAGTTGTACACCCCTTCAGTGTTCTCGACCTCATGCGAGGACGTATTCATCACATACATCAACCCATGAGATCGGAACCGTAGAGTGCACCTAAGCCCTCGCATCTCGACAAGATAGTTACCCAGGCGAGGGGTAATCCAATCCCTGTGGATGTTTTTTGAATAGGTTTTCCTTTTTTGATTTGTATTTCGGTTTATTTATATCCACATTGATATAGATGGGATTCTACCGGGTATTTACCTGATGTCTGGATAATGTCTGGGTATTGAAAAAAGCACAAATGAATATGGCAATCATTCATTAACTGCCAAATTAAATTTAATTTTAAACTACTTTTCGTTTTTTTAAATTGGTGAGGTCTCCGCTAGTGTGCTTCTTGCGAGAAATGCTTCCTCTCTTTCAGGATGATTGTCTTTGCGGAAGCCTTGATTTTCTAATAGGAAATTGTTTTTTCAGTAAGTTGTTCACCGTCCGATAGGGGAGTGCCTTTTTCAAGGCGCGAGCTCATAAAAGGGTTCAACGAAGATCATCTTTATTGCCGAAGAGATGCTCTCGAAGAGCACGTAGTGGTTGTTTAATCTCAAAGTCGCGGGTAGGGTACCATTCATGTGGATGACTGATTTTTCACCTTTGTCGGAAAGTTCGGCGTGTGTGGTGCTGTTGCTATTCAAAAGAAGCTGGTTGGCTAAATGAATATCAGTGGAGGTTTGATAGCTTTGGCTCCTAAACAAGGGGTGGGTGTATAATTGTTGGTGGATTATACACTCGAATTGTTATATTTACCGATTAGAGTTCGACACAAACTCTTTCCTCATACTCTGAGGCAGCTAAATTCACTACCCAAATCACAAGACCTAAATCTAATCGAGCACATTTGGATTGTTTTGCAGGGATTGGTGCAAACATGTGACAAGAAGCCTGAAAATAGCCCTGATTTGTGCCCTTTAAATATCAACGACGCGGCGAGTTCAGTGAACCAACTTAATCAAAATTTTAGTTAATTGTATTTATTTTTTGTGGCTGTTGTTTACAATAATTTTTGTAGATTAGAAAAGTTATCGAAATCTTTTTGTACAGAAAAGATTAGAAAAGGTATGAAAAACTTTACATATGTACGTGTACTTATGTTACGTAACAATTTTTATTTTTTTATAAATAAACAAGGAAGAGTGTTATATTCTGCTGTGCTTAATCTTTGATACGCTCCGTCCGCCGACAGTTAGAATATTTCGGGCGTGGGCCCTATAGTTTTAAAGTGGTTTTTAGAAGGATACTAAATATGAGCCCTAAGGTAAATTATGAACCGATTATTACAAAATTGCATGGCATTATTTCTGGTCATATGAAGCTAATTTGGACCTAATTTTGCCACAACATCTTTATCTGCTACGGTTTTAAGGGTATTTAAATGATTTCTCAGAATGGCCATTATATTATGTAAATTTTGGACCGATCTTCACGAAATTTGACAGTGTGATTTATAGCCTTATATAACTGTGCCGTACCGAATTTTATTACAGTAACGATATTATTTACGGTTTAAGGCGTACACTGAAAAGACAAATAAATCCATATGTACTAAAATCAATCCGAAGCGGTATCAATAGAACGGTGAGTACGAATTTTCTTGAATCAAGTACAGAAAGATTGATTCAAGAAGGGGTAATTCCAGTGCGAAAAACTTAACTTACCCATATTTAATCCAGTATTTGTACTTGAAATAATCCGAAAATGAGATTGATCAAGTAATCAAGAGTGATTCTAAGTCGATTTAGCCATGTCCGTCTGTCCGTCTGTTGAAAACACGCTCACTTTCGAACAACTCAAAAGAAATGAACAAACTTGGTGCCAAATTGCTTATAGTTATCCTAAGCAGTTTGGGATTGAAATTCAGCAAAATCGGTGCAGTAGGACCAGAGCTATGAATCAAAATGTGGAACCACCACCTAAAAAAAATGATAATTTTGTTACAAAAAATAACATAAATGGTGGAACAAGGCACGGAATGAGATAAGATTTTGCAAAAATTTGTTTTATTCGACTGGAAATCACGCTGTTAAATTTTGTGAAGATCCGTCGATAATTTACCCTAGGCCCCATAGAAACCCTACTCTCGGAAAACAGTTTAGTACGCCTAAGAATAATAATGCTATCATAACAAAATTTGGCACGACACAGTTTTATAGTTCTAGAAATTACACTGTGAATATTCGTGATGACCGGTCCATAATTTACCCTAGGCCTCAAATAAACCCTTCTCACGGAAAACAGTTTAGTACGCCTAAAGCCGTAATAAATAATGCTATCAAAATAAAATTTAATACCTCACTACTCACACTAATAAATTTCGTAATGCTCGGTTCATAATTTACTATAGGCCCCATATAAAGCCCACTGAGCAGTCGGTGGAGGGTATCAAAGATTCGCCACAGCCTAATATAGCACTCGTAACTTGTTTTACTTGGTTTAAGAATTTTGTACTCAATTTAAGAAATTCCGGGATTGATTTTCGAAAATAATCCATTTTAGGATTGTTTTGAGTACGTTTTAGTGTTATTCGTACTTGAATTTTTGAGTGCGACTCGTTCTTAAAGTAATCATGAAAAACTTGATTTATCCCGAGTGCTTTTCTTTCTGTGTACTAGACCGAGAGTAGACTTTATATGGGACCTAGGTTAAGTTAGTGCCCATTCACATTTTATCGACGAGAGGGGAGAGATGAATTAAAATGGGTACACAAGCGAGTTTACTCTTCGATTCATTTTGTTCGCTCATTCGTTCTCTCATTTGACGAAAAATGTATTGAAGTTCGGTTGCAAAAGAAAAAGAAAAAAATCGCAACGACAAAAATCGTATAATGTGAATTGGAACTTACAGACGGAACCTACCGAAATTTTACAGTTTGGATTTCTAGTCCTATAAAACTGTGATGTACCAAATTTTATTAAAATAGCATTATTTCTTACGATTTTAGGCGACTGACTGTCTTCCTAGAGTTGGCTTTATATGATAAATTATGGACCGAAACTTAACAAGATGATTTTTTAAACAGAATTGTTAAAATCTTTTATTGTGTGACACATAAGAAATTGCTACGAATTGGTTATCCTGTACTATAATTATAAGACTTTAAGTCCTGTTGTATAGGAATACCAATAAATAAATAAATAAAATAAATAAATAAATGGTTTAACAAAAATTAGATTAAAAGTGTATTAAAAACAACTTCCAAATTCTTGCGTTTTCCAGAACACCCCTGATTAATCGAATTTGTGCCAAATAAATCAATTCGTGCACTGTACCGACATTTATGTAAGTTATTGTAACAAAATTAACAATTTTTTAGGGGTGGCGGTTCCACATTTCGCTCCATAGCAATGATTCTATACTATACTATGCTTTGGATAATCAGTAGCAATTTGACAACAACATTGTTCTCCTCTTTTGAGTTTTTCCAACAGATGGACAGACAGACGGACATGGCTAAATCGACTAAGGGCTAATAAATCTGTGCTAGTTAAACCCTATTTTTATACCCTTCACCTCAGGTGTAAAAGGGTATTAATAAGTTTGTCATTCCGTTTGTAATTTCTACAATATTGATCTTAGACCCTATAAAGTATATATATTCTGGGTCCTTATGGGGAGAGAAGTTGATTTAACGATATCCGTCCGTCTGTCCGTCTGTCCGTCTTACGCTTGATATGTGTTTTCCGGAGACTCCAGACATGATAGCGGCTAGGTTGTTTTACATTTGTGTCACATATAGTCTACCATCGGTTGCTATTGAAATTCAGCAAGATCGATCCACAAATGGCTGAGTTATGAGCAAAAAACCACGACTACCTCTAATATTTTCCAAAAATCCCTTGTGGTTGTTGTAATTTTATTACTTTTTGCTGTATATCTGGGGAACGGCAAAAGCCAAAGCTTCCAAATTAGGTACACACATTTAGGTAGCCCATACACACGATCCTACAAAATGTGGGCGGGATTGGAGAAGTGGGCGTGGTACCTCCCGTACAAAAAAAATTAAAAATTGTATAAAAACCTAAAATTTAGGGCTGCCATATGTCCTATGGATATGACTTATATACCAAAATATCGAAAATTTTTAGTAGAACATATTTTATAAAAAATTCAGATAAAACGGTTCAGATACAAAAAAGTTATGACCAAAACTAATTTTTTTTTTTTAAATACCCACTTTCGGGAACCACAGATCTCCCCGAGTTCAAGCTTTATAACACAAGTAAATGGTAAATTCCTTCTTAAACACGTCGGTATATTAATCTGTCAAATCGGTTAAAAAATGGCTGAGTTATGAGCAAAAAACCACGACTACCTCTAATATTTTCCAAAAATCCCTTGTGGTTGTTGTTTTTTTTTGTTTGTGCTTTTATTTGAACGTGTTGAATGTTAGGCATATCAAACACACACATGTTTGTACATGATTGGTCGCTTAAATTGAAAAATACGTACCTACATATTAAATAAGCAAAGTGACGGAATATATTCTACTTTAATCGTGTATTTGCATAAGCGTTAATGGCTGAGTTGTCTGGGCGGTTGGACACGCAGCGTCGTTAGTAGTTGCCGGGGTTCAAATCCACCTTTTCAAAAAAAAATTTTTTTTAACTTTTTTATATTCTATAAACGATTTTAAAATAATTCAGCAATTTTTGATTTTTTTGACAATGTAAATATTAATCGTTCGTTTAACTTACATGTAAAACAAAAATCATATTCTATACCTATTTGTTGTTTATTATACCCTTCACCTCAGGTGGAAAAGGGTATTAATAAGTTTGTCATTCCGTTTGTAATTTCTACAATATTGATCTTAGACCCTATAAAGTATATATATTCTCGGTCCTTATGGGGAGAGAAGTTGATTTAACGATATCCGTCCGTCTGTCCGTCTTACGTTTGATATGTGTTTTCCGGAGACTCCAGACATGATAGCGGCTAGGTTGTTTTACATTTGTGTCACATATAGTCTACCATCGGTTGCTATTGAAATTCAGCAAGATCGATCCACAAATGGCTGAGTTATGAGCAAAAAACCACGACTACCTCTAATATTTTCCAAAAATCCCTTGTGGTTGTTGTAATTTTATTACTTTTTGCTGTATATCTGGGGAACGGCAAAAGCCAAAGCTTCCAAATTAGGTACACACATTTAGGTAGCCCATACACACGATCCTACAAAATGTGGGCGGGATTGGAGAAGTGGGCGTGGTACCTCCCGTACAAAAAAAATTAAAAATTGTATAAAAACCTAAAATTTAGGGCTGCCATATGTCCTATGGATATGACTTATATACCAAAATATCGAAAATTTTTAGTAGAACATATTTTATAAAAAATTCAGAAAAATCGGTTCAGATACAAAAAAGTTATGACCAAAACTAATTTTTTTTTTTTAAATACCCACTTTCGGGAACCACAGATCTCCCCGAGTCCAAGCTTTATAACACAAGTAAATGGTAAATTCCTTCTTAAACACGTCGGTATATAAATCTGTCAAATCGGTTAAAAAATGGCTGAGTTATGAGTAAAAAACCACGACTACCTCCAATATTTTCCAAAAATCCATTGTGGTTGTTGTTTTTTTTTTGTTTGTGTTTTTATTTGAACGTGTTGAATGTTAGGCATATCAAACACACACATGTTTGTACATGATTGGTCGCTTAAATTGAAAAATACGTACATACCTACATATTAAATATTAAACAAACAAAGTGACGGAATATATTCTACTTTAATTCTTTATTAGCATAAGTGTTAATGGATGAGTTGTCTGGGCGGTTGCTGAAAACAGCGTTGTTAGTAGCTGCCGGGGTTCAAATCCGGCATCCACCTTTTCAAAAAAAAAATTTTTTAACTTTTTTTATATTCTATAAACGATTTTAAAATAATTCAGCAGTTTTTGATTTTTTTGACAATGTAAATATTAATCGTTCGCTTAACTTACATGTAAAACAAAAATCATATTCTATACCTATTTGTTTTTTATTTTTTATTTAATTTGTTTATGTCCTAAAAACGATTTTAAAATTACTTAGGTATAAAGCTTTTCGATATTTTAATTTTATTGGTAATGACACAGTGTTTTATTTTATTTCGGCAAGCATATACGTACCTACATATGTACATAAAAAGTTGTATGTAATTTAAATAAATCCATACTAACTAGTAGGTTAACCTAGCTATTGCAAAGCCATACATATGTATGCACATGAGTATGTATGAATGAGCAAAAGTTATTTATGTATAAAGGCATTGCTTTCGTAATTGTTGTTGTTGCATTTTATTTTTATCTCTTATTGCTGTAGTAATTGTTGTTATTGTGTTTCGTCTAATAAGCTGTTGCTACGTTGATCTCTTCTTGCATTTCTCTTGGTTGCGGTTTTTTTTTATAATCTTTACCACAAGTGGTGGATTTTAATGTGTTTTTTACGCATACACATGTATGTATGTTCATAAAATTCTCTCAATATATTTTAATTTAACGCTTCTTCAATGAAACCGTTCGTAGTTGAGTTGTCTAAGTTCTCGCTTAAGGCTCGTAAGATTGCGAGTTCAAGTCTCCAAAATAAATTTTTTTTTTATTTTTATTAAATTTTTTTATACACGATTTTAAGATTAAATATAATTAAAACTTATATAACGAATTTTAAACATCAACTTTGTCAAAAGAGGAAACGGACTTAGTTATATACATACATTTTTTGATTTTGTCATAGGTATTCTTTTTAAAAACTTCTTGTTCTTATCTCACCATGGTGAAGGGTATTTAAGATTCGGCATAGCCGAATATAGCACTCTTACTTGTTTAGTTTAAAATGTGTTTAAACCAGCAAATCTATAATTCAGTAAACATTTATACCATCTCTAAAAGCATAAAATTGGGCGTTTAAACTTACAATGAGTTTGACAGCATTTACCGTAGTGCTGCCACATTATTATTTTTTGCACTACATCATATTGTTAAATTTAAACTACATATAAATTTAAGGTTAGTTCAAGTAAACCAACATTTAAACAATCATTAATTTATTAGCCATACCAATTACTCAAGGAGCTAGAATATATCGAGCCCTAACCGCGAAAATAACGTAAGCGACATCATTTGTTTTTATTTTGTTTTTTCTTTACCCACTTTTACAACTACATTTAGAGTTGACCAAAAAATCATCCAATTGTAGTCGGGACTGTAAGAAAAGATAAACTCACTGTTTATTGTTGCTGTTTTTGTTTAAGCTTTGATATTGTTATAAGTAAAACTGAGGCTTATAATTCTTATTCGCTTAACAGTTTTATTTGTTTAATATCTTTAGCTTGTTCGCATAGGAACCAGCGTTACCGTTGGTGCCACTAAAGTAGCAATTTGCCACTTTTTCGACTGCTTGGACACTATTTGGCCACTTTTACAAAATGCACCCAAATGTGATACTTTTTGTAATTCTTGCCACTTTTTTGATACTTTTTACGTTAGGAAAAGATACTTTTTTTCATTCTGTTTTGTTTTAACTCCCATACTAGTCTTGAAAATTGGGTTCCAAGTGAAGACATTCTACGAAAGTATAGAAGTCGTTTTAAGAACAACTAATTGTAAAAAAATATGTATGTATGTAACTGACCATTAATAAATAACACATTGAAAAAGTTTGTTTAACCATTCTAACTGATTCTTATATTTTTTGGAATGCTTAAGACAAAATGAGCACAGTTTTCTCCCATCACGTCACATTTATCAGATACACCAATTATTGTAATTTCGGAAGATGTTTTGTACCACAATTAATAACAAAATCGAGTGGTATAGTTTTGTTCTATTTGTAAAGCTGATTACAATAATTTGAAGCAATAATAGACGAATTTGGATAAAAACTAAATATCCTATACTAAAGAAATTAAAACACTTGCACTTAAATTTAGTAGCATTTATGAATGCCGTGTATTTATTTGTATTAAAGTGCGAAACTGATTAAAAATAACGAATTTTAAAAAGTGATATTTTCGTTTTTTTGTTTAGGATTTCTGATAAATCTGACGTGATGGGAGAAAACTGTACTCATATTTGGGCATAGCATTCTAAAAAACATAAGAATCTGGTGGAATAGGCAAATAAACTTCTAAAAAAATTTTAAAACCTGTGCAATACAATGTCTTAAATAAATCAAAGAAAATTTATTCAGAAAGAAAAGTACAAGAAATATATTACTTAATAAAACAAATTACATAAATATCTTCTAATTGCTGCAACAATGTCAGAATTCAAAAAACATGTTTGGCAGAAAACGAGTTTAACGTTTTTGATTTACCAAAACATTAAAGAAAATATTCAATATTTTTTTTTCGAATTTATTCAATGAGCTAAATTTCAGTTATGTATTTTTATAAAGCTTTTTTGTATATGACTATTCCTTCAATTTTTCAGAAATGACTTTATACACTACCAGACTATTAGTTATATTGTATTTTCTTGTTACATTTTACCTTAGCTTTCCTTTGGAAAGCAATGAGGTATATTGTATGTAAAGAAAAATTTACAATTATTAGACACCAGCAGAATGTAATGCATTTTCTGGCCTGCTACGGCCTTCGTCAGCATTCTTTGTGTCAAACTGGATAGTGATACTTTATAAATTGAATTTATTTAACTCAACAATTTTAACAAATAGAAACTGGGAATTATTTCCTTCCGAAGGTTACTTTATATTATATTCACAAAGAATGCTGACAAAGGCCGTAGCGGGCCAGAATATGCATTACATTCTGCTGGTGTCTAATAATTCGAAAAATAAAAAATATTGAATGTAATATAAAGTAACCTTCGGAATGAAATAATTCCCAGTTTCTATTTATTAAAGAAAATATTTTATAAAAATAACTTCTCGAGAGAAATATTTATTTTAATAAGTATGTATGTCTATTGTAATACGATCTATTGTTATTTAGTGCATATAATTACTACACATATGTTTTTTTGTTATGTTTTTATACCATTTATAAAATGTTATTTAAAATTATAATCAATAGAAAAAAACGTAAAAAATACATAATGTGGTGTACTTATTTTAATTTGAAAAGTTGTGCCACTTTTTTTATAAAAATCCCCTTTTCGGTGCCACTTTTTTTTTAGATATCCCCTTTTCTTGGTACTTATTGAAAATATCCGACGGTAACACTGATAGGAACAATAAATTTCAGTTTCTCCATAGTATGAAATGGGAATTTAGCACATTTGAAAGAAACCTTGTTAATTAATTTTTGAATCCCAAGAAAAACTTTGAGAACATCATTTTCAATTTTGGTTTTTTTTTAATAAATGACTTTATTCACAACACTTGCATCATGTCCGAAAATGTCATGGTCACATAATGTACCGTTACAATATCATAGCAACAACAATTTTTTCGTAAGCGACAAATTTCGTACAAAATTTATTTGAAATAAAATAAAAAAACTCTCTTCTGTACAATTTGATTTTTGGCGCTAACGTTATTTTCGGGTTAGGGGTCGATATATACCTGTACTTTGTGGGGTCTTAGATTTGAAAATATTTTAAAATAATCATGATAAATATTAATCTCATATTTGCAAATACTAGACCAAGGTAGGTCAAAAAAAGGAAATATTTGAATTTAAAGTCGGATACATATTTCCTAAATTTTAAGAGATAAAAAAAATTACAAAAACTTACATACACTTTCAACAAGTTTTCTAATTATTTTTGCAGCGTCGTTAAAAACTCTAAACACAACAGTGCCGTCCATCCATAATAGAAATTTTACATTCGATAGCTGGCGAAAATTATTTGTCGAATGCAACCCATAAAAGCTCCCATCAATTCTAATTAAATTTTAATCGATATTAAATGTTCAAGTCTGGCTCCTGTATATAATTCTTCGGAAATGCTTGTTTGCCTTGAACTTTCAGTGTGTTTGTTTTACGTTTTCTTTCACAATAAATGAATTTTTTTTTTAATTGCACAGTTCATATTGTTCCTCTGAATTTTTTTAAATGTTTGTTAGTGTGCTAAATGTTATTAATTGCTTAAAATGTTTTTTTGGGTTATTGACCACAAGACTCGCTAGCGATTTTATAGGAATATCTTTCCATATGGAAAATATAAATACATAAATAAAATAATTTAACAAATTATCTTAATGTTAAACATTTGCAAATGTGGGCCGGGCCATATAACTTACATATGTTTAATTTTGTGCTTTATAATATTCTTATTAAAAATTTTTAAAGCTTAATGAGTTTACTTTCTTGGTATAAATTCAAAAAAACTTTTAGATATGTATTTCCCTTTTTACAAGAAATTCTGTTGCTGTTGCTAACCGGTGTTTTATTATTTATTTTTTATATTTGAATAGTATTAACATTTTTCTATATTCAAAATTTTGCAAATTCTATTTCAAACTATAGCACGTGTTTCCCATTTAACCATTATCATCTATGGAGTTCACAACCACCACAATATTGCACATATTCCCTATAATGGCTTTGGCATCAATTCAAGCACCACGTTAAACAGCAGGCTTGAAACAAGCAACTCAAAATGTCTTTGCCAACAAAAGCAACAATGATTATTTCTTTGGAAAATTCTATTGTTATTTTTCGCTCTACGAGTCCTTTGCTGTAACTAGCAAAGTAACCCTCTTTAGAGTCTTGGTGTTTTTCTGGTATTTCTTAAAACTTACAGCGTCACCCATAAGTAATGGAAATTTATAGAAATAGCTATAAATGAAAAAAAACTATTCAGCAGACGTTTAAAGGAATGGAGTGGTTAAATGAGAATAGTATGATTTTAAATCAAAATTTAAGTAACCTCTTAATGTCGCTCTTAAAATTCACCATATTTCTAAAACAATATTTTACTGAAGAAAAAAATAATAATAAATCGGATTTCTTCTGGCAATTCCTACTTTAGTTTGAAATGTCCTTCTGACATCCACAAACACAAATTTTGAAACTTGTGCTGAATATATGAAATTCTGATTGCAGCGTGCATACAGTGATGGGGCATTTGGTGCATAAAGTGGGAATCAATTTAGGCAGTCTTTTCCGAAATGCAAATTCAAAGTTCTTTACTCTATTTTAGTTATGAATTGTAAAAATAAATATACCGGTCCATAATTTAACATAGGCCCAATTTAAAGTCCACTATCGCAAAACACTTGTAAGTTACAAAATCTTAACGAAAAATCAATGGAAATGGCATCTACCATACTAGGAGAATATCAAGGAGGATTTAGGAAAGGCAGATCAACAATTGATCAGATTTTTCTACTAAAACAGAACTGAGAAAAATGCTACGAGTGCGACATAGCCACACCTTTGCTATTTATTGACCTTAAATGTGCGTTTGACTGCATAAAGAGAGGGAAAATACCACGGGTATTCTCAGTCCTAGGAATTCCTGCAAAACTAATCAGGTTTACATGAGCTACCTTAATGAATACTACTGCTAAAGTTTTAATACAGCAAAGCGAAACCAAGCCTTTCCCTATTTGCAGTGGGGTAAAACGGTAAAACACTATTAACTGTCGTATTCAATCTGATGCTACATTATACAATTAAAGATCATGCAAGGATGGGCAGTCTGACGGAAAATAGAAATATAGAGAAACTCGCTACATGGTAGAACTATTCACGAATATTGAAAAATCAACAAAGGTAGTAGGCCTCGGTATAAATGAGAACAAAATACATGAACATTTCGATGAATGTGAATAGACGGTAGATACAAAATATAAAAATCGGAGATTATTCTTTTGGGCGCACTGCTAAAACACGATATCGGCAGCAAATAGATATTTTTATCCTCACAAAAAGATTTTCATTTCCAAACTCAAGTCTCAAAAATCTTGTTAAATAAAAGTCTACAAAACGATCATTAGACAACGGCAACGTATAGATGCGAAACTTGGCCCAAGACTGCGAGGGACCAGCAGTGTCTTAGAATTTTTAAGAAAAACATTTTACATACTTTAAATGATTTTGTTATTCGTGCTTAATTCCCAATTTTTATTATTTAATAAAAACACTGAAATTTATTGTTGATGGGATAAGCTATTCCTATGCGCATTTCACTAGTTGCTTAGGCCAGATCATCAGGAAACTTCATCCATAAAGTTTTAAGAAAACACATTTAACGCAAAATATTCGGAACTACGCGTGATGCTAATGGAGACTACGCTCAAAGAGGCGCAACGATGAATGGCTGGAAATATGTATAGGTGAAGACATTGTAAAGTACAAAAAAGCAACGCGTCTAAGCTGGGCGGAAAAGATAGCTCGCAAAAGGTAATGCTTAACTACACTGATAAAAACAAATCAATCTATTCGTACTTAAATCAAGCCGAAGCGGTATCAATAGTACGGTAAGCACGGATTTCTTTAAATCAAGTACAGAACGCTTGATGCAAGCACGGATTATTAAAGTGCGAAATACTTAACTTATTCATATTTAATTCCGAATTCGTACCTAAAAAGATCCGAAAACAGGATTGTCTTAATTAAAAGTAAAATAGAACAAGTAAGCAAGTATGTCGGTCATGCCCGACCATATGATACCCTACACCACAGTCTTTAAAAACAAATTTTCGAAAGCGTATGGCTTTATGAATAGGGATCCGTCTATGTTTTAAATTTCATTAAAATCGGTTTGATAGTTTCTGAGGGACAGCAATTGCCCCCAATCTCCCCTCGTGGTCCTATTTTTTTTTTAAATGCATAGCTTGTGTGCCCGTACTAATATGGATCTATCTGCATTTAAAATTTCATTTAAATCGGTTTGATAGCTTCTGCGGGACAGAAATATCCCCCTATTTCAATAGGCTTGGTCCTTGTGCCAATAAGAACCGATGTCCTAAATTTGATCAAATTATCTCCAAAATTGCGACCTGTGGGTATAAAAATTATCTCAAACTGTGCTTGATTCAAGAATTTCTAATGGCCATTTTCTCAATGTATTGACAAATTGTCTGTTACCTAATGTCAACATAAATGTATTAGACCGATAAACTTTCCGTTAACGATTATGGGTTTCTCAATATACCGACAAAAAACATTGTTTTCAGTTGGCAACACCTCTCAAAATACATGGAAAAGTTGGGAGTCAGCTGATTGTATTTATCTGTACGGCAAATAAAAGGAAAATAAATAATCGGCAGATGAGTGCTGGTTAGCTTTGCGACAGAATAGAAGCAAACAAGACATTGAGAAATCCTAGTTTCATTAATGTGCAGTTTTTCGTTGGGAAAAAAGATAATCGTGTATTGAGAAAACGGCCATAAGAGTGTTTAATCTCGATTCGTACTTGAAATAATCCGAAAGTGCGACTAGATTGATTCTAACCTAAACACTAACCCCACAGAACCAGAGAGAATATGCTCTTTTAACTTACCCGTTTCACATACTTATATCACATTTGTTGTATCCCGCCCTTTTTTAACAGAAGAGTTCTCAATTTTAATCCATTTTGGATTGTTTAAAGTACTTTTAAGTGTTTTGAGTGTTAAGTACGACTCGTTCTAAAAGAAGAAAAAATTTAAATCTCGTACGAGTGTTTTCTTTCTGTGAACGTTGTCAGATTCGACAGGCGACGAGATATGGGGACTGTATGGAAGACGACTTAAAAGTATTGGGTATTAGAAACTGACAACAGAAATCAGAAAATAGAGAACAGGTAACAAAATTTGGTCTTTCACTGACTGACAACGAAAATCAGAAAATAGAGAACAGGTAAAAAACTTTGGTCGTTCATAGTTTTATAAATGGAGAAAGCCCGCTTATAAATTTCGAAAAGATCGGTTTATAATTTACTTAAGGGCCCATATAATCCCACTCGCGAAAAACACTTTAGCACGCCTAAAACCATTACGAATTATTCTATTATTGAATTGAATTAGTTTGATAAGATGAGAAATAACTCTGACAGAATCTCTAAGCTTATTTAAATATTTGTGGCAGGGAGGCAAAAACCTGGGTTTTTTTTTAAAACCCAACTCAGCTGTTTTTTTGGGTTTTATTGGGCTTTATTTTATTTTCTTGACAGTGATGCCAATAGTAGGGAATTTTCCCTTTTTGTAGAGATTTTTTCGGAAAATTTCAAGCGTAGAGCGATAAAAGGACAGATTTTATCTTTTAAGGTAAATGTGGGGAATTTTTAAAATATGATCTCATTTTCAATATGCTGTCTACAAATACGTATACGTATATGTTCAGCTTATTTCCATTTTTAAATTGAAATTTTTTATATCAAATAACATTTTTAAATAGAAACCCTATACTATGAGTCCTAACAGCCTGGCAATCTTCAACAATTGCCAAAACCATGTACCCGAATATACGTCGCCCACCCTAATATAGTTAGAGGCCTTTGCGAACTATAGAAAGATCGAAGATCTAATGAACGAGATTTCTACGTAGAAATTAATTTGTAAAAAAACCTTCTGAAATATCAGAAAAATCAATATTATTTCGAATTTTTAATGCAAACTTTCAAGGATAAGGAGGGATATATTTTTAAAAGGAATTTTTTTTTATTTTAGTTCAAGGGAACTGAAGAAAACATTTTTTAAAATTTTACAGAGCCTTCCCTTTTATTTGGTATTAACTCTGCTAAAAATTATTAGACACTTGTATTAAAAACAAAATTATTTTAAATAAGTATTCTTGAAAAATATTAAGCTCTTTAAAAAGGACATGAGAGAAATTCAAATACGAAGCTTGACTATGTTTTGTCTCTTGATTAAAAAAAAATATATACAGGCGCTTCTGCCAAGAAGAAAATTTTAAATTTGCCACACAGTGTTATTTTTAAAATTGTATTTTTACGTGCGTGTATGACATTTACATATTTATTTTGGTATTTATCTTGTTGTTAATAAATGCTTTTATTATTATATGAACAACATTTTAACAAATTATGTGTTTGTTTGCCTGTTGCCAAACACAATAAATTTTTAATGTAGGGAAAAGTTTAGGGAACATTTTTTAGTTGAAGGCAAAAAAAGGGATTTTTTCTTAGACAAGTAGGGAATTGTTGAAATTTCTTCTGGCATCACTGGTCATTGCTGTAATTTGTTGAACAATGATATTCTAATGTCAAAACGGGATTTTGTTGAAGTAAGGGTACAAAAAACCGGGGTTTTACCCGTAACTCGAGATTATGGAGGTGTTTCGCAAATTTCAAGGTCAGAGTCCTCGACATGACCTGCTAGAAAAAAGGTATCGCAACCCAGGTATTTTCGTATTTCGTATCGAATAAACTATTGATTTTTTTTGCATACGAATGAAAACTCGAGAAATGTAATGTTGAGTTATTCGATATCGAATGCTTTTATTTCAAATTCAAGAAATTTCATTCGATATCGAGATTCCTGATACCAAAATAAATAATTTCGATCAATTTTGCTTGGTATCGTATGCGGTGATTAGACCCCTGACTATTAAAAATATCGAATTCGATAGTCGCATTTCGATATCGATACATCGATATATCGGTATTATAAATATCGGCGATATATATCGGTAATTTTTTTTTATATCGATAGTTTTTGCCCATTCCTAGTTAAGTAAGTAACCTTAGTGAACCATCCAAACTTAATAAAGCTTTTACATTGGGTTACCGAATAGTCAGTTAATTTTCATTTTGAAAAAATTAATTCAGTGTAGCGCTACACTCAAAAGAAAAATCAATTCATTCGTTACTCAAGATTGATTCTAGTACGGAATTTAAATCGCGAAATACTTAAATTATACATATTCAATCCGGATTTCGTACTTGAAATAATCCGAAAAAACAACCATTGAATCAATCTCAAAATGAGCTTGATTCAAGAATTATAAGATTGATTTAACTCGACTTAAAATAATCCGAAAATGAATGTTATTTAAGTAAAACTAAGATTGAATCAATTTAAAAATGCCCTTGATTCAAGTTTTATTAAGGTGATTTTATTCCGTATTCGCGCTTGAAAAAAACCAAAAATAAATTAGAAAGAAAAAATATTATTATAATTGATTTACTTACATTTTCAAAAAGATTTTGTTATTCGTGCTTAATTCCCAGTTTTTATTATTGATAAAAACACTTGAAATTTATTGTTGATGGGATAAGCTATTCCTATTCGCATTTCACTGGGGCCAGATCATCAGGAAACTTCATCCATAAAGATTTTAGAAAAACTAAAGATATTAAACCAAATAAAACTGTTAAACGTATAAGAATTATAGCAACAGTTCTACTTGTAATAATATCAAAGCTTAAACAAAACAACATCAACAATAAATAGTGGTTTCATCTCATCTTACATTCCCCACTACAATCAGTTGAAATTCTCTCAACATTAATTGTAGTTGTAAGTAGGTTAAGAAAAACAATTTACTTACGATTTACAACTTACAGAATGACAAAACACCAACATCATGCCCGATATGGTTTTTACTTTAAAATCTTAATGTACATATACATACCTCTATATATGTATAACTAAAATTATCCTTTTTAAACATTAAAATTATGTGTTTTCGTCTTATTCTGTTGTTTCTACACACAACAATAAAATCGTTTTTAACTACGTGTGTGGCGTTGTTGTAGTGTCTGCAACAAACTTTGATAAGTTAAATGAGATTAAAACGCTCACTTTGTAATTTTACTCTCGCTAGAGTTGCACTCTTTTTTTAAGAATCTTTTACTTATTTTACTCTTTTGCTTATTTTTTGATTTTCGAAAGTTAAGGATTGTTTAAAGTACGTTTTAGTGTTATTCGTACTTGAATTTATCGAGTACTACTCGTACTTAAAGTAAGCATAAAAAACTCAATTTATCCCGAGTGTTTTTTCTTTCTGTGTATTATTGTACGTTATGCCAAGATAACAAATTAGCTTGTAATTTGAAAATCTCGTTACCTCAATTCTATATATAATGTGCATTCTGAAAGCGGCTTATATAACGTAAACATAGATTGAGTTCCTAAACATCAAAGCACATTGCAGTGATGTGCTTTTGATACTGTTTCGATACAAAGCACAATGGGGCCAATGACAGGTTTTTGAGGCAACATATCACTGAAATCAGCCAGACCTTTCAAACTTCGTACATACAATAATAATGAGTTTCTAAGTCTTAAGTAACAAATTTTAGCCAATTGGGCAGTGCCACACCCATTTTCTTTGCAAAGTAACGAGCTATTCTGTTTACTTTGTCAAAAACTATTTTAAACAAAAATCAAAGCGTGCCACTGAACATTATGAAACAAATAAGTTTTTGGGCAATTTTCTATCTAATTATGGTCAATATCTTATTAATTTTAAATTATCAAAAAGTTAAATAATATACACTAATCACAGCACAAAACGTGGACTTTTTGTAAACATAAACCAAACTTTGACAATAAATTGGACAAACAATGCGATGGCAAAAAATCGTCATCTGGCGTAGTGCTGCCACCTGTATTATTTCATTATGTTATAAGGTACCGACAGTGTTACCGTTATGCGACTAAAGTCGCATTTTTGCCCCTTTTTGACTGCCGTGCCACTTTTTTGACCCCTTTGTTTTAAATCCCCTTTTGTATCATTTTGTAGTTTTTAGTGCCCCTTTTGCCCCTTTTTTAACCAAATTTTTTTTATACTGTCAATCAATGAATCCGAGCTCAATTTGAAGAGAAAATAGCATCCAATTTGGAAAAAATTAAAATAATTCAGGAAGGGCTATCTATTAACAATAAAATTTACCTCAAATTTCTAGTATATGTATTAAAAATTATGAATAAATTAAACCTTAATTTTCAAAACGAATCATCACAAATTATATATTTAGTTTCATCCACGAAAGATATTGTATTAGAAATTTTTAAAAATTTTTAAAAAAAAAAGTATGTTATGCAAACAAATATAGAACAAATGGATTTTGTTGATGTTCTGCATATAAAAGAAACTCTTAATATATATATCGGCCACGAAGCCGAGCTAGATATATGTACTAACAACATCTTCAGTAGTGATATTGTAGAAATTAAAAACAACATTTTACTTTTTTACCAAAAGCTGTGCAAAGAAATTTTATCAAGAATTAATATTAGCGATAAGAGGCTATGTTCATTAAAGGTTTTAGATCCAGTATTTATTAAGTCAGCTGAAGACATAAATTACTTTGAAATTGTTACCGTTTTTATTGATATAATTACTAACCCAGATGATTTTGTTACGAAATTGGCAATTTAAAAAACTGTTTGGGTGACAATTTATATCCAAACTTGTATAAATTTGCTTCGTATGTTTTTACTTTACCACATAGTAGTGCATCCGCTGAGCTGTTTTTTTAAGTTAGCATATTTAAAAAATAAAGTGACAAATAGACTGAAAGTAGATACCTGTCAGTCTATGTTATCCGCTTTGAATTTGTATCAAAATGACTTGGAAGATTGGATTCCAAGTGATGAATTGATTAATAAATATAGATTTACGTTTTCAAAAAAATAGATATTTAATAGTTGAAGAAACAACATAACACTGCAATTTATAAAAAAATGGATCTCTACCTGATATTAACTATCTTCCTATCAATACTTTTATATGCTTTTTCCTCGAGGTTTTTTCGTAACTTAATTTTTTTGGTAAAAAAGTAAAATAATCCAAGTGCCAAATATTTATGTACATATACTTACATATATACATATATCTATCTATTTAAATGTAAAGTTTTTTTGTATCAAATCATATTATGAACTTTTTTTGTGTTTGTAAGTATTGTTATTACACTTTTTTAAGCTCGTTTTATTTACAAGTAATTAGTAACTGTTTTTGTATAAATAATTGAAATAAAAATTTTATGCAACAGTTCATTATCGTTTACTTGCAAACAAGACATGTATTTTCACGATATATGTATATATATATATGTGTGTTTTCCCCAAATAATTTGTATTATATACCTATAATGTATTTTTTTATAAATATAAAGTTTTTTTTTTGTTATGTTTAGTTTTCGATGAAAATAATTTAATAAATACATACGTTTTTTTTTAAATTTTCCTGTTTTTAAAGTTGCCCCTTTTTTTCTCAGAATTCCCCTTTTTGTGACACTTTTTTTTTGAAAATCCCCTTTTTGTGCCCCTTTTTGAAAATTTTGAACGGTAACACTGGGTACCGATTCACAAATATTCTTAAAATAAATTATTTCTCATTGAAAATATTTTTCTCGAGGAAAAAATCCTCCAATTATAAATTCCAGGGCTGTGGAGTCGGAGTCGGAGTTGAAGAGTCGGAGTTGATGTTTTTGTGCCGGAGTCGGAGTCGGAGTCGTAGTACACACAAAAACTCGCGACTCCGACTCCAAAGTTTTTTGGCATACAAAATTTAAAAAAAATTTCCAAAATAAAAATTATCTTCTTAAAACACATTTAAATAAATGGTTTATGAATACTGCTCTTATGTGCTGTTTCCAAATGACAGGCGATGGACTGAGTGCTTTTCATATATAAATTTTGCTACATAATCAATCGCCTGTCATTTGGAAACAGAACATTAATGTTTGCGTACGGTAATTGCTTCTCAAAAACTCGAATTTTTAAAACGCCGTACGGTAATGAAAAATAAAAGTTAACATCACTGAGTCTCATATACATTTAGCATCAAGATAATAGTAGGAGTCGGAGTAGGAGGCGAAGTCGCACTTAAACAATATCAGCATTTGGAGTCGGAGTCGGAGTTAGTACTTTTTTCGGACGACTCCACAGCCCTGATAAATTCTGTGGGAGCAAAAAAAAAAATTAATTAGTGGCATCACCGAACTGGTTTTGCTTTTTGACTTTGAATTTAATTATTTTTTTGCCTGTTAAAGAAGCTAAAGTAAGTTTTATATTTTTTTAATTTAAAATTTTTATAAAACAAATTTAAAACATACGCATGCAACTTCTTGTTAAGGAGCTTACGGAGAATTTCAAGTGTCTCCTATGTCAGGCTTATCGGTTATTCCAATGGTACGCCCTCGAAGAATGATTTCATTTCAATAAGATTGAAAACTGTTTCTTTTGTAGGACAGAAGTTTTGCTCCTTTTTGCGTCCTTTCCTCGTTAATTTATTAATTTAATTGACAACAAATATTTTTCCATCCAGCAACACAACTATTTGGACTCTTCATTGAGTTAAGCTCGTTTTCAGCATCCCTGTCTACTATTTTTTTTTTATAAAATACTTTCTGAATTGCAAAATAATTTTTTTTTTTTTTTTGGGAAAAAGTTGAGCTTTTTTTTTATTCATAATAGGAGAAATGGCGAAAGAGAACAATTTCTTGCGGCAAAAATAGCAAATTAAAAGAGGAAATTTCATCGAAATGAAGGAGATTATTTTTTGTTGTCCCTGGTGAAATCTACCCGAGATTTAGTTTAAAATTAACTTTTAGGTATAAGAAGAACAGATATTCTACGCTTTGAGGCTACATTAAATAAACCAGAAGGATATCGATAATGATTTGAGATCAGGGGCCAAATTACGGTATTCGATATCGATCGCAATTCCCATTCAAATTGTAATTTGGCCCCAGGGCAAAATTTATCGAAATTTTGTTATTTTGGTATCATGACACTCGATATCGAATGAAATGTATCGTAATTTGAGCTGATCGCATTCGATATCGAATAACCAAAGACATCACATCTCTCAAGTTTTCATTCGATACGTCAGTGTCTATCGTATGCAGAAAAACACGATCGTTTACTCGATACATTAAGTTTACTCGATGTCGAGGAAACTCCAGCGATCAAGGAGATTAGGTGTCCTCCCACAACTGCTAATACCATTTAAGGATTCTTTATGGGACAAAAGGGCGTATATTCTAGTCTCCATGATATATTTAAGTTTAATTAACGAGGTCATATTGAGATGATTTAAGGTCCCTGCAGTCCAAGATTTGAGCCGTCAAGAAAGTTTGCAAATTCTATACGGATGGTGAAATCAAATAATCCCAGTTGAGAATTCAATCTATCTCTTTGTTAAGAAATGAGATTACCAACTGATTTGTAATTGATTGCGTCCTTCGCATTTAAAAAAGTTTTAACCTTCTCTCCATTGACATTCAATAACTATAAAATGAATTCATTTACTTTAGTAACTGACTTTAACCTTCGCTATACGCTTCTTACATTGCAATGCTCTTGAAGGTCCCCCTTTTTATGATGTTGTTGCAAATCAAAAAACTTGAAAATTACTTATAAGGGAAGGTCTTTTCCTTCAAAGTTCCCCTTTTTTTTATTATTTAATTTTTTTCAATGCTTTTTCTTACATTAAGGGTAAAAAGAAGTTTTCCATTGTTTTTATCTTACAAAAAATGGGGTAGATTTCTGTTGAAAGTGATTTTACTTTTCTAACATCCAGTTACTTGAATGACATTAGTTTAGTTTTGATGATAAAATGTTTTTCTTTGGAATTATAATGGTTGGGAAGAAGAACTACTTACATGACGGCAGGAACTTTTTTTTTATGTTTTTTTTTATTAAATTTTACATTCCTTTGGTTTTATCGGGAAATGCGAATGTATGTGTGTTTGTGTGTGTGTGTGTGTGTGACTGCGTTAGTAGTCCAAGTTTTTTAATCTCAACTCCTGTGAAATAACTTTACATCGTGTTCATAATTGGAAATGCTGTTCCTTCGTGTAAATAAATCCCTCTATTGTTTTGAGATCTCATTTGGCTTTGATATTTAAATCATTGTTTTTGTTGTGTGTATTGTTAATGTGTTGTTAGTGCTTTTGTTTTGTTGTTATTTTCATTTCATAGATGATTTTTTTCCTCCAGAGTTGGTTGGTTTTTGTTGTTTAAGGGATGTCTAATAATTCAGGGTTTTTTGTAGGGCAAAAGGATCATCTAATTTTTTTTCAAAGGTGTATATGTGTTATATTTTGGCTTTTCTGTAGAAAAATAACATCACATAATTCCTCTTATTTCTTTAAGATAAAAATCCTTGAACATTTTTTTTTTAAAAGCACTGAGAGAAAACTTAGTTTAACCTCAATTGGGAATATTGAAGAGTTTTGGAGGAGTTCTTAAAACCAGGTGAAGTTAATTACACAGAAAAAATAGAAACTCGACTTTTATTAAACAATTTGTTCAGACAATTAAATATTTTATTAATTTTGCCCCTGTAAAGGAATTGATTATATCAATTAACGGATTTGTATTTTCGAGTCATGGGACCCAAATTTAGTCAATTAAAAAATTAATTGCATAAACAAAAAAATACACCACATATACACAAACATTTAATTTGATGGGTTTTGATTAAAAAAATTAATTGCAGCAAACAAAAAATTAATTGAATAATTAATGTACACCAATTAATTATTTAATTGAATAATTTTTTGCAAACATTTTTTCTGTTTTTAATGTTACTATTTCGGAAAAAACTTAATTTTTTATAAAGTGCCAAAACACCAAAATGTATTTATTTATTTATGAAATTTAACAAAAAAAAAAAAAAAAATTGACAAAGGGGAAAATCGTGCTTAAATCAAGATTTTACGTTTAAAATCAAATCATTTCAATCTTAATACTCTGTTAAATGCGAAAATTCTTAATTCAAGAAAAGGACTGCAGTCGTGGGCTTCTTAAACTTCCAACTAGTCAGATCTTAAAGTATTTTTTGTCTAAGTGTATTTCTGTAATTTTATTTCTTCAATAACTTTAAGACCCTAATAACACTCCAATCAAGTGAAATCTCTAATTTTACTACAAAAGCCTTGGGTCATTAAAGAAATATATGCACAAAAATTTATTCGAAGCATTTCTTTGTAGATTCTTTTGAACACACAAACAAAACCCTAAAGTTTTCCCTAAAATTAAAACAATTTTTGTTTTTAGCTTTAATGCCGTTTCTTTGTTTTTATAATTGACAGAAAAATCCGACGACCCCTTTACAACAATGTACTCGTATAGATTAATATTGAAATGAAACTAGTTTTTCTAACCAGTCTACTAGTTGCACGTGTGCTTGCTTGCTTACTTGTCTTAAATGATGTCGTTAAGGAATTTTCAGAGAATTTCAACTGTGTAATAGAACTTGACCATAATCACAAAGAAGATGCCATGCAACCCAGCATTTAGAAATCAAGTTTGAAGCAATTCGACACAGAATCTGTAGGGTGTGTGTTCATTATTAAACATCCATTCAGTCATCCATCCTTCCTTAATGTTTGGCTACACTGAGACACTGCAGGAACCTGGGTTTTTCTTCTTTTTATAAATTACCACTAATTTAAAAACAATTTTTCATTTCGATAATGTCAATTATTCTTTGAAATTGTTGTTGTATTGTTTGTTTTTGTGTTTGATGGAAATAAAATTAAATATAAACTTCCTTTTTGACATTTCCTCATAAATGTGAGGAGAGAACTTTCTTTTGTGCAATTTTTAGGATGTGTAATGTATATAATTAATCTTAGACAATGAGCCTATGTTTTGATTTTTGTTCATTGGGTTTTCTTTTGAAATTTTTCATTTCGTTTTCCCATTTAATGAAATCTTTGTTTGCCTACAAAGAGGGTCAGTTCAAAGTTTTCAGGAGTTTGTTGTCAAATTTTTCTGTTCCTGTTCCTTTTATTTTTTTTTATATTTAACAAGGTTGTGATCTATGAATATCCTGTTGTTTTTTTAAGAAGACAAAATATACATTTTTACAAAAGAATTTTTTAGTTTTGGGAAAATATAAAAATCTTGGAAAAATGTTCCATGCAAAATGATTAAAGATAATGATTAATTTAAGCATTAAAAGGCAAAGTTTTACACCCACACCCCAAATAGTGGAGAGGATACAATACGCTTGTCCTAATGCATGTAACACTAAACATTTTACGTATACCGATCGACTCAGAATCACTTTCACTCAATTCATATGAGGGCTTTTCCGACGTCGTTTTATCTTGATTCCCTTTTAAAGCTACTTCCAAAATCTCTTTGCGTTCATACGATGATTTTTGGTTGCATGTCTTCTATTTATTTACAGTATGGCCTTGATTATCCGTCATTCGATTGACCGGCAGCATTAATTAACTGAAAAATAAAAAAAATTTTGCAATGATTTGAATTACCTCTATTATCCGGCATTACCTCTGTTATCCGAAATTATAAACAAATTATCTTTTTTTGGTTTACTTTTGAATAATCAAAACAAATTTAACTAATCGAAGAAAGAGAATTTCCCAACGGAATGGAATCATGTTCTGCCAAAATTACTTTTTTCCTCATGTTTACATAATAATACATTTATATATTTACATAAAATAACACACCAAAAAAAAAAACAAAATAAATAATCAAGAAAGCTGGCGGCCCCGTCTGTTATCGATAATCGAGGTCTCACTGTGTTTTACAAGCACACACTTCAAAGTAAGAAAAAGAATAAAACGTAAATAGAAAAAGTTAAACAAACCAAAAGAGACGTCGTCAAAACGACGTCGTTAAAGCCTCAATGTGAATTGACTGTTTCTGAGTCCGTCTAGCTGGCTGGTTAGTTGAATGTTTAATTAGAGTGTATCCTTTCGAAATTTTTATTTTCGCCAAACGTTTAAACTATTTCTTTATATCTATGGGAATTACAGTCGGATCTAAAAGTTCGATATAACAAAGATTAATATCTTTTCATTCGACCATATTATCTGTTTTCCGTCTTCCACACTTTTTTGAATAGAGCGGCCTCAACGCTTTGCAATCGGAAAACCCGATTTTGACAGCTCGTTTATTGGTGAAGTTTGCCCCAATTGTTAATAAATAACGGCAATTTAGCTATTTTTTTGGTCAATCTTGCGTTTTTATCTCTATTTTTATTTATATATTTTGTGGGTTTTATTAAACAAGAAAGCTATCACTACTGTTCGTGAAAAAACGTTGACGCTCTTGTTTAGATATGGCATATCAGCGTAAAACCAAGATTCCAAGATAAAAAAAACGAACGTTTCAGAAAATTTAATGTTTTATTCAGACTTTGGAGACTAAAGAAATCGTCACTTTTTAAAATCTGCAAATCGGCACTTTGCTAATTTCGGAACAAAAAATCGGCAAAATGACGATAAATCGTCATAATTCGTGGTATGGGCTGAACAACTATGACGTAAACGCAGGTTTAAAAGAAAACTAAGCAAAACCTTTTCAGCTAAACCTAACTTGTCGTACCCAGCACTTAAAACGGAAATAACGCAACTATAAGTTTTTTTTTTGTAATAGAAAATGCTTTTTCATTTCAATAAAAGAAAGAAGACGTGGAATTTTCCGAGCAGTTATAACTGTAAACTGTTAATCTATAGATTTTCTTTTAATACCGTTAAATTCAATCTATGTTAAGCAAGAATAACAGTAACTTTTAATAGTGCGTCTTAAGTTTAATAAAAACACTACTTAATTCCTTTGAATTCCAAGTGCTGCAACCATTATTTGCCTCGACTGTTAATAAATCTTTTCTTATTACTAAACATTTCAAAGCCAGTTAACACCCCTTTTTTCATTGAAAGTTCTGCTTTTAAAATAAAAAAAAACAAGAAGAAAATTCGCTATGGTTTATTTGCATGTATGTAAATTATGTATTTCCTTCTTAGCAGAAAATGTTCGCTTGTGTTGTTCATAAGCAATTTTCACAATTCATAACTATAATTATTGAAAAACACTTAACTTATATTTGATTTTAAACAAACAAACTGTGGGATACCGAACAAATAAAATTTGCCTACAGAGGTTGTTAATACACGGGATGTTTTACGAATCATCTCTCTCCCTCCACTCGATTACAGGCATAAATTTTTAAACACGCAAGGAGTCTTTTAGCTCTCCCCTTAGCAGGGTAACGTTTAAAAAACACTTATGAACTCAGCAGAAGAGTAACAATTTTGTTAAATAATTGCTGGAAAAACTCTTGCAAAGTAAAAAAAATGTTGCCAAGTTGAAAATGTCATAAATTAAAATTATAATTTATTTTCGTCACATTTGCATTTGCATTTCTATTGATATGAATTGCCTTTAAATAAACGTATGCAAGTCATTCGAACTGACAAGGAAATCCTTTACTTTATGATCCTTTTTCTTGTATAAGGAAGTGGAAAATGTAATGGAGAACGTGTGTGTGCAAGTTTTCTTTTTTTTTTTTTGCTGTTGTTGTTGCGTTAAACCATAAAAATTAAAAATGCATAATTTTTAATGATTTGTATGTGTATTTTATTGTTTTCTTCTACAGGATACTTTTTTTTTTTGATATTCCATTTTGTCTCGAATTTTTGTGGCATGAACAAATTCTTTTTAATACTTTTTCTAGGTTTTAATTCATTCGATAAGGAGTTTTTCCTTTTCTTATTATTTTTCAAAAGGCTTTTGTTCCAAAGTTGTCATAAATCCTCGTTGATTAAAAAAAAAAAATTAAAATTCTTTCAAAAGCAAAGATTTAAATAACTATTACAAAGACCTTTGAAAAATATCACAGCGGTGTAAAGTTTTTCCAACTGGTTTTTATTTGTAAAAAAAACTTTTAATACCTTTTCAAAATCTTTGAATTTCATTGAAAATCATTCCGTATTCATGTGTGTTGTCCTTGTTCTAGATACAATATTTTAATCTATTGTTAAGTGAAAAGGAACTTTGCAATAAGGAGCTGTAAGAGTTTTTACTTTCCTTCTATATGGGGTTTCTTTTTTTTTTTTGGAGAACAATAATAAATTTTAATTTCTTGTCTAGCTGGTAATAAAATCATTGTTCATTCGACATCGACCTCTACATCCAAAACTTTTTCCAATTTTATTAGAATTCCAACTGAACCATCTTTTTGTTTTTGTAAATTTTGTTTGCTTTAAAAACTGATGCAGGATCCCTTCTTTTTTCGAACTGACTTTACGTTTAGTTTTGTGATTTATTATTTGTAGTTTATGGATTTGTTTTTATTTTATTGTTTCTAAAGACTTAATAAACCATGACATGTCGACAATCCGTTAGACAGAAATTAAATGTCTTTATTGCTTATTGTTAACTTGGTCGTTAAGATAATTCTGCATTAATAATTCCTTTAAAAATGAATTTATTTTTTCTTTGATTTATGTAAAAGTAACTTTGATTCGATTTGTAATAGTTTTATCGATAAAAGTTATTTGTCATATTTGGCACTTGGAATGGGCAAATTAAAAATATATATCGATATATATCGAATCGATATTTTTTAAGAGTATCGATATATATTATTTAAAAAATATCTATTTATCGAACGTTTTTTCCTGAAACTATTACCAAATTAAAACATTTTATTTACCTATGTACATACATATTTATGAACAAACATATTATATGTTATTACATTGTTACTTTTTATTGTTTCATTTTATTTCAAAAAATTAAGAAAAACAAAAAATTCAATTATAACAAAAAAAATTTAAGATTGCAAAAAAACCATATGAAATCCAAAAAAAGTAAATTACGAAAAATTTAAATGGATGTAAATAAGTCTTGGAAGTATCAACTTACCTTAAAATTTGAATTGCACCCCAAAAGTACCAACTTTAACTAGAAATGTTTTTGATTGTTTTAATCAAACCAGTAATTAGCAGATATGGACATCAGTAGCACTCTCTGTTTTGTGTGCTCTGCTGTCAATCTGCATCTTGTATCCGGCACTGCTTGTAAATGCCAATCATTTTAGATCTTCATATTAGTTTAAAAAACATACGATGCATGCAATGATGCCAATTCTTAAAAAAAACACATTGCTTCAAAAACGGCTAAAATTTTGAGTTTTTAATGAAGAATGACTTTAAAAAGTATAGAATTCGATAGTCGTATTTCAATATCGATATATTGATATATCGGTATTTGAAATATCGGCGATATATGTATATCGACTATTTTTTTAAATATCGATATTTTTTGCCCATTCCTATTTGGCACTAAAAAAAAACCACTCTGTAAAGATTCTTAGGTCAATAGAAATATTCTTATGTGACCGGCTATACGTGTCCCGGCGTTTCGCTAAGTCTTGTCTATGAATAAAGGAAAGCGCTATTTTGGCGTTTCTTTGAGTGGGACCCTGGAAAAAAATTATTTTTTCATAATTTATTTATTTATAATTTATTTATAACTAGCGGACCCGGCGAACTTCGCCTCGCCCCAATTTTAAATGCCAAAATGACACCAGTCAGATTACGCAAGGTTTAATTCAACGTATAACGCCGTCTATCGGATTTTGGCTGAGAACTTTTTATTTTTTCATTTGAAAAACCACTAAGGAATAATTTAACACAAAATTTCGTACAAAAAAAATCAATTTTCGATTTTCCCCATTTTCCGACTTTTCCGAAGGGATTTTCCAAAAATTTCTCTCGTGAAAACCTTCTCCTAGAAAATACGAACAACTGACAAAAAATTTTACAGAAATCGGCCCAGCCGTTCTCATTTTATGAATTACTATACATTTTTTACACCATTTTTATATACATATTGGATTTTGCCACGCCCCTCCGCCCGCAGATCGAAAATCAAAAATCAGACTGGACAGTGTCACCCGCCTGAATATTCTGAAGAATCCCTGAAAATTTCATCAAAATCGGCCCAGCCGTTTGGAGTCCATACGTTACATACATACATACACACATCCTGTTTTATATACATATCGTCGGTTGATTATTTAATTGTCGTATGTCGTATGTAATTTGTATCCACATGCGACAATAAAATAATCAACCGACGATATGTATATAGATTTTTTCATAATTTTTTTTCCTAAGTTATCTAGCAGAAGTTGTTGTATAAAATGTTTAAATAGTTATATGCGTTTGAAGCGTAAGAAGTGTGCATTTTTTTATGATCAAGAGTACCTTAAATAAGAATTTTTTATTGTGTTTAAAGCCTATTATTTGTGGGTGTGTTTGATTTGGGTTGTCGAAAGTGTATTACTCGTTGAGTCGATTTGTACACTTTAAGGACCAATACTTTAATATTTAACCAGCAAACACATTAATGTTGTTGGTAAAGGGTGGTTTAAACAAAACGCACGATTATGACAATTATGTGTGAAACAAAATATCGGCCAAATGCTCGGTATCGGCCACGGCTTCGGTGGCCTTGCTCTATCCGATGGTCTATATTTTCAATGACTCACTTACATAATTGAGGTCCAATGTCGGTAATGTGCCGAATTATCTCATCCTTTAGCTCTTGAATTGTTCTTGGCCTGTTTACGTAAACTTTTTCTTTTTAATTTTCCCAAAGAAAGAAGTCCGATTATGTCAAATCACATGACCGTGACGGCCAATTTACAGCTCCACGACGTGAGATAACACGGCCATTGAATTTCTCGCGCAAAAGTGCCATTGTTTCGTCGGCTGTGTGGCAAGTGGCACCATCCTGTTGGAACCACATATCGCGCCGGTCCATATCCTCAATTTCTTGCCACAAGAAGGCCGTTGTCATCTCGCGATAGCGAACACCATTTACGGTAACTACTTGGCCTGTTCGAAGAAGTACGGCACCAGAACGAACTGGGCAAGTATGCACAGCTGTTTTCACATTTTCTACAGACCCGATTTGCTGAAATTTGCGCACAATTCTCCCGTCAATTTTCGTAAAAAGCTTCAACAATATTAACGCGCTGCGCTGCTCAATTGTATACCTCTCGATGGTTGAATTTGTCAAACACTGAAGCAAAGAAATGTCAAATTAAGTTTCGCAAAAAACTTAACGTTAAGGTGTGACACAATTAGCCTCCTTCATTATGGCTGGACCACCCTTTAAAGTTAAGTTTTAATTCATTCGATTAAGTTTTTTTATCAAAACTGTTTTTATTTTTGATTAATTGTTTAATTGAAAACAAATTGGCGAGAATATTTTCTGTGTAGCGCTATTTAAACGATTTTGCATCGGGACGTTCTCGTTGAGAGCATCTCATTCCTTGGTCGTTATGTGTGAGTGAGAGTAACGCTGAAGAGGATTTTTTAAATGGTCGGAGGTAGACCGATCATTCGTTGATATTTTAGTACAATAAAAAGCGGTACGGTAAAAAGCGCTTCTCTTTAGAAGCTTTTTAATACTGGCTCTTTAATAAAGTTTTTATAAAATATTTTATGCAGCAGGACATTTTTCTTACTGTTTTACTGTACGGTTACTGCCAGCTAACTGGGGCTTTAGTCTTGTAATAAAGGGCAAATTTCGATAACTTTCAGAGTTTACTTCGTTAATCTTGTTAAAGTACAGAAAGCAGTTAATCGCTTTAAAGTAACACATTTATCATGCACTTCCTTACTTTTTGGAAATATTTAGATGTCGTTTGACTAAAATACTTAACTGGAGAAAAAATAGAACGTACAATGTTCTTCTGCGCTCCACAAAGCATTAAGTACTAACAGCAAGCCTGCCTCTATTAACATAGAATATTTATGCCTTTTACCACGATAAAAAGTTAACTTGAAATACTTTTAAAAGATTTTTTTTAACGGCAAACAAATTTTACACTTTATGCCACTGCATTCCAAAATGACGTAAGATTTTGTCTGCGCGAAAAGGAATGCTAAAATGACGTTTAGCCAACTTCTTTTTTTACGAAGGCGGCTAAGAAGCAATGTGAATCAACAATTCAGGTAGACTCCTTAGAGAATATTTCAAGGAAATTTATGCAGTATCAAAATTTTCCGTGAATATGTTGCAAAAGAACAAAATTAAAGGGTTTATTTTTTTATTATATTTTAGTTTCATTTGGGGATTTTATAGTGTTTTGTCTGCTTAATCGTGTTTAATCTTTAATGCAGTACAAGCTTGAGCGAATTATTCTCAAGGGAGTTGTTGACTCATATTTATCCTGTTGCTGCTGTACTTTTTGTTATTTCTTTTCAGGTTTGTTGTTGCATATTTACAACAACAACAACAAACAAATAACTTTAATCTAGAAGTTATTCAATTCAATTCAATTGTAACAAATTTCTTTAGGGGATGATAATCACTTCAATTCAAGATTTCTAAGCGAGAGAATACCAAACACGGGAAAAGAGAGTGTTTTTTTAAAGGAAATTTTCATTATAAAGGAATTTCTTTAAGCAAAAAAGGGGTTTCTTATTAAATCTCTTTTTATTCATCTTTGCTCACTCTCTTTTCGGTTTGTTTACATTATGCTTGTTCTTGATTCTTCAATGATGATAAAACACCCCTTCGGAAATAAGTTTTTGTTTGTGTATTTTATTCGCACAAACCTGTACATGTTTAACCTCGCACACCACGATATTGATAACAACACACACACTTACACAAACACAGTGAATTTGAAAACAATTCGCGGTGTATCCTTAAAACTTCAAGGATGATTTTTATATCATGTTCTTCCTGTTTTTTTTTTTTTTAATTTTATTATTCCTTCTGCTTCTTTTGGAGTTTTATAATTATTTTCTTAAGGCGGCTTTATCATCAATGGGAAAACAACTCTCTGACACAGTTTTCTGTTGCTATTCAGGGAAGTCGGTCGTTCTTTTCGTCGTTGTTTTTGTAGTAAAAAAAATCGCGTAAATTCGTTGTTAGGAATTGTATTTTTGTTTGTTGTAATATATTTGTCGTTTTTTAACGTTTTGTATAACGTTTTTTTTTTTAATAAAAGTGCTAAAGGACAAAAAGAACTAAAAATTGTGTTTGTAAAAAAAAACAAATTAAACAAAGGAACTCTTGTTTTGGATAATATTTTTGACCTGAAAGTTTTAAATAATTTTGTAAATATTTTCTTTAAAAGAACAGTAATTTACAACAAAAAAAATCTATTTCATTTGTGTATAAAAAGGTAAATAAAAGTCAATATTTAAACGTATTTAACAAATAAAAACAAAACCTGTATTCATTTTCTCAAATAAATTTTATCTTAAAGTTTTCTCTTAAAAATTAAAAATAAAATTATTGAAACTTTTTAAAAATTTAATAAGTATACATATGTATAAAGGAATCTTCTATAGAAAACTGAAAATAGTTCTTAAAAAAATATATAAAAATATGAAATATTCAATGAACTTTTCAATAAAATGTTTAAAATATCGAACAAATTTCCTAATAAAAATAACAAATAATTTTTTTGAAGAAAATATCGAAAAATTTATTGAAGAAAATTTAATGTGTATTGGTATTGTGGTTATATAAGTTATTGGACTGTTTATGGTTTTCAATCCAAATTTTTATTTAAATCAGGCTAAAGTGTGAAGAATGTTAAACAGCAAAGGATTCTGAAGAAATAATGTGGTGTCAAGTCAACCTGCCCGTGAACGTGGGTTTAAACCCATGGTCAGTCAAGCATGCAAAATTTTCAATTAATTTGAATTTGTTTCATGTTGTAAAATTTCTTTCTTCATAAAAATAATTTAATGAACTTAAGCCTGATTGAGATATAAACATCTGGATTGAAAATTTAATACTTTAAAAAAATATTCCTATAGAAAAGAAGAGATAAACTCACTGTTTATTGTTGATGATTTTGTTTAAACGTTGATATTGTTACAAGTAGAACCGTTAATATAATTCTTATACGCTTAACAGTTTTATTTGGTTTAATATCTTTAGTTTTTCTAAAATCTTCTTTATGGATGAAGTTTCCTGATAATCTCGCCTAAGCAACCAGTGAAATGCGCATAGGAATAGCTTATCCCATCAACAATAAATTTCAGTGTTTTTATCAAAAATAAAAATTGGGAATTAAGCACGAATAACAAAATTATTAAAATCCTATAGAAATTTTAAAATAATAAAAAATTTTGTATTAGAACGTTAAAAATTTGAAAAAATTTTCTTATCAAAAATTTGAAAAATCTAGAATTTTTCTATAGAAAATTAAAAATATCGAGAAAATTTCTGAAATAAAATTTTAATAATAGAGAAATTTCGAAGAAATTAAAAAGATTTTGTTGAGCTCGTAGAAAGTTAATAATTTTTCTCGATATTTCCAAAAAATTTTCTAAAATAAAATTTTTATAATCGTGAAAATATTCAAAAGAAAATTAAGGCCCTAATTTTGTTAAACACAACGCACGCCAAAGTATTATATTGAAAGCAAAAACAAATTCATAAATATTTTATAGTTTTGTTGTTGCTTTGTACAGAAATTTATTTACCGTTTTAAAATTTTCAACGCCAGAAGCAATGAGGCGTATGAAATCTTAAAAACCAATGTTAATTTCTGTTAGAGGCAACAACAAAATTACAAAATATTTATCAATTTGTTTTTGCTTTCAATGTTATTCTTTGTCGTTGCGTTGTGTTTTAAAAAGTTAGGGCCTAAAAGTATCGAGAATTTTTTAAAAAAAGTCTAAAATATCAAGACCTTTCCCTAGGAAATAAAAAAATGATGAGCATTTTTTATATGTTGAAAATATAGAAAACTGTTCTTAAGAGAATGAAAGGTGTCAAGAAATTTTTTAGAACATTTTAATAGTCGAGAAAATTTCTCTAGAAAATTAAAATGATCAATTTCTTTTTTCTTAATCGATTAATTTTCCTTAGAAAAATAAATTTATCGATAAGTTTTTTCTAGGAAATTAAATAACTGTAAGATAATTAAAGTTACCGATTGTCTTTAGAAATTTATTACACAAAAAAAAATAAAAATTGGTTTCAATTAACAAATTTGTGATATTAATTAAATTTGCACCAGTAAACATACTAATGTGGTATCAATTAAACATTTAATTCACTTGATTAAACATTTAATTCACTTGATTACATTTTTAAATAAAACCGATTTTATTTTTATTAATGCTTTAATCGGTGAACAATTTTGGAGAATTCTTTTCTATATACATACTACTTATAGAAAATGGAAAAATCATGAGAATTTTTTTTTTAGAAATTTAAAGACATTGAAAAATGTTCTCGTAAAAATTAAAATTATACAAAACTTTTCTAAAGAGAATGAAATTTTTCAAGAATTTTTCCTTTAAAACTTTTAATTGTCGAGAAATTTTCTCTAGAAAATTAAAATGATCAATAAATTTTCTCTATATATTTTCTTTAGTTATCGATAAATTTCCTTCAGAAAATTAAAGTTATATCTAAATTTTCTGTAATGATATTATGTAAGCAATGAATTCTATATTAAAATAAAAGTTAACGATGAATTTTTTATTGAAAATAGAAGTTATTGAAATTATAGAATTTTTTAATTTTCGAAAAAGTTTCTTTTAAAGATTTTTATTACACTATTCTTTAATAACTTCAAGATTTTTCAATAGATAATTCAAGTTTTTGATAAATTTTTTCTAGAAATTTTAAATTATTATCGTTGCATTATATAAGATAATATTTTAATTAATTCATTATTTCCTTATTAATTTTGCAAAGTTTTTGATTTGAAGCTACTTGCAATCATGCCATTAATATGCAATTAACATATTCATTTAATATTATTTTGAAAATTAAAAAATTATAAAACCTTAATTAACAACAATGAAAAAAAACGAATAAAAATAATTTATAGGTACAAGTACAAGTTCATGAATAAAAAAATGCCAACACTCTGTATACCCCTGCCCTGCATATAGAGCACCATTTTTAATCGTTACCGTTAAAATTATTACAGGCCCAAAACAAAATTAAGTTCTACTTTTATTAATTATGTTAATTTTCAAAGAAAAAATTATAAATCTTAATAAAACACTTCATTACTCCTCTTTGATACTTTTGATATGCAAATAAAGTAATAAAAAGCTATGTAAAATAGTACCATTTAGCACTAGATAAATAAAAACATAACTGTTTCAGTAACCCAAAACATATTATTACAAACACGTGACTCCGTTACAGACTCTTTGCCCACTCTCACAACACTTTTCTTGTATAGAACACAGTAAAAAAAAACCAATTTTCTTTGTTTTTGTTTTGCTTTATTCGTTTGAAAATTGTAGGTGCAATTAATATTAACACCTAACACAACCAAGAACAAGTGTAAATATATTTGCTGTTGTTTTGTTTTGTAAATATTTAGTTGTATTTATTATTGTCGGTGGTGTTGTTATTTTTTTTATTGCCGCTATAAAATGTTGGCCATTTTGTGCAAGTTTCTTTATTTTTCTCAAAAATTTTTTGTTGTACATTTTACAAGAACAAAGAATTTTGTTTTATATTTGTTGTTTATTTTATTGGTATAAAATTTAATTTAATAAAAAAACAAATACCTTTTTGTCTTGTACTTGCTTTTGGAAATGGACTTTGTTCTTTAATTTACATTGACGTTTAAAATTTTATGTGGCCATTCGTTGTTGGAATTCTTTATTTTTTTACAAATTTTTGAATAGATTAAGAAAAATGTGATAAATTGTGGATTAGATTTTTAACAAAAGTATTGTGGTCACTTCCTTTTTCAAGTAAATTTAGTAAACACTTTAATCTAAAATTTTGAAATTAATAAAAGTTCATAATATGATGTGCATATGTATATTCTATGAACAACATTTTTAAAATTACAATTTTCTAAGGAAAATTCATCGATATATCTAGTTTTTAATAAATATAATTTTTTGTTTTAAATAATTTTATTTTTCTACAAAACATTTATTACTTTCTCTAATTTTCTATAGAAAATATATCGCAAACTTTAATATTCCAAAAAAATGTTTGACAAGTCTAATTTTCTATAGAAAGTTAATCGGTAGCTCTACTTTTATGTATTAAATTTATCGATAACTTAAATTATCTATAGCAAGTTTATCGATAACTTTAATTTTCCATAGAAAATTGATTGTTACCTTTTATTATAAAAAAGCAAGTGATTCTTTATTGAAAATTTATCGATAAGTCTGATTTTCAAGAGACAACTTATTGATAAGTCTAGTATTCTATGGACAAATGACCGATGATTAGGTTTCTAATAAAAATTTATTGATATCGATAACTCTAATTTTCTATGAACATTTTTGAATAACTGTCAATTTTGTGAAATAAATTTATCGATAACTATAGTTTTTTTAAACAAAAATGTATTGGTAACTACACATAATTTCGTGTAGAAAATGTATCGACAACTTTAATTTTTTATAGAAAATGTTTTACAACTCTAAATTTTTATGGAAAATTTATCGATAGCTAATTTTCTGAAAAAAATTTATCGATAAGTCTAATGTTATGTAGAACATTTAGCTTTAATTCTCCTTAGAAAATTGATTGATACCTCTAATATTTTATAACAAATTTCATTGATTCTCTATTCAAAATTAATAGATAAGTCTGATTTTCTAGAGAAAACTTTTCGATAAATCTAATTTTCGATACAAAGATTATCGAGAAGTCTAGATTTCTATTAAAACTTATCGCTAACTCTAATTTTCTATGAAAATTTTTGAATCATTCTCAATTTTTTGTAAACAATTTATCGTTTTTTATAAAAAAAAATATTTATCAATAACTTAAAATTTTTTGTAGATAATGTTTTACAACTCTAAATTTTTATGGAAAATGTATCGATACGAATTTTCTAAAGAAAACTTATCGTTAAGTTTAATTATCCAAAGAAAATTTATCCATAAGTATAATTTATCACTAACTAATTTTTGATAGAAAAATTATAGGTAACCATAATTTTTCTTAAAAAATTTATCGATAGATTGAATTTTCTGTAGAAAATTATAATTTTCCTAAATTAATTTATTAAACTAATTTATCAATAACTCTAATTTTGTATACAAAATTTATTGATGACTTAATTTTCTGTGATATTTATCGGAATTTATATTCTTCCATGTAAAAGTTATCGATAACTGTGGTTTTCTAAAAAAAAATATATCTACAGAAAATTTATCGTTTAATAAATTTCCCATAAAAAATTTATCGGTATCTTTTTTTATTTATGGAAAATTTAGCGATTACTATTTTTATATTGAAAGTTTATAGACAACTATATTTTTCTATTGCAAACTTATCGATGTCTACAATTTTTTAAAATTTCGAGCCCTATTTGCTAATATATCGTAAGCGACACAAGGAAAAAATTTAACAAGAGAGGGGTTTTTATTATTTTTTTCTTACGCAATGCAATACATAATTCGGATTTAGATGGGCTTTTTCTCCGCAACGGTACAAAAACAAGGCCTATGAATGTCTACGTCATTGTAACGAGTACTTATAACCTATTTGCAAGAAAAAAACTATATTTCGATAAATTTTTGCTTACGATATAATCGCAAGAAGGGCTCGATTTATTAAAAACTATAATTTTGTATAGAAAATTTATCGATGGCTATAATTCTCTGTTGAAAATTAATCGATAACTATAATTTGTTAAAGAAAATTTATTGATTACTATAATTTTCTATAGAAATATTATCGATTACTATAATTTTCTGTAAAAATGTTATCAATAATTATACTTTGCTATACAAAATATATCGATATCTATAATATTCTGTAGAAAATTGATTGCTGATAATAATTTTCTATGCAAAAAACACTTTGAAAAATAAATTTTGTAATTTCTGATAACTAAAATTTTCTTTTACAAATTTTTCGATAACTTTTTAGATTCCGCTTTGATTTTTCAATACATTATACATTTTTTCAAATATTTTTACAGTTTATTTTAAAATTTTATTTACAGCTTTCATTTCGTTCATCGCCAGTAAATTGTGGCTTGTGTCCGATGAATTCGTTTCGCTGTTAGACTGTAAAGGTGAGTTTTATAAGTTGTAAATTGGTAATTCAATTAAAATATTGTAAAAAGCATTGACGTTATTTTAATAATATTTTTGTATACAAATAGAAAAATGCAAATTAAAATTAAATCCAGAACATGTCAGGAATTATTTAAATTGTCGGTTTAGTATTGCAAAATTAAAAAAATGTAGAGAGAAAAACATTTTAAATGTTTGGAATGTCATTAAACTTGATTGTGTTATTTTTTCTATTTGTTTTACTGAAAAGAGTATCACACGGGGGGTTTTAATGCTGTGTTAGTAAGTGATTACAGGGTGATTGAAGATACTGATGACATGTTGGTGTATTTTTTTTTGTTTTGCGAATTTTTCATTCCTCATTGTAAATCAGGTGGTAAATTACATTTTACAAGGGACTTGCAAAGCTAAAAACGGTGAGAACTTCGGTTTTAAAATTCAAAATTCATTTATGTATAATTAATTTTAGTTTAACTTAATTCCAATTAAGTTCTTTTTGTTTGATTTCATTTCTAACTTCTAGTTTAGTTCTAGTCAAACTCTAGTCTAGTTCAGTTTAAGATGTAATTTGTCATAGGTATCAAAATGTATTAAAGAGCAAACAAATTTTAATTAAAGATAACTTTTTTAATATCCTGTAGCCACAATCACTACACACTTCACAACAATAACTGCAGAATACAAAAGATATTTATTAGGTGCAAATTATTAATTAATTGTTTTTAGGTAGAACAAAACAATATTATGTATTTAAATCCCTTTAAAATTAAATTCATAAAAAGTTTTTTCTCGCAAAAGCAAAATTGAAAACTCATCGCATTTTTTTTTACACATAAAGCCAGATTAAATGGGAAAACGGTCAGTTCATGTTTCGTGGCCTTGAAACTTGAATTTAATACATAAAAATTTTTTCTTATTACAAAAACAAACGAACAGAAAAATAAGAATTTGCAAAAAGTCCACAGAATCAACAACTTGGAGGATAAAAATGAGAGTAAGCTCATAAAGTACTCAGAGTAAATTTATCTGAGAAAAGGATAAAGATGGAGCGAGAGCCATGCAAAAGTAATGACAAGCCAAATGTAAATATTATGATGATGAAATCAAAACAAAGTTAAGAGTCCCACTTTTTAAGGCGAGGAGACAAAAGAGAGGAATAGCAAGAATGTTGTTGTAATAGTAAAAGATTTGCGTCAATGAAATAACAATAAAAAAAATATTCCTTTAAAACACCAACACAAAATGACCATATCAACTTAATACTATTGTTCCTTTTTTCAAATATACTTCTTTCTGTACATACCTACAACATTGTAAAATAATCATAAAAATAATATGTATGTATATGAAATGAGGTTTTATTTTGTTGTAAACAAATACATATACACATGTATGTACGTGTGTATATCTAGCGATTAATCGCTGAATATACATATGTATATGTATTTACCTATAAGTACCTACTTATAAGTACACAATTGACGAAAGAAGACTAGACAGACTAGCCGGTAAATAAGCTGCAGAAAAGACATTTTGTTTTTAGAACTAACACACACGTTCATAAATTGTTAAAGTACACCAAGGGATCGGGGTAAAGTAAAAGCGAGAAATAAAAAGCATAATATGGCTCCAAGGTTATAGTATTATTTTTACACGAACATAAACATAGTTATACATTTTGTTGTGTACTTTGTGTCTACTAATGTACATATGTAAATGGAAATAATCCCTATTTTACACTGAAACAAAATTTAGTGTTACCAATTGTTGAGTAAGATTTTAAGGGAAATGTTAATATATGTTGTAAGTGTTTAAAACCAGTCGAAACCCACTGGGAAAATTTTGTTTTTTATTTTATTATTACACTGTACGACAAATTTTAACTGTTGGCCTCACCTTCTGAAAATAAAGCTTAAAAAAATGCACGTACATATGTATCTTTCAGTTTTTAATGTGACACCACCTGTCCTAACAATTGGGGAAGTTTCGATTACACACATACCAGTTCATCGTAATGTTTTTAAGCTGAAGTTTTTGATATTTTAATAAGACTTAAGTTTATTAAATTTAATTTTCATTAAACTATTTTTGGCGAAGAAAGGAATTCACAACATGAAATGAATTAAAATTTTTTGATAATTTTATTCTCATCATCAGAATTCTATGCCGTACTATAGTCAAACATCAATCTTTAACCAATGATATGGTTGATCGAAATTTGCTATAATTGATTATCCATTTTCAATTTTATTTATGTACATGCTTTTAAGCTCTATTTTCAAAATCTGGTCAGTTTGAGCATGGGTGAAAAATCCTGTCGTATAGTGCTATAGTCCAGTTCTGCATTGCTTCAGTTCTAGTTCACATTTTGTTAAGTTTATTTTTACTTTAAAGCCAACACTTTTTTTGCCAGTTTATTTAATGTTCTCGTCCTTTGTATTCATTGTAAGCCTTTACTCTCTTTTTCACTCTCACCTCTCATTTTAAGGCATACAAATAAAAAACAAATAATTTTTTTTTCTTTGACAGAAAATACGTAAAAATTTTACTACCAAAATACGAGTGCAAAATGTAGTAGGCAACACTACGTTGCCAGACAAGGACATGCGTAGGAGTAGCCTTGGTAATAGCTCCCTCTTCTAGCGTCTATACCCATGGGTTTTCTAACTTGTTCGTATTAAAAGCAAGAGTGTTGTTGAAAAAATATATATTTAAGGATTTAATTAAAACAACTGAAGGTTTTAAGAAAATTAAAAAAAAATAAATTTTTTTTTGGAATAAGAAAAAATTAATTAATTAATTAACTTTCCTTTGGGATACATTTTTTTTATAATAACTAGAATAATGATGATGCATCGAATTATAATTTAACAAATATCTGAAGGTGTTGCCTTAATATAATATTTTGTTTATTGAAAAATTATTTCGAATAAAAGAAATGCTGCCTGGCCCACGATGTCGACAAGAACATTTCTTTTGTATATTTATATTGAAAATCGAGTGGTCGCTATTGAAACATTTAAGGGTTACCTGTCCGTAAACGCCTGGGTTCGATCCTCAGGTCAGTCAAGAATGAAAAATAATCAATAAATTTTAATTAATTTCATGTTGTAAAATTTCCTTTCTTCATAAAAATAATTAAATGAAAATTAAATTTGATGAACTTAAGCCTAAATAAAATATCAAAATTTGGATTAAAAATTTTAGTTTTCTTATAATTTGTTTTAATATAAAAATATGCGAAAGAAAAGTTCTTGTCGATATCGTGGGCCCACCCTGTGTTTTAACGGGGTGATTATGAGATGGATATTTTAAAACTTCGAACCTGCTCTTGGAAAATTTTTAAAGAAATCGACATCGTTGTAATCGTTTTAGTAACATTTCAAAGTTAAATTATTTTTCTCAGTTAACACCATGCAACTTGTTGGCCAGTCTTTAAACAGGGCTAGTAAGAAACTGGATTTTTTTTTAAAGCCAATATCTTGATCTATGGTTATTTTATTTATCGTTTAAATAAAATAATTATAGAAATACATATTTAAATTAAGAAACTTTTTCTTAATTTAGAAAACCAACTTTGTATTTCGATAGGGTGGTTACGTTAATAATTTCCTAAAAACTTAGGTCCAAAACTATGATTATCGTATTAACCGATAAAAAGTATATGAAATCTCTCAAATTGATTTTATTCCTTAGAAAGTTTTTAAATAAAAAATAATTTTTATTAATTATTATATAAATTTTCATATTAATTCGAATGTGTATTCTAGGTAGCAGGCGCGGATTCAGGGGGGGGGAAATAAGGAAATTTCCCCCCCCCTAAATTCTAAAAATATTTTTGGTTTCTCTCGATAATACAAGAATTCCCAATAATAATATTTTTTTATATGCACAAAATTTAAGGAAATCCCAGCAAAGTTTTTTTTTGTTTTTTTTTATTGAATCTAACGAAATTTTCAATAAGTATCCAAAACTTAATTCTAATAGTTATTTATTAGATATTTCCAATGAAACATCTAGTTTACTGTATTTAAATACTTATTATTCTACATTGAGTCCCGGCAGGTGGCATCTATTTATATCCAAAGAATAAACGTTTGACTTGAAAATGCGTGCGGTCGAATTATTAATAAGCCTTAGCATGTATATGCTATATTTATGTATATATGTGTTATATGAATCAAAATTCTATTCGATAATTTTTGACGAAAACACAGATTTTTCGGGGAAAACCCAGATTTCCTTATCTTTAAGATATTTCAACATACGACAAAAAGTTGTTAGGAAAGCATTTATTGGCTTGGTTATAAACGCATTTGAAGAGGCTTCAAAGGATGTTGATAATGACGTGGATGTGTCAATTGATGCGAAGGCACTATCATCAATAGTTCTAAAAGCTTTGAAAAATTTTAGTCTTGCCTAAAAAATGGTGTAGGAAATGGAACAGATGGGTGTCCTCTGATGTCATCAGAAAATGGCGCTGTTATAAAATTCTGGACAAATGCAAAACAAAAGCCTTGCTATTCCCATAAATCAAACAACTCAATTTTAAAAAGCAACAAAATGCCATTAATACAATAAGTTGTATCATTTGTTAAAGAAACGACAAATTTTTTTTTAATATAACCATCCCAACCGAAAAGCAGTTTTAGCAAAGTATTTGGGAGCCAAACTTTCTACATTATGCGAGACAAGATGGTTGGACCGTCACGACTCAATTTTATACTTTGCAACAAGTGTACATCATATAGTAGAAGCTTTGGAAAAAATATCTGAGTGGAAAAGTAGAGATACTTCATCAAAAGCCTTATATTAAGGAACACGCTTAGGACTTTTGAATTCATTTACGGAATAAACATATTAAGTGTGATACTTATTGTATCACAGCCGCTTAGTATCATTTTACAAAAGCACGATATAGATCTTAAAAAAGGATCAAGCCTTATCAAAATTTAAATCATTTGCCTTGAAGAGAAAATAAATAAAGCCGAAAAACTATTTAAGGCGATTTTTGAAAAAGTTAAAGTTATGTGCGTTCAAATCAAGGTACCAATAACATTCAAAATGTTGAAGATTACTACCGAGTTGTAGGTTACATTCCTATTATTGAATTTATTTTAGACGATCTCAAAACACGTTTCCTAATCGATATCCTTAATGTATTGAACATACCTAAACTTCTACCTCAAAGTGTTATACAGATACGAAACTTTTAAAATCACAACTAGCTGATGAGCAGATTATGTTTGATAAAAGAGATGGATAAACACCCACTAACATCTAAACTTGAGTCTGAACTGTTGCATTGGCAACAAACATGGAAAATATCTGAAAATATAATAAACTGTGATGAAGATATCTACCGAAATCTAAGAAAATATTTCAAATTTTCGTTTCAATGCTCGTCAGCAGGGCAAGTTTAAAATGGCACGAAAAATGGTTAAAAATGGCTGGCAAAATGGCACGAAAAAGTATAAAAAATGGCACGAAAATGGCAAAAATAAAGATGTTATTTAAGAAACATTTATTTTATTAAGTTTTTATTGTAAGTACAATAGTATGTTTCTTCAAATTGTCAAAAACAAGAAAAAAAAAATACTGGAGGGCAAAACGTAAGAATTTGGAAGTTGTTTTTAATACACTTTTCATATAATTTTTGTTATAAAATTCTGTTTAATAAAGAAATATTTTTATAATTTTTATCATAAAATTTTTTTGTCAGGGAAATCTTATTACAAAACGACGTTTAAAATTCTTGCGTTTTGCGTCTTCGATTTCTAGAACACCCCTGATAATCTTCTGTTATTACATAAAACAGTTCTATAAATGAAAAACACTCTTTCAACATCGCAAGATGTACATAACTGGAGCATATTTGAACACTAAAAGTTCAGATGGAGAAAGGTTGTCAATATATTCATCCGTCTCATTTTCATTAAAACAAAATTGTGAGAAAATCGATTCAACCACTTTTTTAAAATTGAAATTCCAAGCCATATAGATTTTTCAGGAGTATTGAATAATTTACCACACGTATTACGATCTAAATCGTTTTTTAAACTTTTCAACAAAATCTTTTTTACTGCATCTTGTATTATTTTCCTTAGCACTGTCAATTAAGCCAAAGCTTTCATTCATAGAAATCCCTTTCGTTTGTAACTTAAAGAGGCTTGAGCAGATGCAAAGTACTTTCAAACTTTTTACGTCCGATTTTTGCATTATTCAGCTAGTATTTCGAATAGATTCTGCCTCATATTCGCTAAGCTTATTTAAAAATTTTTTTCAAGGTTGCAAAAAGGTAATCTTTAGCAAGCTGGACCAAAAATTGCTTTTTAAAAAAATAATTGAAGAAATGGCAAAAATGGCATATGCCATTAAAAACTTGCCCTACTCGTCAGTAATACTACGAGAGAGAGGTCATTTCCTACCCGACGTCTAATAAAAACATGGCTCAGATCAACAATGACAGAAGAAAGACTGTACTATCTAAATTTGCCTCACGAGGAAATCATAAATTGCTTATTTAAAAAAATTAATTTATATTGAACTACTCATATATTTCATTTAACCTTATTGTTGAGTTTTTTTTTAATAAATAAACACATATTTATTTTAATAAACTTTTAAAAAAATTTTTTTACTTGTTTGTATCAAAAAAAAATTTCCCCCCCCTAAGGCTCGAGCTGGATCCGCGCCTGCTAGGTAGGGAGGTAGGTAGAAAGGCTGGTGTGAAGTCTCCTTCACACCTTCACCCAGATACCAGTATGGTCCATTGTGACGCCTCATTTAGAAATAGCTATATAGAGATAGAAAGTATGTGAAATAAACAGCGAAAGCACAAGTCAGAGTTAAAAGATAAAAGAGAAAAGAAGGTTTCGGACCAGCCCCGAGAGAAATCCTACTCAACCAAATTATCCCTACGTGCGGTCAGCACCCCGTATCCTCTCGCGCAGCCAGGCCATCCCCATTACGAATCCTTTCAGATTCTCGAGTCCGCAACCCGAGACATCCCCTAATTCGCCCAGGAATCTACTGTCCAGCCACCTCAGCCTGATGCCCTGCAACCTGGGACAGTGGCACAAAAAGTGCTCAACTTTCTCCAACTCCTCAGGGTCCTCACACAATCTGCACATATCCGACAAGTCGGATCCTATCCTCACCGCCATCCTGCCTATCATACAGTGGCCCGTGATCCATGCCTATCAAGGTCCTAACGCAGACCCTACTCCTGCGTAGCAGCAACCCCGAATCGGACTTCCTAATCACCGGCCACAGCGTCCGTGATACCCGGCAGTCCGATTGGACGCGCCCTGAATCCTCTCCCTGATTCTTCCGAAATAGAAGCCTATTGGAGGCCTAACCGCCTCCATACAGTTAGGGTCCTCCATCTCTGAGCCCTGCCATTCTGTATTCTAAGTCAAATTACAATTATAAAAGCTGTTAGACTTTAATAGTCTTATTCCTTCAATATTTTCCAGGAACATTTTCTATGCACTATCAGAATTTCTGTTACGAAGCATACTTTAGCTATCCTTTGGCTTGCAATTAAGTAAATTGTACAGAAAATGTATGCAACTATTAGATACCAGCAGAATGGAATGCATTTTTTTATTTTTTAGAATACACATTCGAATAAATATGAAAATTTATAAAATAAATGGTACTCACCATGAGAAATAAATTCCCAGATTTTATTAATTATACAGGGGTGTTCTGGCAATTGAAATCGCAAAACGCAATAATTTGAAAGTTGTTTTAAATACACTTTTAATCTAATTTTTATAATTTTTATTATAAAATTCTGTTTAATAGAGAAATATTTGTATAATATTTGCCAATAAAATTCTTTTACTACAGAAATCTTATAAAAAACGACGTTTTGACCCAAATTTTGTAAAACACAACGCAACGACAAAGAATTACATTGAAAGCAAAAACAAATTCATAAATATTTTGTAATTTTTACGTTTTATAAAGCAATCGTTTTAAACTTAAAAGGATTTTTTCTTAGATTTGGTGATGATTAGGGATGCGATTTCCATGCAAATGCATGTTTTTTGTCGATAGTCTAAGAACGAAGTCGACCAATTATCTTTCCGAATCATTAAATTTGCGTTAAAATATCATCGCTTTGTTTTTGCATATTGTTGCATATTTTGGTGAAAATGCATATTTTTGCATATTTTGGTGAAAATGCATATTTTTGCATATTCTGACATTTTTGAGTATTTTTTTTTTCAATTTCCATATTAAAAAAAATTTTTTAAAAAGATTTTGAAATACACAAAAAAAATTTTTAAATCAATAAATAAATTCTTTTGGAGCTTTGCTTTAAATACCAGATTTTCAAGATTTCGACAAAATATCCTTCAATTTTAAACCTTTGCAACATCTTACGTGGTTAAGGCTTCCAATGGGTTTAAAATATTGTATCCAAAACTGTTACAAGTTACAAGTTACCGCATTGTAGAGGAAATTGGAAGCCAATTCCCCTTGATTCTCCTTTCACTACAGCCAGTAGTAAAAAGATGGGGCCTGGCTACACAGAAAAAATGGAAAACCAACTTCAATTAACGTATTTGTTAGACATTTGTAGTATTAATTAAATTCCGTACTGATTTTCCGCCAGCAAACAAATTGATCATATCAATTAACACATTTGTAAGTTTGAGCTTTTCTTGCTGTTTGGTTTCAATCAATAGGTTTAATTGAAATGCATAAAACATAACCACAAATCAAAATATCTTTTTTCAATCAACGCAGTTCATTGAAACAATTAAGAAATTGTTTGAAACTTTAAAATATTTTGAAGTTTGTGCGTATGTTTTCATATTTGCAAATATTCACACAACCGTTATAATTTTTATTTTCAACTAAGGCAAATTAATTGAAACAATTAAAAAAATTGTTTGAAACAGCATAATTGAATTATGTAATTGAAAAAATTTTAGTGAACATTTTTTCTGTGTAGATTCTTCAGAATTGTATTCGAAAAACTTTGAGTAATTTAAGAATGTTTGGTACCGATAATACTTTCCGTGAACCGACCCAGGGGGTTTATACTGATGGTTCGAGGAAAGGTGAGAGGGTCGGCGGAGGTTTCTTCATAGAGGAACTGAATGTGAAGGCTTCCTTTCGTCTGCCGGATGGATGTAGTGTCCTGCAGGCGGAAATCTCGGCTATAAGGCGGGCGGCAAACTGACTGAGGGATCATCGCATATCGGGAGATATACGTATATTTACTGACAGCAAGGCTGCCCTTGCTTCCCTAGCGGGTGTCTACACGACATCTAGGTTAACTGTAGAATGTCGGATGTCTTTGGATGAGATTGCGAAGCATTCAAGGGTAACGCAATATGGATACCGGGGCACACAGGGTGCCCGGGCAATCAGGTGGTCGCATGGATGATACATTCATTGACCAATTCATTGGCCTTCCAATGGCTCACTGTAAATCACTTATAGGGCGCGAGTCTTATAGAGTTGCGCAGACGCGGTGGACCTGTGAATCCACCTGCTCGATATCCAGGATCCTTTGGCCTGGATATGATGGACGGAGAACTAGCTCTCTACTTGGGTTCAGCAGGGACCAGATTAGGACGGTGATATCGGTTGTAACTAAACACTGGCCGGTGGGGACTCATGCTGGAAGAATGGGTCTGGAATTAAACGACTACTGTAGAAGTTGTCAAAACGAGGAGGAAGAGGAGACTGTGCTTCACTTTCTCTTTCATTGCCCTGGATTGCGGGGCATTAGGGAGGAATACCTGGGGGAACCGGTGTTTGCTGCTTGGAGGATCTATCTGGGATGGAACTAAAATCGCTCCTTCTCTTCACTAGGAAGACGAAGTGGCTGGACTTTGTGACGCCATCTGAGTAACTGCTCTATGGGATGGGCATTAACGCAGGGTATCACAAAGGGACCAATAAAGGACCCAAGTGAGCTGTCTTTTGATGGCTGCCCATGGAACCTAACCTAACCTAACATACATTTCGCCAAAATAATATTAAAACAGAATTGTTTTTTGGAAATTTATAAATATCATTAAAAATATTACATTTTAGATGCAGCTTATGGAAATCACTAAAAGTGTTTTTTTTTTCAACATAAAAAATAAGTGGCAGACTTTCCAATCATGCCGCTGTTAGAAATTTTTGCCATTCCTTATAGTTTTAGTGGCTTTAATTTAATTTAATGGTTTGTTCGAAATATTAAACAATTTCGCGAAATTCGCTATTTTTGCAAAAAAAAAAAAAAAAAAAAAAAAATTATGCATTCCGACAATTTGATTTTTAAGCGGTTTAGCGATTTCCAATAAATTTTACGACCTTTTGCAAGTTTGAAATTCTTCGCCAATTTTAGCAATGTTCGCGAGATAAGCGATTTTTCCTGTGGTTCTTAATTTTTAATGCATATATTTTGGATTTTTTAGTGCATATTTTGTGATGAATTGCTGTATTGTTACCGTAAGCAATAAACTGTGCCGGTAAAATTAACGTTAACGTTAATCGTTAAAATTTAGAGAATTCCACTACAGAAATCAATTAGCATTTGTATTTTCCAATAACGGATATTTTGGAGAAACAATAACTTATTAGGAGGGATTAATTGATATTTCAGAAAGTAAAATTAACAATGTGGAATGGACAACAGCCCGACAAATTTAAAAAAAAAAAAAAATCCGAGACGTTTTGCAAAAAGAAATTATGGATTTCAAAAAATAAAATTAATTTTCAAATATCTTTGATCAGACCTGGAATAAAAGTGGGAACTGAAATACATTTTTTCAAAATGGATTGGCATTCTTCAAGTACAAGAGAAAGTTTTACTTTTAATAAAACAGGACTAATTTATTTAAGCAAAAAACAATTTAAATTAGTTTTTTAAAGACAAGCAATTGATTGTGTAGATAAATTTATATGAAAAGTTCTCAAAGAACTGTGTGATTTTCATATAAAATTTTTACTCAATCTATTGTCTGTCACCTGGAAACAGCACATAAACTTTTTTTATATTTTTGTTTTTTGTAAAATTAAAAAACGATTTTTTATGGAAATTTTTTAAGTTTTAAATGCATATTTTGCATATATTTGGATTGTTTTAGTGCATATTTTGTGCGCATATTTTTGATTTTTTAGTCCCTAGTGACGAGTATTAACAACCTGTAATTCAAATTGTGCTCCAACAGGGTGGTTACATATTGATTTTTTTTCTTTAAGGAATAAGATTTAAAGTTTAGAATTAGATAATTTTTTTTATAAAATTTTTCTATGAGCCCATTGTGACTAACGTCAATTTACCAATTTGTTTACTTTTTTTTTTGTTAATGACGATTGTTTTTGTGTTTTTAAAGAATTATTTTGAATAATAATAAATAAAAAACAAATAACATAAAAAATGTGTGTTTTGTTTTTTTTATGATAAATTTTATGCATATGATATTCTTGCCGAATTTGAAAACTAATACTACGGGGGGAAGGTGAAAAAAAAAATAAAAACAAAAAATTCGAAAAACAAAATTTATGCAAATTTTGTAAAGTACATAATTTAATTTCTGTATATGAAATAATTTTAAATTTAAATTGCTTTAAGTGGAATTTTTACTCTTCTATGTATGTTTGTATGTATGCAGACGTGTATGAATGTACCTATAAAATCGGTAACAACTGGTTAAGACTGGTAATTATTTGCGGGTAATCAAGTACTATAGCGTCATATGACTGATGTTTGATTATTGATTTGTTGAATTATTATTTTATTTAATTATTATATATATGTTCTTATGTTAAAAAAAAACAAATCTTATCTATCTTAATTTGCCGAGCATCAGAACGTAGACTTTTTTTTAGCCCTTAGTAGTGAAAGAGACCAAAAGTCTCTGGCGGGAATCGAACACGCAACCCTTGCGCTAAAAGCATGCCCACTACAAATAGGCTTACCGATTCTCTTATTATCTTATTTTATTCTTAGGTCCGTTTTCACAACTTACCGATAGCTAAAGGTAGGATGTTATCGGCCGTATAAAAACTGTTCCATTATTACAACTTTAACTTTAACCTACCAGGTAGGATGAACCTTTATTTACTTTATCGCTCACTTTAGGTTAAAGTAAAGTTGTTATAATGGAACACTTTTTATAAGGCCGGTTAAAGCAACCGGTAAGTTGTGAAAACGGGCCTAAGTTTAATAAAAATTGTAAACAAAATTTTGAATAAAAGTTAATAAAAAAAAAAAATTTTTTTTTGGTAACACTTGACTTTTTTTAAAGTTTCTTTTTTTATATAATGAAAGGTAATGAACTTAATAATGAATTTTAGAAACTTTATGGCTTTTATTTTAAGTAGAAAAAAGTTTTTAGGCGGGCCATTTCTTTATATTAACAAAAATTTTGTTTCAAAAAAAAAAAAAATTTTTTTTTATTAAAATAAGTTTTATAAAACTTTAATACACATTTTATTAAAGTCTTAGATTTTGTCTAAAAAAACAACGAAATTTTTGTGCGGGCCATATTTAGAAAACATTCTGGTTTTGCTTTCATATCAAAAATGCATATTTTTAGATTAATTTCATTTTAAATATCAAATTTGAGGCGGGCCATATTTTTTTTTAAACTTTTACTCTGCCTAGAATGTAAAATATTTTAACAAAAAATTAAGTTAATTGTAAATAAAGTACAGTTAGTGTTTAAGAATTTTTTTTATAATTCATATAAATCAATTCTCAGGCGGGCCATTTTTGGGTTAATATTTATTTTTCTAAAAAGTTCAAAGTTCATTTAAGGCAAAATGAAAAATATTTGAACAACAAATTCAGGTAATTGTAAGCAAAGTGATTTTTTCAAGAATTTTGGTTTTTATATGAATTAAAACTAAATTCTCAGGCGGGTCATGTTTTGCTAAATATGTATTTTTCTGTAAAATTTAAGGTCATATAGAGAAACTTAAAGGTTATAAAAAAGTGATTTGGTAAAAATTTTAATTTTAATAGTTTATTGTAACGGATTTCTTAGGCGGGCCATATTAATAGTTATTAATATTAGTATTTTTCTTATAAAACTTGTTTTTTAGTTCTTAGGTTTTCAGATTTATTCAATTGTAAGCAATATAATAATATTCTTAAAACTTTTTAGTTTTTTCCACAAAAACCAAGATTTTATAAAAAAAATCACGACTTAAAAGAATTTTCACTCTTAATTTTAAAATAAACGAAATTCAAAGGCGGACCATAGTTATGACTAAAATAGTTTTTTACAAAATAAAAGCTTAAAATGTTAAGATTAAATTTCAAAGAAAAATTCAAGATTTTAAAATATAAAATTCCAAGTTATGAGGCTGACCATATTTATTTAAACTAATTATTTTTCTTAAAATACATATCTTTTTTTTTATCGCAGCAGCTCCAAAGTTGTTAAATTTTTAATTTGTATTTACTTGATTATTTATTGATAATTACAAATACAATCAAAAGTTCTATTTTAACTTGCTAAAAAACTAGAAATCAAGTTAATATTAAAAAAAACAAACAAAATTTCTGTCATAAAGATTCATTTAGCGAAAGTTTTGAGGTTTCTAATCTAAAAATGAAAAATATGTTAACAAAAAAAAAAACTTTTAACAAATCATATATCGGGTGTTTTTTTAAAGCTGCATCAGAACTTTCAATATCGATAACTAGTTTGAATGCTGAGTTTATCAACAGCTGAGTATGTCAAATGTTGACATTTCTGTTCAGTAAGGTTTGGCAAGTCATTTTTACTTTGAAAAAAATAAAAAAAAATCTGTTCGCAAAGTTCATAAAGCACTCCGTTCATCTTACGAAGCTCATTTCTGGTTAAAGGTCTACGTCAATTAGCAAAATTGCCGTTAACGAATCACCATTACATTCATTAAAATGATGTACAAGGAGCTGCAGTTACGGTGAATGGCGGCACTTTTCGTTTAAAACATCAATATTTTGCATTAAATTTTTGATAAAATTCTAATTTAAAACTGTTCAATTTACTTATTGAAGGTCTTCTCTGTATAATATTTTATTAAATTTCTTGTTAAAACAATTTAATTAAAAAATTTATTAAATAAAGAAAATCTTAGTTAATTACATACATATGTTTTGTCTACAAATGTGTTAAAAAAATTATTAGCAATTACAAAATCCTTGGAAATTTTTTTTGTCTCTGTTTGTAAATGAAAATTTTGCAAAACAAAAACAACTTTAAGGAAAAGACAAGAACAACAAGAGAAAATTATTTGTTTTCAAGAGAAATCTTGAAAGATTTTACTGTTGTTGCTAAAATCTGACAAAAAGTAGTAAAAATGTTATTAAACATTTGACATATTTTTTTTTATTATAATTTATGCTTTTTCTAATGACAAAAGATCCATAAACAAATATTTTTATTGATTGATGGCATACAGAAACAGAAAATTTATTGCCAACATACATACATGAATGTTTTAGAAAAAAAACAAGATACATAATTTAAAACTTAAAACCTGAAAATATTACAAAAATGTTCTTGAAATGTTTGTGTTTATGTAAATAATTAAAATTTTATTATTTTAGGCATTTTTGTTTACTTTAGTTAAACTTTCTCCTCTTTAATACGGATTTTCGCTACTTTAATCATGTTCAATGAACTTGTTACCAATTATTTTTCATGGCCAAAAATAAAACAGAAAAGAAAAAAGTTTTTTTTTGCAATTATTTCCCAAGCCAAAAACTTTTATTTCTTTGTTAAGTTTTTCCTGTTAATAAGACATCCTGTTGATTTAACATATACATACACACACTTTTCACCTCTATATGTGTGTATGCATGTCGATTTCAACGTAACTGTACTGGGCACAAAACAATAATATAAACAAATTCTTTGGCACAAAAGATCTACATATTTTTTTTTTTTTTTTTTTTTTAAGAAAAAGTTTTACAACGAAAAAATTTCCACAATTTCTCAACTTCCACCCCCAAAATCAAAAAGAAAATAAGTGAGGAAGTAAAAAAATGCACAAATCGACACAATTTTTTTTTTTTAACAAAAAGACATCAGCATTTATAAATAACAACAGAAACATGCAGAAACATTTAAAATACAATAAATACAAACATAAACAGAGAGTTTAAAGAGAGTAAATAGTGAATAAAACGACATGTTTTTACAATTTCTCCCCACAAGAAGGGGAGTCAAGCACCCAGATTGGAAAAAACCAAAATAAACACAACTTTCATAAACACACACACAAAAACCCAATCTAAACACCAGTGTTGCCAATGATGAATTCGAAAATTGCACATGTCTCACAATGGGTTGAAAGATACGTAAACTAAGAATTAATTCAGGGAAGCCCATTATAATCGATATTTATATATGTAATTTTTGGAATAACTACCAGTGTTACCACCAACAAAATTTTAAATTACACTGGCGATAAAGTAACATTATCCGATTCAAATGAAATTATTTATTTATTTATTTATTTAATTTCAGTAACCTAGCCCTTTGGCCATAATCGGCTTACAAATTTCTACTTAATAATAATTTAAAATTTAAAAGAAATTAAATAATTTAAAAATAAATTAGTACATAATTTATATATAAAAAAAAGTTTTAAATAATATAGTAAAATTTTAATAATAAATTTTAATTAAATTAAAAGTTTCATTAAATAACTCAAAAATTAAAAACGAAACCCAACAATTCCAAAAAAATCAAAAATACAAAGATATTAACAAAAATGTCAGACAAAAGTCCTACTATACAAATACAAAAAAAAAAAATTTAAAGGCGATGAATATGACTAGTATTCTACAGTACTACAGCCTAACTTTTCTATAGCGAACTTCTATTCAATGAACCACTCCCTATTATGAATTAATTTCAAAAACTGTGTTTTTTCGTTTGAATTTGATTTTTTTAAGCGGCCCATACACTCGCAATATTTTATTTAATAAATTTTTTTATTTAAATGTTGTCCTGTATAATGCAATAAGTCGCACAATGGTTTCATTTATTCAATAAAAAGGTGAACATAACCTATAGGAATAACGTAAACAGCAATGTACAATGTTGCCAATAAATTTCACTTTTCGTTGTACAATAAAAATTAAAAGTCTTTTGGTTGTTGCTAAAATGTATATGTGTCACCTTCGTATATCACATACACATTGGCGATATAGTGGTACAATACGTAATATTGAACAATTTCATTGCAAGTGTATGAGCCGCTTTAGTGCTGGTTCACACACATCAAGTTTAACTTGTCTTGAGTTTTTAGGGAAGAGCGGAAACTAGGATGGAATGGAGAACAAGTTTTTATACATTTTGTATATTCGCAACGTATCTTCTATTTGCATTTATCGCATTCAATCGCAAATCAATATTAAATATCAACAGTGACTTTGGTTGAGAGACTAATGGTGTTTTAATTTCTAAAAAATAATAATGCATTATAATTGTGTAATATATATTTATCAGGTTACACGCACCCTTACAAAGTGCTACATTTTTCTAAATTACAATGCAACAAAATAATATCTACTTTTTACACTCAACACTAATGTGTATTTAGCGTGTTAAATGTGTTAAAAATTTTTTTATATACATCACAATATATTATCAAAAATCACAATACAACACAAATTGTACGCAAACACAAGAAAACAAGTACTTAACGCAGATGCAAAAATGGGTATTATCTCACACTCGATTATAACTGGGGGTAAGGAATGGAACACATTTGCCATATATTTTTGCAACATATTAAGAAAGGAAAACGACAACTTTCACAATTTTTCATATACATATTTTTAGAAAAGAACAAAAACCCGCGCGAATGGTAGCAAACATGAAACATTATTGACAGAAAAGAAAACACCATAAAAAAGAAAATGATTCAAATAAATCGCTTATATTCTTGTAACCAAGAAAGTCTTGAAGTTTTTTCGATTAACCGTAATTAAAATTATATAAATTGTATCAAATCTTGGTTTCAACTTCGTTAATATAAAATTCTTTTCAGTATTTAAGGAACAAAATGACAAAGACACATATGCAAAACTACTTAAATAAAAAGAATGTAGTTTGAGTTATACCTGATCTACACCTAAAAGAAATAACATACGCTCAACGCACGGCAATACAAATTACACCCAATTCGGGTAATTACCCACAAAGTGGCAACACTGATAACTACACATTGTTTAGTAAACGAAAAGATGTTTATTTTCTAAAGTATGTAATTAATTTCGTTTCCTAAAACAAGAAAATACAAAAATAATTTCTTGATTTGAACTTAATTCGTTCGTATTTAGTAACATTTTCATAAATAAAGAAAGATTTTTCTTATGATCAAGAAATTCACGTTTTTGGTATGTGAACAAAAATTTCTTAAAACTAGGAATACAAAAGTTACTAGTTTTTATTAAAATTGTTAAAATAATTAATATGGTAATCCATTTTAGAAGTCATTCCGCCTATAATAATTAATTCCAACTCCGATTACCTTTTTCAAAATTTGTTCTTGGAATATTTAAAGTTGTTACCAACAAACGCATAGTACCCTCTTAGCTATTGTGGTGTAGGTATAATAATTGCAAACAGATTGCAAATAAAATAAATTTCACATGGGCAACACATGTAAGTAGAAATAACACACGGATTGGCAACACTTATAATGTGTTTTTCTGCACATACTGGGTGAGAGAGACAGAAGCAATTAAACAAAAACAAAGAAAGTTTGAAACAAACAAAACAAAAAATCGAGATACAAACTAACAGCCGTATATATAACAAAAAGTTAGCCACTGTTTGTTTACTACGTACAACGAGCTGCTAACTAGAATGCTGATCAAGCATAGCAGCTTGTTGGCACAGAGTTAATTCATAACGAACTTTTCTCCATCTGCCAACATTTAACAAATCAACTCTGAATTTTTATGATGCCACATTGTATTACTCAAAAATGCAACACGTTTTACATTAATCATCGCTGAATTTGTAATTTTTTCCTGTTTTTGTTTTTCCTTCACTAATAAAAATTTTTTTAAAAAACAGTTAATTAAAAAAAAACCAACAAAATTGTTTGACAATAAACGGCTGTTGTGCACAAGTTGGCCAACGTTTGGCAGCTCGTTAACAAGAGTTTAGCAAATCGTTAGCCAGAGTTTGGTTAGTGTATTATGAATAAACTTTTTGCTAAATTCATGCCAAATTTTTATTATGAAGAATACGGCTGTAAGTGTTTTCAATGTTGCCACTTAGTGAGTAGATACCCGAATTGTTTGTCATTTTAACTGTTTGGGGTGTAGAGCGTAGGAATTATTTTTAGGTGTATGTACATCAGGTGTAATTTAATTTAGAAAAAGTTTGATAATAAATGGCCAGCATGGACTCTAAATAGAGACTTAAAAGCCTATGTATGTATATTTTAGAAAGGTATTCAAATAAAAAATAACCTGAACAAAAATATGTTTTTAACTTTACAAAAAGTAGTAAATTTTATTTTTTTTCCTTTTTCAAATGTTTAAGTTTAGAGAGTTGTTCCCTCTACCTAAAAAATTTTGGGGGAAAAAACTGTTAATTTTTTATTCACTGATTTTATATACTGATTTAATAAACTATGTATGTATATGTAATTTAATTTTTGTAATAAGATGCTTTTAACAAATAAACTTAATACCATATTTCAATAGGTTTTTTTTTCAAGATATGCGTGAATATTGAGCACCCTTAATATTTGTATGTATATTAAGTTTTCAGTGTTATTTTTGTTTATTAACTTACTTTATTAATCTAAATACTATAATTTATATTAATCTCTTAAATTGGACTTTTTATCATTTTCGTTTTTGTAAAAATGTTTTTTTTTTTTTTTTTTGTTTAATAAAACTTTAGTTTTTTTATCAGGCAAAAGTAATTTAAATCAATTTATTTTGCATCATCTCCAGCGATATTTAAAATTTTGCTGATGGAAACACTGGTTTTATACACAGTCATACACGCACACATCAAAATATTTTAACGGGGAAAGGAAGACAAGTAAGTTATGAAAACTTAATGCCTTTTTTTTGCAAAATAAAGAGAGAAAATGAAATATAAAAACATGGAAAATTGGAATGCAGTGGGGGGGAAAAACATGTGTTGAATATTTTTTTGGTAAGTTACTGGCAGTTTGTGTCTGTGTTTGTGTTCATTTAATTTATTAACGAAAATTAAAAACAAAACAAAATAGAAAAAACTATTTATAAATAAATAAATAAAAAAAAAACAAACAGATTTACTTAGAATAAAGTATAAAGAGAAGCAATGTTTAAAAACAGATATGAGTACATTTTAATAAATTAAATGATGTTTGCATTAAAATTAGCGTATAAATGCGAGGGTTGTTTCGAAAATTCTGGGTTTGTTATTTTTACTGTTTTTTTTTAGGTATATGAAATTCTAAAATCTGCTGAATGTTCTTTAGAAAATTCTAGTAAATAAAAAATTGGTCTTACCGCAAAAACTGCTTAAGCGACATCATTTTCAATTTTAGTTTTTTAATAAATTAATTTATTGGCCAAACTTGCATTATCTTTTCAAAATGTCATGGTTACGATTTTATAGTAAAAAACAATTTTAGCTAAAGCGCTAACTTTGTCTGGATTCACACTCTGAAAGTTTTCACGAGAGGAGATAGGGGTAATTGTTGCCTCTCCCAAATTATTTAACAGATTCCAATTAAATTTAAAACATTGATAGATCCTTGTTTATATAGCCATACACTGTGCATACTGTGGTGCATGCGATCGGGCTTGACCGATTATTCTTTCTTACTTGTTTTTATGTTATATTTTTTTTGTAAGTATATAAAAAGGACCTATAAAATTTAACATTTGTTAAGATTCTTTTTAAGATGTTTTTTTGGGTTTTAAATACATTTTTAGAAAAGTTTCACTTGAATTGTCAAGAACTGTATAATAATGATTGATAAGTTTTTATTAAAAAATTTCAAGATATCGATTAATGTATTTTGGAAATACATATTATCAAGTAATCATTTGTAAAACATTGAGTTTTCGAAGAATTATCAATTGAAGTCGGGTTCTAGCTTTTACTTCTATTTCCCGCTCTCGCGTTTCAATTCAAAGCGCACACTCAAAAACGCTGAGCTTTGCATTATTTGAAATTTTAATACTCGATTGTCTGAAAAATTTAACAAAATACATAATAAAAAAAAAAGAAGAACACAAAGCAATGTTAAGAGGGAACAAAAGAGTCAGCCGGAAAGAACCTGGAACAGATAGTAAATATTATTTTTTGGTTTTGTTGTTGTACCAAAAATATAAATAAACAGAGAAAATATTATATACAAAAAAAGACAACAAGAAAAAAATAACAACATACCAACAAAGATTTTGTATATTAAAAAGAAAAAGCTTTCGATTTATTCAGAAAATTAAAGATACGCAAAGAGAGTAAGCTTAAATGAGAGTAAGAGAGTTTATTTCGGTAAAATGGCAAATACTCGTAAATGGCCGTCTATACGAACTGGATAGTGGGACGTATGATTATTGTAAAAATTTTTATCAAACGGTCAAGAACGCTATTTTTAATTTAACGTTTTAAACGGATGAATTTTAAAGAACAAAAAAAATATTAAAAAAAAACATTTTTAAAAGAGAACTACATATAAAAACTCTAAACAAAAATTCATGTAATAATTATTTTTTTCGATTATATTTAAAAATTAAATTTTTAAATTATTTCGGAAATTTTTAAAAAAGAATTTTTAAAAATTATTTTTTTTTTTTTTTTGTGAATATAATTTGTTTGTGAAAAAAAGAACTACAATGTGACAAACGATCGCTTCACATAAAAATGTTACAATCAATCAAGTGTAAGATAAAATATTGAATTTTAATAAAAAAATTTATAAAACATATGTTTGTATATCAAATTATAATAAGAAAATTTTAAAGTTGTTTCAAATAAATGTTTGATTATTTTTGTTAAATTTTTAGAAAAGTTGAAAGTGAGAAAAAAATTTTAACATAAAAACTTCATAAAAATTTGACAGCATTCTTTTTATTAATTTTAAAAAACCTAAACCAGTTTAAAACGATTTAGTTTTTTCAACAATCACTTTTTAATTTTGGGTTTTAAATAATAATTACTAAAAAATAACAACCAAAATAGAATAAAAAAAAACTTAAAACAATTTACATAATTTATTTACATACATACATTTGAAAACTAAAAATATACACAGAAAACAATAACAATTCAATCCAACCATTCAGAAAAAAGACAACAAAAACAAACAAAAGTTTGTCTCCCCCAATTTTGTTTTCTTTTGTTTTTACTGTGTGTTTTATTGGGTGTTTGCTTTTTTCTTTCTTTTGTAAAAGTTTATGCGTAGAGGTATGTAAGATGTGTATTTCGAAGAAAACATAAAAACAACAATAACACTTAAAACCACAACAAAATAGCAACAAGAACAACTAAAAACTAAATGAATCTGAAATATATCTAAAATACTTTTAATAATAAAATAAAAAACAACGAAAACAAAAACAAATCAAAATATAACGGTCATGTCTCCCCAACTCTTTCTCTTTAAATCACTCCATTATTCAGTATCAGTGTGGCCAGATCTTAAATTTTTTTCGATTTTGACATAATAAAATTAAAATTTCTTTGTGCTTTTATATCGTATAAGTATTATAAGTACTCAACAGTTATTAATTTTCACACGAAACCTCTTTTTGAGTGCAACAATTGTTAGTCAAAATTAATAAAAGTATTCCTCTAATTTTTTTAAATAGGCAAAGAAAAGATAAACAAATTTTTATAAAAGCTAATGATGATTTCTTTTCTGCCAAAAATATGTTGCATTATATACATTATTATTATAAACATAGAGGAAATTGAAAATTTTTACCACAGTTGCATTTTTTTGTACAAACAAATGCAAAAGTATAGAAAATGCAACATACGTTTATATATGCAACATTCAATATGTGTGTTGTTCACATTAAAATACATGCATCATATTTCTCAGAAAATAAATCGCCATGAGTTAAGTGCAAAATGCTAAATGAAAATTTTACAGCTAAATCAAAATTCTTAGTGCTAAATTTAGCTGCAAAAATCACAAATGGTCACACTGTATGAAAAACACTCTATACACACATTATTTTAAACTTCAAAACTACACCATTTTTTTTTATCAAATCAGCCAAATCTAGATTTACCATTAAAACAACTAAAAAAAGGTGTTTATTTGTAAGAAAAAATTTTTAAAATAAATAGGAAAATATAACAACAAAGTAAAAGCTTTTTTAATCTGAAACAATTTCATAGATAAGTTAATTTTAAAATCTGGCAAATTTGTTTTGATGTTATATTTTTAAAAAATTTCATTAAAATTTCAAGGCCATATAAAAAAAGAAAAGTATGAATGGCTTGTTGAGAGACAGAGATTATCAGAAATACTTAAAATTTGACTGAAAATACAACAAGCTATTATCTGAACTCAGGCTATTTTAGAAAAACACAAAAAGAAAAAAAAGCCAACTAAAAATATCGATAACTTTTTAAAGGAAATTTCAAATGATCGAAAAGAAAATTAAAAATATCTATAACTGTTTCTTACACATTGAATTTTCCTTAAACCTTAAAAGCCTTAATAAAATTAAACAATTACAAAATTAAATATTGGTTCAATTGTTTAGAGAAAATCCAAAAATTTCGAAAAATTTTCTATAGCTTAATTCGAATTCTTCTAGCGAAATTTTAAAATTTTTATTCTTTTTTTACAGTAAACTTAAAAATCGATAAATGTTTTGGAAACCAAAAAAATCTCGATACAATTTTAAAACGAAATAAAACTGTCGAAAACTTTTCCATAGAAAAGTTAAAACATCGATAAATAGATGATTATTTATCGATAAATTTTTTGTAACTAAATAAACAATATCTAAATGTTAGAAAAGTATTCTTTAGCATATTAATTAATAAATTTTGCTAAAAAAAATTTACAATAGTCGATAATTGTTATATAAAATATTTAAAAAAAACGATAATTATTTTTTAGTTTAAAGTATGTTTTGCAAAATAAAATAGTTTTTCTATAGACAATCAAAGTTATCGATAACTTATCTATTGAAAATCAAAGCTGTCGATAAGTTTTTTTATTGAAAATTAAAGCTATCGATTCATTTTCTATTTTAAAGTAATCTGTTACTTTCCATACTTCTCTCTGAGCTACCTAAATAGAGCGGCAAGCGTCTGTTTTATGTCAAAACTGTGAATTTTTACACAGTTTATACGAAACATACCTTTAGAACACGAATTTAAAACCACCCGGCTGGGAAATATTATTTGATAAATCG